>CM062230.1:14110397-15310397 GCA_031216235.1 Syzygium jambos | reverse complement strand
AACATTTCTAGAGGAAGTCGTGGAAACCATTTTTGTACTCATTGTCAGCTTTTCGGACATACTATCGATTATTGTTATGATCTTTATCTTGAGCGTCGAGGCCTCCATGCCTCTATTGATACTAAACCTTGGACTTCACCTAGACCATCTTCTGGACAAGGTACAATAAACTTGACTCATGCTGAATATGATGAGTTGATTAGAGCATGACAGAGTGCCAGTGATGTTGTATCTGGTCTTATTGTTACTTTGACTTTGGCACTGCACAATGATCCTACTTGTCTACTATCCAGTACAGCTACTCCTCATCCTTGGGTTATTGATTCAGGTGCTACTCATTATATGACCAGTGATTCTCATCTTCTCACATCCACCTCGTCTGTCTCTTCTACCTCAGTCACTTTAGCAGATGGTTCTCAGTCCAAAGTCACTGATAGAGGTTGTGTATTTTTGAGTTCCTCTATCTCCTTACTTTTCGTTTATCATATTCCACGCTTCCCCTACAATTTATTATCTGTCAGTTCTCTTACTCGTGATCTTGATTGCGATATTATCTTTTCTTCATCTCCGTGTGTTCTTCAAGATCGGAAGACTGGACGCCGAATAGGTGGTGGGCATGAGGCTGGTGGACTTAATATCCTGAACCCTGATATTATTGCTGCTACTACAACAGTTTAGAAAAAAGCCGTGGATAATTTCTATCGATTACATTGTCGCCTTGGTCACCCATCAGCAGACATACTCTAGCATTTTCCTTTTGTGTCTAGTTCAGGTCTTCAATTTAATTACGAAACTTGTCAGTTGGGTAAACACCATCGTGTGTCTTTTTCCCCTCGTTTTTCGAGTCGTGCTTCCCCATCATTTGAGTTAGTTCACTCCGATGTGTGGGTTCCTAGTCGAGAGTCTTCATTTGGTCTTCGTTATTCTATCACCTTTATTAATGATTGTACTCGTACAACCCGGTTATATTTAATAAAAGATCGTATTGAAGTCTTTCATTCTTTTCGTCAGTTTTATAATGAGGTTCGTACTCAGTATAATTATTCTGTTAAGTGTTTGCGTATAGATAATGCTCGTGAATACTTTTCTTCTTCTACCTTCATTCCATTTCTTGAATCTTATGGTATTTTACATCAGAGTTCTTGTGCTCACATTCCGCAACAAAATAGAGTTGCTGAACGTAAGAACCGTCATTTGTTGAATGTTGCACGTTGTCTACTACTTCACACTCATATGCCTAAGGGCCGGTTTGGTTCGGCATTTGGAGAAAGTCTTTGGCCAAATGCAAAGACATTTAGCATAAAAGGCTTTGGGGAAATGCAGGACTGTTTGGCAAACATCCATTGAAAAGTGCTTTGGGGAAATGCAAGCTTTTGGTAAATATATATTTGGAAAGTCTTTTGGTGTAACCAATTTATGTTTTTTTTTAAATTTTAATTGTTTAAAATTGAAGTAAAAAAATAATGACGATAACTTTTATATTTTCGCGACGAGAATAACATAATAGAAATATATTAGCAAATTTTTTAAAAAAAGGAGTATTTCATTATAATACACATCACATGTCCCTAAGAATGAAATACATTATCCTTAAATATTACAAATATCTTTAACGACTTTGTAAACTCATGGCTATTTCATCACGTAAGCGTACCATGTCACAAGATACATTATCATTTAAATCACTCATCCCCTCATTTACATCATCATGATCAACTGAATATCCATAATCGGGATCTAATTCAGCATTTTCAAAATTAGTATCGATCACGACATTTCTTCGTATATAATTGTGCAAAGCCATTGTCGCTATGACAATTTGCACTTGCTTTTCATATGGATAACATGACATATTTATCAGAATCTTCTACTTATTTTTTAATATACCAAAGGCTCGCTCAATTACCAAGCGTAGAGAGGAATGGGCACGATTGAACACTTCTCGATACCCTATTGGTGTAAGACCTTGTCCAAACTCTAGCAAAATGATATCTAACATCTTTATATGGCCCCAAATAACCCGTGAGATTTGGATATCCAGCATCTACTAAATAATATTTACCTACACAGATATAATGAAAATTTAATCAATATATGGCATATAGATACATATGGATGTACCTAAACAATTAATTAATGAACCTGGAGGAGGACGAGGAAATTGTGCATCATGTCTTCTAGAGGATTCATAGAAGATACGGGTATTATGAGCTTGTTCCTCTCAACCGGCGCAAGCATAGATAAATTTCACATAAAAATTACATATGGCTAACATATTTTGAGTCATAGTTTCTTTTCGACCAATAAAACGAATTTGATCATATGTGGGTACCACCGCTGGGATATGCGCACCATCCATAGCTCCAATACAATCCTAAAAACAAAGAACGAAATATTACGTGATTTACATTTAGTTTTTCCTTTATATTGTACAATAGTAACTTACCTTAAAATATAGATAAAATCGTTGATATTTCTTAATCTTCTTTGAAACTTCCTTAAATTGCCGATCAGTTGGTTGGATCAAATCTTTTCCCATATCACATACTTTATCTAAAACTAAGCTAAAGTGCCTACTTATGGTTTCTCCAGAGTGTTGAAAGCGCTCTTGTGCTAACCTATTATATATACCATGTCCCAAAATATGAAGAAACATACCAACCATTTCTGCAATATTAGTATTTCTAGATCCTTAAAGACCATAGCTTGTTATCAAGTCATGCGTTAAATTATTAAATACATCCTTGTGCATTCTAAACATATGATAACACCTTATCTTAACCATGCATCACCTGTATACGATGAAATCATGCGAGGTTCCTTGCAAAAGTATATTGATTGATAACCAACTGAAACTGTTGCGATCGAGAAGAGATCTCAATATTCAGTTTTCTCTTTTTCACGATTTTCCCTTTCAAGAGAATCATCCATAACTGCTTAAAGTAACAATATATAGATGCATTAAAGTATAAGAGAAACAATAAACAATCTTGATCATCCATCAAGAGAAACAATAT
Organism: Syzygium jambos; assembly: GCA_031216235.1. NCBI lineage: Eukaryota > Viridiplantae > Streptophyta > Magnoliopsida > Myrtales > Myrtaceae > Syzygium > Syzygium jambos. The sequence goes on along the minus strand of CM062230.1, from coordinate 15,307,380 downwards.
CAACCATCATATATATGCAAACTAAACCACATGAAGAGAATACCATTAGAAAACAGTTCTCAAATTAAAGCATAAATAGAAATTAGGTTCACACATAATGCAAATATAAGTCTCACATGAAAACAAAGTAGCATACCGAAGAGTTCAAATAAGATGCTAACATCCTAGCTATAACTCTCTTCAAACTCATACTTGAGATACCTGACTTTTAGTGCATCACCCTTCAAGCTCATAAAGACCTGCCTATTGTCTTTCTTTTCCTTAAAATGAGAGATTGCAAAAAAGTATAACTTTTCATCTTACACAATTTCAGGTATTATATCCAGCATATCTATGAGATCCTTGTAAGGACCGTATCCCTCATTTACTTGAGATGATGCAGCAGCAGCGCTCCTTTGTTCAACAACTGAACAAAGCCTGCTAATTTGCATTCCAAGCTGCTGTGCCATGGTCAATCTCTTTTTTTTCCTTCCTCGAGCTTGCCTTTTTGAAGTATGTACAGCTCTTTTATGGCTCTGAGTTCCAATTGGTTCAACGGTTTCATCTGCTTGAGACTCCAAATTTTCATAAGTAGATCTTACACCATCACCGATACTAAGTTGTGTGACCTCAACAAGATCCCCATCAATATGTAAACCCTGCTCAGGAGTCCATGTGATTCCTCCATTAGCAACAGTCTTTCTGAATATCCTGTCTAACAAAGCTACAAGATCAGGTTGTAGGCCTTTCGTCCTAAAAGTCTTAAGCTTAGGATTGGCATGTTATAATATAACATTTACGTAAGTTGTATCATTTAAAATGAACTAAACACAAAAGTAAAAGAGAAAGAGATAAAAACCTGAATATTTTTCTACCACCATTCATCACTTGCATTAACGGTTTTCTTCTTTGAATCCCATCCTAGTCCCGTTTCATTATACACCAATATCCTCCATCTTTTCCATTCTTCCTTAAGATTATCCCACTTACTTTTCATTTGATTTTTATCATATTTTTTACCTGTTAGCTCCTCAAACTTGCTAATAATGACTGTCCATCCATCCCTTTTGTTGTTTGCCGGACGATTGCCTTTTTCAATTTGTTCAACGCACAACTTACAAAAGGTTTCTACATCTTCCTTGCTCCAAAATGCCTTAGTTGCCATCTACTAGTAAAGTCATTCCACCAAGAAAACCACATCAAAAGATTGTTCTTTCTCAACAAAACAAAGCCATCCAAATGTTGCAAAAGCTCGTCTATAGGATTTGTTAACAACTTGTACATTTTTCAACCAAGAAAACCAGAACTATATTTTCAACGAACTTGAAGAGTGACTGAGGAAATTATACTCAGTTACTCACAAAGTAGTTGTGTTGTCAATTAAAAATTTGTGCCATACTCATAATTAAGGCAATTCTAATGATTACTGGAAAACGCGGACAAAGGGTCCACGAATTACATTGGTCTAACCTATAAACCAGTGTAATGAACTATTAGGATCTACGCTGACTTAAAAAACCAATATTTTCTTAAATCATCATATGAACTCAATTAAATTTCATTTGAAAGCTCGGTGGAGTGAAGTACTTGGCATGCTTCAATTTGAGGCAGTTTTGTAATTTATTTGCTTTATCGTCTAAACTAAAGGCTGAACCAGAACCACAACATTCAGAACACTTCTATATGTTGATATACTCATCCTAACATGCTTAAGTGACTAGCTACATCAAAATCTAGTGCATGACTTAGAATCAAGCTTCAGACTCAACCATGCTAAACACAAATGAAACTGAATGAACATCAATCAACAACAACTGAGCTAATAGCTCATAGCTCAAGATTGATGCGAAGTCGCCGCGAACAGAGTTGAACATAGGTTTAGCAACAAAAAGCTTCATCCTATTGTGAATTGGAGCTCAAAGTCACCGAAAGCATCAAATATTGGAGTTCCATCTCAGTAACATAGACATTAACATGCCATTGACGAACATCTTCCTTCAAAATTTGATTTGTCCCAAATAATTAAGAACCATAATCACCAAGAATAATAGATAATACCCAAATTAAGCATACTTGAGCAAGGAGATGAGGCAAGGCGAGGCCGGCGAGCAAGGCGAGGCTGGCATGTAACGTCCCGAATTTCGACCCATTTCTGGGATCAATGAAATGGATATTGTTTCTCGTTTAATTTTAGTAAGTCTCGCCCGGAATTGATTAATCGCGAGATACTAACCAAAAGAGAATGGCTAATTAGGAAAAACGGTACGTGGACCAGGGACCCAGTAGCGAATCGAGCACCGATTCTGAGAAACGATGAGGAAATATTTTGGGTCAATGTGGACCGATCCTAGGAAGGTGACGGATTTAGTTTGGCCAATAACGTATGATTGGATCGCGGGTGATTCCGCACGACCGAGAGTACGTGTGGCGAATAAATCCCGAACTTAAACCGAACGATCACGACCTCCGGAACTAGCGATAATTCCTCGTGCTCTCCCGGTAATCGAGACCGTCACGACTCGAGTAACCCTAGGTCAATACGCGTAACCCCTAAATAGCTGTCTGTTAGTGAGAGACCCTAAAATTTTAATTGAGCAATTTTGATCGCGAAATTTGATCCGGACTTGGACTTCGATTTTTGTGGGCGTATACAACTATTTTGCGAGGATGACGTCATTTTAGTGTGGCCAAATATATTTGGGGCTAGTACGGTCGAAAGATAGAAATCCGGCTCGAAATCGAAAAATAATCATTTTGCCCCTAGGCCTATTTTGGGGTATTCTGAATTTTGAAAATTTTGGGGATTAATTTAAAGATTAAATTGAGGATAATTATCAGCCAATAATTCATATTGTCCTTGGACTAAGTTACCCTTAATTATTTGGATAAGAATGAATCCCCACCTTTGGATTGAAGGGCAAGATGGGAATATTGGGAAAGTTGGTCAAAGTTCATTAAATGCCTTTTCTCTCTCTCATTACTTCCTCCCTAAGCCAACTCACTCTCTCTCTCTCTCCTTTCCCTCTCCCTCTCCCGTCAATCTTCTCTTCCTCTCCTTCCGGCCGTGCATGCCGAACACCGAAGCGCTGCCGTCCGTCGCTTTATGCCACCGCCGCCCGTCCGTGCGACCAGCATGCCGGCTTGCCACCATCACTTGACCATCTCCCTCTCTTTATTTCCTCTCCTCTCGGCCTCGTGAGAGGAAGCCACGCCAGAGCCACCGTCCAGCCGAAGCGCCGTGCGCCCGTCACTGTCGGCCGCCATCCGCCCGTCTCACCGCCAAGCCACCACCCTCACCTCTCCTTTTCCTTGCGATTGCCACCACTAGCCTCACCTCCCCTCTTCGCCGCCGTTCGGTCCAACCAAGGATCACCGAACGTCGCCGTCCAATCAAGCTCCACCGTCCATCGCCGGAACGTCGTCGCTGGTTCCGCCACACGCCGGCAATCAGCTGTCCATTCCTTGCCGGATTAGCCCTGTTCGAAGCATAGGATTAGAGTGAGTAATTAACTCCTAAATCTTAATTAGGACTATAATGCATTTCTATATAGGTTAAGTTAATTTTAGGGGTTAATTAGATGGATTTTAGTTGTAATTAGTGGTGGAATATTGTGGCTGTTTTGGTGATGAGCTTAATGATCTAATATGTCGATTCGAGAGTGAAATTAATGGCCTAATATGGCCGAATAGGGGGCTGTCCATAGTGGGCTTGATTGGGCTAAGTTTAATCAAGTTTGGGATTAAATTGGGTAATTGCCGAGCATGCCTAGACTAATCAATTAGTGGCTGATTTGTGCTTGATAGTGTCCAAATTGATGATACCACGTCGTGTGCCTAGGTGACCGAACGTGGTGTGGCATGACGGGCCTTGATTGTGCGTGTTTACGTTGCACTAATCACGTGAACTATGTGTCATGCTAAAACGTGTTAAATTAGATATTTGGGCGTGCCGATGCAATGTTGATTAAGCATGTTATGGCATTGTATGAACTTATCTTGGCTTGATTGGATTCTGTGTTTGAGTGGAATTAGGGTGCTCATTATACATCGTGTGATTGCCCGAGTACAGAATTGCACGGCCAGACATTTCGTATTCTGAAAATGGGCATGAGATGAGATTTGTGCGAGTATGCGTGCCTGACATGAGCATATAGTCACCTAAAATGTCCTGATGCATTTACGCGGGGTTCAGATAAAACTGGCTGTGTGTATATGTGATCACTAAGGGCCCTGATGCGTGTTACGGGAGGTCGATTCCGTCCTGATGCATTTACGTGGGATGATGCCCGGTACGTCCGGAAGACGACCAGCCTGATGCGTTTATGCGGGTTTTGGTTCGTAAGGAGATCGGTGTTGGGGCCTGATGCATTTTACGCGGGCTAGAGACACCGAGCCGGATGCGCTTTGTGCGGGCCGTGAAGCGTTGTTGGCCTGAAGCGTTTTTACGCGGGTCAATCAATAATGAGAATTAGCAATGTGCAAGTGTGTATAATTGAACCGGACCGTGAGCATGATGTATGTGTGCCAGAGTGTGTTGGCAGTTATGCGTACCGGTGATTTATGTGTGAGTCAGACACTAATGAGTTTGAGCATGTGTATGGTGTACGTGTGACCAGATATGTTCACGTACGTGCCATGACTATTACTATGAATTTTCTAACCTGTAGGGTCATTGAGTGCTTGATCTGAGCTCGAGGGCCTAGGTCATTTGATTGCCATTTATTATTGGTTGTTTGTGATCTGTTGCCTGTCAGGAAATGTATGTTAGCCTAGTTTCGGTTTAGAGGATTTTACTCGCTGAGATTCGTCTCATTGTTACTAAAACCCAATGTTTCAGACCCCCGGCCCTGAAGATGGCAGAGGCTCCAGTACGTTTTGGAATTCCCCACCATATAAAGAAGATGATGTCAGTGTACCTTTTGGGGAACAGGGAGATGTACATTAGATATTATACCTTGGCATGGGTTGACGTGGGGGAGATACATTTTGAGACCCATGAGTATGTAGCGTGGTGTTGGAGAGACTATACTGGGGAGTACGGGCCACTTCGGTCCTTTGAGGCCCTGTACAACGGGCAGAGTGAGTTTGACCCTCAGTGTCCTGACAAAGACGTAGTAGATCCCGTTACTCCAGTCGAGGAGAGTTCGAGTTCTTATGGCGAACCCGTTGTTTTTGAGGTAGATGAGTTTGATCCGATGGACATGGAGCTGACTGGGATGTTGATCTGGAGTCGATGGAGCTGGATGATGAGCCGGAGCCCATAGAGGAGGACCTTATGCCAGAGGTCGAGCAGGAAGATATGGACTCGGAGGAGGAGGCCGCAGAGGCTGAGTCCGAGCTGGACTCATTAGACTATGAGGTGGAGCTGTCCGATAACTCTTCATCTTCTGAGACTTTTGGATCCAACCCGGATTGGGTCCCTTAGGTTAGCCTCGGCTTTAGTTAGATCGGGCTGTACCTTTTTTATCGAAGCCCAGTCTTAGTTAGTCGTCTAATCACCCGGGCCACTGTCCCTTTTTTATCTTAGTGGCTGTTGATCTATTTTGGTTGGTTGTCACGCCCCGAACCCCAAATGGCACGTAACATCCCTACCTTGGCCGATTGTAGAGCAACGCTTCCAGGAATGCGTAGCCGACCCAATACAATCAGAGATAAGGCACATGCGGAAATTACTAAATAAACACCCGTACTATAACAATATGAGACCAAAGATAGCACAACGAACACAATAGGAATATAACTACAAATATACATTTTTATATTACTACAGAAAGCCTTTTTTTTTTACAATATTCACTTTTACACAAAAACAAACAACACAAGCAGTCAACAACCACTAGGTCAAAAAGGGTCAGTGGCTGGGGGAAGGTCAGGCTAACTACAAGAAAGTCACTATAAAAAACGAACGAGCTTCCTTATAAGGGTTAAGATTATCCTAGGGCTCCCAGTCATGGTCTGATGACTCCGAAGAATCATCCGATGGTTCCTCAGCGGAACTTTCAGATGGCTTAGACGCTTCTGACTCCATATCTTGCGCTACAGCCCACTCATCCTCGGAATCTTGCTCCAACTCCGGATCTAGGTAAAGACCTAACTCGTCATCTGCTCCTAGCTCTTCATCAGATCCTATCTCGGCGACTTCTCCGTCCTCGTCTGGGTCTTGATCTATCGGCTCCAGCTCCGGCACCTCATCCATCGGCTCGGGGTTCTCATACCAAATCTCGGGTATCAGATTCACCTCGACCTGCTCGTCCATGGTCGGGGGATCCACAATCTCGCCATCAGCCATCTAGGGTATCATCACCCCACCTATATCTACTGGGACGTCAAATGTCCGGAGGGGTCGCCTAATGTTTCCATCTGCATCTCTTAAGCGCCGGCCACGTATTCTTAAGTCTGATGAAAGTACTCACCCACGTTTACAAATACTATAGAGCGATATCTTACATACGCCTCCCCATTCTCTACTGGGTACACTCTAGTAGTGGTGTGGATTTGTGTTGGGATCCCAAAAAGCGATGGCGGCTTCGGCATGCTCAAAGCTGGGGGTCTAAAAATGTGGGTTATTACAACCGTGAGACGAATCTCAGCGAGTACAACCCCTAAACCTAGGCTAGGCTAACATGCATTCTCCTAACAGGCATATCATAATCAACAAAGCAATATTAGTCACAATCATCCTTCGACTTGGGCCCTCGGGCCCCGGTCACTTACCTGGCCGACCTTGCAGGTTAAGCATCTCAATATATATTGCTTAATTTACATACACGAACACACTATTCATACGTACGTTATACGCATGCTCACTCTTATCAGTGTTCGGTTCACATACCATTCACCGAGTCTCGCACTTTCGCACACTGGTCCGTGCATTCTCATGCATGCATATGCTATTCTCATGCCATACTCATATTTCGGCTTACTAGCCCACACTAGCACACTGACAAATGCTCGATTTATCATTTAGTTTGACCCGCGTAAAAACGCGTCAGGTCTCTTTCTTAAACACAATACTCCGTGGCCAGCATTAAAACGCTTCAGGCAAAGTGTCTCTAGCCCGCGTCAAAACGCATCAGGCGCAACACTAATCTCCTTACGAATCAGAGCCCGCGTAAAACGCATCAGGTTGGTCGTTTTCCGGACGTACCGGGCATCGTCCTGCTACAAAGTGCATGAGGACGGCATACCCCGCGTAATACGCATCACGGCGAAATGTGATCACACATATACACCACTAGTTATTATTTGAACCCCGCGTAAAATGCATCAGGGCATAATTAGGTGATCACATGCTCATGTCAGGCACGCATTCTCACACAATCTCATCACACATCTCATTCTCGGCATACACAATGCGTGACCATGAAATGCAGCACATTGCACCATGAGCATTAAATATAATTAGGCACCCAGTCAATTTATGCCACAACAATCTGCTCACTTGGTCAATTAATACCGTGCGGTCCAATTTACAATACACAATTTCATACTCAATTCAAGTCGTCAATTGGCCAATCACACTCTGCACGATTCAGCCACACGAGCACACAATATGGCATTTCACAATTAAGCACAATTAATCATCAATCAATCAGTAGCCAATCACTCTGGGTAATTCCGGCCATTCAGCTAACAATTCTTACTGTCCGTTATAATTCGGTACATTCCTCAAAGTACGGACAGCCACTATTCCATCAATTCGAGCCCAATAATTATCTATAATAATCCCACTAAATTCCTCTGATTTTATTTCCACCCATCGGTCCTCAATCCTGTCCTAAATATACACCGATAATACCTAAGCCAGTCCAGAAAATGCACCGTCAGTCCTAATCCAGGTTTAAGAGGTATACTCACTTAATCCAACTTCACGACGACGAGGAACGGCGGCCGATCACCGGTGAATAGTGGAACCGGCGGCGACGTACGGACGCGGCGTACGGGCACGTACGGACGCGCAACGTACGACGACGTACGGGGCGGTTGGAGGGTCACGGCGGCAGCGGCTCGGCTGTTCAAGCTCTGGCTCGACGGCAGCTTGCTTCGACATTCCTTTGGCCGTGAGGGAGCCGGCGATGGAGAGAGAGGGAGAGGGAGAGGGAGAGGGAGAGAGAAAGGGGAACGGGATGAGGGTGGTGGTGAGGCGAGGTCAGGCGGATCAGTGGCACTGGCGGACGACGGCGGCTCGGCGGCGGTCCAGCGAGCTCCGGTGTCCTTGGCTCATGAACGGCGGGAGGAGGAGAACCGGCGGAGGAGGGGGAGTTGATCGGTGGAGCTGGCCGAATGAGGGGGGAGGAGAGAGAATCTGGTCCAAGCTGGTCAAATATTGGGGCTGGTGGGCGCCACATGTCACGATCCTACGCGATCTTCCCATTTTCCCCTCGATCCAACGGTCCTCATTCGTCCTAATCCAATAATTGATGGGCAAAATGGTCATTGAGTCCAATAATTGAGCTAATAATTAATTTTAATTATCCCAAATATGTTTCAAAAAATTCGGACCAAAAATAGGCCAGGAGCAAAATAGTCATTTTTCCGGTCCCGGGTCAAAATTCCAATTTTTGGCTATACCAACCCCAAATGTGTGTGGCTAACATAATATAGCGTCGGAATTGTGAAAATAGTCTCTTAAGCCCTCGAAAATTGGCTTCAAAGTCCTGAGGCATAAAATAATAAATTTTTTCACTTCCGAGCCAAAATTCCAATTTTTGACCGTAACAACTTTGAATGTGCGTGGCCACCCTAAAATGATATTAGCCTCGAAAAATAATCACATTCGGCATCAAAAAGCGACGCCGGGGTCCAGAGGGGCAAAATCGTAATTTTTCACCCCCGAATCGAAATTTCAATTTTTAACCGTAATAACTCCAAATATACGTGGCCAGCATAATATGACGTCAGATTCCCAAAAATAGTCTCTTAAGCCATAGAAAATTGACATCGAAATCCGGACCCAATTTTGTGATCAAAACTCGCTCGATTTCTAATTTTAGGGTCTCTCACTAACGGGCGACTGTTTAGGGTATACACGTATCGACCTAGGGTTATTCGAGTCATGACGGTCCCGATCATTAAGAGAATGAGAAATTATCACTAGTCCCAGAAGTTACGATCGTTCGATTCAAGTTCAGGACTGGTTAGCCACATAAACTTTCGGTCTTGCAGAATCACCTACAATCCAATTGTACATCGTTGGCCTTTGCCAAACCCAATCCATCGCTTTTCCTAAAATCGGCCCACGTTGGTCCAAAATATTCTCTCATCATTTCTCGTGATCGGTATCCGATTTGCGATCGGGTCCCTGGTCCACGTACCGTTTCCTAATTAGCCATACCCTATTGGTTAGTATCCCGAGAGTGATCAACTCTGGACGAGACTTACTAAAATGAAATGCGAAATAATGTCAATTTTATTGATCTCGGAATTACATCGAAATTCGGGCTGTTACATTGGTTGTATGTATTCTATGTAAATGAATATTGTATATATTTCAGTGGTAATGTAAATCTATGTTTTTAATCATAATGGTTTTCATTGTCGTGCTATCCTTGGTTATCTTATTTATTGTTCGGGTGTATGTATCTATATATATATATATATATATACAACATCAACTGGCCTAGGATTTGGGGATTATAAATAGGAAAGATAAACAATATAGAAGGTCAACTAATCTATGCGTTTATATTTATTAGAAAGGAATCCGGAAAATTGTAATAAAAAGATAAGAGCAATAAAGACGTAAGTGATTTTTAATTGATGTTCTAGATATTCAAAATATTCAACATATTGAGAAAATAAATAAAGGATTTCGGATATGTCTCTAGATCTAGCAACAGCGAAAATGTATTCTAATATAAAAATGCAGATTTCTACACAAAAAATTATTAAGTAAATAAAATTAAATAAAAGCCCGAGCATTAAGAATAATAAAGAGACCGTAAGCAATATATAAAACGAAAAGGATAATTACTAAAAATTCTAAACCAACCATGTAAGTAGTATTGCCAAGCAAGGATGAGAAGGGCAAAACAGTAAGAAGAAGTAAGGATATATAACAAATGTAGAAAATTACTATAAATTAAAGTACAAACCTTCTATAAGCGGTTTGACCTGCCGTTTGTGGGATATGTAAATGTAAATGCATGGGAGAAATTAAAACTGACTGATACATAAACAATACTAGAAGATTACAATAACAGTATTGAAAGGTTACAGAATATAGATATTGAAGTACAAGTGCAGAATTAAGAAAATTTATTTAGTAAAAATTCTTCCGTTACTCAGACTATTTGGTAGTCTAGAACGATAAGATTTTCCACACTATAAGAACTATAAAAGGTTTTAAAAAGATCTTGAAAATATGGGACAAGATCTTTACAGGGATCAGAAACTTACGGATATGGAAAGGTTATAGAAAGGTTTGAGATGTGAGATCTCTTATTCCTTCGAAGAAGGTTTGGAGAGAAAACTGGAAAGGTTTGGAATTCAGAAAAGGTTTGGAAAAGTCTTCTTCGGTTCTCCCTTTCTGAGGAAATGAGGTTTCCTTATATAGGCAAATTAGGCTCCTGTAGAAATAGTTCACAGGTAGTATTGTAGCAAATAGTAGTAAGTGCACAGTGTTTACAGTGAATAATATTCTGACATAATCATGAAAGTTTTGACAAAGGAAAAGACTTGCAGACTCTTTTCAACCTAGAAATGATGAGAATGGTAGAAATGATAATAATGGCTGGAGTCTTTTGGCTTCTTATATCACGTTTTGGACAAGTCTTCCACCGCTTCGTCTTCTTCTTCCTATTCTGCTACATCTCCCCATGGGATTCTTGGAAGGATTCCGTAGCAATCATCTTCATTGGAGTTTCCACTGTGATGAGAGCGGGAAGATTCAGAGTCTTCAATTTTAGAAAGGGCTTGCTTCAACATTCCTGCCAATTGTTGGTGTGATTGGGCTGAAGCTAATTTAGAAAGGACGAAGCCTTTGTCATGTAGAAAAGGGGTGATATCCCCAGGAGGGGGACAACTAGAAATAGATTGTCTAGCAATGGGCCATCTGTTGACACTCTCCACGGATGTTCTATCAAAAAATTTGAAACTATCCCACCACTTGACTTTAAATCGTCTTACTAAAATAGGGATGTTTGTTCTGCCTGCTTTCATAAAATCAAAAGTCCATCCATGAACCCAAGATATTCCGAAGGAATGGAAAAAGATCATGAGTTCATTAAAGACTTGCTCATGAGAAAATGGAATGCATTTTTTTAGGAAGAGTTCATAATTAGGTTGAACTTTGGGATGGAGAATTTCTTTGATGGGTCCAAAATTATCCCACCATTTGAGGAACCAGTACGGGAATCCTTTGATTTCGAAGTTCTCAAAATAGAAAAGCCAAGTATGGGAGTTATTAGGATTTTGTTTCCAGAATGTATTCCACCATGCTTGTCTATAATCAAAATAGGAGAAGGATGTCCTGTATGGAAGGGAGTCAGTCATTTTGACATTAAATTTCCTCATGGCCAGTGGACTTGGTTTTCAGTCTCGAGGGTGAATGACCTTGTGAAGAATGGCCTTAGAGTAATTTATATGTTCTTTGTCTGAGAAGTGTTTAAAAGTGACAGATTCTGTTTCTGTCAAAATCCTTTCATAAAATTCAACAGTTTTATAAATGTCATGAGGGGTGTATAGAAATTTTTCTGAAAACATGTTTTTGGCAAAAACATAGGGGTTTTCATCATAAAATCCATTTTCAATATTACAAATGGTTTCAAAACTTGCTTTAGGAAAGAATCTTGATTTAAATTCAGGAGGGGTAGTCTGAGTTGACTGAATAACCACCTCACTAGAAATTCTTTTTTCCATATGCTTTTGAGTAGCAATGGGAGAAGGGTCAGGACTTACCGGTGCTGTTGACGGTTGTGTCTGACTATTGAAAGCTTTTTGGAGAAGCTGTAAAGCTTCTTCATGAGAAATTTTAGTTACATCAAAAGGTGGTCTTAGAGACAATTTAAGGTCTGGTTTGGCCTGAGTAGAAATGGTAGTGATATTCAAAGATGGCTGGGTAGTTGCTTGCAGCCATATCTTTATGTTGGCTAAGCCGGGTTTTTTCTCTGAGGAAGATTCGGCAATTTCTTTGCCTCTATTTCTTCTGGTAGGCTTGTTAGGTGACTTGGGAGGCATTTTCCCTATAAAAATTCTCATGTGAGAAAATCTGGGAGAGAATTCGAAGTTCTATTTATAAATTCTATATCAAAATAAAAAATAGATAAATTCTATTTATAAATTCGAAGTTCTATTTACTGGCTCTTTTAGAAATTACTAACTTTTATTAGAGTGATTACCAACTTATGGGCACAGATGAACTACCATGATCTATTTGCCGTGTCATGTGGATCACCGTAAAGACTTGGACGTGCGCTCATCTAATCATTCAGCAATCTCTTTCATTTTCAAGGATGTAAACATGGCCATTGATATTGTACACTTTTCTTTCCTTGAATGAGTGTTGTTCTTTATGATTTGCTTGTATTTGTATTACAAATTTCTCAATGGAGAAAATACTGTATTCGTATTGTATGAGACCACCTAGAGCATTATCTATATTTGAATTTCCTTAGAACACTATTTATCACGACGCATCACCGAATCTTATTTTTTTGTAAATTAAAGTTTTTTTTTTGGTAAAAGTAAGTAGTATAACTTTTCAGCGAACAATTACAAGTGCGAAGCTGAACACAAAAACCTCGTACCTGAGGAGACATAAAATGTCTCAACGGGTGCAAAGGTGTCATAGCTAAAGACAAGTGAACAGTGTGCGCTAAAATTAAAGTTAGTTACTTGGTTTTTCTAAAATTTTTCTCTAGACATTTAAAGAGTTTCCTCAAAACAATGCATTTGAAAAACCACATTGATTTTTCCTTTTTTAATTTGTTTTACTTCACTTCTAAATAGGAGGATTATTTTTTCCAGTTTTGCTATTAAGACCGGATCTTATGAAAAAATAATGCACAAAGGCTAATTGCATGAACAATGTAAGTTTTTGGCATCTGCTCAAAGCCTTTGTAAGTTTCAGTCTCCCAAGTACGTTCGTTTGAACTCATGATTATATATGCTGTAGTTCCTCATAAGTTCCTCAATCGATTTGATAACTACACCAGCGTACACAGAACTGCCCAAATTGCATATCATGAAGAAGAGAACGAGATTGAGGGGTCTTAGTCCGTAAATTAGCCAAGTTGGGATCATTCAAAGCTGAAATCATTTTTCAGCGGGAAACAAAAAGATAACCATTGACTCATATGTCCTAGAAGAACCAATGGTCTACTCGAACCATATTAAAATCATAATGTTTTGGCAATTGCTTATAAAACAGAATGATCTAGAACGTTTTTCACTATAGGCATTCGTCATCTGCGGTTCACGAGCTCTCTTGGTGCCCCCACATTGTTTTTCCAATGGCAAGAAAAAGAATGGCCAAATGATCCTTTTCGACATCGCAGAGTGTGCTGAGCCAGCTTGGATCGCATGTCCTCCCATAATTGAGATGGGATGTAAAGGCAAAACCGTGCTCGCTAAGTTACGCTAAAATTTTATCAGATGGGCATTCGACTGCAAGCAAGAAAATGCAAGTTGGGCGATTGTAGTCAGAATCGTCAACAAATGCAAGGAAGTTCCTGTTGCTGTGAAATCTCTCGGGGGCTTTGTTCATACTAAAAGCGACCAATCAACAATACTGGGCAGCGATAAGAGACAATGGCAGTGTGTGGGAATCGGTACAAAGACAGAACGACATCCGTCCTGCGCTCAAACTAGTGACAACGATCTGCCGCACCAAATGAAAAGATGTTTTTCATTTCGATTCATGTTTCCCAAAGATTACTGGCACACCTGCTCTCTTCTGAGCAATCTACAGAACACGTGGACTAATACTTCCGTCGAGCGAAAACCAAGCACCGGAGGAAGTTGGCAAAGATCGTGTCAAAAAGAAGCTTAGGAGTTGTTGAGTCTGTGCTATTCAAAATGCGCGATCCAGTGTACAGTCTTGCTTTATCAGTGGCACGGAGTGAGTATTTGACATTAAATTCAAACATCAAAGCCTCGTTTAGTTCAATGGACAAGGAATCCATCAAAGGATTTCCGTTCCAAGCAATCACATTCCATGAGTTCACATTCTTTTCTTATTGTTTTGAACGAAAATTTGCAAGCTTTTGATCTTTCCAGGAAAACACATCACAACCATTTAACACTGAATGATTGACAGAGACGTTTGCCACAGTGCTCGGTCGTGAGAAGAAGAAAAAGTAGTGACGATGACGGTGGCAGTGGCTGCGGCTGAGGCACTGGTGGCGGCGGCTGCAACTCGCCACATCCCACATAAATGATATTTCCAGCAGATTAGCTACTCGTCCATGGGTTACAATACAATCTTCTACCCCCTGACGATTGCCAATTCTGGGACCGTAGATCCAACGGCGTCAAAAGTATGAACCGTCTTTCATTTCCGCTATATCTCTTGAAGCATTTCCACGGCCTTCTTCATTGGATCTCAAAAAGAGATTGGACATCTTGGGCTTTGCTTACTAAATGGGTCGAGTGAGGTAGAACATAAATTTCTACTTCCTCGAATAAAATGCTCAAAAATTTCTCCACTTATTTCCAATTTTCAATCTCATTGTTTCCTTCTCTTAAGCTAACTTCCTTCTTGCTCCATTATCCCATCAAAGTTGGTTTTCTTCATTGTCTTCTGAATCAAAAGGGCTAATTCATGGTAGTGAGTACTAAGGAAAATGAACATTAAAGATTTTGATTGCATCGACGAAGTTAACATCTAAATCTTTTGAAATTAAATTAAAAAACCATAACTTATTAAATCATTTGGAACAAGTACCCGCCTTAACTACTTCATCGCTTTTCTATTTGTATAGAAAAGGAGGAGGAAGAAAACGAAAAGAATCCAGGAAATACCCTGATTTGTAACAGTTTTCAGTATACTTTAAGGAAAATAATTAAATAACAAAAGTGACCCCTTTTTAAGCGAAGTCGACATCATTGGTAGCTCAAATAGTTTTTGAGCTCGAAAGTAGAGAAACAAAAAAGATAACTATTAACCTATGTGTCCAAGAAGAATCCATGGTGGGCTGGCACCATACTTAATGTTCGGTCCATTGTTTATGAAATAGAATGATGCTTTCAGACGGTTGGAACGGCATTTAGTATAGCCATTAGGATCGCCTGCCAAAGACGAGATAGCATTGGCATTCGTTTGCAGTTCATGAAGCTGTCTTGATACTCCGACATCAGAATATGGGGATGTATTATCGATGATTTGATCTAAAGAAAATTCTTGAAAAAAGTCTCGAGGCACGCTACCAAATCAAGGCCTGATCAAATAATCAGCCAGTCAATTAGATGCCTTGGTTCAACCAAAAAAAAAAAATACTTTGGATCTTGGCCATTGAGCGACATTTGAGATATTTCAACTGTTTGGCCAACGGCTATCGGGTCGCTATCTAATTCGGATTAAGTTCGCCAGGGCAGTTCAACCATAATATATTTTGGCATCTCTTAAAGCTCTATTCTTCGGAGAAGCATCATGTACAAAAAGTGGGATGCGTCTCGTACAAGCACGTGTCATGTGGTGGGCCTGAAGGGAACATAAAAGCCGCGGGAAAGCCAGGAATGACCGCCAAATCGGTACATTGAAGTTCGCTTTGATTTATGCCTGTCTTTTATAGCTGATGATGTGCTTTGTTAGAATTTCATCAATCAACCACCCTCAAAAACCCCATAAAAAAAGGAAAAAAAAAAGAGAGAGAAGCTTGTGATATTTGTTAGTGTTAAATAGCTGATCAATTTTTTTCTTTACTAGAGTTTCCGAGATTTTTCTCTAACCTACAAGTTTCTAGAAGTTCCTCGGTGAACTCTTGCGGTACTTAAGATTAGAGACGAACTTTGGTGGGAAAATAGGTTTCTTCCCTTTCTTAGAACTCTTTTGGTCCATCTCGTTTATTATTGTTTTCCAGCAGACTAATTCAAAGGACGGGAAGCGAATCACACGACATTTAGTAACTTTAAGTGCGATCGAGCCGAGGCTTTGATTTTTTGCACCATCTTTACATCAATGAGTTACATGTCTAACAGATGAATAATTACTCCAAGATTTGCGGTGTTGCTGTGGAAGAGTTTCATTTTTCCAGCTGACTAGTTCAAAGGCCAGTGACTGATATTTCTTGTCTGCTGCCTTAAGAGACTTTCCAATGATGTTCTACATAAGTCGAGTACTCGCTCCGTTCTATCATGTACAGTGATGCTCGATTCTCAAGCTTGTTTTTTGATGCTGTCAATGATTTTGTTGGTGTCTGTCTTTTTCTTAGATTAGGCTGTACATAATTTTGTGTTCAGGTGCTTGCTTATGTCTCTCCAGTCCATGAGGTCGAGCTTCCACGAAAATTAGTCGACCATGAAACTCTAAAACTTGATCAAGTAGGGAAAATTATTCAAAAAGTTTTAAACTTATTACATTTTTGCCAATTCAATCATAAATCCTTCAATTTTATCAATTGAGTCCTAAATCTTTTCACTTTTTTCAATTAATTGAATCCATCCGGTTAATTTTGACAGGAAATCACTGAACGTGGACGCCAGTCGGCCTACATGACGCTGGCATGGTCAATTTTTAATAAGATCTCGAATTTTTTTATTTTTTATTTTTCTTTTCTATTCTTTTTCTTTTTTTTTCCTCCCCTTCTTCCTCCTCTAGCCAATTGCCGAGCCTCGCCAATCGGCCAGACAGCCTCGAGCGAGCCTCTTCCCTACCAGCCACTAGTGAGGGCAAGCCTCGTCGGCCCCTGGTGAGGCTCAGCCTTGCCATGGCTAGGCAAGGCCAACCTCATCGGCCATCACCTCTGGCTAGTTGTCGAGGCTTGGCGACAGGCTGGACGAGGAAGAAGGGGAGGAAAAAAAAGAAAGAAAAGAAAAAGAAGAAAAGGAAAAATAAAAAATTGAAAAATATTAAAATATTATTAAAAATTATTCACGTTAACGCTACGTATGACGGCCAGCGTCCACGTCAATAATTTTGGCCAAATAGACTCAATTGGCAAAATTGAAAGATTTAAAACTGAATTGACAAAAATATAATAAGTTTATGACTTTTTAAATAATTTTTCCTAATCTGGTATAATAAATTTTAAAAAAGAGTTCTCTGTTTAACTTCGATATTGCAATTCAATTCCATTATTGTGGAGCTCCCTACTAGATTTCTTATGGAACCGAGGAGCTACTGTAATATGTATGTGAATATTTGAGCTTAGTTATCTAGACCTGTCAAATGCATTTATCATATCGGATTTGGGGGGTTGAAAATGGGCCCGACCTAAATTGATCTATTTTTTTATGCAATACAATTTTAGTGACTCATTCTCGAATAGCTCGCCGCTAAATGCACTTGCAATGATTCTGACCCATAATTTCCATAAGTATTTTCATATTATTACTTTCAAAGATAAATAAAGAATCAATGCATAGTATCAAAGGACATGGACTAGACTACAAAGAATCACACCACAGAGAAAGAAGTTCAAAAACTAATGCCTCGAATTTAGTTTGAATCATAAAAATTTGAGAAAAAGCGGGAGTTTGATTCCCCGCAAGAATATTAGTTAGTAATCAAGTTATGAGTACAAAGTGTCAAATGACCTAAGAGAAAAAGCAAAGTACAAGAAATTACACGTGATTAATTTATCTGAATTTCATGCTATAGCCTCGGTAAGAAACCGGATTACAAAGAGCAATTTTCTTCTTGTATAGGATCAAATCGTTTTTTATATTGCCTTTTCTAATCAAATGAACAAACATGATGAAAGAAAGGGCCACGAAATGGCCGACCCAACATCTGACGGTGGTCGAACGGGGAAAAAACGTTGGGCTCTCTCTCTGTCTCTCTAGAATTGGACAACACAACCAATAAAGTGGGAAGGTAAAAGTGAAAAGAATATTCCTACTGAAGAAAAAATATTATTTCTTTTACTACACGCAAAACCTTATTGCAAAAAAGAGCAAAGAACAACATGTTGTGCCAATAGATACCCTGCCAACTTTTTCTCACGCCTCCGTGGGTGCATGCATGAACTGACAGGCAATGTTAATAGCAAAGGCAATGTTGGGTTGAGTGAAAATAAGACACTGCAATGCACCCACAATACTACGATAAAGTGACGAGTCCGAGAACAGCTCACAACAATAAGAAGATGGAATATCCGAGCCCGCTACACATGGGGTGGTAACAGGCTTCGCATCCTGCATTTTTGCTTGGGCAAAAAGGTTGGCTACGTATTTTGTTTGGTGAAGAAGAATACCATTCGAAGTGCGTTTTAGTTCGATCCCAAGAAAATAATGAAGTTCACCCAAGTCTTTGATAGCAAATTCCTTTTGTAGAGACTTCGGGAGAGTAGACAATAGAGCTGTAGGGGATCCTGTAATAATGATGTCGTCAACATAGACGAGCAAGAAGATATTGTATTGGGCTGTATGCAATATAAACAGTGAGGAGTCAGCAGTAGAAGCTACAAAACCTAAGGAGACGAGAAAATTACTGAGACGTTGGTGCCAGGCACGTGGAGCTTGTTTCAAGCCATAGAGAGATTGTTTTAGGCGGCAGCTATGATGAGGATGGTGGGGATCAACGAAACCTAGCGGTTGATCCATGAATATTTCTTCAGTGAGATGACCATGGAGAAAAGCATTCTTGACATATAGTTGTCGGAGTTGCCAACCTCGAGAAAATGCAACTGCGAGGACTGTGCAAACCATGACATGTTTCACCATCGGACTGAAGGTTTCATTATAGTCAATTCCCTACTGTTGATGAAAGCCCTTTGCGACTAATCTGGCTTTGTACCGTTCAACAGAGCCATCTGCACGAAGCTTGACACGAAAGACCCATTTGCAGCCAATGGGCCTACTGTGCCGAGGAGATGGTACAAGCTCCCATGTCTGATTTTTCAGCAATGTGGTGTACTCTTCGGCCATAGCTGCCCGCCAATGCGGGTCTTTTACCGCCTGACTATAACAAGATGGTGTAGATGGGATGGCTACCGAAGTGGTGAGTGCATAAGTGTGATCCTTTTGCACATGTCGGCGAGGAACGGTGCCATCTCGAAGTCTAGTCACCATGGGGTGGGCTAGTGGTGCCGATTGTGGTGGCGGATTGGTAGCCTGCTGGATTGTGATATGTGTGATAACTTCGGTGGTAGGAGATGGCACTTCTGGTTGTAGTTAGAGAGATATTGATCGGGAAGTGGTGGGATTGCTGTGCACAATGCATCAATCCTCAGCTCCTGCATATGTGAATCATCAGGTTGCAAATGCATCAGCAGGGAAACATAAAGGGGCAACTCCAATGATGCTGGTGGGGACATTTGATGATAAGTCGGTGACGGGAGCAGCAAACGAAAAAAGTCTCATCAAAGATGGCATCTACAACTGTATAGAACCATTGTTGTTGTGGAGAATAGCAGCGATAGCCCTTGACACTTGAGGGATATCTCAAGAAAATACATCGATGTGACCTGGACTCTAGTTTGTGCTTGGCATAGGTTCATAGGTTCGGGTACACAGCGCAGCCAAAAACCCAAAGATGCTCAATGGATGGTGCAGTAGAAAAAGTACTTCCCAAGGGCTACTCTACTGCAGAACGGGAGTAGGCAGTCGGCTGATAATGTGAATTGCACTTTTAAAAGTAAAATCCCAAAAATGAGAGGGAACAGATGCATGGTGCATCATAGCCAGACTCATTTCAACCACATGTCTGTGTTTGCGCTCGGTTGAACTGTTTTGAAGGGCCAGGCTAGGACAGGATGTCCGTTGATAAATGCCACACTCCTGCAATAATTTTTTAAAAGATACAGAAAGAAATTCTCCGGCACAGTCACTTTGGATGGCTTTAACTTGGGTATTGAGTTGGTTTTCAACAAAGTTTAGAAAGACCGCAAAGATATGTAAAAATTGATCACGAGAGTTGAACATATAAAGCCAAGAAAATTTGGAGTAATCGTCAATAAAAAAATATAATATTTATTATTTTGATGAGACGTTACAGGAGCTGGCCCCCAAATGTCAAAATGAACTAATTCTAGGAGAGCCTTGGATCTATTAAAAGTGGGAGGATGACGATGACGATGACTCTGACTCTTACTAAAGGCACATGCCGAGCAAGTTGGTTGAACAACTGACGACTTATTTAACATGTGAGAAATAGTAGAATACGCAGCATGGCCTAAACGATGGTACTAACGGACAAGGGAGCTGAACTGAGATAGGTAATAAGCTGAAGGAGAAAGCTTGGATTGATCCGACAGTTGATAGAGTTCCTGATTAAGGTTCTCTTGGAAGAGAATCTTGTCTGTATAGTGGCACTTCACAGAAAAATAATTAGGTGAGAAAATGAAATCACAATTGTTTTCCTGTGAAAATTGACGAACGAAAAGTAAGTTTTTCTTCATAGAGGAAACAATTAGGACATTAGACAAACGAAAATTTTGAGAAACAAGAATACAAGTATGGGTTATCAGGAGGCTAGACCCATTACCTATGGTAACATGTTGGTTGCCTATGTAGGGCTGAAGAGAGGACAATTGAGATGGATTATTTGTGACATGGTGTGTGGCACCAGAATCTAGATACCACGGATCCGAAAAGACTGATGGTGGTGGTGGAATTTCAGCAATGTGGAGCTGTGGTGCCGAGCCTAAAGATTGTGGTGGAGGCCCACGATCACGGCACACATTGGCTCGGTGGCCAAAGCGATTGCAGAGTTGACATCGAACACTACCCCTCCTTTGATTTCTGTAATTGCCTGTATTTGGAGAGTAATTTGGGGTTGAATTTCGAGGGCCAAAGTGCTGTCCACTTTGCGGAAATTGTTGCCCAGGCCGTGGTAACCTATCCACATGAGAAGGAAGCTGTTGAGATGCTTGGTGTGCTGTCCGCGTCATGAACGCTGCTGGAGGGGAGGTGATGGGCTCAAGCAAATCAAGTCGTGCCTCATGAGCCAAGAGCAACCCGTGTAGAGACTCACGTGTAAGGGATTGGTACTGACTTTGAACAGAGATTAACACTGCTAAATTTTGATATTCCGCTCCGAGTCCCCTGAACAAATGAGTTTGATATTCTTGTGAAGAGATGTTCTCACCAATCGAGGCAAGTTGATCAACAAGGAAGGCTGCTTGCTGTAGATATTCCGTGATTGTTTGATTTCCCTTGCAGAGAGTCTGAAGTTGCATTCGTAGATGTGTGGCACGAGCACTGTTACGTGCTTCATATGATTGAGCCAAGAAGGACCACACGGCTGCTGAAGAGCCTAAATTGGAGAGGTGTGCAACGATGTTGTCAGCTGTGGAATTGAGAATCCACCCCAAGGCAATTTGATCTCGAGTAAATCATATTTCATATGCTGGATTTGGTAAACTTTTGGTGACACCATTCTCACTAATTTCAGTGATAGTGTGTGGAGAGCATGGTTCAGTTCCGTCCACAATTGACAGGAGTCAACTGGCCCGGAGAAAGGGGAGGAGGCGTACCTTCCGTATGATGTAATTGTCTCCGGTTAATTTGATACCAACCGCAGGACATGTGATTGATCCAGATGAGCCCCCTATGGGAGGTATGAGAGGACATGGTGGGATAGCATTCTTGATGAGGTCAGTTGGATTAGCAACACTTGGGATTGGGTTACTTATTGTTTGATTGCTAGCTGCTGCGTTTGGGGAAGATGGGGATGAATTTGATTCTGATTGATTTGCCATTTATGCTTTCGCAAGATATGGCTCTGATAACATGTAAAGCAATGAACTAACAAGATGAAAATGGGTGGCAATTACCAATAAGTGTTTTGTGTTTCGGTGATAGAATTTTTTGTTACATTCTTCGGCTACGCATTGTGATGTCTTTATATAATACAAGCTAGGGTTACAGAATTAATGAAAAATAAAATCATGATCTATTCTCTTTGGAAAGAATTGATCTTGCTTGATGAGCGAGTGGTGAAGAGATTATAGCTGAATCAAGACACGTCATCGTAATCTTTTCTCTTTGGAAAGAATTGATCTTGCTTGATGAGCGAGTGGTGGAGAGATTGTAGCTGAATCACGACACATTATTGTTTCCTTTGAGAGGAAGGACTGGTTTACTAAGGATTTTCGGGATGAAAGGCCTGTTTTTTGAGTGTTTATTGGCTTTCACTTGGTGTTCTGGTGATGAAACTGCATAATTTTGACTTTTCTCGATGGTGGAAAATGGCTTTTTTTAGAGTGCACGTGCATATCAGTTGGACAATGGAGAACTTATCCCCAAACTCACCGCTATGTTTCACAGCAACTGCAGTTTTATCCAGAAAACTTAAAGCGTACTTTTGTGTATGGTGAAGATGTTCTTCAGCACAATCAAGTTAGAATCGTTTAACTACTCTATGTAGGAGCCTCCTCTTCTGTATTAACTTCAACTCCATGGATGATCTCATGAGCAGACTCCACATGCATGGGGCCTGCTTAATCTGCTTTTAGAAACTGATTAAGACGGGCCTACTGATTGAGCTAGAGCACATTGAAAGAATCGAGTCGCGTAGAGACTTCCACAAAGCATTGAACCTACCATCTTCAGAAAAGGCGAATACACTACCGAGCATTTCATCCTCTTCTCCATCCGCAAGTTTGTCCTTCTCCTGGTGGCTGCTGCTGTCAGCATCATCAGATCATCAGATACAACTTCAGTTAACCCGTGGCATCCATCAAGCTCTAAAGCCTCACAAATTCCCTCTTCAAAAAACTGCCCAAACTCTACGTGATCATTGGTGGTTTGCACGTATAACTGCCTCCTTAAGGATGCCATTAGCTGAACCCAACCTAGCAGTGCTTGGTGCAGAAACCTCGCGTACAATTATGGTGTTTGAACTTGAAGATCCATTTCAAGATCGAGATCGAGAGAGAAAACAAAACACAGAAAAAACCTAGATACTGTCAACATTTCGGAAAGAGATCAATACGTTTTGTTAAATAGCACTTCATTAGAGGGAACCTCAAATTTTGGAGTCCCACCATTTCTGAGAAAGGCAACTTTAAAGAAGCTGCGAGCAATTAGATTTCACTTCGTAGTGTATGATAGAGTTACTACTCGAGAGTTTGCTAGAACATGTACTCCAAGTGTAACCACTTACGACATCTAGATGGTAGTTTTGAGGAGCTTGCAAGTTCCATATGCACTTCTAAGCAATTGAAGTCGTTACGTCTCAATTACAAAAAGCGATTGAAGAAGCTTCCGGAAATTATTTGGAAGGTACAGAGTTTGCTACACTTATCCTTGGGTGGTTGCTCAAAGCTAGGCCATTTACTAGGGGTGTGCAAAAAAATCGCAAACTGTCCAGAACCGGTCCGATTCTCAATTCCAATTTTTGGGAACCGGTGGGTACTAGTCCAGTTTCCGAGTCCAAGTGTGGGACCGCTCGTCCGCCCCCGGACCGGACCGATAATATAATATAATATATAATTTATTTATTTATTTTTTAATTTAAAAAATCCTAAATTCTTAAATTAAATCTAACTTGTTCGGCGTTCACAATCTCACATTGAGCCGAGAAACATCTTCTTTTACTTTCGCCTCACGCTCACTCTCACTCTTCTCGATCGATGATCACCTCACCATCTCTAACTCTCCATCTTCATCTCCGTCTTTTCATCTCCATCCTTGGCTAGTGGGACCGGTTCCATGGACCCATCTAAGAATCGGATCGGATCAACGGTCTGGTTCGGGGAATTCATAGAACCAACGAGCGGTTCCCGATTTCAATTTTTCGGAACCGCTCCTTAGTGGGTGGTTTCCCGATTTTAGGGTGAAAATCGTCTATCCGGACCATGCTCACCCCTACCATTTACCCAAAGACATGAAAAGGCTCATCAGCGTTAAACATCTAAAGTTAACAACAAAGCAGAAGAGTCTACAAGAAAATAGAATAAAATACTTGGAAAATCTGCAATATTCGGGCTTCAATAGCTGCGAAAATCTCCAATTTTTGTTCGAAAGTACTTACCGATTGACTAGCCCTCGGCAATTGGAAATTCAAAATTGTAGGAGACCAATATCTCTGTCTGCCGGGAAATTATTCTCCTAGGGTCCTTGGTAAATCATGATAGCAAAGCTCATATGGACTTAGGAAAACAAGTCCAACTTTTTCTCATATCTTCGTAAGATGAGAATATCGAAGTCTTAACAAGTGAAGGAGCTGCTCCGATGTCTCGAAGGACCGGCATACAATTTGGAGTTCTTTTCTGTCTTTGACTGTCCAATCTTGACTGCTATACCCAAATTGTTACCCAATCATACACGTCTAAGATTAATTCGTTTGATCCGATATCCCAACTTACTGTCAATGCCGCAAGGAATCCGGTCCTTCACCACCCTGAAAGAATTACTCGTCGATCATTGTGGTGAACTAAGCAAGAGATGTCAGTCAACTGGTGAGGACTGGCCCAAAATTGCTCGCGTTGCTAGAATTCAACTTGATCTTCAACGTGTACGATGGACGGATGGACGGAGGATTAGGTACGCATCAATCTACCTCTCCCTTCATTTCTTCTTCGTTCTTAGATGTAAAATGGCCATATATATTGAGATTCTATTTTTATGATTTTTTCCTGACTTCATCACTTTAAAAAAAATTAGGATAAGAGAATAATGCATTATGCAACTTTTGGCAAATTCCAATTTCCCGGTTTCATGTGGCACTTGAAAGTGCAATTTGATTCCTATGATGGATTCTCTTTTTTCTCCTTTTACTTAGAAATTGGAATCTGATATACATATAAATATATATATATATATATGCATACTTTTCTTTTAATGATTGTTATTGGAATAGGCTGAAGCTTTGAATCAATTGGAAATTTTAGTCCCTCATATATGAAGTTGAAGAACATCATACGATCATGCTCAATCCAAGTCCTAAGATATCATTCATACCGCAGGGAGTGTGTCACCTCGCTTCAATCAGAAAGTCAGGTATAGTAAAATGTGGAGAATCAAGTCGGTGATATCAGCCTGAAGCTGGCAAGGATCGGCCCGAGATCACTCACATCCCGGTAATTGAACTCGCCAGCGGAGTTGTTCAGTCGAATGATTATCACATGCGAGACCGATCTTATTCAACCTCGATTACATTGTGATATGTTCTGCATCTCTTACCATTCATGTCATATGCCCGATCAGCTATTTGAGGCATCGCCGCTGTCCACGAACAACAGGCAAGCTTTTAAACAGCTATGTATGATCAAACCGCAAGTCCAGGTCATGCTAGATACCACAATGTCATGCGCCTATTCAAGAAAGACTCGGAATGAAAGCAACATTTTCGCCATCTTCAATCTGATCCCTCCCACTAAAAACATGCGGAGTTCGACTCAGAATAAGCTAATAGCCCCTCTTTCAAGGTCAGAGAACTCCCATTGAAAGTGTAGATATGATTTGTATAAAAGCAAAAAAATCAACAGAGTTCCAACCAGAGACATCAAAATTACATTTGGAGGCCCACTATAAAAGATGAAAGCTCAGTAAAACTGATGCCTTCGAGGCAAATCTTTTACCCACTACTGGTGAATGCTATCAACTATGAGCTCCAAATCTGATCAAATCTCGTCGACGGATGATGAGCATTGCAGTGAACTTGAATGACATTTTCCCGCAGATGCGTTATGCATCCACAGGTTACAATCTTCTAGGCCCTGAAGATTACCAATCATGGACAGTAGATCTAACGGCGTTAAAAGTATGAGATGATTAGTTCTGCTTAATCTCTTCAAGCATTTCCACAACCTTCTTCATTTTCGGACGTTTCGCTGGGATGCTATCGGTGCAGAGCAATGCAATCTTCAAAGCTGCCAGCATCTCCTTTCTCCACGTGAAACTGACAGTGCTGAGCCTCGCATCGAGAATTTGCTCTGGGGTCTCCCCTCTTGCAGGAGCACTATGAACCCACTTCACCAAATCCACCCCTTCCTCGAAGACCTCATCCACCGGCATCCTTGTTGTAAGGATCTCGAGCAAAATTACACCGTAACTATACACATTTCCAGGTGCAGTGACTTGCATTGTATATGCATACTCTGAGCATTGCAGTGAACAGTCAGCAGATAAAACTTGGAGATAGTTCAAAAAGAGGGGCTAAACAATACATGCCTCGCGAGCAAGAAAATCCTATTCAGAAGGAAACACCAGACATCATTAATGTATTCGGGGAAACATACCTGGAGGAATATACCCAAAGGATCCCGCAACTGCGCTAATACTTGCAGTGCCTCTAGATGGATCTAAGAGCTTTGATATCTCAACCTCCCCAACCACGGCATTGAAATTTGCATCTAAGAATACATTTCCTGAAGATATATCGAGGTGAATCACTGCAACATGATGAAGGAAAGCCAGACCCTCAGCTACACCAATAGCAATTGATAGTCTTTGAGGCCAGTCGGGTTCGTACTCAGGTTTCTTGGTATATTCGTGCAGCAACTGTGCTAAAGTCCCATTTGGTAAGTAGTGATGCAGCAAAAGGGCAACATCTTCATAAATCACAAACCCAATGGGCTGCATTAGGTTATCATGACACAGTCTGCTAAGCCTTTCTAGCTCTCTAATCATCTTGTTTTGATGATGAATTATGGATCGATCAACAGATTTCAGTCTCTTCACCAACAGAATCAGCCCCGAAGGCATAATTGCCTTATAAACCGTGCTGAAAGTACCACTACTGAGTTTATTGGCATCTTTCATTGTGGCTTTGACGACAGCATCAAGATCTATGGCCTGTTTGAGGTTATCGACAAAGACATTCCCCGCCAATATTGTTGGGAGATCACTGGTTTCATTCTCTGGAACCCCTGCAGCTTTTGCCACCTTTTCTTGCCTCTCCCTCATCATAAATAAAAGAACAACTACAGTAACGGACACGAAAACTGCCAAGCCAGAGCCGATCACGGCTAGTATGACTCTGTAAGAAACCCTGTGATGATAACCCTCATGGTCAGGCCCACTAGAGCTTCCACATGAGAAGGTCAACGGCTCTCCACAAAGCCCTTTGTTTCCAAGAAAGCTCGAATTGGAACTCTTCTGGAAAGGCGCAAAATTAGGTACCGGGCCGGTGAGAAGATTATTCGAGAAATTTACCTCTATCAAGCTCAACATTCCCCTATAATCAGGTGGGATAGCGCCAGAGAGCTGATTGTTGGAGACATCTAGAGAGACAAGCTTGTCCAGTTTCCCTAACTCAGGGGGAAGTGGCCCATGAAGATGATTAAAGCTTAAATTCAGAGATATCTGTAAGTTCTTGAGGTGACCAATCTCAGAAGGAATGCTGCCGGACAGATAATTGCTACCGATATGCAACTGAAGCAGCTTCATGCAATTTCCAATCTCATGAGGTATCTCTCCCTTTATAGAATTCTGACCTAGAAGTAAGTACTGCAACCTTGACACGTTGCAAATTTCCATAGGAATGGTGCCATTAAATCTATTGTTACTAAGATCGAGCTTGTTGAGATTCTTGCATGCAAGAATCGAGAAGGGAATATCACCGAAGAGATTGTTACCGGAAAGAATCAATTCCTGCAAATTCCCAAGAATGCCGAGCTGCGGGGGGATGGATCCCGTAAAACCATTAGAGGCTAAATTTAGGAGGGTAAGATTTTTGCATTGAGCAAAGTCGGAAACAATCTCGCCGGATAGATTGTTGTTGTCTGCTTCAAAATAGGTAAGGCTGCTCACATTTCCAATCGTCCATGGAATGGTTCCTATGAGATTGTTATTTCCAATCCGAACATTCGACAAGCTTTTGCAGTTACCAATCTCTTCAGGAATATCCCTACTTAGTTGGTTTTGGGTGAGAACTAAAACTTCCAACTTCCCCATCGCAAATATGCTTTTGGGAATTGATCCTTCAAGCTGGTTCGAGTGAAGGTTCAGCAATTGAAGTTCACAAACAGCACCAAGATTATCCGGAATCTTTCCTCCTAATTCGTTCTCATAAGCCGAGAAAACCCTCAAACTGGTCAGGTTACCTACCCAAGACGGTATCGAACCATTCAACTGATTGCTAGACACCTGAAGATCCTCGAGCTTCACCAAGCTCTCTAATTCATCAGGTATTTCCCCAGTGAGCAAGTTATTGGAGAGGTTTAGTGCTCTAAGATTCCTGAGACCACCCAACTCCTTCGGAACTGACCCACCAAACTTATTCATGGACAAATCAAGAAATACTAGCTCAGACAAGTTTCCGAAACCCGGAGGGATCAAACCATGGAAGTTATTACTGGAAAGGTCAAGCCTTTTGAGTGCTCTCAGATCAGAGATGAGAGTGACATTACCTCTGAGGAATCGATGAGAGAGGTCAATCTCTTCCACAGTGGAATTTCTCAGGTCACAGCCAATGCCAGGCCAAGAGCAGAAATCAGAGCCGTTGAAGCCCCATCCTGGTATTTCAAGCTCCTCGTTGATGGCCAACAGTGTAGCTTCATCACTGAGCTGAGCACACCCCACAAGCTCCAAATTTGACAAAAGCCCTGCTATCAAAAGAGTGAGAAGGCACAACGTTGCCATTTTAGCCTATCGCCCCCTCTTCACTTGCATCTCCTCCAAAAGCAACCCTTATATCATGAGAAACGAAGCCCACTTCTGCTTTAGACTGATTTTTCTTGTTTGAGCTCTCTCTCACACTCTTGCCTTCTCGACAAGAACACTCACATCTTCACAAATCCACCGGAAACGACGAAACCCATTTCAAGATTTCTTCACCAGGAGCGACCATGTCCCCCTAAAGCACCTCCCGACTAGTTCTGCATTTCAACTCTGTCGAGACCAAACCTTTCAAAGAAAGAAAAGTTGCCGACGACAAGATTCGAACTTGATGTGAAACCGACGGCCCCATTTAGATGCAGAGCCAACAATAATACGAGCGCTAGAGAACAAGCACGAGGTAACGAGGAACGGAGGCAGGACCAAAAGCAGCAGCAGGGCAGAGCTGACAGAACGTGGGTGGTGGTGGTGGGCAGAGGAGAGAGCCCATCCTGCTCCGCTCAAATCAGCGCACAGAATCGAACGAGAAAACGACCCCCGGATGGAGACTCGCTCACCAGAGCGCAAACGTGGAAGAGGCGAGGGAAGCAAGAGGGCACAGAGAGCACCGAGCACAGAGGACAATCGCTTCCCGGGCCAGGTGTTTCTCTGTCTCTCCAAGAGAGAGAGAGAAAGAAACAGAGAGAGCGTTTGGCTGTCTGCGCTTGCGTCCTGTCACGAGAAATGCGGAGCCTGTGTGACTTTCTTGCTTTTGTCTTGGCAAAATGGTGCACGAGAAAAACCAGCAAATTTAACTTCGGGGGAAGGGGAAGGTACAACGTCAGGGGGGGCTTTGCTTTCGCTGTTCCTGGTCAGGGGATTCATGTCCGGTTTTGGTTTGATGTTTTTAACCTTTTGGCTTTGTTTATTAATCATTCTGTTCTCCACACTAGAGCTCCATCAATGGGTTTTCATCAGGTACTTTCACATTGAGAAACTCTTCTCAAGTGGTGCTGCTACTGAAGATGTACACCAATGTGTCTGTCAACATCAAGGAGTATTATGCATCAGCTAAGATTTATGACCATTGAGATGATGCTTTTATAAGCCATGCTCCTTGCTCTGGTCCGTTTTGGGTGGCCGGCATGATGTTTTCAATCTTGTTTTTTTACTTTTCGAGTGAGCTGATACTTCGACTCGATTAAAAGTAAGATATGTAAATAATGACTTTTTTAAGTCGTGCTTCTACGAGCCAATATTTGCCTTGTAGCCTCTCATTTTGAGAAGCAAAGATGCCTTAGCGAGCTCTCGATTAACCTCCATGTCTTCGGCAATCTATTTTTCTTCTTTTCTGGCTTATCATTATGCATAATCTCCGACATGCATGATTCCGTGAGTGTGTCCAAGTTCAACGTTTCTCTTGCATGCATGTTGAAAATAATATGAATCGACTATTACGCACCAAATTATATCTACATTTTCAGTCTAATCCAAGGTAACGCCCTCCACTCGAGAACTTGGAAATTTACAGAGAACTATTCTCCTATGACAGAACCCCGAAGGGCAGTCGCGAGTAATAATGAAAACATAAAACTAAACATAGAGATACTTAAAAACTCGCACTTTGTTTTTGCATGTTTTACTTGAAGAAGAGCTCATGGCTCATGAATCATGCACGAGTCATACTTTATTGCTCTTGTTTCTCTTTTCCTTGTTCCTAATACGAGCGAGTACCACGTAATTTTTACAAAAATTCTACCAAGTTTCCCTTGTTGCATGAAAAAAAAAACTCAAAAGCTCCTTACTTTGAGATCTTATATAACTTACTACCATATATAGCGTTTTCATTCTAATAAAACCTTGTTATTATAAATGGCGCATCAAATATAAGAGCTTCTCGAGCAACATCTTGACAGGGCAAATGGGAAAACAACGCAAAGCCCCGCATCGTTCTACTGCACGGGCATGGGACATAATGGCGTGGATCGTCGAGCTAGGCACAAACGAAGGAGGACAGGACTCGCACACAGCGTCAAGGGCTATGGAGTGAGGCTAGAAGTAGTGAGCCCCTTCCCATCTCATCTCCATGCACCATTGAAAAAAGCAAGAGTACAATAGAACGCAAAATGAGATACTATCTAGATCACCAACTTAGCAGTCGGGAACATCAATCGGTCACAATCAAATAAAAATGATAGATATACTAGCTCGCAAGAATCAATATACGATGTATTATTAGTATTCCAATCCCTAGATCTCCTAAAGTAGGTTTAACTTTGGTGATCATGGCCAAAGTTCATCTCAATCCTTTTAATAAAATCATAAAAAAAAGTGAGAGAGAGAAAAGAATTTGTCATGGAAAGGCTAGCCTTACTCTTCTTCCCTTGGGCTACTTAAAAAACTTATTCAAATGGGCAAAGACACTCAATAAAACAAACATGTCCATGCAAAAACAATAACGCAAACCTAGGATTCTCTCAGGTGGGTCATCTGCCATCTTCATTATTCCCCCAGTGGACGCTTTGCCTCTTCACCATCGCAAATATTTACTGAATAAGATTTTTTTTTCTTTTTTCATTAATACCCGGTAAGCACCCCGACTAAAATTTATCACGTTGCTTTAATATTGTGCAGTTAATTTATCCGGAATTGTCGGTACAAAAATCCAATTTCGAAACGATTTCAAAATACAGGACAATTACGAGATGCAGTAACCTCTCGATAATGCAAATTTATTGTGGTCCGTCCTTCTCTATACTACCACAATAAATTTGCCGAGAAATAATAAATCAAATAGTTCATAAAAAAATCTTACCCTCAGAAAAATCACGTTCGGCGCACAGGACTGCCGGAAACATAATCAAGAAAGAGGCCATGCATCATAATAAAAAAAATCACCGATTGAATTTTTTTTCTTACTTTGTCTTTTTAAGTATGAATATCCTTTGTATACTAAAGTTCCCTTTCTTTTTAATTTTTCTCCTGTACGGGCATTTTGATGAAGAATATTATAATTTTTCTGTACCATTTAATAAATTCTTCGCCGAAAGACGCAATCCCACCCCCCATGAAAAGAGATAATTGTGCACATAATTGCTGTGAATCATTTCATGTGGACCTCGGGGACCTTTTGCCCCAATTTCTTTTCAGATACCATGTACAATAAAAATAAATGATTTTTTTGACCTATACGCAAGACTTTAGTACAAAAGGAAAAAAAAAGGGGAGCATGGACAACATCATTGTGCCAATAGATGCCCTAGCAACTTTTTGCTCATGATATGCAGTGTCAATATATACCGCCACTTTCCACGCGAGGCCCCATCCCAAATCCCACAAATAAAAAATTATTGGACTGGTGCCCTAAAGTCCAAAATTTTCAACCCTTTTGCTTCCTAATTTATATTTTATTAAAAATATAATAAATACATCAAAAGTCCTGAAACTTATTACGAAAATAAAATTGATCCTTAAGGCTCTTAAAAAAATATAATTAAGTCTTAAAACTTGTCACGAGAGTGCAATTGAGTCCTAAAACTTAAAAATTATCGAATTTGTTCGATCAAATCCTTTTATCAATTGCATTTTTTAAAAATGTTAAGACTCGATTGTATTTTCGTAATAATTTTATGACTTAATTATATTTTTTAAAATTTTAGGGCTCGATTGCACTTTTTAAACAAGTTTTAAGAATTGACTATATTTTTTGAAAATTTTAGAATTCGATTGGACTTTCGTCATAAATTTTAAGACTTTCAGTACATCCATCTCTTTATTAAATGATAATGATAACTTCTTTATTTTGTTTGTATTTTTGGTGTTCCGCTAATGATTAATGTTTGAATAAGCAATCGAGACTTTACTCGAAGAGTTGCGATGACGATGGTGATGGCTTGGGGCGGGAATTTCGCAGCTATAATGGATTTTTTTTGGCTCGCGTGCCAAGACCAACAGTGAGCAATTCCTAATTTTATATTTGCTTGCACAACTATTGGTGGGGCCCCCCTATCGAACCCTTCTTTAATTTTTATAATGAATGCATTTATTAGGGTGCTAATTAATTCGATGTGACGTGTGTGTTTTGAAATGCCGAGTGATCAATGCGGACAAGAGGTTCTATAAGCTTTGGAAGGAGTTGAAATTAGAAATTTTTTATGTTAATTTTCAAGTATATAATGACTTTTCGTTTAAGTTTTAGCCCGTACCTAAGAGTCCGGAGTGACTCGTTTCATTTTGAGATAATAATACAAATAGTCAATAAACTATGATCCAACGCCCAATGTAATTTCTAAATTTTTAATTTATTCAATGTGATCCGTGAATTTTAGCTTAAGGTTCAATATGGTCATGTATTCAATATAGTCTCTAGACTTTTGATAAATATTTAATGTAAGTTCAATGTAGTCCCCAATCTTAAATTAATGGTTTGAATTAATTGAGAGATTACATTAAACATCCTAATTAGATGTGACGATACATAATTAATGGCTCTCAAATAAATTATGTACTTCTTCGAGAAATGGGAAAGCTGAACGAGCATGTCATTCTTATTCAAGTGAAGCGGTAAGGAAAATAAAATTTGATTTATAAAATTTGGTGAGTGTTCAGTTGTAATCACTCAAGAAAGCACAGTATAAAACGATTTGGCTTGATCTATATGCAAGTCTTTAAAATGAGTGTTAAGTTGTAATCACTCAAGAAGGCAGTT
Organism: Syzygium jambos; assembly: GCA_031216235.1. Taxonomy (NCBI): domain Eukaryota; kingdom Viridiplantae; phylum Streptophyta; class Magnoliopsida; order Myrtales; family Myrtaceae; genus Syzygium; species Syzygium jambos. The sequence goes on along the minus strand of CM062230.1, from coordinate 15,274,109 downwards.
CTAATTTGGAATAAGAACTTGAGATGCCGCAAACTTTGCATTGACATTGCCATAGTGTTGGCAGATCGCCGGAGATGCTCCTTCTCATTCTATGCATCATTCAGTCAATTCAGTTCACCCCTACCATCTTGGAAGCCCATTAGGAGTTGCACTTCGTCCAACTCTCTTGCCCGATGACCACTCCCCACCCTCATCGGGTGAGTATGGATCTAGTCCACCCAGGAACCACGTTTACTAGAAGATGTCCTACTTTGATGCCATTTATAATAACCCATTCCGTCCCCTGGAAGCCAAACTCAAAAAATAAGTATCCAGGTGTAACTACATCATGCGGGTAGAGGTGGCAAAATGGGTCTAGAACCCATATATTAACATTTATTTAATGGTGTGAGTAAAAAATGGGTTATCTTAACTTTTAAGAGCAAGCTTAAGTGGGTATAGTTATAAACTTAATGTGTCTTGAATGGGTTTTAAATGAGTCATAAATAGGTTAGTTATCTAATAAGTGTAAGTGAGTCATAAATAGACAAGTCATTTTTTTAATTTTCTGATTTTTCATAATTTTTAAATTTTAATTTATTTCTTTTTCTTTTTTATTCTAGAAAATCTAATAAGGGTCATTGGCTGATCGTCGTTCGCCATTGGTCGTCGGTCATCGCAAGTCGCCGATCGCCAGCTGGTTAGAGGACACCGGCCATTGGTCATCGGTCGTCGTTGGACGCTGCTGGCCACTACTGATTGCCGGTCGTCGCCGTTCACAGAATGTAGAAGAAAAAAAGAAAAGAAAGAAAGAAAGAAAAATAAAAAAATATATTTTTTAAAAAATTTTATCCATAGTGTTTTAGCAATATATTTTTTTTAAAAGAATTTATAAGAAATTTTTTTTTCTAAATTGGATTTAATATTGAAGTATTTTTAGCAATATGAATCGAGTCGAGTATAGATCGGGTCAGATATAAGTCACTAAAATTGTATTGTATGAAAATTGATCAAAATGAGTTAAATGGGTCAATATGGTCGGACCATTTTCGACTCGGCCCACCCAATCGATGTAATATTTGATTATCAATGGTAGAGATTTTCTCAAGTGATTTTCTCACTTATTTAGCGTGAGTCTTGCTTATAAATCACTTGAGAAAATCTCTACCATTGATGCGGGATTTTAGAAGCCCCATTACATCGATATATTTGAGAAAGAAAGACCTTTGAGATTTTAACACAAAAGTGCTTTTTAATGTGGTTAAGATTAGGGTTAATACTACAAAAAAAACCCCAAACTGGTACACCTATAATAAATTTACCCAAAATTAATTTTTTTATCACAAAAAAACACAACCCACTAAAAAAAAAGATCACAAAAAACATCAAACTGGTATACTTGTAATAAATTTACCCTATATTAGTTTCCGTTAAATTTTATCGTCAAATTGCTGAATTGGATGATACGTGATAATTTACGGAATACCAATTTAGAGTTTGGTATCAGATTTACCAGTTTGTGATTTTTAAAAATATTAATCCAATTTAACGGATGTTAAATTTGTCATGTATACCAGTTTGAGGGTTATTTGTGATTTAAAAATTAGTTTATGATAAATTTATCATTGATGTACCAATTTAAGATTTTTCTCGATATTAATCTTAAGATTAATGGCATCGGCAGCCCTCTTTTTCATATACCTGCCTCCTCTTCTTCTTTTTATTTTTTTGGTCGAAACCTGCCTCCTCTTCAAGGAACGAAGAATTGTCTCATTCTCTCACTGCCCACAAAATTACAATAAAGGTAAAGCGACCAAGATTAGAGATAAAGCAATAAAAGAGAACATGTATTATGACGCTTACAGTCCCACATCAAATAGAAAAGAGGCCTTGCCATGCTATTTATAGACCCCCTCCCAACTGATTACCAGCTACTTTAATACTCCTCCTCGAGGGCTTCGCTTACCTAACTCGGACAGATAGATGGAATCATAAACAAGATCCTCTCCGATAGACGTTTGGTTCGAGAACATATGAGATTCTTGGTTGATCCGAAGAGGGTAGAGAATGATCAGTCGAGTAAGAGGATCCGGATAAAGTGATTATTAGGATAGCCAGAGGATGGTAATGAACTAAATCACGGTGAATATTGTTGAGAAAGTTTGTCAAACACCAAGTCTGACGTTAACCGCACGACACGACCCACGTGGATCCTCAAAGTCGTTATACTATCGTCTTTGGCGTGTAGAATGGCATGCATATCTGATGCTGAAATCAAATGGCTAGAATTCGGTTCTCCGTACACCTCCTTTCATGCACATTTATGAACTTCTTTTCTTGCCTTAGATATCTACAGTACTTTGTCCGCGGATAATTCATACTGGATTCAAATAATTTAAGATTTTCTCACCATTAGTTTTTGCGCCGGGGTAGTGCTAAACTATAAAATATCATGTGCATCGTTTTCCAATAGTTCTAAAAGTTTATATTCATCGATTGCGAAAATAACCCATGAGTGCCAGTAAAAAGAATTACCCTTAAATGATACTGTTTTCTCTGCTAGTGGGCAGGAGGTGTATTTGGCTTCATGGACTCTCTCCCTCTCCCTCTCGACTGTTCAATCATAACAGCCTGATAATTTTCATTGAAAGTATGTTTGCTTTTTGCCTAGTAAATCCTCCAGCCTATGCATCATGCTTCATGCCAAACTTAGTGCACCTTCAAGAGCTTTGATTGAACTGAATGGTAAGGCTTAAACATTAATCAAGAAAATGAAGCAAATTAAATAATAAAAAGGTGCTCATCCTCTGTACCAAGAACAGCTAAAAAGGGACAAAGCCACCCTCCCAACCTCCCCCAACCCAAAACCTTTTCACTTCACTTTCTGAGAGACATGACTCCACTGTCCACCTCTTGTACCCATTGGCATGTGCTTGAGTGATGGCGTGGGGAAGCCACTTTTGGATGGTTGTCCTCCCATATGAACCTCACAAAACCAGCAGAGAGAGAGAGAGGGAAAAAACAAAGCAAAAGGTGGAAGGGTGATGGCACTGATGGGACCTGTTGAGAAATAAGAATCTTGATTGATTGAGATTGGGGCTCTCCCTTTAGTAGACATGCATCATGACCCCCCCTTGCATCATGGCGTGTCTCTCCTGTCCATGGCATCAAGGGGGTCCCCTCCTGCTCTCTCTCTCACATTAGATGTTTTGGGTGATTTGGGGATGTCCCCACTTGAAAAATCCTACAGATTAGATCTGGCTCGAGATTCATGTGGCAGGTCCTTGAAACCTAATCCGACTCGACAAGTTATCGGTAATGCCCTTATATCTAGAGATAGCAGTTGGTTATAACGCGTGACTTGTTATTGATAATATGTAGATAAATCTGTTGAGGAAAACTCCTATTGATTTTGAAGTTGACAAAACCTTCCATGATAATTATAAATCTGATACTTATTCTGAATTATTTTATTTCAAGAATATATATATATATGTTCTGGAAGCTCAGAAGAAAGTTTTTCAGACTTTACAAGCTGGAAAAATAAGTTCTTTGAAGGCCCACATAATCTAAGTTCTGAGATTCAGACACAGAAGTTATTTAGATGCATATGCAGATGCAGAAGTTAGAGGTGGCCACGGTTCGGAACTGACCGGTTCCGGTTCGCAATCGGCGGTTCCGGTTCGTGGCCAAGTATGAACCGGAACCGTCCGGTTCCGGGCCGGTTCCGGTTCAGGTTCGAAACCGGTTCTGGGCCGGTTCATAATTTTACTTTTCTGTTTTTTTTTCTTTTTCTTTTTTTTTTCTTTTCTTCCTCCGCCGGCCTCAGGCAAGGCCGCCCTCACCGGCGTCGGACAAGGGCCGCCCTCGCCTGGGCTGGGCGAGGCCGGCCTCACCAGATCGGGCGAGGGCTCGACCTCACCGGCGAGGCCGACCTCGCCCGACGTCGGCTAGGCTCGACCTCACCAGTAACTGGCGAGGCCGACCTCACCCTATGCCGGCGAGGTCAAACCCTCGCTAGATCTGGCGAGGCTCGACCTCGCCGGCGTCGGGCGAGGCCGGTCTCGCCCAGCCCAGGCAAGGGTGGCCTCGGCTGAGGACGGCGACCTCCGCCGGCCGGCTATGGCCGGCGAAGGAAGTCTGAAGAAAAGAAAAAAAAAGAAAAGGAAAAAGAAAAAAAAACAGAAAACGAAAAACAGAAAAGAAAATAATAAAAAATAAAAAAATTGCTGTTTCGGTGACGGAACATTATTCAATATAAATTGTAATTAAAATGTAAATTGTAATTAAATTTGGGGACAAAAAGACAAGAGAGAAAGAGAGGGTTTGAACTTAATAAATTATCATTAAGCATATTACAATTCGTTACAACGATCTATAAAAAAAAAGAGCACAATATATATGCCTTAAAATAATCCCAAAACCTAAGCATTCCGTGCGCAGGGCACCAGAGGTCACATGTCGTCGGATTATACTTCGATTTCCCTAAGCTCACGTGGGCGTACCCGGTATGAGAAACAAGGGTTCCCGAAATATTTGCCAACTCCAATAGTTCTTTTACCCTCAATCGTCACTACCGGTTCCAGTAGTGGTAGTATCTCCGTCGTTAAAGAATTCGGATTCATTATTGCGATCTATCTCTTATTGTCGGTATTGAGCTTTTGTCCAATCAGCAACACAAGCTTGAATCTCCACTGATTCTGGAGCTAATCTTGAACGATGTTCGTCCAAAATATTACCTCCGGCACTGAATGCTTGTTCGACCGCAACTGTGGAACAAGAGGTTGAAAAATCTGTTTTGCAATAAGAGAAAGGATTGGGTATTGGCTCGTGTGCCTCTTTCACCAATCCAAAATTAAAAAATCTGTACCACCTTCGGATTCAGTAAACTCAAATGAAACGGTCAAATAAATCTCTAATTCAGAAATATTTCCTATTACTCCCTTTTGTTTTTTTTGTCTATGTAATAAAAGTTGGTACCCTCTACTAATTTTACCTGTACTGTCATTTTGTATCTCCGTAGATTGAGAAGATCCAATAATATCACCTAAATTATATTGGGAAAAAGCCACCAAAAACCCCAAACTTTATCCATTGTGACACATTTACCCCGAACTTTTTTTTGTGATGCCAAAAACCCCAAACTTTCTTATTTGTGACACATTTACCCAAATGTACATTATCTATGGGCATTTTCGTCTTTTCCGCTTTTTCTTTTTTTTTTTACTTTTTTTTCAGATCCGGCGAGGGGGGCCTCGCCGGCGTCGGGCGAGCCTCGCCGGCGTCGGGCGAGCCTCGCCGGCGTCGGGCGAGCCTCGCCCTCGCTCGCCCAGGCGAGGGCGAGCCTCGCTCGACGCCGGCGAGCCTCGCCGTCGCTTGGATCTAGCGAGGGCGAGCCTCGCCGGCGTCGGGCGAGCTCGCCCTCGCCTGGGCGAGCCTCGCCGGCATCGGGCGACCCTCGCCGGATCTGAAAAAAAAAGTAAAAAAAAAAGAAAAAGCGGAAAAGACGAAAATGCCCATAGATAATGTACATTGGGGTAAATGTGTCACAAATAAGAAAGTTTGGGGTTTTTGGCGTCACAAAAAAAGTTCGGGGTAAATGTGTCACAATGGGTAAAGTTTGGGGTTTTTGGTGGCTTTTTCCCAATTATATTTAGTATAAAATTCATTATATAATTCTATTACTACGTTTTTAACATCATGTACTATGGCTGTAACCTTTATCTCATCATAATGTAAACATTGATAACATGTACGCAAAAAATCATTTAAGCCATCCAATTTGCAACGCAGATAAAAAACACAAGCAACTAAATAAATAATGGGAATTTCTCTATAATAATATAGCCACTTCATTTTCATTGCAACTATAGTATGTTGTAATTCAACATCATTTTCACATTCATAAAAAATTCCGACAATATTAGTACACTCTACTAAAAATAAATATGTAGTAGGATAATAAACACCGAACAAAGTATAAGTTACATCATTAAAAACCTTTAAAACATCTAAAATTTTTTGGCAAATATCCCACTATTGTGGGTATAAATTAATCTGAGGTATATTATTAGAAATGAATGCATATAATAAATCTTTATATGCTAAAGATTCATTAAGCAAGTGGAAAGTAGAATTCAAACGAGTTGGAACATCTCTTGGAAATCTTTTTGGCTTTTTGCTATTTTCTCTACAAAATTTACCCCATTCTTTCATTTTTTGGGGATGTTTTCATAAAAATTGAATCGCCGTTTTTATTGGTTGAAGAAAAATATCAAGAGTTTTCAAACCATCTTGTACATATAAATTTAAACCATGACAAGCACATCTAACGTGAAAAAATTTTCCGCCAAAAGCGGGTTTACAAATATTTTCTAAATCGGTAATTGAAGCGGTATTTGCTGCGGCATTATCAAAACCAATTGAAAAAATTTTGTTAAGCAAATAATATTCTTCTAAAATTTACCTAATTATTCTATAAATATTATTTGCCGTATGATTATCATCGAAAACTCTAAATGCAATAACTCTTTTTTGAATACTCCACTTGTCATCTATCCAATGACATGTTATGCCCATGTAAGAATGATTTTGCCAATGATCACTCCAAATATCACTACCTATATGCACGTATCCATTAAATTGCATAAAAAAGTTTTGTAAATCTTTTTTTCCATTTTCGTAAAGATCTTTAATTACTCGTTTAATTGAATTTCTAGGAACACGTTTTGCTTGTGGAGCACATGCTTTTTATACAAATTCATTAAAACCAAATCTTTCTCCAAAATCAAATGCTAAATGCTCAACGGAAATAAATTTGCCTAATTCTTCCTTATAAGTTTTGTTATTAAAACGAAATAAAGGGGAAGTGTTAGGATTGACGTACCCGGAAATTTGTTGTTGCCCGATATCGATTCCCGTTTCGGTTGGATGTTTGCTCCTAAGATGTCGTTTAAATGTTCCATATCCTTGTCCACCCGTATATTTATATATTTTCCCACAATATTTACAAATTATATCATACCTTTTTTGACCAATATCAAACCTTTCCATTTTCGTGAAGTGATTATAAATGTCAGATGTAAATTCCCGTTTCGCTTTCTTTGTTGTAGATATTTCGGCAGGAGGATGAAAACTTTCTTGCGTCGGGACGCGCTCCACATTGAGAAAAATGTTGATTTCATCATCTTGAAAATCTACATATTCACGAGGATCAAAAGAATGATGGGATTCCGTTGCGATATTCTTACCTTTGCCAGTTGTCACTCGACTTCCACTTGCCATTTTTCGAGTGGATTGAGAGAATTGAGCGAATTAATTGGGAGAATTAAGAAAGAATTGCGTGGATTGAGAAAATTGAGAGAATTTAAGAGAATTTGAGAGAATTTCGAGTATTGAGAAAATTTGAGACTTGAGAGAAGAGAATTTAAGAGAATTGAGAGTATTGAGAGAATTTGAGAGAATTTATAAGAAAAAATTGAGAAGAAAATTTAGGATTAAAAAAAAAGAAAAGATAACCGTTGCAATTTTACTTTTTGCCATTTTGCAACGGTTATTTTTTTTTTTTTTTTTTACTTTTTGCCCGTTTGGGGGCGTTGGCCGTAAGGCTGCCTTGGCAACGGGCCACAAGCCCGCTGCGGGGGCATTATTTATTTATTTATTTATTTATTTTAAATTTGCCTGTTGTCAGGGGCTGCCCTGGCCCTTGGTAACGGGCCATAAGCCCGCAGCAGGGCCTGCAGACGTGCAGGCCCTGCTGCGGGGGCTTTTTTTTTTTGCTTTTTTTTGGAATCGGACCCGGAATCGGCGGTTCCGGGCTGGTTCCGATTCTGAACCGAGGGCCCGATCAACGGGCAGGGCCCGGGTTTGACCGGGCCGATTTCGATCCGGTTCCGAGCCAAAACCGACCCGTGGCCACCTCTAGCAGAAGTTATTCAGATGCAGATGCGGACGCAGAAATTATTCAGACGCAAAATTTCTTCAGACACATAATTCAGAACGAAACATAACAGCTAATGATCTGGCATAGATTTCACAGAAGAAAAGTTTTGATTATTTCAATCTTAATCAAATCGATTGACAATCAAATATTACGACAAGAATGCATTACGACGGACAAAGCTCTACTTATGGAAATCAAGATTCTGATTGTATGGGCGACCAGAATCGGCGGGATTCAGAATTTGTCATCCAACGGCTACTCAATCCTTATTATACAAATCTGTCCAAGGTGAAGATTGAAAGATGATCCTCTGAATGCTGTCCAACGGCTAGTTTGGATGAAGAGGAGTATTTAAGGAGATCAACGAGCAGCAGAAGGTAGCAACAGTTTTCAAGAATCAACAAGTCCAAAGTCCGAGTATACTCCATCATTTCTCTTGTCTTACTGAGCCAAAAATTCAGATCTTGAGGGTTACTTTGTAAGAGTGATTGTGTGAGATAGAGAGTCCTATCATACACAAGAGTGTTATTACTCAAAATCTGTAAACTCCTCTTGTTTACATAATGAAATCCAGTCGGTAGGCTGTAAGCGTGGGAGAGTGGACGTAGGCTTGCTATAAGCCAAATCACTATAAACTTGTGTGCAGCTTTTCTATCCCTTAACTCTTACTTTACATTCTGCACATCAAGAGCATCATCTATATAATCTGTCTTGAATTTGAATTTTATTCAGACTATTCTGTGATTTGTTTTATTTCCGCATAAATATTTAAAAACTGTTTAAGATCACCTATTCACCCCCTCTAGGTGATCCTTGCTAGCTATATCAATTGGTATCAGAGCAGGTTACTCATTTATTGAAGTGTTTTACTTCTGAGCTAACGATCTACATGGCTAGCTTTGGTGCTCCAGGGCTCATTAAAGGTCAGAGCAACATCAGACCACCATATTTCGATGGCAACGAATACAGCGTCTGGAAGAATAAGATGAAGGCATTCATAAAGTCTATTGATCATATGCAATGGGATGTCATTATCAAAGGAGTCAATCCAAAATGTACATCTACTGATTCAAAAGAAAGGCAGATGCAAGCAAAGCAACAGATCTTCCATTATCTCAAACTGAGATATCTAAAAGAGAAACTTTAGATTCTAAAGCAATATATTCTCTTTATTGTGCTTTATCTCCTATTGAATATAAAAAAATTGCTGCTTGTGAATCTGCTAAGGAAATCTGGGATACTCTCCATATTACTTATGAAGGAACAGATCGAGCCAAGAAAACTCAAATCAATATTTTGCTTGGTCAATACGAATCCTTCAAAATGAAGCTTGGAGAATTAATTGCTGATTTGTATGATAGGTTTATTGACATAGTAAACGGTCTTGCCTATCAAGGACAACTAGTCCCAGATGCATTAAAAGTCAACAAACTTCTGAGAGGACTGACAAATCAGTGGGATAACATCAAAACATCTCTTCGAGAGACACAAAGGATCAAGCCTCTATCAGTGAATGAGTTAATTGGAACTCTTCAATCATATGAGACTGAGAAAAGAAATGAGGAGAATGAGTCCAGAAGTAATAAGTCAATTGCATTGAAAACTAACATTGATTCTGATATTCTGAAGATGAAGATGTTGATGATGAAGAACTAGTTCTCTTCATAAAGAAATATAAGAGAATGAAGATCAGAGGAAGAAACCTCAAAGGAAAGAAACCTTTTGAGAATAAAAAGTCTATCGATGAAACAGAGAGATCAAAGGATGTAATATGCTTTCACTGCAGGAAACGTGGACATATCAAGTCTAACTGTCCACTTCTAAAAAAGAAGACCAAATTTGAAAAAGCAAAGAAGGCTTTAAAGGCAGAAACCTAGAGTGACACAGAGTGCGAAGAAAGTTATGAAGATATCTCAAATTTCTGTCTAATGACAAAGTCAGATTCAGACTCAGATTCTGATTCTATTCCTAAAGTGGAAATCGAGGTAAAACCTTCTGAAATGACTATTGAAGTATCGAATTATATTGATGAATTATGTTTTGAATTTAAGACTGCTCTTAAAAGAATCTCTTCTCTAAAAGAGAAAAATTCATCTCTGAGGCAACATGATATCATACAAAAAGAAAAAATTGATTTCCTTCAAAAAGAATTTCATCAAGTCAAGGAAAGTCGAGACTCTCTTTCTAAAGAAAATGCTGTTTTGAAAAAGGAAGTTTTGAAAATTACTTACAAGTTTTCAAAAGGTTCAGAAATCTTGAAGCATATCCTTTCCATCCAAATTCCTTACTATAACAAATCTGGTCTCGGATTTATAAAGGAAAGTAACAACTTGATTGATTTTCCAAAGGTCAAGGAGAGATTAAGACAAAAACCTCCTCGACAAGCTTATAAAAATCATTTTAAAAGAAATTTTGTAAAATCTGTTGGCGCAGTGCTCTCAACTGCTCAAATTGTGGAGATCCACAACATTTTGAGAATGAATGTCCTAAGGTCTGGAGACCTGTTCGAAGAGATTTTGTTAAGACAGCCTATACTAATGTTCAAGGACCCAAACAAGTTTGGGTACCAAAGAAAACTTGAGATGTTCTAATTTTTGCAGGTTACCATAAAAGAGAAAAAGAAAGTGGTACCTAGACAGTGGATGCTCTAGATACATGACAGGAGATCCAAGCATATTTATTGATCTACACAATCTAAATGGTGGAAAAGTTTCCTTTGGAGGAAATACCAAAGGAAAAATCATTGGCAAATGAACGGTTGAAATTGGAGGACTTACAATCAATGATATTTCATTGGTAAAAGGACTCAACTATAACTTGATAAGCATAAGCTAATTATGTGATATAGGTTTCAGAATCAACTTTCAAGAAGATACATGCTTAGGAACAAGCAAAGATTCTTCTCAAATATTCACAGGAAGAAGACATGGCAATATTTATCTTCTAGATGTTAATCCAAACTCCACTCATTGCTTGATTTCAATCAAAGAGGATGAAGATCTGTGGCACAGAAGATTGGGGCATATCAGTATGAAACAAATCTCAAAAATCTCAAATAAGAAACTGGTTCGAGGTTTGCCAGATTTGAAATACAGGAAAACAGAATTATGCAATGCCTGCACTCTAGGAAAACAAGTAAGAAGTTCTTTTAAATCTATACATCATGTTTCCACTGATCGTGCTTTGCAGCTTCTTCATATGGATCTATTTGGACCAATCAGAACTCAAAATATTGGTGGTAAGAAGTATTGTTTGGTTATTGTTGATGACTTCACAAGATTTACTTGGGTATTCTTTCTTGCTCATAAAAATGAAGCATTTTCATATTTTTCAAAATTTGCAAAAAGAGATCAGAATGAAAAGGGCTATACTATCTCCTGCATTAAAACAGATCATGGGGGAGAATTTGAAAATCAAAATTTTTCAGATTTTTGTGAGGAAAATGGCTTTCAACATAATTTTTCTACTCCATATACACCAGAACAAAATGGTGTTGTGGAAAGAAAAAATCGTTCTTTGCAAGAAATGGCAACAACACTGTTGATTGAAAGCAAGATTCCTTTTCAATTCTGGATAGATGCAGTTTTTACAGCATGTTATATCATCAATAGAGCTTTTCTCAGACCTATTCTTGAGAAAACCCCCTATGAACTTTTCAAAGGTAGAAAGCCCAACATCTCATATTTTCGTGTGTTTGGTTGTAAATGCTTTATTCTTAAAAATCCAAATGACCGCACTGGTAAGTTTGATGAGAAAGTAGATGAAGGACTCTTCCTCGGATATTCTACCACAAGTAAAGCATACAGAGTCTTCAACAAAAAAATCTTAGACTGTGGAAGAAATAATGAATGTGAAGTTTGAAGAAAATATTCAAACTCACAAAGATGAATCCGAACTACCTTCCAACATTCAAGAGATATCAGAAGTTCATCAAGAATCCCCAAAAATCGTAGAATCCTCAAAAGAAGGGAAAGAAGATACAATCCAGACTCAATCAGAACATTCAAAGTCTGCAGATATTCAGAAGGAAAGATTTGACAAAAACTGAAAACATAAATCCAATCATCCTAAGAATCTCATCATTGGAGAAATAAAAGAAGGTATCAGGACTAGATCCAAACAAAAGGAGAACATCAGCAACTTGGCGTTGATATCAGAAATAGAACCAAAAGAAGTTGGAGAAGCTTTATCAGATGAAAGCTGGATAGAAGCTATGCAGGAGGAACTTCAGCAGTTCAGAATCAATAAAGTATGGGAGCTTGTGCCAAGACCCAAAAATCATCCAGTAATTGGAACAAAATGGGTGTTCAGAAACAAACTAGATGACAAAGGAAAAGTCACAAGAAACAAAGCAAGACTAGTTGCAAAAGGCTATTCTCAAGAAGAAGGCATAGATTATGATGAAACATAAGCACCAGTTGCAAGGTTAAAAGCCATTAGGCTATTATTAGCTTATGCTTGTTTCTATAACTTTAAACTGTTTCAGATGGACATTAAAAGTGCCTTCCTAAATGGATATATCAAAGAAGAGGTATATGTGGAACAACCACCAGGCTTTGAAGAACCAAGGAAAACTGATCATGTCTACAAACTCAAAAAGGCCCTTTATGGTTTGAAACAAGCACCCCGTGCTTGGTATGAGAGGTTGAGTACCTTCCTTTTGTAAAATGACTTCACAAAAGGCAAGGTTGATACAACTCTATTCATCAAGAGAAAGGAATATGCAGAATGAATTCGAGATGAGTATGATGGGCGAGCTTACATTTTTTCTTGGCTGATAAGTGAAACAAACCAAAGATGGAATATTCATTTGCCAAGAGAAGTATGCAAAAGAGATTATCAAGAAGTTTGGATTGCAGAACAGTAAGAAAATAGACACTCCAATGTCCCATACATCCAAACTGGACAAGGATGAATATGGTAAAAAGGTGGACCAGAAGGTATACAGAAGCATGATAGGTTTATTATTGTATCTTACTGCATCTAGACCTGACATACTTTTTAGTGTTTGTATGTGCGCAAGATTTTAATCACACCCAAAGGAATCGTATCTTTCTGCAGTAAAAAGGATAATCAAATACATTGGAACTTATCCAATGTTAAGTCTTTAGTACTCTAAAGATTCAGATTTTACTCTTACTGGTTATTCAGATGCTGATTTAGCTGATGTAAAGTGGACAGGAAAAGTACTACAGGTACATGTCAACTGCTTGGAAATATGTTGGTATCCTGGTACTCAAAGAAGCAAAATACAGTCGCACTTTCTACGGCAGAAGCAGAATATGTAGCCTTGGGAAGCTACTGTGCACAGATTCTGTGGATGAAGCAGCAGTTAAGAGACTTTGCTGTTGAAGAATCAAGTGTTGCAATCAAGTGTGACAACACAAGTGCTATTAATCTGTCCAAAAACCCTATTCTTCACTCTCGTGCAAAGCATATTGATATCAAACATCATTTCATTCGAGATCATGTTCAAAATGGCGATGTGAATATTCAATTCATTGATTCTAAGAATCAATTAGCTGATATATTCACAAAACCTCTTGACAAATCCTCATTTGAGTATATTAGAAATAAACTGTGCATTACTTATCCATTTTCTTGAAGTGTTTGATAAACAGGATTTTTTCAGACTTAAATGTTCTCAGTCAGAACATTTTTCAGACTTTCAAAGAACGGTACATACATAGTTTAAAGTTTGGCGAGAATATTTTTGGCAGGATATTTTCACATTTGTTATTTTTGGAAGCAAATCAGGTACGTATCCTAATTTATCTGTTTAATTGTGCTTAAAATATTATCATGATATTGTCGTGATCTTTTATGTTTCAGAAAGTTTATTTCCTTCCTACTTGTTTGGGTTTATTTTTTACTTTCTAAAAATGACCTTTTCTTTCTAAAACCTGTCCTTCTCATTTATAAACCCGTCCGTCACTTTTCAAAACCCTATCAGTACGATCTTTTACTCTTCAAACCATTTCGATATTCAGAGACTCTCCTCTTCTTCCTCCAAAGATCGAAACTTTTTGTTTCAGAAGTGATCAAAATGCCGTTCAAAAGAAGATCTTCACGCATTCTGAACCAAAACTCTAAATCTACTGCATTGGCGGAGTATATGGAGATTTCAGATACAGAATCGGACCATCGTGAAGAACCTGTTGAAGCGACACCACCTCATCGATCGTCGCCTCCCAAAACTTTTGATAAAATAGATTTTCATTTTAAAAGCATCAAGCATGTATGGAATGCTTATCAGATGTTGAAGCGAAACAATGCCTCTAAATCTTCTTTGCGTGACTGCCTGAGAGACAGTGGGTTCTTCTCTGAAGAACATCTTACGCAAAACTTCTCTAAAGCTTGCGTTGATACTACCAATGTTCCGTCCAACACTACACCAAAAGAGCCCTCTTCCAAAAAGGGCAAAGAAAAAGTCGAAAAATCATCAACACCCTCTGACAAAAAATCTACTCAAATCAGCCCTAAAACTATCAGTGCAACCAAGTTTGTTATTCCTGATGATGATGCTTGATTTTTTGAGAATTTTGAAATGAAGATAGGAATAGCATTTGGTGTGCAAGGTACAGGAGGATTATTCAGAAGCACAGAGCATAATATCTGTTATAAATTGTTGCTTGCTCGAGGAATCATGAACCACAGAACTGTGGATTTCGACTACCTAGAGAAGGCTGACATTTCAGTAATGCATTTGTTTGCGAAGCTAGGCATTTATAAATTTTGCCTTCAATCTGCCAATGTTTATGCTGAATTAACTGCCTACTTCTATTCCAATCTCTTTATTTTGTCACTCAACTAGATCCAATTCATTGTTGGTGACAAAAAATTCGACCTAAAAGCGGATGTGTTGGCAAGGATAATTGGAGCAAAACACTCCAAGTTTACTCCATTGGCAGTGAATCTTGAAGATGCTTTCAAGGTGGCTTCTGAAAATCCTAACTTTGCTCAAGGATCAAAGTGGCATCTTTCCTACTCTGACTTATCCAGACGGTCTGTGATCTTGCATAAGATCATTATCAATTGCTTGAAAGCCCAAGGCAGCCTCCAAAACTGACCTATCCAAATTAGAAATTAAGCTCATCTGGGCTATCTTGAAAGGTCAACCTTTTTCTCTTCCTCATATCATCATATTCCATATGTACATGGCATTACAGAAAGACAAGGGACAACTGCCATATGGTGCTTTAATCTCTCGCATTTTCATGTTCTTAAAAATATCGATTCCTGATGAAATGCGCCAGAACCTTGTTCCCTGTATGTTTGTTGGAGAAAGAATGCTCTCCAAAATGAAGCAGTTTGATGATGTAAGGGAAAAAATAAAAGGAAAAGAGGCTCAACAATTTGAAGCAAAATATGCTGAAAAGTCAAGTGTCAAAAAGACAGAGCAGAGAAAAGGGACAAGATCAGCAAGCAAGCAGACAGAATCTCCAATCCCATTAAAGGTGTACAATAAGAAAAGAAAAATTCTTCTGCATGATGAAAGTGATGAAGTAGAAGCAAAGCATCTTGATGCAGGCCATGCTGATACTCCAGAACATGTTTCTGAACCAACTCTAAAGGTTTCAGAATCAATTCCTACAGAACATGTTTCTGAAGATCAAGCACCTGTTCAGGGGAAGATTCCAGAAGAAACAACCATGGGGTTTGATCAGTCTGAGCCAGCTAATGTCCAAGAACAGCCATCAAAAAATCAAAACATCCTCTCTATTCTGCTCGAAATTAAAGACAAGAAAGCTGCGCTAGAACAAAATATGAAGAATCTACAGAAAATTGTTGAGGAAAACTACAACACTCAACGACTTCAAGCAGTAGCAGACAAAGCAGAACTTGAGGAAGCCATTACTCTATGCTCATCCAACATGGACAAGGCTATGGGTCAATGTAGTTTGAAGATTGAGGAGGCTGTCTTAATATTGGAAAATTTTCAACTGATTTGTACTCCTTCAAAAAAATAGCTTGTTTTAAAACATTTCTCTCCAAGTCTTATTCCATTTTTTGGTCTGTAATATTTCTAAAAATTTTTGTTAGACTGAGTATTCATCATTGATTTTTTTGCTAATGACAAAAAGGGGGAGAGATGATGTGCAGATTTGCCATTTGCCATACTGACATTAAATATGCAGATCATATGCAGTAGAGATGGCCACGGTTCAGGAACCGCCGGTTCCGGTTCGGAACCGCCGGTTCCGGTTCGTGGCCATGAATGAACCGGAACCGGAACCGCAAGGGGCGGTTCCGGTTCCGGTTCGGAACCGGCGGTTCCGGGCCGATTCCGGTTCCGGCCGGTTCCTTATTTAAAAATTAATAAAATAATTATAAAATAAAATTTGCAAGCTTGGTCCTCCGTTGTTCGTCGCTCGGGCTTCACGGCCTTGGCCACGGTGGCGGAGGCGGGGTTCAAGGTGGCGAGGAGATGAAGTGGGAGACGGGGGCGGCGGCGAGGGCGAGAAGGAGGGGGCCGGGAGGGGGACGGGGACGGGGACGGGGAGGAGGAGCGGGGGGTCCTCCTCCTCCGGGGTCGGGAGGAGGGGAGGAGAAGGGGGCGTCGGCGTCGGCAGTTGCGGCCATGGGGGGCGGCGGCGGCGGCGGCGAGGGTCAGATCTCTGGAGACGGGGAGACGGGGGGCCGGCGGAGGAGAAAAGGGGAGGAGGAGCAGCGTAGCGAGGGGGAAGGAGGAGTGGGCGTCGGCGTCGGCGGCTGCGGCCATGGGCGGGGGCGACGGCGGCGAAGTCGGCGGGGGTTAGATCTGGGAAGACGGGGGCCAGCGGGTGGGCGGAGGAGAAGGAGAAGGAGAAGGAGAAGGAGAAGAGCGGAGGAGAAGGAGAGAGGAAGATGCACTGATGCAGAGAGAGAGAGAGAGAGAGAGAGAGAGAGAGAGAGAGAGGGGGAGGGGGGCCCGGCCTGCAGGGGCCTGCAGGCTGCTGCTGCTGCAGCGTGGCCTGCAATGCAGGCTTGCAGGCTGCGCTGCACCCTGCAGCTTCTTTTTTTTTTTTTTTTCAAAGAACCGGCCCGGAACCGCCGGTTCCGGGCCGGTTCAAATTTTTCTGGAACCGGAACCGGGCCCGTATGCCACGGGCCGGTTCCGGTTCCGAACCGCGGGCCCGGTCAACGGGCCGGGCCCGGGTTTGACCGGGCCGGTTCCGGGCCAAAACCGGCCCGTGGCCATGTCTAATATGCAGGTTATATACGAAGGAAGAGAAAAGACACAGATTTCAAAAGAGTTTGCTCTTTAAATTTCAATCAGTGCTTCATGAGCTAAATATGCTTATTTACTTCCAATTAATTTCAAATTGATTCAATCTGCAGGAAAGTTTTGTCACCATCAGAAAATGGGAGATTATTGAGGAAAACTCTTACTGATTTTGAAGTTGACAAAACCTTCCATGATAATTATAAATCTGATACTTATTCTGAACCATTTTATTCCAAGAATATATATATATATATATATATATATATATGTTCTGAAAGCTCAGAAGGAAGTTTTTCAGACTTTACAAGCTGGAAAAATAAGTTCTTTGAAGACCCACATAATCTAAGTTTTGAGATTTAGAGACAGAAATTGTTCAGACGCAGATGCAGATGCATAAGTTATTCAGATGCAGATGCAGACGCAGAATTTCTTCAGACACATAATTCAGAACGAAACATAACAGCTAGTGATCTGGCATAGATTTCACAGAAAAAAAGTTTTGATTATTTCAATCTTAATCAAATCGATAGACAATCAAATATTACGACAAGAATACATTACGACGGACAAAGCTCTACTTATGGAAACCAAGATTATGATTGTATGGGCGATCAGAATCAACGGGATTCAGAATCTGTCATCCAACGGCTACTCAATCCTTATTATACAAATCTGTCCAAGGTGAAGATTGGAAGATGATCCTCTGAATGCTGTCCAACGGCTAGTTTGGATGAAGAGGAGTATTTAAGGAGATCAACGAGCAGCAGAAGGTAGCAACAGTTTTCAAGAATCAACAAGTCCAAAGTCCGAGTATACTCCATCATTTCTCTTGTCTTACTGAGCCAAAAATTCAGATCTTGAGGGTTACTTTGTAAGAGTGATTGTGTGAGATAGAGAGTCCTATCATACACAAGAGTGTTATTACTCAAAATCTGTAAACTCCTCTTGTTTACATAATGAAATCCAGTCGGTAGGCTGTAAGCGTGGGAGAGTGGACGTAGGCTTGCTATAAGCCAAATCACTATAAACTTGTGTGCAGCTTTTCTATCCCTTAACTCTTACTTTACATTCTGCACATCAAGAGCATCATCTATATAATCTGTCTTGAATCTGAATTTTATTCAGACTATTCTGTGATTTGTTTTATTTCCGCATAAATATTTAAAAAACTGTTTAAGATCACCTATTCACCCCCTCTAGGTGATCCTTGCTAGCTACATCAAAATCAACGTTCTTATTTAGTTTCAGAGGAAATCTTCACTTCTCTCGTACCAAAAGTTTGTCGAATAGGTTTTGTTTGGCCCAAAATTTATAATCATTCTCAGTACATTATCGTATAACTGGCGATTCGTGTAATTTCCGTTTTTTCACCTTTCTTGTCCCAATTATAGCTTCAAGTTTATTTGGTCGCATGTCCCAATTACAGGTTTTCCCCCTTTTTCGGCCATGTCCCCCTTACAGTTTAAAGTTAGTAAACTTCGTCATCTTTCTTTTTTGATAATGAATTTGAGAATCACTCTTCATTAGAATTAAGAACATAGAAAAGACCATCCAATTTTTTTTCTGCTATCTGTTGAAACTTTTAAGCTAAATGAAAAACAGGGGAGGCTGCACATTTGCAATTTTTGCAGTTTTACTCAGAAAAAGAAAATTTGGTCCGATGAAATTGAAAAAATTATTTTTTCCCATGCAAATGTTCCTGTTTGCCTTATGATTGCTCCGATGCGAGGCCCATGGACCAGCCCCAAGCGAAGAAAATGCCTTTGGAAATATGGGCTTTTTGTATTCCATCTTTGAATCTAATTCGCCATTTTCATATTGGGCCAATGTAATAACAAACGAGCAAATCTTCTAGCAAAAAAACACGAACGAGCAAATCAATGTGCCAATGATGAAAAGAGCTCAACAATTTCAGATCCATTTGGGAAGATTTGGAATTTGGCCCTGACCATCGTCCTTCTTCGACTATGATCGCGTCAACGCTAATAATATATTTCCGCGTCCTACTATAATAGCTTAAGCTTTTTGGAGCAAACGGATCGGCGCTCAATCTCAACTGAGTATCCGACTCTTCCTCTTTCAGCCGCTTAGGGCGCGCATGATAACCATTCTGTTCCGGAATGAGTTCCTGAACCAGAAATAGATTTTTCTATTTCTGGTTCCTGGATGAGTTTCTGAGAAAAAAAACCCGTTTGATAATGACAAAAAATTTCTATTTCTAGAACAGAAACTCGTTTGATAACAGCACAAAATTTCTATTTCCTGAAATAAAATCCCATTTGATAAACAACAGAAAATTCTATTTCCAGGAACAAAAATCCATTTTTTTAGAAATGGAATAAAAATAATAAAAAAATCCGAAAAATTCATAAAAATATTTAAAAAAATTCAGAAAATCCCAAAAAATTGAAAAATTCCAGAAAAAATCATCAATATGTCGAGAAAATAAAAAAAATTTAGATTTCGGGAAAATAGGAAATTTGTTGAATTTTTTCAAAAAAAATCAAGAAATCAAAAATTTCAAAACTTCACAGAATTGCTTAGAATACCTGTGGCCACCCACTTTTAGTGAAATTTAAATTTTTTTAGGTGCCCACAAAAAATCAAAAAATCAAAAATTTCAAAACTTCACAGAATGACTTATAATACCTCTAGTCACCCACTTTGAGTAAAATTTAAATTTTTTTAGATGCTCAAATTGTATTTTTTATTTTTTTTTATTTTTTTTGGTTCCTAAAGAAAATTAAATTTCACTCAAAGTGGATGGTCACATGTATTCTAAGTCACTCTGTGAAGTTTTGAAAATTTTTCTTTTTTGCTTATTTTTATTTTTTTTCGACACCTAAAAAAAATTAAATTTCTCTCAAAGTGGGTGGCCATAGGTATTCTAAGCAATTATGTGAAGTTTTTTATTTTTTATTTTTTTATCTTTTTCGGCACATAAAAAAATTTAAATTTTGCTTAAAGTGGATGGACACAGGTATTCTAAGCCATTTTGTGAATTTTTTCTTTTTTTCTTTTTTTATTTTTTTTTTATTTTTTTTGGCATATAAAAAAATTTAAATTTCACTCAAAGTGGGTGGCCACAGGTATTTTAAGCTATTCTGTGAAGTTTTGAAATTTTTTATTTTTTTTTATTTTTTTCGGCAACTAAAAAAATTTAAATTTCACTCAAAGTGGATGGTCACAAGTATTCTAAGCCATTATGTGAATTTTTGAAATTTTTGATTTTTGATTTTTTTTAATTTTTTTCGGCACCTAAAAAAATAAAATATCGCTCAAATTGGGTGGCCACAGGTATTCTAAGATATTCTGTGAAGTTTTTAAATTTTAGAATTTATTATTATTTTTTATTTTTTTTGGCAACTAAAAAAATTAAATTTTGCTCAAAGTGGGTGGTCATAGGTTTTCTAAGCTATTTTGTGAAATTTTGAAATTTTTTATTTTTATTTATTTTTATTTATTTTTTTAAATTTTTTATTTTTATTTATTATGTTAAGTTTTGAAATTTTTGATTTTTTGCTTTTTTTTCTCACCTCAAAGATCGTGACTTTCATATGAATATGTGTGTTGAAGAAAATGAATTCCTCAGAAATGATTCTCACTTTTGTTCCAGAAATGAAAAACCAACTTTTTTTTGGTTCTCATTTCTGGTTTCAGAATCAGTTTTGGAAGCAAACTTGTCCCGGAAATAGAAAAATGAAATTGCGTTACCAAACGGGTTTCTGGTCCAAAACTGATTCCGGGAACAAAAAATCAGTTCTGGACTGAACCAGAATGGTTATCATGCAGACCCTTATAGGTTCGCTTCTCTATGTGCCTCGCGTTTTGATATAAGGCAGCTAGTTCACTTAGGGCAAGCAGTTCATTGCAACCTTTTTTTGTTCTTTGCAAGAGGTCATTCTCACCATCAACAATGTAATTGCCTCCTCGTATTACGCATTAGAAAAGGTAACAACATCTCCTCACTTGGGTTGTCTCCATCTGGCTCGCTCGGTTCGTATGTTCATTGAAGGAAAGCGTTGATGGAGCTTCATGGGTTAGCCCGCTGTCCTTCTATGGGGATTGCCGAGTTCCCAGCTTGGGCGATTGATTCTCGAAGCCTGGTAGCTAGCCGAAGTGAACCAATTTCTATTAACAGTTGGATCTGAGATCACATCTTTCTCCTCGGATTGCCTTATTATTTTCCGGGAGAACCGGGCTTTTTGCCAAAGAAAGACCGCAGCTTCACCACTCCCTTTGGTTTTCACATACAGAAAGGTCTTGTCCACTTTCCTATCAAATCTCTCTCTCTCTATTCTGGCACCTAAATGAAGGGATCCAAGACATTATGGCAGATCATGCTCCCCAAGAAATGACTCGCAACTTGATCTTGGTCTATTAGAGATCGTTCCTTTTAATTGTATTCAAAGATGTTTCTTGTCTCCCGTTTTCTTTTCCGAACAAATCGAAGAACCTAATGGATCGAGCTCAACCATCAAACCGTCCGTTATATCTATTAAAGAAAAGAATTAACCCATGTCAACATTAAGGAATATGCCCGCGTGCCTTACGTATTAGAATTCACCTTTAACTGTCAATCGGCCTTCATGAGAGGGGAGTGTTAAGAGACAAAAAATTCATTATCCCTTGAACTCGAACAGTCTAAGCTTTTGGAGTAAATGGCTCTGTACTCAATCTTAACTGATCAAAAGAAAGTATTAGTTGGTGAGTTTAGAGTACTGGTAAAGTTGCGTTTAGTACGTTTTAAGTTATAAAATTGGATGTCTTGCGTCCCTCGAGTTCTTATGGTGCATCGAAAATACTCCACTAGGCTCGCTTTCAATGTCTTGAAAACGTAGACCGTCCTATATGTACTATATAGCATCTCTTCAATCAATGTCTCTAAAGCAACCGTTCAGAAAAATCCAGTCAGGTTAGGTCAAATAAGGTTTCTATTCGAAATCCGAATGATGCACGCCTTTTTTCCCCTTTTGGTCACTTCAGGTGTAAAGCAGATCACTGCGGAAAGCTACCCGAAGTTTAAGCCATGCCTGCGTATCAAATATCATCCTCATTTTTGGAACCTATAATTTGCATCTTATGTTTTGTCATTTCGTATCAACTTGCATCCTGATACCCGCATTTAATGACAAATATGGTCCGTTTCACTTCCCGAACTTCCTTGCCCCCAAAACAACCCACCAATCCTAACCTAAGCTTCTCTCTGATCCACCATTTCTCTCCTGCCTCATCACTGATTGGATGCCGACTCCCGGCCTAGCCCCCCCCCCGCCGTTCCCAACCGTGCCAATCTCGGACGGCTACCCCCTTAGATTTGGACCAGATCGTGATCTGGTCCCCCGTGGTCGTGCTACCGCAAGTTTTGTGGAGCTTAGTGGGCTCAAGCTCGCCTCGCCTCGCCTCGCCTCGCCTCGTCGAGTTGAGCTCGGGCACTCATGACTGGTGCCGGCTAGGGTGGCGGCGAGGGGTGAAAAGAGAGAGAGAGAGGCACGCTGCTTTGATTTGATGTAAAGGTCGAGATTTTGTTCCATTTAATTTTTTTGGCTAACAAAAATAAATGAAAATAAACGTGAAACTTTAGACGTCAACCCGAAATCAATACATGGTCAAATAAAGTTATTGCCGGATCCCTCCGTTTCCATCGCATATTATTTCTTTTCAAGGATCTTCAATTTGAAAGTTTTCTTTTCTATTTGTTGGATTAGATTAATCATCACCTCCAAACAAAAAAGGGTTTTAAATTGAAAAAAAAAACACAACAAATGACAAATCTACAGTTTTTAGTACAAAAGATCTATTTCAAACATACTTTAAAGAATTTTATCGATGAGTGCCGCGAAGCCCTAGAGGCACTCGATACTAGGGCTGCCGAAAAAGCTCGATAATTTCAAATCAGGCCTCAATCTGCTTCGGGTATTAGTTCAATTTGATATGCAATTAACTAATGAAACAATGCAATTTTTACAATACATTGGCTCAGGCTCATGTTACAACGCGCATTCACCGTCTCTGCAAATTGAATCATTTTCTATTTAGCACGTTGATCAAGTACCCCTAAAATACTTGTCGGCATGACCTGATATAAAAAGACTCCCATTTCTTAAAACCTAATCAAAGCGATACCACTCCTCAAGTGCGGGATCATGACCTTGACTCACGTAGTATTTTAATTTCTCGCGAAATATAAAATTAAATGCTAAAAAGTAAGCGAAACTTTTGAGACTCTCATATTATTTTTTATACTATATTTCCTTAGAAAGGGCAATGTATAGCTCAAGAATAAATAGGTTGTCAATCCACTTTCCGCTGTTTATTTTCGGGATATTGACACAAACGGTCCCTGAACTTTGGCTTAGTATGCAATTTGATCCTTGAACTTTTAATTTATTCAATATAGCTCATGAACTTTGGCCTAATGTTCAATTTGATTCTTAGACTTTTAATTTGTTCGATGTAGCCCTTGAACTTTTGGTACATGTTCAATTTAGTCCCTGAACTGCATGAAAATATTCAATGTAATCCCTGAACTTGAATTAATGGAAGAACTACATTAAATATTTTCATATAGTTTAGAGACTATATGAAAATATAGTTTCGCCTTCACACATTTCCTCGTCCGTTGACAGTTCAGTTGCCCGTCGCTCTCCTCACTGTCTGTTCTCCGGACGAAAAGATAAAGGCACTGGCCCCATGTCTTTTCCTCTTTAGGGGAAGGGAAAGCCATGTCCCCATCGATGGCGGAGCAAAGCAACGTGCATGGTAGCGAGTCAGATACCGCAGTCGAGCAGTTCACATGCGATGTCCCGTCTGGCCATCGTCGAGCTCGCGGATACAACGTGCGGGCAGAGACATGGAGAGCGGTGACCATGATGAGAAAAGACTGATCTGAATACGAGGGCGGGGGGAGCTTTGAGGTGGAGCTTTGGTGGGGACATCGGCCGCACCATCTCCTTTCTCCCCTCCTAATCATGGAGGGAGTTGTTGGAACGTCGTGCAGTTCGCTTCCGGGACTCAACCTTGGATGTCCGCGAAACGATCACATCATATATGTGTCTAAAGCGGTTCGAAATGGTTTTTTTTTTAGGTGGTTTTTGGTTGTCTTAGAAGCCAGGGTTCTGCTCGGTTTTGGTTGGTTGCCGTTGCCGAGGATGGGGAAGAACAGAGGATTGCTAAGCGGGGAAGCAAACTGTTGAGTACATCACCTGAGCGAGTTTAGTAGTGGAATCAGAAGAAACTCATTCTGCTGCATCAGAACGAAAGCATTTTGTAACTCCATTTCTTGTGAATTTTCCTCTTCTTGTGTCTCTAGTTTTGGCTGGGTGGTCGGTATTCACCTCGGAGCACCTACGAAATATCGTATAGACTCGTCCTACCATTGACGTAAAGGAAAAGCCGGTATTATATGCATGAAGCATGTGGAGTCCGTGTCCTTATAAGCAGATTTCACGCTAATCCCACTAAATCTTAAAATGTGATGGACTTGATAGTTCGAGCAATGTTTGGTACATGGACATGCGAGATGTATCTTAACTGTTCAAGCTTGAGGATTGATTGGCCGCTTAAGTACCGTAACAAATTAATGACGAAACTACCATGAAAGATTATTTTTCCTGCATTGATCCTATTAGATCAAGCCAATTACATATTAAGAGATAGCGGCACCAGTAATGGATCTTATAGAAGACTTTTATTCTAATAAGACTCTTCTGTGATTGATTAGGTTTGTTATATCTAGACTTGGTGTACACCCCATACCCACAAAAACTAAAATATCCTTAAGATTTTCATGATTCTTATAAACAACCAAATTTAGATAAAAAAATTCCATTCATTTGATTGGCTTTTTTAGGGTACGTTTGATTCGACTTTGAGGTAATGTCTTTTAAAAATTCCAGAGGCCTTTGGGTTAGAGAAGTTTTCCAAATATAAGTAGTATTTGGTAAAATGTATTTTAAAAACACAATGAGAATCAACTTTGACCTACATGCCGTTTGGTAAAGATTACACTTCGTAAAGGATAATTGGTAATTTAAAAACAAAAATCTCAAACTAGTTGCCCGCCAAACTCAACCACCGCTGACAAGCCCAATCGGTTGAGGTCACTTGACCTCAAATTATATGCATACTCATACCGCTTGCCTCGGCTCTATAAAATGAATTCATCCAACGTATTTCAAACCAAAACACTGGATACAACCTAACAAAAGTGAGATTTGAAGATATAAGTAATCACAAGATATGAGCAAAGAATTGATCTTTTTTAGTTAGTAAAAGAGTATATGGAGAAATTCATATATACAAAAGATCTAAAATGAACTACAATAGTTATATTTTTACACATACGATGACAAAAAAATTAGGAAGCAAATTATACAAATTGCAAACCCTTAAATATTTGTAGCATCTTCCCTTAAACTCAAGGTGGTAATGAATCACAAAGTTTGAGATTGAAAACGCACGAAGGATGGGCTAGTCTAATGATAATTGCAATTTGATAGAGAATTGATAGATACCATTTAACGGGAAAGTTACCAAAAGGAGT
Organism: Syzygium jambos; assembly: GCA_031216235.1. Classification (NCBI taxonomy): domain Eukaryota; kingdom Viridiplantae; phylum Streptophyta; class Magnoliopsida; order Myrtales; family Myrtaceae; genus Syzygium; species Syzygium jambos. The sequence continues at coordinate 15,248,435 of CM062230.1, read as the reverse complement.
TTTAAACCTATTGTACGGATGTCGATTCAGTCCTAAACCTTTTCAATTTAATCCTAAACCTTTAAAACGATTTATTAATGCTAATAAAGTCTTTCCGGCCAATTTTGACAAATCGTCAAAAGGTTTAAATGTGTGTTTTCAGCTTTCCTAAGGGGCTTTTGGCCTCCAAAGCTCCTTTGGGAAACGCTAGGGTATTTGGCAAGCCTTCCCATGAGGCTTATGGCCAAATGCTGGCTCTGGGAAAACTAAAACTAATTTTTTCTTTTCAAAACTACCATCACTAATTCTTTAATTTTTCAATTTTGCCCTTCATTGTTACTGTTCATCTTCTTTATGCGAGTTCGGCCGGTAAGGTCTGAGGAGATCGCACTACCCCGGGTGAGGGTTGTACAACTTCAGGGAACTGCCGCCGGCGCTAAATTTGGCTCGTCGGCAAGCCAGCGAAGGGTTTGATTTTTTTTAATAAAAAAAGAAAAATTAAACCCAAAATCCTTTTGCAAAAAAAAAATTGCCCAATACTACTTCAGCCAAAGTAACTTTATAAAGGAGTTTTTACCAAATATAATTTGTATTTTCTCAAGGGACTTTAGTCTAAAGGCATTTGCATTCCCCAAGGCCTATTTGCAAAGCTGAACCAAATGCAGCCTAAAACTAAATTGACCAAATTGAAAGGTTTTAGAACCAAATTGACATCAGTATAATATGTTTAAGACTATGTATAATAATTATCCCCCCAATTACTAGTTAATCGGTAGATACTAGTGGTATAAGATCTCCGAATGGTGTTGCCGCACAAAAGTAAAAGTCCATCTCAATCTCCATATGTTCGGCTCACTCCCATATCTTAAAGGCGAGCAACATTTTCATAAAATGATCATTTGAATAGGTAGAAACCATGAGTCAATGAGAAATGATCACTTGTATCGCCGATCGTTTTCATAAAACTACCAAGAACATATTTATTTGGCAGGTCGTTTTCATAAAACAATCACTTGTATCACTCGAAACGATCAGCCAATGATAAATGTTTTCACTACCCATAATAATTTATGTTGAAACATTTGCGTCGACAATGATATTATCTTTTGCGCGTTCAATTTTTTTTAGTGATACAAAAGACCATTTCGAAGAAAAATATTTTTCTAAATCATTCATTTTTTCCAAGACAAATAGAGTCTCGATAATAAAATATTTTTCGCAAGACAAATAGAGCCTTAGTAATAAAACGACCGCAGGGGGATCACTCGCCCGCTCAGACATCGGAAGATACTTACCAAATGGTAACATGCCCCCACCTTTTCTATCGTCGTAAAATGGCCATAAAATCAACACTGCCTGTGCATGTATATATAGATAAACAAATTTCGACAAATATATATATTTATAGATGAACAAATAAAAAATTTAATGAAAAAAAACGTGTGGAGACTTTTTCTCCTGGGCCACGCTGGAGAATGAAATCCAATTAAAATAACGCCCGTCTAAGCAAGGCAAACCCGACAACTGGCCGGTGCCACGTCACCGGATCTTTGCCTTAATACGAGGGGGCCTCGGTGTCTGCCTCGGCCCCGCGCGCTCCCGTATGGCCACGCACTCTCTGTTTCTCTCTGCCCCTTCAAATTTCTCCCTTCTTTTTTTTTCCTTTTTCTTTTCTATTTTCCGCCCAATTGTCTTTATTTTTTAGGCTAATACTAAAAAAAACCCAAATAGATACATTTGTGTCACATTTACCAAAAACTATACCTGTACCGCATTTATTCCAAACTAATTTTTATGTCATAAAAATCTCCAAACTGACATATTTATGCCACGTTTACCTCAAATGGGCACACCCGTGCAACATTTATAAAAAATTATGGTAAATTTGAGAATTTTTGGAGTCAATGTGACACGAATGCATCAGTTTGCGGTAAATGTGATCCTGAAATAAAAATTACTTTGGAGTAAATGCAGCACGGATATACCAATTTGGGCTAAATACGATACGGACGTAACTATGACACGAGCGTACCGATTTGAGATTTTTAGTGATATTAAACCTTACTTTTTTTTTATTTGCTTTTTTAATTTGATCGCGAAATTCATAATTCGTTCACACAAAAAGTCTGGACAGAAAAAAAAAGGGGGAAAAGAAAAGGAAAAAAAGGAGAAGAAATCTCGACATAGTCTGCCCCTGCAACGGCAATAATTCACTTTTTATTTTCCAGCTGGTCTCGCCCATCTTCATCTTCTCTCTGTTCATCCCTCCCCCTCCCTCTCCCCGTCTCTCTCTTCCTCCTCCTCCTCCAGTGCCAGCTCCCTCCCTCTCTCTCTCTCTCTCTCTTCCCATCTCTCTCATCACCGTCGTCGTCGTAGTCGCCGTGATCATCGTCGTCCGGGGAGATCCGTCAGGTACGTTCGGCATCCGCGATCATTCCCTCTCTCGCATTTTGTGGCGTTCCGATCAGCTTGCGGGAGCCTTTTTGCAGTCGATGGGATTAGATCTTCGCCGGCCGGTTGATCCGTCGCTCGCTTCGTGATCTCCCCGGTGCCTTGGCGATTCCGTGTTAGTGTCGCGTGGTTGCTGATTGCTCTCTCTCTCTCTCTCTCTCGTTTTGGGTGTGTTCCGTTTTTGGTCTTGGTCGGTCGAGGTGTCGATCTGATCCTCGTGCCTCCTCGTGCGCTTCGCGTGCATGTGCCGCCGGGAGAATGCCGCCGTGTCCCTGGACGGATTGCGTGAACTGCGATCACGTGACGGTTCGGGTTCGTGTTCGTGGATTGGTTGTGATGTCGTCTTCTTTTTTGTCGCCCGATCGGACTGGATTGATCGGGGTCGTTAACTGCGGAACTAGTGTTGGTTTCCTGCTTGAATAGGAGCTTTCATCTGCTCGGCTCGCGGCTATAGTCATTCACCGGTATCAGTGAATGCATCTAGAATTGTCTCTATTTCATTGGGTTGGCTTTGATGGCGGTGTGCTGAAGAGCTCGGCTTGTTTTGCCCGCCTTGCTTTTGACAATAGTGGACAAGTAACTGCTAATTGAGTTTTAGGACGATTGATTCTAATACATTTTGAAACCGTCCTGGGAGGATATGTGTGTGGTGAGCTGGGTGCAGTTGTGAGGCGAGAGACTTGGTGACTTTGATGGAAAAAGAATGGTTGGGGCCAAAAGTTTAAAATGCTACATTTTTTAATTGATTATGTGTGTTTGGCCGTACACATTTAGAAAATGGATATATTGCCAGTCTGGAGAAACGATGGCTGTTTAGATGAAATGACGAATCACATGCTGTCCAAGAAGAGCTTCTATAGTCGAATAGTTCTTAGGTGTTATATTAGTGACAAGATGATACTCTTCTGATGTCCAAGTGTTTATCAGTTGAAGCTTATGCCAGCGAACATGATTCTCATATCAGGAATTAATCTGGCCATTGAATGAGGAATTGTGGAACTCTTAACGTGCTTAGTCTCTCTGTATTTGGACCAGTACCTGCATAACAATCCTAAGAGAAAGCCATATTAGGAATCAGAATGAAAATGTTCATGCTAAAGTTCCTGTTTTGAGAAGACTGATGCCATCGAGATGAAGAGCAAGGTTAATTAGATCCTACAGATAGATGTACATAAGTATGTCATTATTTTTCAGGACACGTCCCGTGACATGTAAGTGAACTTTGGTGAAAGAATTAGTTTGATAAATTTGGGGAATGAAAGCCAAAAAAAGAAAGGCAGTAGCTTTGGAGAATCCAATTAGACATAGACATTCATCCTGTCAGAAGGTAACCGCCAAAATATATGTCTAGGAGGAGAGAAGGAATTTCGGTTGTGAATTAAATTTGTTACCTAGACTGGCTATTGTGTTTAGTTGTTATTAGGACTTTTGCATGTTTATGCTCGATCTCGCTGTGGGGGTTTGTAATTTGGGTGTACTGGTTTGGAGTTTGGAAATGCTCTATGTTCTTGTGTACTCATATTAGTGATAATGAATTTCTCATCTTCTTCAGTGCATCTTTACTCTTCTATGATAGTGTTCATTTTTCATAGCTTTTGATTGAAGCAGTTGTTAACATTGGAAATTGGAACTTCTAAAGCTCGCATTAGAATTGATCTTAGAAGGCAGTCTTGAACTTAAAAGCAACATAAATACTAAAATTACCGAAGAGGTTCGAGAAAGGCAGCAGGTGGAGAAGTACCACATGAGTCATTCACGTCCAAGGCCGAAAAAACACACTCTTTATTGCATCCTATTGAAGCACAAGCATCAGTAGCATAGATTATTTATCATTGAGAACTATGCTTGAGATACATTGTCAACATGTTACTTGACAATTTAAGCTCAAGGTTTTAGGAGCAACTATTCTTCAATATGATATCGGAGCTTCAAGTTAAGGGTTCTATCTTTGATTCTCCTATTGTTGCCATTTTGTCTATTACTCATGTTTTCCTTTCGATTGTTGTTTGATGTAGTTAAGTCCACATCCTATGTTTTACATGTAAGGTCCAACTCACATGCGAAGGGGGTTGATTAACATTTATGTTTGATATACATTGTTGGCATTTTGCTAGCAGCTTTAGTTTAAGTATTGGGGATAACAGTTGTTCAACATTTATCAAACACTTTCCAGGGGCATTCTCTTTTTGCATGTTTTGTGGGGTAGGTCGACAGTTCAAATTGAGATATTGATTCATTGGAGGTTTGTTCCAATATGGATATTTAATGATAATTAACATACGTATTCCTACAAATGTATAGGTTTGTTATAGCAAACCTTATATATACATGTGTACGTGTATATAATCTTTTGAAGTGAAAAAATGCGAGAAAAAAGTTGTGATTATGCTTTAGCTTATCTACTTGATAAGGTTAGTGGGTGATGCAGTTATTTGATGTCGGTGGAGTGGGTTACTCATATTCTTACACAGGCTTGACTGGCTAGAATTTGTGAAGCTCTCAAATGGGATAACAACACCTAGGATCCATTAAGTTTGATCGCTTTTGCAGTTTGGTCCTTGATCTTTTAAAACTGAGGTTTTTATTCCTTGAACGTCTTTTTGAGCAGTTTTGGTCCCTGACCATCATTTGCATGGAATCTAGATCACAATTGTTGAACGTGATCTAGTTGAGTCACACATAATTACATATACAACAAAGAAAATCCATAAATGACCAAGAAGAGCCTTGGAAGTTTAAGCGTGTGATAGAATCAAGACCCAACCTCAAAGCAAATGACAGTCAGAGATCATAATATTTACTGTTTCATTTTAGATTGCATTTTTTAGCAGATTCTTTACAAGATCATTTTCTGCTTATGCAGTGGACTCTTGCTGAATTATTAGACTCCAGAATCTGGCACTTGAAGGATATCTGCCATCCAGAAGAAAGTAAGAGCATAAATATCCGGTGATGTCTAGCACTGCAAAGGTTTTGGATCCTGCGTTTCAGGGTGCCGGTCAGAGGATGTATCCTGGATATAAGAAATAACTTGCTATTGATTTACTGCATTTCCTATCTTTTGATTTCTTAATGGGCTTTCAATTCCCTAGTTTGTGGATGTTTGCGAATGAATACCTAGAAGAAAGATAATGCATTTGTATTATATAAAGTATTAGTCCCCATGCTGCTACATTTAATCTCAAGCATGTTTGAGCTTAACAGCTTGTAGTGGGACTGAAATTTGGCGTATCGAGGATTTTCAGCCAGTTCCACTGCCTAAATCAGAACATGGGAAATTCTACATGGGCGATTCCTACATTGTATTACAGGTGAAAATAGTTCTTATTCCTCTATATAATGGTAAACCTGCAAGGCAAGTACTTCTGTTAAATTATGTAATAAAGATATTGCAGAAGATCATCAGTTTTTCTTTATTTTGCAATACCTAAGTATTTGGTAGTTAAAAATTAACCCTTTAGATTTTTAGTTTTAATTTAAAGCCTCTTTGTTGTTATTTATGCTTTCAGATCATCATTACATGTGCGGGCAATTGTATTTTATAGTATGATGAGCATGACTGATCATGCTGCTTGAACTGTTGGTTTATCATCCGCTGTAAATTTGAGAAATGCTATATTAACTTCATTTCACAATTTTCGAGATATTACTGGACTTAATTTGGATGTCTGAGCCATTGTCCTTTTCTTGAATGGAACACTACTGACAGGATCTACAATTACCATCCTCGTATAACCAAATGTTGTATCGACTTGTTATGGTATTTCATCTTATAGCAATATAAAAGGATATTCAGTGTTGACATGTTAAGGGTGTACTATTGTAAAAAATTTGCCGCCTCTTAAATTATGATGGTCAAATTTATAGTCAAATTAAAATCACTGGAGTTTATGATTATTTATTGAGAGTTAAATGCTGAATAAACTATATAAAACATATATAGTAATGGTGTCAAAGAGCAATGTATAAAGATAACGAATATAATTGTTTTTTATCAATATAAAGTGTGTGAAATACAAGGCTGTCTGTCCTCTATAGTTTATGTTTATAATGTTTATCTCCACTGATTAATATTCAATTAAACTTCTGTAGACAACACCTGGCAAGGGAGGTGCTTATTTGTATGACATACACTTTTGGATTGGAAAAGACACAAGTCAGGTATTCTTTGATGTATTTGTTCTATTTTTGAGATATTGGAGTTGCTTTACCTATGATTTAAGTCATGGCATGGTCTCACCCCAATATATGCCTTTTCGTAGGATGAAGCTGGAACAGCAGCAATTAAGACTGTTGAACTTGATGCTGCCCTTGGAGGACGCGCTGTACAGCACAGGGAACTTCAAGGCCATGAATCTGACAAATTCTTATCCTACTTCAAACCTTGTATAATACCGTTGGAAGGCGGTGTAGCATCTGGATTCAAAAAACCCGAGGAAGAGGAGTTTGAGACTCGTTTATATGTCTGTCGTGGAAAAAGAGTTGTTAGGTTGAAGCAGGTACTGGAGATTTCTGCTTCGAGTGTTCTTGTTTGATCCTTGTGTTCCTTGGCATGTCAGTCTTCTGCTAGGCACGTGACACAAATTTTCTTTTTAACTCTTGCAGGTCCCTTTTGCTCGGTCTTCATTAAATCATGATGATGTATTTATCCTAGACACTCAGCAGAAAATCTATCAGTTCAATGGTGCAAATTCAAATATCCAGGAAAGGGCCAAGGCTTTGGAGGTCATTCAGTTTTTGAAAGAGAAGTATCATGAAGGAAAGTGTGATGTTGCAATTGTTGGTAGGTTCTTGCCTAAGCTTTAATGTTTTGCATATATAATTGGTATCATTTACTCCTTTTAAATCATTTATGCTGCTAGCTCTGCTTATTCATGCATATGTGGCTGTTCATGCCAGATGATGGGAAGTTAGATACTGAATCAGACTCGGGTGAGTTCTGGGTCCTCCTTGGTGGTTTTGCTCCCATTGGCAAGAAAGTTTTAAGTGAGGATGATGCAATTCCAGAAGCAACTCCTGCCAAGCTCTATAGGTACCATTACTTTCTAGGAGGTTGGGTTTCTACTTTTTTAAACTAAAGGAGGAGTGCCGGTGCTTCTGGTCTGCAGTGTGCATCTTGTGCATATGAAATTTGGTAGCTTCTATTATGTTCTGATGAAATAACAACTTTGGCCCGGAAAGAAGAGCTTTCTTTTTTAATGAAGCGTAATTAGCGCACGTGACACTTAAAGATGGGAAAAGAGGGCAAAGAGAATTGCATGCTAACTCCTAGAAGACTTCTTAGAAGGAAACATACATATTACTCTACCAAAAGTTTACCAGCAGCTTGAGACATGCTTATTTTTTATTGGGCCTTGAAGTATTTTTAGTCATTTTCTCATAATATGAGCAACAAATATTTATGAAAGAGGAATATGTGTATATGAAGAATTACACGAATATTCCGAAAGATTAGTCAACATTGAAAAAATGGACTTGACTTGTATATGGCTTTCCCATATCATGTAATGTTGCTATTGTCATGGCAATAAAAAGTATAGAAACTATGTTGAGTTCTTGGAATGCATGTAATGACTGCAAGCTGAGAGAATTGCTTCGGCAAGCATGTCTACCTGACTCTTAATTTTCATATTTTTCCTTATAAATTTTAATATTTAAATATGTAGAGGTATTCCGAAGATATGATCCTATAATGCCTAGAACAGTTGCTAGTGGTTATTTGATTATGTCTGTCCTTATTCCCTTCACATGTGCCATCTCCTGTGAATTCTAGTACTTCTGGGGCTTATACAGTCTTATCTCTAGTGGTAAATTTCTTTCATTTATTAAGCTATAAGATAAACATAGGATACCGTTGCTGCTATTAATGGGCAACCATCGCTGTTCAAGAACATGGGCCTTTATATGTTCTATGTGTTTATTCAAGTTGCTTTTCTTTGTAGCATTGTTGATGGTCAGCTGAAGCTTGTGGAAGGTGAATTGTCCAAGGGCATGTTAGAAAACAACACGTGTTACTTCCTGGATTGTGGTGCTGAGGTCTTTGTTTGGGTTGGCCGAGTTACACAAGTGGATGAAAGAAAAGCGGCCATCCAAGCAGCTGAGGTAGGGTGTAGAGGTTCATCTTTCTATGTTGTAACTGAATAAATTATATCTAAAATCCAACTTGTCTGCAGGACTTTATTAGTAGTGAGAACAGACCAAAATCAACACGCATAACCAGAGTTATTCAGGGTTACGAGACTCACGCATTTAAATCCAAATTTGACACTTGGCCATCTGGTTCTGCAACTCCTGCTTCTGAGGAAGGGAGAGGAAAAGTAGCAGGTGACGTTTCACATTCCCATTTGTACTCTGAATGGGTGGAGTTTTTCACTTAGCATTATCACTATTGATCATTGGTTTGTACTTTTTGCCAGCTTTACTTAAGCAACAAGGAATGGGTGTAAAGGGAGTGGCAAAAGGTCCTTCTGTGAACGAAGAAGTCCCACCTTTACTGGAAGGAGGTGGAAAATTGGAGGTCTAGTTTTTATATCCATCTCGTATGTCCTCTTTTAAGGAAAGCTGCAACTCTATTTCTCTAGTACCGATTTAAATTGGATTTTAGGTGTGGCGCATTAATGGCAGTGCCAAGACTCCGTTGTCCAAAGAGGATATTGGTAAGTTTTATAGTGGAGATTGCTACGTCATTCTTTACACCTACCACTCTGGCGAAAGGAAAGAAGATTATTTGCTGAGCTGCTGGATTGGAAAGGATAGCATTGGGGTAAATTATCTCTTAATTGCAATATGTGTTTAAATGATTGCGGAATGACTGTTGTATATTAGCTAATTTGAATTCAGGTTAAAGCTAGCTATTGTATAGCATAGGAAGGCAGTTGAATTGCTTATTTAAAAGGGCTCATGTCTATGAAATAATTTTACCAATTCTTATTGCCACAGATGCCTTCTTGTTTATAGAGCATGCCCTCGTGGCCAAAAAAATGTATCTACGGATTTTGCCCTTAGTTTGTCATAGACATGATGTTAGAGGAAGAGAAAGGAGAAAATGAGGAAATGGATGGCCGACAGAGTTCAAAATCCTGTAGTTTCTCTTCCATACCTATAGTGGATAAACATCCGTTTATGATTAGCCAATGTTCGAGAAAGTGGACTGGACTGGCTGATTCAACAGGTTGGACCCGAAATCAGTCTGTTGTCTGGTTTGGTCAGCCCTCTGAAATTGGGCTGTTCTAAAACTGGATTGGATTGGTCTGGTCTTGATCACAGTTGAACCACATAAAACATTGGACTGCTCCATCACGCTTAGAAAATGCGTGAGACGTGCATTTTGTTTTGAATCTGGCTCTTTCAGGCACCAGCATGCATGCAACACCATTCCACCACAATGCTTCATTTGTCATTATTGTCCAAACTATAAATATTAAAAGTGCTAGAAGCTTTGGCTCTAAATAAAGCAATGAGACACCAGGCCAAGTAATCCACCCTAGATTTCACATGCATGTAAATAGAGTTTAGTCACTACTGCCATTAGTGTAGATGCAATATTCATTGAAAAATAAGATACAAATGAGATTGCGATCTGAACATGGAATTCTCAATTATGACAAAATGATAAAACACCGAGCCAAAATTTTCATTATACGAGGTAATATCAGCAACCATACTTAACATAATCTGAACAGGGGTTCCATCGATTGAACTGGTGGAACCACGAACCTGTCAGTTAGCTGGTTTATTAACTGGTTCGGTCATTGAAGCACTGTGATTGCCAGATTAAAATAGAAGAGACTTACAACTTCAATATATTCTTCATTTCAGGAAGAACAAAAGATGGCTGCTCGGTTGGCTAACACAATTTTCAACTCACTGAAGGGGAGACCTGTTCAGGTATGGTTTTTTGGGTCTCCTCCAGTTGGGCAATGGAGATGACATATCGCATGCTTTTTAATCGATTTTCCTTATAGGGTCGTATTTTTCAAGGGAAAGAGCCAGCGCAATTCATTGCACTTTTTCAGCCTATGGTGATCCTCAAGGTATCTTCTGTGCTTCTTCAAGATGATGCAATGGTTCAAAATGCAGCAGGATTGGAATATGTGGTTTGGATTATGAGGCTCATTTGCTATCTAAAATCTTCCTTAGGGAGGTTTAAGCTCAGGTTACAAGAAGTTAACAGCGGAAAAAGGTTTAACGGATGATACGTACACTCAAGAATCTGTGGCACTTATACGTATATCTGGGACTTGCATTCACAACAATAAGGCAGTCCAAGTAGATGCGGTATGTGCTATTGAGTTTCATTTTGTTTTGCTGACTACTGATATATAAGTGGCTTGCTATTAACTTTTGCAGCTGGATGGATATCTGACGCTTAGTCTATTTTTGAACATGTGCCTTAACTTTTGTGGAACTAACATGCCTGAATCAATTGGAAAAATATGGAGCAATTGTTCATGGTTAGACGAGCATTTGTTGTTCCTTTTCTGTTGGTAGTATGCCATTTAGATTTTCTGAATACTTCTCTCATAGTTTTGATTGGTTCCACAACTTGTTTGAGCTGTGATTAGTGATAGTTTGATCAGTACGGAACTTAAACATACGTTTATTTTCTCTTTAAGTCAAGATTTTCAGAAGTCAATAGTGTATTAGCAAATGAGAGGATCTCATACCCGTATGCTTCTTAATTGTAAATAAGAGAGATCATCTCCATATTTTTGCATGAAGAATGTTGCCCAAGCATGCATTGTTGAGTCTTCACCGTAAAATAGTTCAATTCATTATTGGTTGTTAGCCAATGAGCTGATTGTTAGTTAGACGGTTGTCCCCGTCATTGTTGTTGTTTTGCATAGTTAGCCATTTGAACAATGAGGTGTGCTGTCATTTGTATCTTTTGATGATAGGGGAGGGTTGAAAACTTTGACATTTATAATGAAAACTGTAAACATAGAGCATAATACTCTTAAGAGTAATCCATTTACACATTTCTGATCCTTAAACTAGAACAAGATCGAGTTTCAGGTCCTGACATAGCTTGTTGAGAGAAAATTCAGAGAGGGATGAAAAGTTTATTTAGAGATTATTGAATGTGGAAAGCCTAAATGCAAAGCAATACCCATGTCAAAGATTTAATGAGCCAAAACAATTGAAAGGGATTATTGTCCCACAAAATGCTAGGGAGCTTGTGTCAGCTATCTTATCATTTGGACTTTTGTCTTTGTGCAATTGGGTATGTGACAAAGTTCAATCACAGTAATTGCTTCTAAAGTGAGAACAACATAAGAACTGATTGTATATATGGTTTATTTAATGTCCCAATTGCGCCTCCAAGTTTGGGCTGTCAACGTTTGCCCTGCGTCATCTTGTTCTTGTTTTTGTACAAAATCTTGTTGTCATTCTACTTCCTTCAATTTTCGTTTATCGATTCATTGTATAGGTGCTTCTATTGACTTATTAACCACTAAGTTCTGTTGAGATGACTGTGGACGTATTTGTCACAGAAGAAGTAGATTTTGAACATAGCTGATTGTAAATTGACTATTAGTTGATTATGCATACTTAAGAAGAGACTGTTATTGACATCGGGCAGCACATACATTTTGTCACGGAAATTCTCTGGGAAGAATATTGGTAAAAATATTAGAATAGTATACTCTCGAGAATATTTCAGAAATCGCTAAGTCATGTGTGACCTGTATCTGGAATGGTTGTTCCATATTGTGGATAGTGGCAATCTAGAATGCCAAATCTGGTGCTCCAAGTGATCGATAAAAAATCAAGTCAGAATGAAAGAATTTGACACGCCATTAAATTCGTTATGTTTAATTAAGCCTATTGACTTACCAAATATTAATTGCTTAAAACCATTTTTCTGATATGAAAATATGCGGAAGTTTTTTCAATCTATTAAACCTGTGAAATGGCTGAAGCATGTGCGGAATGCGATTATCTTGGGTCTTGCAGTTGAAAATGCAGAGATGTAGCAATTAATTTCATGTAGAGAAAATAAAAAAAAAATAGAATTGTGCATGTGGTCAACAGCAGAGTTCTGTTTATAAGAAACATGGTGGCATTGTTATTACCTCTGATGACACCTTTTCTCCAGTATATCCTTAATAATCAGTAGCCATGTTAAGGATGATGCAAAAGTGGCACCTATACTAAATAATCCTCCTTTGCCATACATGGCCAGATGGGAGAAGAGTCCCATCTAAAAAAGATATCATTTGGAGACTCCCTCCTCTAGAAAGGAAGTCCCTCTATTCTTATTGAGTAAATTGCTTGGTAAGTCCTAATCTCCTGGACTGCAAAGTGCTGTCTCAGTTGAAAGTAGGTTGCAAAAATCTCTAGGGTATGGGATACACCAATAGCAAACTATGAACAGATGATGAGTAGCCCGATTTACTCTATTCTGGGGAGCAAAGGAACTGTTAGCTTAGAAAATGGCTTTTGCATACTTCACTAAGGGTCCAGGCATAGGCCTTTCGTTTAGGTGCCTACAGCCTTTCAAGTCAATTTAGCATTAACAGAAGAATACCAGTCAACAGGAGGCCACTGCTGCTTTCTCAGCATAACAAAATAGGAGGCTGATAACCGAAGAGTTAAGTTACATGATATTGCAGGAGCAGTTCTTGTGTTGTCTAACTGTTACTTAATCTCTTTTGTTCCTGCCTGCATAATTACTAGTTAGCTTAAAGGTGAAAATAAATCCGCAATTGCTGTAGTTTTTGCCTCTTTTCTGAACCTGTTATATCTTATTCATCCTCAGATCTTCTGTATATGTGCCAATAGATTTTAACTAATAGTAATCTGATGATATTTGTTACTAAATATTGCCTGTGCCAGTCATTGGTAAAATCATGGCAATACATGTTAACTCTCTAATGTTCAGGTGGCAACATCGCTGAATTCTGCCGAGTGTTTCCTTCTGCAATCTGGAGCTTCTGTTTTCACCTGGCATGGAAACCAGAGCACCTTTGAGCAGCAACAGCTGGCTGCAAAAGTTGCTGAGTTTTTGAAGGTGTGATGTGACCCGTTTGAAATTACACCAAGATCAAATTTATCCATGATGACAGCATAATTTTGATTCTAGCTTCTCATAATTATCTGTGGATAGCTAAACTAAGCTCGGGTCTTTAAAGTTCAGAAGTAATTCTTCCTTCTTATTAACAACTGTCATTAGATGTATCATGTTGGTTATTCGAATCCAAATATGTATATTGACGATTTTGGTATGTTTTCCTGTGAAGAGCATCCTCATGTAGTAGGAGGATCAAAATGTGTGCATATCATTGTCATTACAGCACTAAGACCACGATAATGAGTTTTGAGAGGAAAATGCTGCATATGATAAACTCACATTCTGTTCGGTTAAATATGCAAAATTTCGGTCATTGTCACCGACTGAACTGCACAGTTCTGATTTTACTTGGTCCATGGTATATGATAAGCTAATCGAGGCAAGTTAGTGTCAGTGCTCTAGTTGTCTTCTGTGCACGTTTTAGGTAACATGCAGAAGTTCACGAAGAATGGTACTTGTGATTACTTAAGTGCGGGCTGCTCTCAATGACAGCTGTTTGTTCAGTTGTTGCAGCATTGTCACTGCTGCTTGCACAATACTGCTTATCGTATATGTTCTCTGGGCATAACATCGTCATATATTTCGAGTGTAGTTTACTTACAAGTGCATATGCATTACCCTTCCAGTAAGTATGGCAGTTTGAAACCTAATTTACTTATAGTGCATCCTGTTGTCTTTGCTACTTAACATTGTGAGTTGCTTAGGCTATACTTTAAGTTGGTTACTACTGGGACTAATTGTGTTGTGCCTTTTCATTGCAGCCTGGAGTAGCTTTAAAACATGCTAAAGAAGGAACTGAAAGTTCAAGTTTCTGGTTCGCACTGGGAGGAAAACAAAGTTACACCAGCAAAAAAGTTTCTTCCGAGACTGCCAGAGATCCACACTTGTTCACATTTTCATTCAATAAAGGTTAAACTTCATATTTAGTTCAGCAGAAGCTAGAATTTTTTCTCATATCTTGTTCTCTTATCGAGATATGATGGCTTCTGGAGTGGAGATGCTTTGCGAATTTCTATGTTATTCTTGTGGCCACGAGTTCTGACATTATTTCTTTTATTTTTTACCATTTGGATGATGCAGGAAAGTTTGAGGTAAGTTGCATCCATGAATATCGGCATTTCTTGACATGTTTTAACTTTAGCATGCTATATCTAACAATAAGTACTCGTTGTAGGTCGAGGAGGTATATAACTTCTCACAAGATGATCTTTTGACTGAGGATATCTTAGTACTCGATACACAAGCAGAGGTATTTGTTTGGGTTGGTCATTCTGTAGACTCCAAAGAAAAGCAAAATGCTTTTGAAATTGGTCAGGTATGGCTAAAATTTGTTTTTTCATGTTGGTTCCTTTGTCGAATGATTATATTATTCATTGTAAAAATTGTTGGCAGAAATACATAGAAATGGCGGCATCTCTTGAAAATCTGGCCCCTACTGTTCCACTTTACAGAGTCACTGAAGGAAATGAACCATGCTTCTTCACCACTTATTTCTCATGGGATTCTGCAAAAGCCAATGTACGTCCTGTGTTGACAGGCACTGCCTTTTCTACCTTGGAGTAAATCCCTATTTCTGCTATAATCGAATAATTCTTTTGCATGGCCAGTTATCCTAAGTGAAATATACCTCTATCTAACGCTTAGAAGACACACGGAAATCTATTTAAGATACTATCAGTTGAACAGGTTTGTGTAAAGAAGTAATGTAGCATCCTGTCTTGAGCCATAAGATAATTGTGATGGAGGATGTCCATAGCGATTAAGATTAGTCAAATGCACAAAAGTAAGATTATGGAGTGAAAAAGTGGATCTCTCATAAACTTATGAACATAGAGTGTGTATTTTGTTATCTGCCACCTTCCTCTCTATCTTCTTTATTAATGCTTAGGCCACTTCAACTTCCTGCTGCATTTTTATGGATTATCCATGGATATTGTTACTCTGCTTCTGTGTGACGAAATTGTGCTCCAACCTTGTCAATCAATATCTTTGGAAGCTTTAAGTTGGTCCTCTGTTTAGGGCATCTGACATGCATATGATACCATTCTCAACATTTAGTTTATTCATTTTATTTAATCTTCAGAAAAGCTTAATGAAGTTATGCTAAAAAGGAATGAGTCAGTATCCCGTATCATTGCTTACCATAGCTCTTCATTCAACCAGGTCCAGGGAAATTCGTTCCAAAAGAAGGTGGCATTATTGTTTGGCATAGGTCATGCTGTGGAGGTAAGTGTTTCGTCTGGTTGATAATGCGCAGCTTAACCTGTTGTTGTAGGTATATGTGACAGACAAGTTGTCATTGTCTTCTTCAATGGGAAACTCTAAATATTGCTTGTGTTGTTTTTGATTCAAATTTAGCGTTGATGACGTATAATCTGCCATACTATGTGTTAAAGTACATCTCACATCTGCCATAAGTCTTATATTAATGTTGTCTCCTTCCACTTACTAATTTAAGGTTTAAGCTTTTCAGTTGGACGTTCTAATCGTTCTATGTCTTTATGAACTAGTCCCATGGTAGAAGTTCTATTGGGATTAGATGTTCTTCACATGGATGGCTTGATTGGATTGCCTTGCGGAGACCTGTTGGTAAATAACTGGAGTATAAATTGTTTTTCCTTCTTTGGAAATTGGTCTTTTTGCAGCCGATATATCTCTCTCTTTTCATTTTCTTTCTCAAGAGCATATGTACTTTTGCTGGCCTAATTCCAGAGAATTGTTTTGAGAGGCATCTTGTGTTTCTATATGTTTATTATTTATTCGCGATTTATTGGCACTAATTTGCTTTAAGAATTTTAGCTAGACCAATGAGGCTAGTGAGGTATCTGGGCTTGCCATCATCATCATCATCATGGTGGTGGTGGTGGGTGGTGGTGGTGGTGGTGGGTGGTGTTGGCGATAATAATGATGATGACGTGCTTAGGCATCCTGTTCTTGTGGAACTCATAACTTGACCAAAGAGTATCTTTATCGAATGATGTATTGAATAAATAGAAAGGAAAACTATGATGTATTGAATAAATAGAAAGGAAAACTATGTTTGTGACAAACGTTTTTGACATAATTTTTGCCAAAATTTGTTATTCCCATGTCAATTATCTTTGTTAATTGACAGTAATTATTACTCGATTGAATTAAGACCTTTCCAAGCTTATGATTTATCTTTGCCCTGTGGCGTTGCTGCATGGCAATCTATTCTGTTGCAGAACCAGGATAGGTCCAATGGCAATCAAGGAGGACCAACACAGAGGGCTTCAGCTTTGGCTGCGTTATCTTCTGCATTTAATCCATCCTCTGGAAAGTCATCCAATTCAGTAAGAGTCTTTTCACCCGCACTGGTTTTATCTATTTCATCTTATTTTTCAGGTTTCTAATGTTATTGTGGTAACTGCTTATTAGTAAAGTGGCAGCTGGTGTTAGTGCAGTGCAAAGAAGCACAGCTATAGGCACTTTTCTACTTCAAAATTGCACAAGGTTTTCTGTCTGTATAAGTAGTATACCCCTGGTAACTCGGATGAGCTTTGCGTTGGTTAACTTTTAGTATTTGATGAAGTCTTTAGCTGTTGACTTGCATTTAACTCAGCCTCCTCTCTTTGAGAGCCGTGAATACCCTGCTTAAGATATACACTTTCAAATTGGGAGACAGACCTACCACAGCTTGTCTTCCACAATAGTTTTGCAGAAGTTGCTTGCACTGTGAGAATCAAGGACGGAAGCAGTAATTGTTGATATTCTTGCTCTTAGTGAATGTAGGGAATTCCATGTGCGACAGCAAAGAGCTTGATGCAACAGGCTACATCGATCTACTAACCTTAAGTTATACAGTTGTGTTGGTCTTTTTATCAGTTGACTATGTATTAGAGAAATGATTTTCACTACTCTAAAAGAGGGAAAATAGTCTTCATACTGAGAATGGAAACCTCCGTGGAGACATTGCAACAAAAAACTGCCAATGGTCTATCCACAAATGTCTCTAATAGAGCACATTATTAACATTATTAGTTGCACTTCTTTTATAGAAGCATCCATAAACCTGACTCAATGTCATTGGTAACTTCTCTAAAGTTAGATTACTTGCTTGTATTGCTTGTCAAGTAAGAGAATGTGCCTTTGCTGGAAATGTAAACTCCCAAATTAGCCTCCAATTGACGTTGGTACCTTCCTAGCTGCAGTTTTGGACGAAAGAGTTCAAAAGGAAGTTTTGACTTGTGGCTCTCTGCCCATCATCTGGTTCTATTTTATCTTGTTTTCAATGTGCCACAAAGAGTCAACTGTTTATAAAAAACCGAAATTATGTTAAAGGTACTCTACCTCCCAGTCCCACTTCTTTAGTCCCCTCCCACCCCATTAAAACAAAAGATAGATATTTCAATCGGTTGAAGATTCATTTGTCATAAAAAAAGGAAGTGACCAACTTCCCAATTTGTTACCATTTGACATTCTATAGAAAGATCCTGAAGATCATTCAAAGGTGCCCCTACACATCATCTATCACTACTGGAGGAGATGAAAAGTTTCAGTTTCCTTTTTTACATTTGATTGCATAAGATCCAGGAGATCATTCAAAGGTGCCCCTTCACATCATTTATCATCACTGGAGGTGATGAAATTCTCACTCTCCTTAGATTCGGCATTTATGAGTTTGTTTCGTCCCATAGTAAATATTGTTTCTTCATCTATTTTATATGCACGGTTTCAGATTATTCAAGCGAATAGATTTTTTAATATGATTTTATGTTTCCTCGTTTTGGGTTTAAATTTACCAAATTGTGAAATCGAAATTCAATTCATGATGCTGCTTTTAACACGTATTCTTGTCTTAGGGTGTTGACAAATCCAATGGCTCAGACAATAGTGGACCCAGGCAACGAGCTGAAGCATTAGCTGCCTTATCTTCTGCTTTTAATTCCTCTTCACTGTCAAAACCATCTGCCCAAAGGTCATCAGGAAGTGGTCAAGGATCACAAAGAGCAGCAGCTGTAGCAGCTCTTTCTTCTGTTCTAACCGCTGAGAAGTCGCCAGATAACTCCCCCACTCAGTCCAGTGGACCTGCTCCAGAAAGTAGCCCGCCAGGTAAACTTCTTAAACTTGGTAGGAATTTTCTCCACATTATATCTATTTATTTGCATGTGCTTGCTATGTGAAGTTTGATTCCTCATGTAAGATTTTTACTGCAATGCGTGATCATGACAGAGACAAACTGGAGCCTTTGTCTTTTCCTCCTTCCTGCTTGTTAGTTAATTTTACCACTCTTGGGCCTTGCAATGCTTTGCCGAACCTTTATACGGTTGAAACCTATCTTTGATTGTTGAAAGAAATTTAACTCACTTTGTTACAAGTATTTAGCACTTTTTTGCATCCATTTTCTTCATGAATAAATGTGGACACAAAGTATGTTATAATTGACTGTCTGCAGTGGACACAAAAGGTGAAAAACCCGTTTCTGGAGCGGAAGATCTGGTGGAAGTCTCAGAGGACAATGATACAGAGGGGTCTGCACCTTTCTCAGAAAACAATGAGGAGCAATCAGAAGGCAAGCAAGGGCCACTCCAGGATGTTAACGCCAGTGAAAATATTGTAACTGTGTTCAGTTATGATCAACTGAAGGCTAAATCGGACAATCCAGCGACTGGAATAGACTTTAAAAGGAGAGAGGTCAGTAAACATTGTGAGCCTTGGTCATTTTTTAGCTGATTCATGTTTCAGATTATTTTTCATGATGCTTTCTTTTTACATGCTAGGCTTATCTGTCGGACGAGGGATTTCAGGCTGTCCTAGGGATGACAAAGGATGCATTTTACAAGTTGCCAAAATGGAAGCAGGACATGCTCAAGAAGAAAGTCGATTTGTTTTAGCAAAAATGTGATCTTCTGCCACTGCTGTGTTGCATTTCCTAGAGTTCCTTGTTTCGCATATTGAATGTGTTCTCTGCCAGAAAGTTGTGAGTTCATTGGTGCACTTCGATCTGGGTCTGCTGTGTCTGGCATTTTGCCCCTTTGATGAGTTTGTAGCCGTCGGTAGACCGGTATGGGTTTTGCCGCCATTGGAAGAGTGTTATTTTTTCAAATGCTCCTTTCTAGAAGCTGCTGCCTCCTGTCGGTCGGGGATAGTAGTTTGAAATATGGTAGGCAAGCTACAATTCTTTGATTTGGTTGTGCGAATCCCCGATCGTGATTTGTTCATTTTTTTTGCCTCTTTCCATTCGATTTGTGTAAACGGGGGTGTATATGTAATGCATGAATGTTATATAGTCTCAATGTAAGACATGAAGATGAGTATTGTTTGTACCGCTGCGCTTGCTGTTATCTATCGATGTTTCGGCTTTGCCTGTTCCTTTTCTTCTGCTTGGGTGGCAGATAATGCTCGATCTATGTCACTGGTGTCGGACCTTTATGAACAGAGTTATGCATATCTGCTTATTCAGAGAGCTCTCACTTTTGTGGTCCTGCCATTCGTTTATTGATGATATTCAAGTATTTTTCCAGCTCCTCTCTCTCTTTTCATGGGCAGCATTATGCCTCGGCTTGCTCTGCCGAGCCAAATTGTTGCGGCGACTTGCCCAGCCGAGCAGCAATTCCGGCTTGATTTGGAGCAAAGTAGGTGCGACCAAAAAAAGAAAGACTCTCAGTGTGCGAATTTGGACGTAAATGAGGCTAAACCACTCGAGCAAAAAAGGAATGTCCATTGTGACTCAATCGAACTACAACTCCATTCGAGGTTTCCCCTCCAATTACCAAAAAAGAAGGATGAAAAAGCTTCAAATGGCATTCGCACTATAATTGTCATTTATGGAACATAAAGCTGCTTTACTTTTTTACGGGTTTCACCCTAGAACTGGATACTAGACCAGTTCCCAGGTTGGAAAGGTTCCCGAACCGGTCCAGTTTAGGGTTTTGATAATCTCCTTTTCTTTACTCTTTATAAGAAGAGGAAAAATTATATAAAAAAAACTATTGATCTGGGTGGTTTGGTTCTGTACCTAGAACAGGGAACCAGTCTGATTTTTCCCACTTAAAAATTTGGAACCAGAAATCGCCTAAAATCGGTCTGTTTGATCTAGCTCTGAGCACACCCCTATTGAAAAGCCATCCTTTGTTTTATTCAAAAAGGATCTCGTGATGTCATTTCTTATCACGATAATAATCTTCGTCTCCATAAGTTGGTTTTGCTTGTTTGTTGTTTATGTCATTGGAATTCCTTTTGAGAACACTTTAGCATATTGAGGATGAAATTGAAGAAGGAAAACTTCCCCAATCTTCACTCTTTTTTAATTATAAAAGAAGAAAATAACAATGATTGAAAGTACAGATCAAAAAATGAAAAATACCTCTTATTTGGTTTTTCTTGAAAGTTAAAGTTACATGAGAGAAATCATGGACGAGTCAGACCTAACCAACATCTTCAAAAATGTTCCCTGTGAAGCAATATAAGATTAAATGTGAAGAAAATAACGAACCCCGAGTTTTGATTTTGGTAAAAATATGAAGAACATCGATGAGGCATTAAAGATGAATTTCTTAAACATAAGACTTTATATATTATTTTAGCTAGGGGTGATCCGGTTCTAGAGTGGGTCGATTCCCACCCTAAAACTGAGAATCGGACAAGAAGAGTCCGTTCCCCCCTTTGTGGAACTAGAAATATCTACCGATAAGTCTCATTGCGATTATCTGTTGAGTTTAGGAACCGGTAGTAATATCTTTATTCTTTTTTTTCCTATTCCTTGAAAGACTGCAAGTGTTATTGCAGAATCTAAACTCTCATTTATTAGTGTCTTGGATTTTAAATTAATGAAAATCTTGGTGGAAAGACATTAAAAGTGCGATAAATTATCATCAAGTATCATTAACTTGTTAATAAAGAAAAAAGATTAGTTCGATCTGGATGGTTCGGTTCACATTTGGAATCAGGAACTAGACCAACAATCACCATTCCAAATTTTAGGAACTAGGAACCGAAACCTCTATTACGGCAAAAATTGCCCAGTGCGGTCCGATTTCAGTGCTCACCCCTAATTTCAACCATAAGGATATAGCATATAGAAACGTAGTCTTTTCGCTTTTAACCCTGCTTTCACTTAAATCCTCAAACGAAGAAATTTTGTCATTCATTGTTTGTGATTGGGAGTATGAAACCATGCACAAGGGCTCGACAAAAGGGCAGAGATGGTGACATGAAATCGGGGATGATAGGGGCACTTTAGTCAATTCACAAGGTGTGGCTTTAGCCAAAAGGGTTGTGCAAATAGCCTCCTCTCAACTTCTTATTTTAAGAGAGAGGAAAAAATATATATATAAAACAAAATTTTTTTTTCTTAAACCCTTCTCTTCTCTGCGCCCCTTTCCATAAACCCCGAACCGTTCCACCGTCGGAAGAAGCCACCGCAAACGGCGGCGATCGGAAGCACCTGCCGCCGCCGCTGCCGCCGCCGCCATGAAGCCACAGAAGCCCAAGCACCGGAGGCAGGAAGAACGACCCTCGTCGCTTCAACAGGATCGGCAAACGGAGCACGACCCCGCCGAAGAACCGTTGCGAGACGGCGCCGACATCTGCCAACAGCTCATGGACCGCTACGCCAAGTCCTCCGCCCCCCAGCACCGCCACCTCCTCGCCACCGCCGCCGCCATGCGCGCCATCCTCGACGCCGAGTCCCTCCCCCTCACGCCCGCCTCTTACTTCGGCGCCGCCATGTCCGCCGTCGAGACCACGTCCTCGCTGCAGGCCCTGGACTCCACGGAAATCGCGGCGCTCATGTCCTTCCTCGTGATCGTCCTGCCCGCGGTGCCGCTGCGGGGGGTCGCGCCCGCGAGGGCGAGGGAGGCGGCGGAGGTGCTGGCGGAGGTGTTGGCGAGGGAGGAGGAGAAGCTGTCCGTGTCCAGCGTGAGGTCCGCGGTGAAGTGTTTGGGGATTTTGCTTGGGTTTTGCCACTTGGAGGATTGGAATTCGGTGAAATTGGGGTTGAAGACGCTTTTGAAATTCTCCCTGGACAAGCGTCCTAAGGTACTGTCGCAAATCACACATTGCTCTATCCCGTTCTGCTCTTTTAAGCTCTTTGGATTTTTTGTTTTTTGTTAGACTTTGGAAGATAAAATTGTCACCTTTCTAGGTCAGTAATTGGTCTTTGGAAGGTGGAAGTGCGTTCCTATTCTTTCGCTTATCGTAAGAAATGCCTAGCAATTGGTTAGGTGTTGATCTTGATTGTAGACTTGAAGATATGTTATGTTCTTTCCTCAGGTTCGGCGATGTGCACAAGAATGTCTTGAAAAGGTTTTCAAGTGCTTTAAGTCCTCAAGTGTTGTTAGGAAAGCAAGCAAGCTGGTACTGTCTTCTTTCGAAAGTTGCAGTTCTTCGGCAGATTGGTCAAGGACTACAAGTCCTGAGGATGGATCTAAAGATGATAAACTGTTGAAATCCCAAAATATAGGATTCTTACATATGCTTAATGTGCTGATATCCGTTTGTCCGTATCTATCTGCCAAAGTAAGCATTCAGATTCTTTCAGAATTAGACAAGCTTATGAGTCCCAGGTTCTCAGCGCTTACAGCACAGATTCTTAAGATCATTGAGGCATTATTGGAAACTCTAGCCGTGGGAGATACTGTTCAAGAGATAGAAAATGTCATCACTTCTCTTGCTTCATATGTTTCTTCAAAAGAGAACCCAGTGGACACTGTCATGACTGCTGCGAACTTGTTAAGAGTTGCTCTGAATAAATTTCACACTGGAGGATCAAGCTTGTGGATTAAGAACCTTCCTGTAGTTTGGGAGTCTCTAGCAGGTATGCTTCTTGACTTTCTTGGTGCGGGAGGTGCCCTGACTGCTTTGTTTTGGTAGTTTCTTAGCTAATTTTGCGATCTAGGTTCTACAATCATGCCATGTTTTCCCATACTTCTCTACATTTTAAATCAGCCCATAATGCTCCTACTCTTTGCCTCACATGGGGCGTTTGGAAAAGAATGGAATAAGGCACAATTCAAATATCTTAATCTTCTCTTGATTCAATTTTTGCTAATTTTAAGCATTTGGTGGGGTACATGCTCTCATCAGTTGTTGAATTACTGTTCGTTTTGTTATTTTCTTTTCTTGGTCTCTCATCTACATGATGTATTTGAGCAGATTTCTCAATTAATAAAATTTTTTCTTAATAAAATACTGTCCTGTATCCTAAGGTGGATTCCTTAGTTGCTGAGGATTTCCCTGTCACATTTTGTGTTGCCTTCTAAATCTCCAACGCTGCTGATATCAATCTTTATCACCAATAGACTTTGTTGATTGAAGATTTACCTTCCGGTGTGTAAAGTGGTGCATGGAAGGAGGTGCATCAAATTTAAATTGTGTATCTTGCTTGTCACTGTACTCTACAAAGTTATTTAAATGTCATTGATGTTTTGACAACACACTTGGAAGATTTGTAAAGGGCAATGGTTGATAGCCATGACACAAATTGAAGTTCAATGATAGAACAGACAATACGGAAAGGTTAAACCATCTGTATATTACCAAAAAATGTGATCTCTATGTTAATCAAAAGATATACTGCCTTTAAATTAATTTATGGCACCTTTTTCATTGATTAACATTCCTAAATATAGTCAACCTCTATTGCATATCATTTTTTCATTTTACTGTTTCTTTTTTCTGCTGTCGATGTTAATCATTATTTCACCCCTGTTATATCTTAAATCATTACAACAATCTTATCTGTCTTGGTGTAATGAAGGAGTTATGATAGAAAAAAAATCTTATGTATGGTGGTATGAAGGAGTTATGATAGAACAAGTAGTGGCTCAAAAGGTTATCATCCCTCTTGCAAGAAATAACATGCAAGGGCGGTATATCAAAGAGTCTAAGACATCATTTTTTAGATATTGGAAGTATGGAATTACCCCTTGCCTGATAAACAAATGAACCTCTACAACCCAGGAACCTAGGTCGATGAACTTGGAAGCTTACTTTCATGGACTCTACTTTTATTCCTTTGTTAATTTTTGGTTACTGGAGATGAGATTGTGCATGGTGGCGAACCTGATCTAATAGTATTGTTAATGCCGGTGTTTGTTTTCTGATGCACCTGATTATACTAATTTAGGACTTCTTGCTGGTGAGGCTGATGCTGCATCACAGGCCTCAAGTATTTTGAAGGACTTGATTAATGAACAAGTAAATGAAAAGACTTTTGTTATGGAGAGCCAACCAAGTGATGATGTAAGTGAGGAGAGTCTGGAAACAATTGCAATAAGGAGAATATGTATTGCTTTGGAAAGTGCCCTCAGTGCCCATGGTGAAACTCCAAATCAGCATGCACTTTCCGTGATCTCTCTTTTGTACCTCAAACTTGGTATGCGTACATCTTGATTTCTTGCCTGCTATATCTTTGTTTCTTGCCATTCGTCAATTGCAAATAAATGTATTAACCCTTAAGTTTGTTATGAAATAACTCAAGCGCAATGTGTTTAATGTTCTCTGTTTCTTGTGATTTGTATGATTGGCATGATTAAGTTCTACCAGACATTGATCAACTACTGCTATATGTCAATTAGTATAAAATGAGTTGTGAGATTGTTCCGGATTATGAATGCTGAATTATGAATATTGGTTTTACTGTGGATTTTACCCTTTTCATTCATCTATCTGTTCTTTTGAACAAGTTAGGTGTACATACCTCCTTCATGATCCCGTTCCATGAAAAAGGAGATTGTTTTCTATTGTTCATTGGAATTATGGAATGATAGTTTTTTTTTTTAAATAGTGCCACATTGGTTGTGGCTGACAGTTTTTTTCTCTAGTAGTATGGAATGAGTTGTGAGATTGTTCCAGATTTATTTCGCATGCACTCTTCTTAGAGTGTATAGGGACAATTTTTTTCTCATTTGATTATCTTTGTTAATATGACCACGAACTGATTTATACAGTCCTCTCATCTCTGTAAATGTTGTGTAGGAAAAACTTCTTACATCTATATGAGGAGTACCCTACTCAAACTTGTTCACTTAATGACCCCAGCTGGAAGGGACCCATCTATCAGAGGCCATGTACGTATTTGTATGCTTCAAAAATTTATTGGCATGAAATTGTCATTGGTGCGAAATAGCTGTTATTTCTGTAGAATCATCTTTAGCTTCTTTTTAAATTCTTGCAAGTGTGCAAGTTTGCCATATAGTGGTCTTGTCATATTATGGTAAAGAGCGTCCGAAAATGTTGGTTATCATCTGTAGTTAAGAGTGTAATGGCCCAAATTGCCTCTGGTTCTTGGGTACGGTTGCTCTCCACATGGCATGTCAGTGCAGTGGGGTTCCTTCTGTCATTTTAATTGCTACTAAAGTTACGAGTACGTTATGAATGGATAAAATCCTTGAATCACAGTGTTGCTTTTTGAAGCAACAAAAGTGCTTGATTAAGTGATGATGTTTTCATTCATAGCAAGGCTGGTTACTCAAGGAAGAACGCAAGATGCTTTTTCCTTCTTTTTTTTTTCAATGTAACTATGGAAGTGGAAATGCAACTTGAAAACATTCATGTGGATGTAAGTACTTTTATTGTCATCATCAATGAATTGAGCTCTTTTTGGGTTTCTTGATCTCTTTTGGTACTTGGGTTTGCACCCCCTTGCTGCCCTATACTTGATTTAATTTTCATGTATAAAGGAAAAAGAGAATGATGTAAAGGCTATTACTTTGTCTTGCTCTCCAAAATTTGATTTTTCAAGTCATCTTTGTTTCATATGTTTATCCCGTTAAAGTGTGCAAAGAAGAAGATGGGGGTCATGGCAAACTCTATGAATTTTGTTAGAGTTACTTTGAATTGTTGATTGGAGCGTTAAGAAAAGGTTATTTTTGTTACTCACGTATAAGGATTAACAAAAGCTTCTTTTACTCAATTGGGTAGATGACAAGTTAACAGAGCTTTGAGCATAGTACATTGCCATTATCTGATGAAACAAATAATTGACTGTCTAGTTTTATTAAAGTAATACTTGTGTAGTTTGAAGATTGTTCGAGTGGTAACTCATCAATGTTTAATTTACTGTGATTCACAGCTTCAGAGATGTATTGGTTCTGCTGTAATTGCTATGGGCCCAGAAAAGATGCTTTCTGTTGTGCCTATTTCACTGCATCCCGACGACTTTAGTTGCAGTAATGTTTGGTTGGTGCCCATTCTAAGAGATTATGTGGTTGGTTCATCACTTGAGTATTACATGGATTATATTGTGCCCCTTGCAAAATCTTTCAAACGTGCTAGTTCTGGAGGTATGTCATCATTCTACATGCTTTTGTTTCTACAATTTTCATTTTTCAGATATCATATATGATGTCATAGTAAGTGTGGAGATCCTTGGCTGTTTGGCACAGATTCACCACTGGTTGTGCATAACTTATGACTTATCAATTAAAAGCAACCTAGAATCTCCATCTTTAATTCCATATTCAGATTCAAATCAGTTAAAGCAGGGTAAAAGTCCTGCTTTTTGCAAAGGCACTACTAAATGTTCTTTGACAGGAGACACATTGTATAATGTCTTTCAAGGAATAAGTGCACCAAATTCTGTGCCTTTAATCAATAACTCAATACAAAAAAAAATTTGTCCATCGGAAACTCCTCATGAAAGATCATTGTCACATGAGATTATTTTTGCATGTTCGTAAGCTATGCTAGAAGGACCTACAGTCTCCAATAAGACTCTCCGTAGACTTATCAAGCTGGGTGGTTCAACCCGCTCATAAGCTGTGCTGAAAGCTTGTTTGAAACATTCTAACAGAATTGTCATCTTCTTGATTTTTTAATTTGTTGATCCCATTTGATAGTCACCATCCCAAAGCATCCAACTCTCCTTACTTGGCTCATGATACCCTTTGAATGATACAAATAGATATTAATTCTTATCGCAATTATTCACCTCAAGATATGCTTTTTGCAATCTATAGATATATGATAGCAGAGACAAAGGTCTGGGGAGCAATATATTGTTTTTTATTCAATTTTATTCTTCATCTGCCTCTGTGACATTAACTTTTCCTTCATTGATGCATATTTTTTAGTGTGAGCTTTGCTTGAATGTCAATTCTTCATGAATGTAATGGGGTCCTTAATCAGCATTTTTATTTGATGTGAGTTTTGTTCAGTTCATCGTTAATGTTTTAGTGACATCGAGGATCTGATTCTGCTTCTGTTTATCTTTTCTCCAGTTAAGAAATCAGTACTTGGTAAAGAGCTGCTGGGTCATGCTCATGACCTTTGGAAACTGCTACCGGCCTTTTGCCGGGGTTCAAGTGATACAGATAAACAGTTTAGACGTTTGGCAGTATTATTGACTGATTTTCTGAAAAAAGATTCCTTTATGCATGAAAGTGTGGCTCTTGCTTTAAAGGTGATCTTTCTTGTCACGATGGTCACATTTGGCTCACTCTTGTTCTTTAGCTGGGAAGAGGTTATTATACCATTTTCAGATCTCCTCATAGTACTGTTGTAATTCTGCAGATCCTTGTGAATCAGAATACAAGTGTACTCGGCTCTAGAGTAGTTAAAGATTTGGACATGTTCACTGTGCAAGCATCCGGATTGGAATTTCAAACTCCACCGACTTACTCCAAGAAAACTGCAAGCAGAAATATCAAGGCTTTAAGTTCTTGCTCTACTGAGTTGCTCCAACTTTTATCGGACTTATTTGTCGATTCCATTCCCGCGACAAGGTCATACCTGAAGGTTCTCCATCAATCACTAAATTAAGTCTTTTTTGGCTCTATACTAATTTCTGACTAGTTATTCTGCAGTTGTTTTCTCCTCTCCCCTTTCATATTCATAATTTTCCGCTTACTTTGGTTGTCTGAACTTCTTCTCCAATTTTTTAGGCATATGCCTCATCTCAAAGATGCTAATAGGACTCACGTGCACTATAAGATAGAATAGGGTACTAATACTCTATTATAATTATGTTTGTTCAAACTCCATCTCCCTCCTCAGTCCTATCAAGATTGAAAACTGGTAGGGGCTCTTTCTGTCAATGTTAATTGCTGGAGGAAGTAGAGAGGAATTCAAAGGTTTCTGTTTTCGCGATGAGGCAGTTGACACGCTAAATTTGATTGTTGGGTTGGTTAGATTTTGACCTGCCTAATCTCCTTCCTAGTGAGGCTGCATCATTTTCATAAGTGCTGCAGAAAGTATTGTGGAAGCAGTTCAAGTAGATGGGGTTGGCTACATAAAATATATATTAGGTCATTGTGCGCTATTTGATACCCTATCGTATGGAAGCTTCATACATTTTGGGATTCTAGCTAACAGTTTCTGTCATGTGTTCTTAGACCTCACTCCAGCCCTTTGGACATGTAAATTTCCCTTAAGTATGTAAATTAATACTTCTGATTGCATCATTCAAGGCACTTTTCCAATTGCACACGCTAGTGGTTGCCATGGGGAGGAGCGGGCCAGGAATTGTGTTCCCAGACCCCGCCCTAAGGGGAAAATATTGTTCCATCCCTACTCTGCACGAGAGAATAGTTCCCAAGTGTGCCCCACAAGACAATAGCAGTTTTAAAAAAAAATCAGAAAATCAAGAGAAAAATCTTCACTGTCAGTATAGTTACGTACTTTTGACTCTCTAGAGTAAAATGTGAGTTCAAGATGCATTGATTCTAAAATTATACCTTACTTGGAGTCTTCTACTCAGCATGATCGTCTTTCCTTTTCTCATGCCATTGACAATATCGAATCTTCATATGAAAGAGTATGTATATGGAGAAAAGCATTAGGTGGAGAATAGGCCAAATAGGTTTGAAAGCAATGACCAGATTTTTAATGCATATGTTCGAAACATTCCATGACTGTTGAAAGTAAGTTATGGTTGGTATAAAGAAGTGAATGCAACTTTTGTTGGCATGATAAATTAGGGCAATTCTATAGGACATGTGGTCCCGTCACTTCATGAAGCTATGGTTGAACAACTTGAACTGACTTGAAAAAGTATATTTTTAACTATCAATTCAAGATTCAACTCGAAATTTTTCATGTCCTTCTTTTAATATTTAAAATTTTATAAGTGAGTTAAAATTAATGTTCAACGTGCACAGAAATAATTTTATATCATTAAACTTTGGATTAGATATTATTATTTTACTTGATTAATTATTTTTCTATATTTGATGGTTTTAATTTTTTATTTTAATGTAAAATGGAAAAGGAAAATAATGGCATTGTTTTTTGTGTAGTAGAAACATTTGTTAGAAGCATGGTAGCCATACATAAAGCTAGAAATTTTTAGGACTTTTTATTATATTCTTCCTGATGACATATTATTCTTTAGAAATGTAAAAAAGAAAAAGTACTAAAAAAAGTCATATGTGAGGTCGGGGCAGCATTGAAAACAATGGATCATGTACTTGTTTTTAGAAAACCTAGAGGAAAGTTATAAAGAATTAAAGCTATGGGAGGTGAAGTGGCATCAATATAGTGTACCAAGTGTCCACTCTCCATGAACTCACTGTGGAACACCGAAATACTTTGAAGTACTAGATTTGGTTAGATAGATTAGGTTAGCTATCATGGAAGGAATCATCATGCATGTGAATTATAGAACTTCGTGGCTGCTTTTTTAATTGGATCAAATTTCTGAGCGCTATAAAGCATTCAATTATTTTGCAAATGAACTTCTCGAAAGAGAGGATTGAGCCCTGTGGATTGCATCGAATTAGCGAAAGGAAGCTGTATTGAATGATTGTCTTAAAGAACTTTAGCTCTAAGATATATGTTCAGTTAATGCTCATGGATTACCTTTTACTTTTCCCCTGAAGTATGCTTAGTAATTGACATACATAATATGAGTTAGATTATCATGCTCAGTTTTAATTTCTCAGGATGCTATTGGTTGCTTAGCTTCTGTCACGGATTGTTCTGCAACCAGAGAAATTTTTGTGTCGTTTCTCAGAAGATTTGGCATTCTAAATAATAGAGATGAATTTGAGAGGGGAAGAGATGAAATGGATGCATCAACAGACAGAGAACCAGGAAATGAGCACACTATCGATGAAAATGCTAAAAGGTAACAGAGAGAGAATGCCTTGTGGATAGAATTGTTAGCAAATTATATAGATGATTAGAATGAAAGATTCATGTATGTTCACATGCCCATATACACTTGACTGCTGACAATCACTTGATAAAGGGGGAGTCCTTCAGGTGCATAATCGACAATTCATTGTAACAGATGTCTGATTATCGACAGACCAACTCTGTTGTGTGAGCATCCAGAACTTTTGTCTACTATTAGCAATTGCAGAGATTACTAGGCTGCGTCTATATGCATAGATTCTATATTCTGCTTGCAGAATTTTGAGCTACCATTTTATGAAAATTGGGCACTGCTGTTTCCTCTTCTTGATGACATTGTGTCATGTTCTATGCAAGTGCATGTACAGTACAGTAATGAGAATGCATCCAGAATGGTGCTGAATGAGGAGATTTTGGGGAGTGGCTCCTCCCCACCCGCCCCCCTCCCGACACGCACACAAACAAAAAAATCACACCCACTCATACAGAGTGATAAAGCCACTCCTGTTATGATATTAAGAGAATGCAGCTTCACTCAGGTGCTTGTTGTTGGAGCTAGCATCTTTTCTTATTGAAGGAGCACAGAAGGATCTCATTGATTTGGTGTTTAGCTTTGTCAAAGACACTTTACAGGTGTGCATCGACTTTAAGAACAGAAGGTTTATTTTCTTGATGTAATGGATGAGTTTAGTGATTTCTGTAGCCTAAAATCATTCATGAATTTTCTTCTACAAGGAAAGCAATGACAATGGCCATGCTGAAGCATACAATGCTTTGCGCAAAATTTTGGAGGTATGTTTGTGGTATCTTCATTTAAAGATATATTCTTACTGGAAGTGAATGTTTTTCTGTCATTTCTATTATGCAGGATCATCCCTGGTTTTGTTCATCTCAATATTCGCAGTTGATAGATTTACTAATTGGCCTAAAGACTCTGTCTGATACTGCTACTCTGAGAAGCCGCTTTACCTGTTTTCATGTTCTGATGGTTCATGCATTAAAGGTCAGAATGTTTCTTGTGGCAATGCAGTACTTGCTTTGACATGTGTACGTTTGGTGTCTACTGTTCTTGTAAGAAGTGTAGAATTTTATGTCCTTCAGTTTTAGTGTATCTCAGATTTTGACATAAATAGAAGCCATTTCTTGTTCTTTCCATAAACTAAATGAAAACTATGTCCTGGGCTGGTTTTCTTGGAATCAGAGTGCAATGAGCCTTAAAGAAATGTCTTAATCCTGTGTTAGTAAAAGACCTCAAGATTAGTCCACTTGAAAAGAAAAGTATACAACATTTATTGAAGAAGAAATTGCATTTGTTTTGCCATAAAAAAATTTTCCTTGTGTTTCTTGCTCTTATATTCTTGATGTGCTGGAGCAGTTTTTTTAGTAGTTCTTTGAGTTTGGCTTTTGTTCTCTTTCTGTTGCCATAATCATATGCTGCACGTGAGCAGCTATATCACAATTCCTAACTTAAATACTTCCATTTCTTGTTCTGTTCCCACAATATTTCTGCATGGCCTCCTGCCTTGGGCAATTCCCTCCATTGCAAAGATTAGATCTAAAAGCAGGCCTTTCCCTTCCTAGAGGAGACTCGAATTTTACCCACACAGCAGGTGTAACGTCTGTAGAACATGCTTGTATTTGTGAATATGAAGACTCTTAAACCTTTTTCAATTTTCTGACTCCTAAATTTGTAAATGGCTAACAGCTTCTTGTATAAAGCTAAGCATGGAGTATTTCATCACTTTTTTATTTTTTATTGAACTTTGTGGAAGTAGAAAAATAAAAAATGATTATGTAAATGGTGTTTTGCTTAAAGTGTCTCTCTTACCCCTGTAAACCTAACAGGTCAGTTTTTGCCAATCTCAGAATTTTATAAATTTCTAATATTCTGATCCAATTATCGCCATTCACCCATCTTCCCTTGATTATTGAATGTCATGAATGGCTTTTTGACTTTAACGCTGAAGACTTTTTTTTCTTTTGGCTCATGTCTTAACACGGAAGGAATCATTTATGTACTTCCTGCAAACACGTTCTTAAGCTTTTGGTTGTGGTGTATTTGCAATTGTAGTTCAAAATTAAGTAATTTAAGCACCTCTATTCTTGATGTCATATGCTGTTCTATTTGACATGTCAAGTTAATTCTTTAATGCAGATGAACTCTGAGGAGGAGCAGGAGGAGGAGAAGGAGAAAGAAGATTCAAAAGCCTTTTTCATCCTCAATGAGATTATACTTGTCTTAAAAGATGTAAGAACCCCCTTTACAATGTGAGGGTGATGATCCACTTGGGGCACCAATCACTGTCGTGACATATGAAATTTGCAGGGTAAGGAGGAATCTAGGAAGGAAGCTTATGATGTTCTCATCCACATAAGTTCCAGCTTGAAAAGCATTTCACCTGTTGGTTCAGTTGCGCCTTATCAGAAACTAATTAACATGGTATGGAATTCCTCATTATGGGACATATTTGTGTAGTTTTGGCGGAAATTGCTGCTTATATTTTAAGACATGTTTGAGACTATATACATTCTATATTCATAAGTAAAATGAATCCATTAAAGAGCAAAGTGTTAAAGAACATCAGTAACATACAAGGAAAGCCAAAATAGAACTTTAGAAGAGTGGATACATGAGGCCATAGGTGGTTGAAAGTAACAACAATGGAAGAGGTTGAAGCAGATCCTTCTAATTATGTTGTCCGACATACGTACTTTACAATGGTAGATCCTATACAAGTTGTCTTCTGGAAGGGCTTCGTGTTGTAAATAATTGGTTTCTGCTCTGCCTCAAATAGCATCCGCAGATGGGGGAAAAGTTGAAGAAGAATGTGGTGAATCAATTCCTCTTCTTCTTTGGCCATGTTGTTGTTCCTGACTTCAATATTGTGAAACAGTGGACTGAAGTCCTCATTGTCTTGTGCATACTGCTTATCCGCCTGATATTGGTTAAAAATCTTTACCAGGTCATGAATAAGTATGTGCATTGTATTTGAAAATTGTAAGCCTGGTATAGCTACAAATTGATTCTGAGGCCTCAAAACATACTTCTCTGCTAAAAGAAGAAGCTAATTTCGTGGCTGCAGTATGGTAGCGTCACAACATATTCCTTTCATTTATTCATGTCTAGCTGCTTCTGCCAAGGGGTTAGGCTTTGCAGTTGCAGCCAGAGGAGGAGATGAATAATGCCCTCTAACCAGTAGAAAGACAGAAAACTGAAATACGAGTGGCCAAATTCAAAATCATGTGGTCTGTATCTTGTGGATGCCTTGTTGGCTCCTAAGCACAATCACAGTAGAATACTTAAAAACCAAAAGTTTAAAAAAAAATCCCCATATTTAGATGTATGAAACTCGACTTAAATCACCATATGTTTATGAAATTCTCATGCATTCATTCACTACTTAACGCAGAACAACAACATTTTTAAAAATATCGAAGGCAGAGAAAAGATGATTTGACTGAAAAAATGTACCCATTAACTGCAGCACGATTGAGTAAGTTAAAATAAAGTTCTAGTGTTGACATTATTGAAGAGGAGATATTATTATGGTTAAGAGCAAACAAAAGTTTGGTCATTTACAGAAAGCATGCCACCTTTTGTGATTTAGACTTGTCCTGGTGTTGATCTTTTGTGCACCTTTTTACTAGTCATGTCTTTATATCCTAAGCTTCGAGAGTTGGACAAGGCAGACCACTTGGTATGTGGCTATACCCAATTGTTGCACCTGAGTCTGAGTATCATATGTTTTAACCTAGTTTGGACTAGGTTTTATCCTGCTACCACTTGGAAAGAAATGTCCAGTTAATTTCTCGATCAGATATTGCTAGGGTTTCCATGCAACATGTTCTATCTCGATGAGTTCTACTTAATTATTACAAAGTAAAGCCTACATTCACCTTTCATCAGATGCTTCGCACCCCATTTAATTCTCTAGTGCTGTGGCATTCCTGACCAGTTTGTCATGGGAAAATTCTCGTCTATCTGACAACTGTTGGCAGCTAATTTATCAAGTGGGTCCATATAATTTTTGTAGGATTGGTATAAGTACCATAGAGTTTGTGAGATGTAATTGGCTAATTTATTAGACTACACCCATGCTAGGATCTCTTCTGCTTAGGTATATTTGACTACCTCAAGTAGTCTATTCAATTGAAATTCTGCATTTGTTTCATCTGATGAAAATGCAGAATTTAAGAAGTCAAATTGGTCTGTCAAGGGGTAGTGTAGTAAAGCCTAATTGATCTACTTAATTATTTCAAAGTAAGGCCTACATTCACCTTTATGCTTCACTCACCCCATGCAAAAGTGCCGTGGCATTCATGACGAGTTTGTCATAGGAAAATTCTAGTCTATCTGACAGAGGAGACAGTTGGCTGCTATTTTATAATGTGGGTCCATATAGTTTTTGTAGGATTGGTATATGCACCATATAATTTGTGAGAAGCAACTGGTTATTTAATAGACTACACCCATCCTAGGATCTCTTCTGCTTAGGTATATCTTGACTACCTCATTCAGCCTATTCAATCGAAGTTCTGCATTTGTTTCATCCGATAAAAATTGCAGAAATTTTAAGAAGCCAAGTTTAATAAGTCAAACTACCAAGGGGTAGTGTAGTAAAGCCTAATTGATCTACTTAATTATTTCAAAGTAAAGCCTACATTCACCTTTATGCTTCACTCACCCCATGCAATAGTGCCGTGGCATTCGTGATGAGTTTGTCATAGGAAAATTCTAGTCTATCTGACATAGAGGAGACAGTTGGCCGCTATTTTATAATGTGGGTCCATATAGTTTTTGTAGGATTGGTATATGTACCATATAATTTGTGAGAAGCAATTGGTTATTTAGTAGACTACACCCATGCTAGGATCTCTTCTGCTTAGGTATATCTTGACTACCTCAAGTAGCCTATTCAATTGAAGTTCTGCATTTGTTTCATTCGATAAAAAATTCAGAAATTGTAAGAAGCCAAATTTAAGAAGTCAAATTGGTCTATCAAGGGGTAGTGTAGTAAAGCCTAATTGATCTACTTAATTATTTCAAAGTAAAGCCTACCTTCACCTTTATGCTTCACTCACCCCATGCAATAGTGCGGTGGCATTCGTGATGAGTTTGTTATAGGAAAATTGTAGTCTATCTGACATAGAGGAGACTGTTGGCCGCTAATTTATAATGTGGGTCCATATAGTTTTTGTAGGATTGGTATATGTGCCATATAATTTGTGAGAAGCAACTGCTTATTTAGTAGACTACACCCACGCTAGGATCTCTTCTGCTTAGGTATATCTTGACTACCTCAAGTAGCCAATTCAATCGAAGTTCTGCATTTGTTTCATCCGATGAAAAATGCAGAAATTTTAAGAAGCCAAATTGGTATATCAAGGGATAGTGCAGGCCCTTTCTCATGTGTTATTCTTGAAGCTTGGATTCCTTGTGTAAATGGTTGCCCAAAGAAGTTTTATATGCACTGCACCGATGAACACTTACCTTACATCTGTTGTGAACATCTGGGAATTTTATTTGCTTACAGGACTTCTGCTTAGATGATTGGGATAACATACTTATGTATTAAACGAAAATTGTCTAATTTAACCTGCGATTCTCCTGCTTATAGTTCTTCACAGTGGTTTATTACCAGACAATCGCAATTCTCAGGATTGTATTGTTTTTCAAGCAATGGTGTTATAACTCTAAATAACGTGCTTTCAGATAGTTGGCTATCTTTCTGGTTCATCACCTCAAATTACAAGTGGAGCTGTTTCTGCATTGTCCGTACTAGTTTACAAGGATACAGATATCTGTCTATCAATTCCTGATCTTATTCCTCCAGTTCTTTCTCTGCTGCAAAGCAAAGCAGTGGAAGTGATAAAAGTGAGTATACCATTACCGAAATAGATTCTTGCCCCAATTGGCATGGCTTAAGAGTTACTCCGTACATATTTTGCAGGCTGTTCTAGGTTTTGTGAAAGTATTGGTGTCTTGCTTACGAAATGAAGACCTTCAGAGTTTACTTTCGGATGTTGTTGATGGTGTTATTTCATGGTCATCTGTCTCCAGAAATCACTTCAGATCAAAGGCATGTGAAATTTTACGGGGAGTTTACTGAGATGTTTTGTGATAATTTTATGCACGCATCCTTCAAAGGGCCTCTTTTTTGCAATCTCGTAATGAATATCCATTATCACCGTATATGCAGGTCACAGTCATTCTTGAGATAATGATTAGGAAGTGTGGTTTTTCTGCTGTTCAGCTTGTTACCCCAGAAAAGTACAAGGGTTTTCTTAAGACAGTTCTGGAGGTAATGATTTTCCCTTTTCTCTGTAGGACATGAGAATGAATCCCATGCTTGGATGTGTTTTCTACAGAAAGATTATCTAGGAGCACATTATTTTTGTGGAGGTTGGAATATTGTTTTGTGAAATGATCATGTTTTACCTTTCAGAATCGACGAAACAAAACCTCAAATGAAGGCAGTATAGCAAACAAGGAAGCTTCTGCAAGTCAGAAAGATGTCGGGGGACGAGGATATAAAAGGAGATTGAAGAACAAAGACGGCTCCCCCCACTCAGGAGAATTTGAAACTTTTGTTAGTGTTGATGGCAGATTAGAAGGTTCTAAAAAGGATAGAGGTTTGGCTGCACAGAAATTTTCTAAGATTCAATCCAATGAATCTGGAAAGAAAAGGAAGAGGACCTTTCCCCAAATTAGAAACGGCGAAAAGAGAAAGATGGATATGAAGAGTAGCATGAACGTGGAAACCACGGTAAGAAATCATAAAGCATCTGGAGCACGCAATGGCAATAATGCTGGGCGGAAAAAAGAGAAGAAATAAGTTGGAAGGACGAGAAAACTGGTTTTTTCTGCAGAGAATCTTATAGTTATGATGAATTTGTTTCTCCTGGGCACGTCAAAAGTTGTGCGTTCGGGGAAAAGAGTACACTTTCTTGGCTTTCGCATATTTCCCCTATTCGGTTTTGGGGGAAAACAAAGATCTGAATATTCCACCTAGGTATGCTTCACAGCCAAGGATTGCATTTGGAGGTCTTGGGTTTGATAAGCTTCTTGTCCTAATTTGCGGTGCATCATTACAAGGGGATAGAGAGGCTGTTTCAAAGGGTGATTTGTCATGAAGTACTGACGGTGTACACTTCCATTTTTCTTGTAAATGAGAGCAAGCTATATCTGACTCTTGTACAACCCTTGAATTGCTCAATCTTTAATCTCAATTTATTTGAAAGTTGTAACTCATTGCGTCGCATATGTTTTGCTTGTAATCAATGTACTTTATTATCCACTACATCGAATCATGCAATTGCCTGCAATTGCTGGGAGTTTTTCGAGCAACATGTAAACATGCCCTACTTATATAGGAAAAGAATCCGCATGAACAGGTGTTGGTCAAATAGGGAATAACAGGAAATGAGGTTCTTGTTGGTGCTTAATATCGATTACCATATGCATGCATGAGCACTAATACGGTCGTTGTCGTAAGTGTTATTCGGGAAGGTGTCTTGACAGATGATTCTTGTGCCAAATAGCAGCTAGTATCCATGATGTTTCCAGAACATACCTACTTTATCAGCACCTACTGCACCAAGTTTATGTAAATGATGCCTATGTTCCTATTTGTCACAAGTTCCTGATACAACTCACCTTTTCAGTTTAATGTTAACGACAAATTCGATTTTGGAAATTTACATATATTAGAGAGAATGTGGCAAAATTTAGACCTAATTCTCGGCCTGAGGTCCACCCTTTCCTCTTTGTTATTAAGGTAGATTATAAAACTCTTACAGAACATAAAGTTTAGACATATCGCCCGTTTAACCGAGGCGCTATTCTCTTTTTGTACCTAAGAATCAAGAAGAGTAGTAGTTTGTAGACAAACAGTTGAAAGAGAAGCACAGCTACATCCCACCACTTGGAATGATCCATTGATATGCCGAAAGTTGTTTTGAGGATCATCTCGCCTTTCAGTTTTGGTTCTCCTGGCTCTGTTGAATCGAACTCAAGACCAGTCATGACATTCTTGTATTGACCCTGCAAGGCATGTAAATGACTTGATTGAGTGAATTGTAATGCATTATATATTCTTGAGCACTTTTGATCACTGATCCAAAACATATGTTTGGGTGGTTGACTGCCATGGCCAGTCACAGAACAATTACGTGAATGATGCATGAACCGTTAAAGCGCGAAGCCAGCCGATGACCAGGGAATTTGGGGGTGGATCAAGGGTCTCTTATTATGAATAATGATGTTCCTCAAGTTTCGATGGCAATGAAGCCTCTTAACAGCTTGGGCCATAGGCAAATGTTAACCACAGGGATATAGAAGCTTCTGAGAAGCCCTGTTTATCTGAAGCTTTTGTTTGAGTAAAGAGGAGTGAAGCATGCGGTAAATCCCGGTGGTTCTGATCAGTCTATGTAAAGAGACTGATAACAGAATCTAAGTAGAATTACATTATTACATTGGTTAACACAATCGCTAGCATATGGAATGGAAGGCCAACAACCCAAAAAGGAAGAAGGGAATGGCGAACCTGTCAACCATTCAACCCATTTCTTCACAGCAAAATAAAAGGCATCTTACTTCTGTTGATTTGAGACATCTTTCTCATGAATGTACCATTGTGGAAGATGAGAATTTTAACTTCAATGAATTTGAATATGCACCGCCAAGTGAGCTTTCTCCTGGCGGAGTTCAGCTACTCAGACAGAATTTAGAAACTGAAGACGAATATTTTCCATGTCATGGCTCTACTCAAGTTATATGCTGATAAATTTTCAATCTTGATTGCAGAAAAATAGTGAATTGCTATACACTAATTACCTCAACTGCCCATTTGGCAAAACTGATGTAGGACATGGGGTACTGCCAAAAGAACTTGGGAAGATCAGGGAGAAGTCTAAAAATCTGTGATGCCATCATCATTAGAACCTGGATCCACAAAAATTAGCTATGAATGGCATCATACTTCATAAGAATTACTGGAAGGAAAGTTGAGAGAATATTTGCTTACGATGACACCAGCTCCAGTTCCTGCGGCCATCAAGGCATTGGGGACAAATGAGGTCACGACCATCATGCAACTCTCAATAACAGTGATGCAGCAGAAGAGATTAATGCAGAAATAACCGTAGTGAGAGAACCCTGGATGAAGCTTCACCATGTAGAATATTGTCGTTCCTGAAAGCAGAGAAATCGCCACCAAGAAAGGGAGCGAAGAAAGGAAATTGGCAAGCACAAACACTGTCTCGCCATAATGCCCATTGAGTCTCTCGGTGTAAAATACCTGATTTAGACAAGAAAAGGATGTCATACACTGACGATATCTCCTCTGTTATGTAATAAATGTATATGCTTGCTTTGACGACCTTAAGCAGCCCTAACAAAAATTCTTAGTTGATTTAGCTATAATCTTTCTAGATGACTCTGAAATACTCACATTCCTCTGTGACTATGAGTCGGAGTAGGCCATCGACTATAAGTTCACTAGTTAGATTTATGTTATTAACAGCATGATAGACTACGACGTGCAACTTCACACCTATCATGGTGGAGCTTGTCTGTCCTGCATAGGAAAGTTAGTTCTAGTCCTAGCGACAAATCATTTTAATATCACCTCATGTATGAAGATTCTGCAAACATATAATAGAGGAAAATTAATCAGCCTTGACGCTTTGCTATACCTTCAGTTCTTCATCGAAGAAAGGGACACCACCACAAGACAAACATACCATGAAGCCGTAGATGAATGAAACACACTTTCCTCTGTTGATAATCGCCCCATTGTCGTAGCCAATGTCAAAATATAGAGTTCCGGTACTTATTGATGCTAAAACATAGAACATGATCCTCAACCAGGAGTATCCAATGTCCCTATACATGTTGATGAACGACCGATGAGACAATACTCTGAACTGCTTCCACTTGCTGGAATTAGGATTCTTGCTCAACTGGCAGACCTGATAGTCCTTCAATTTTCAACAGAAGAGATTCAGGTTTGAAAACATCAGTCCTGGAAAATGCTACTTCAATATAAATAGAAGTCCATTATTTTCAAAAATCACAGTTGGAGACATTGTTCATAAACTACGGAAAGTGGGAAAGACAAGAAAAATGACTGCATAAGAATGATCTGGATTTTAACGTCTTCTGAGTTGGAGTGCTTACAGTGGCTGCAATTTCTTGCATTTTCTTCCTAACTTGGCATGAATACTCTGAGGATTTGTAACTTTGGATGAGCGTGGCTTTAATCTCTGCTGTTTTCATGTTCATTGAAAAACCGGACAATGCCAGAGTTTGCTGCAAGATAAAATAGCAAGCCCGAGTAATATTCAGAAGTCAATCACAAGAACTGATGCAGAGTTTAGAAGTGATCAAGCTAAAACTCACACAGCTTCTATGAGAAAGCAAGAGAGTGGCAGTCACAGAATCGAAGTCCAAGCTAATACACCGCAGAAAGTGATCGGCGGGATTTCTCCTCCTTGGACAAGGAAATCCAGCATCTGCAAAGAACTGCACCAGGAATTAAAATTACATGATCTTGCTTCTGCACAGCCAAAATGTCTCTGAGTTAGAATGAAGTGTTGACTTTTCATTACCTCAATGGCCATTTTGGCTTCTCCTAGAAAAACAGTTTCTCCGCTCGACAGAAGGAGTAAATCATCAAAAAGATCAAACACTTCACTGCTCGGCTGGTGGATTGAGCAAATAACTATTCTTCCTTCATCTGCAATATTTCTTAGAGCTCTTGCCACAAAAAAAGCCGAGGCACTGTCTAAGGCTGTGGTAGGCTCATCAAGGAGCAAGATCAGTGGGTCCGTCACCATTTCGAGGCTGATGCTGAGTCTCTTCTTTTCTCCACTGCTTATGCCCCTCAAGTGCCAGTTACCAATCTTGTTCTCCGCACAGTCTCCAAGTCCCATCTCCTTTATGATTGTCTCGACCACCTCGTCGATCTCAGCTTTCGTCATTTCGGAAGAAAGCCTCAGATGAGCTGTGTAAGCTATTGTCTCTTTGACAGTGAGAGTACCCAAGAAAATATTTTCTTGAGTCACATAGGACTGAAAAAATGCACAAAATGAGAAGATTCAAGCATGAGACAAAGGGTGAAACATCAATCACCAGATAGATTTGCAAGCTCAAACTTCAGAAGGGAGAAACATGGCCAGACCAGCCAGACTTTGATTATAAGAATGTCGTCCAGTCATACACATAAACCGCCACATTGAATCAGAAGAAGTACAAAATATGATTTAATCTTTGGAGGGCTAAAAGAATGCTTCACGAAACAAAATTGACAGAGGAGTGGCCTGGTGATGCGCTTCATTTCAGAGGTCACTGGTCACAGCATCAGTATGCGAAACCGAAACCATTGCCAGAAAGCGCCGATTAAGCCGATGGAAGCAAATCTTGTTATTCAAATGACGATCTAACAAATTACTAGACTAAAGTTTTCTTTTAATTACTAGAAAATTTGGGATCTTTTGTGATCTTTAACGGTATTAATCCTAAAGTCAAAGAGAATTATCTTCCGCGAGAGTTCAAATTACTTGTCTCATAATCTATTTTCCTCTTTTATATAAAGTCTGCCCGCAGCATATAATTTCCTACAAAAGCCAACTTGAGACCTACTGACTTGACGTGCTTTACCAGATCTCTGTGGTTTATGGCCCCCTTCTTTTTCCCACTCAGGGAAATATTCCCCCCTTTTCTGACGCCGGAAGATACCCGACCTGCGGAAAAATAAAGCACAATAAGTAGTCGAATTGAAGTGGGGGTGCTAAGTGGTTGAAATACGTATTTCTCGGCGTATACGTACTTATGCAGTAGATGTAACTATGTAACCTAGATTACGGAATGCTTAAGTTATGAATATCTCACTCTATCTACGCTATTCTCATCCCATGTCGGCTGTGAAGCGACCAAATGGTCCCTTCCAGTCGTAAGTTCGTGTGCCTAACGTAATGTCAAGCCACTCGACGAAGCGGACGGGTTGAATCTCAACTTCCGATTGGACCCCGGAAAGTCCCCGGGCCATGATCCCGTAGAGATGCGGTCTCGAAAACGAGGGAGACTTCGAGTGCGAGAGTTCCATCGCCCGATTAGCGATGAGGCAGAGACGCGTGCGGACCCTCCGGGGATTCTTGCCCGGAAGTCGCATTGGCCGCCGGTTCTCACAGTCGTTCGCTTGGTCCTTTATCTTGTATGGATTAACAGAACGGGGCTTACATTCCAATGGCTTCCCTTTTTAAGTTGTAATTTTACGAGAACATGTATATCTAGCATTATAGTTTTGCGCCATAACATATGAATCGCTCCGAATCCAAACCCACGTGAAGAATCTTTAATGGCATTATGGACGGACTTCTGACAGGAGCTAGATTTGGGTACCCATAGAAAATTTGTGATTTTTCGTGAGATAAAGAAAATTTTGGGCCTACATGAGAACCTAACCAAAAATCGAGGCCTGATTCTCTAAAATACCCTCTACTTATTTTGTCCCGCATTTTTTTTTAAACTAAAAAAAGAATCACAGACTTTTACTATAGTTCCAAATTGCCCCCGCTTCTAGAAATAGCCACTAGTTTCTTAGAAATCATTAATATCAGGACTAGTTAAAGGCTCACGATCAGAGCTTGTGTCTCGTCCGACACCTTCACTTTGGTATGGAACAACATAAGCCTCCCAATATTGATAATTCTGAGAAAAACTAGTGACAATTGAGGGATG
Organism: Syzygium jambos; assembly: GCA_031216235.1. NCBI lineage: Eukaryota > Viridiplantae > Streptophyta > Magnoliopsida > Myrtales > Myrtaceae > Syzygium > Syzygium jambos. The sequence continues at coordinate 15,205,152 of CM062230.1, read as the reverse complement.
CGGGGCAGATTAGGGACTAGAGTGAAAATTTTAGGAATATGTTTTTTAGAAAAAAAAAAAAGACGGAGACAAAATTAGGATTGAATTTATAGTTGGATATATATATATTTTTTTAGAGAAAGGTGGTTTTTAAGAGGGTAAGATCATGAAAAGAAATCCCAACTTTCTAATATATCACTACGGCCACCTTGCATGTCTCGGTCTTGAAGCCTCTCTCGATTTGATGAATCGGTGTCTTTGACTTGGTCGCAGATTTTTCAACAATTTGAACATTAACATAAATCATGAACATATTACAAATAAACAAAGCATGTCTCTCGGAAAGGCCGTACAACTCACCAAAATCCTAAATTACAATCACCGTAAAGTTAGTACTCGGAAACTTTTTTAGATCACCAAAACTCTCAAATTTATACAAGTGTAACAAAGATACACTCATCGCGTCATATCAAGAGAATTTATTTTTTCAAAATAATCATACCATCACTATTTTACTTCCAAGAGTCTTTTTTTTTTAACGTTTTTCTTCATTTGTAATGTTATTTCTCATCTTTAAATAAATTGAGCTTAACCATAGATAATAGGTTTCAAAAGAGAATAACATCAATGTACATGAGAGACCAAATTCACATGAGCATATATAAACAGCTTGCTGCACTTCGGTCAGTCCCAAACGCATGCATGTTCAAACTCCGTGTGTAACTTCGTTTCTACACTTTTAAATTTGGCTATGGAAAGGAGTAATCATCGCAGCCTTCTGCAACGTTTTCAATGCTGTTAATGATTTTGGTAACTACATCAAGCTGCTATATATATTTTCCATATATGGGCAATGCTTGTTGTCGTTTGATCTTTCGGTAACGATACCAGTATCGCCAGGAGGTTTTTCGTACGTAATGCTTCGAAGGTGGAACTCGGATTTCACCGGCGGTCGACCGTATTACGCAAATAAAAACGCAGTAAAACAAGGCTAAGTTGATGGATGTATCGTTGCAAGAAAATGTTCCAGAATGGGAAGGTTGGCAGAGAGGAGGAGAGTAAACCTGCAAGTGAGTCGAGGAAAGTGGATTTTCCGGAGCCGGAAGGACCCATGACGGCCAAGATCCGACCCGTCTGAGCGTACCCGCCGAGCCGGTTCAGCAGTTTCGTCTTCGAACCGGCCGACGCCGACACCGTCAAGTCGTCCCACGCCAGGTACGACGCGGACGATTGGCCGTTCACGCCGCCGCTCTCGTTCCCTGCAGAGCCACCGTCCCTCGCATCCTTCCTCGCCTCCATCATTTTCATCTCTGTCTCTCTGTCTCGCTCGCTCTAGGCGGTCTCGTTTTCTAGCTCTCGAGTCACGGACCCACGCAGAGAGCGCACGGTGCAGTTGGCGACCACCACCTTGGGTTCAAGCGCAAGCTGTAACGTTAACTTGACCTGCGCACACTCGGTCCTCGATCACGCGAACGCGTACACCTGTGGCTCTTGACTAAGAAAGAACAAAAGAAAGCGGTTCGGGTCGCTTGGCTCCGCCCTCTGCAGCCTCTGACGTGTGTGCGGCGATTGCTCGTAACCCCTGCATGCTGTTTACGGGCACTGCTGACTTCTAGTGTTGGATCTTTGTTACCCCCTCTCTCTCTCTCTCTCTCTCTCTCTCTATAGCTCTCTGCCTCTCTTCACGGAGAAAATATAAGGTGGTCCGAGACGAGACCTCCTCATCAGCAGAACCAATCATGAAGCGCCACGTGGCGCTTGTGGGGATTTTTTTTTGGGGGGGGGTCGCCCATACGGAAACTCTGTACAAAAAATTAATATTCAGTCTCGCTGGTTAGCCCTACATTTCTGCACGCAAGACTAGACACCCCCCCTCTCTCTCTCCTCTGCACGCATTTATTTCTTAGAAAAATGACAAAAATAATTCCTGAATTTTGACTTAGTATGCAATTTGATCCTTAAATTTTTAATTTATTCAATATAATCCCTGAACTATAACCTAATATTCAATATGGTCGCTGAACTTTCAATTTATTCAATATCGTCCTTGAACTTTTTATACATGTTCAAAATAGTCCCTGAACTTTATAAAAATATTCAATGTAATCATTCCATTAATTCAAGTTCAGGGACTATATTGTACATTTTCATATAGTTCAGGGTCCAAATTGAACATTTACTAAAAATTTTAGGGACCAAGTTAAACAAATTAAAAGTTCAGGGACCACATTGAACATTAAGTTAAAGTTCAGGGATTACATTGAACAAATTAAAAGTTCAAGGACCAAATTGCACATTGAGCCAAAGTTCATGGACTATTTGTGTCATTATCTCTTATTTCTTCTCTCTTCTTCTTCTTCTTCTTCTTCGTTCTTTCCTCGAAGAAGAAAACCCATCGTACTTTGATCTCTCGCTTTCAAATTACGATTTTGCCCTCAAAATAAATGCATTCAACCAGAAACGCTGAGCGAAACTGCACGGATTCAAAGTAATTTAGTTCTGACACATTTTCATTGGTGATGACACCAAAAAAATGACCAAATCTTTTGTTATTAGAACAGAGTTTGTTAAAAATAAAAGGGTTAATACCACGAAAAATCCGAAATTAGTACACATGTGACAATTTTACCTCGAATTATTTTTTTGACTACAAAAAACCCCAAACTGGTACACCTGTGACAAATTTACCCCGAACTATTTTTTTGATCACCAAAAATCCAAAACTTGTATACTTGTGACAATTTTACTCCGACTTATTTCTTTGACTACCAAAAACCCTACACTGATACACTTGTGATAATTTTACCCCCGAACTAATTTTTTGACCACTAAAAACCCCCAAACTGGTACATTTGTGACAAATTTACCCTCTTTTAGTGTCCGTTAAATTATATTAATATCACAAAAAATCACAAATTGGTAAACTTGTGACAAACAGAGAGGTAAAACCCAAAATCGGTACACATGTCAATTACCACGTGTCATTAAACTTCGCAATTTGACAGTAAAATTTAACCGAAACTAACGGAGGGTAAATTTATCACAGGTGTACCAGTTTGGGGTTTTTGGTAGCCAAAAAATTAGTTCGGAGACAAAATTATCACAAGTATACCAGTGTGGGGTTTTTTATGGTCAAAAAAATGGTTCGGGGTAAAATTGTCACATGTGTACCAGTTTAAGATTTTTTGTGGTCAAAAAATAGTTTTTGGTAAATTTATCACAAGTGTACCAGTTTGGGGTTTTTCATGGTATTAACCCAAAATAAAAATCATCAATAAAGCAAAACGGTTGGCGATTTGAAGGGAATCGATAACCTTGCCAAATAAGTCATTAACAACACAACGTGGAAATTATCGATGAAAGAAGACTTGAGAAGTTGATCAACAAAGTCATCGACAAGAAGCAATCGCCACCAAAAACGTAACTCCTTGGTAGACTCTTATCTCTCTTCCAGGAGCGCACCACTGGGGGAATCAATAATGAAAGCAAATTAAACGATGAACTTCATGCACTTCTAAGGGCGGCAAATTATAGAGGAGATGCATATGGCCAGCCACCTGCCACATTGTAAAGCTGAGGTTGCCATACGGATAAACGCGCCATCAATTGCCAAGGCGAGTCTCACAATCCTTGGATCTAATGCAAACCAGGGAGAAATTTATGGACATTAATCGTCTGCCATCGTATTTCCCTTCATATGCCACGCGCATCTCGTGCCGCATGTCTCGACATGTCGCATCTCAATGTAACTAAAAATATCGCAGTACCTTGGCGCGACTCTTCTTTCATTTGCCGCACTTGTCCTTCCATCTAGAAAAATAAGTGGTTGAGCACCTATCCAAGTACTTCTCTTTCCATGACGAGACAATCTTGCAGGCATGCATTTACTTTTTCACAGGCAAGAGGCCTTTCATGAATCTGCTGAAAATGCCTGTAATTTCTGATTAATTATCGACCATGCAGAGATACTTAGAACCAAAAAGCACCAAGGAAATGAATGCACAGGAATGCATAAATTCAAATGGATCCGACATAATATTCACCGGAAGATAATAAAAGACGACAGAAAACATAACCTTAAATTTTAACTAAGAAGACCAAAGGAATCAATGCTCAGTCGGGTGTTCAGATTCAATTTTACAGTTAATGGATCTGTATACTAGACCTACAACAGGAAGAAACTGAACGTCACTATTTCCATTTTGACGGGACAAAGGGACAACCATTAAGCAATTTTAGAGACCGAATATTACTCTTCCAAAGACCTCCTTCACATTAGGTCACATTACACGGAAAATAAATCCAAATACACATGAACTCCTGCAGATCCTAAGAACTTTTCACGATGCAGTATTGACTTCAGGGACATCATCAAGGATGAAGGGACCGAGTTTTCCCGTTCTAAACAAAGTAAGAAACTTCTTGGATACCATAATACGAGCTTCCGATGCCTTGTGAGGTATCTTCAAAGCCTTTTGCAGTGCCTCAAACTGCTGTTCGATGAGGCACTCCAAATCATTCTCATTTTCCACATTACCATCAAATTCAGACAGAGAAAAGTACAATGCACGCTGAACTTCTGTCACCATATCCTGCAAGCGATGCACGACAAATTGTAGTTAAGCAGCTATCACCTTGTAATTGCAACCAAAACAGATTCAACTTTTGATAATTGGAATCCATTTTTGGATCAGTAAAAGACTATAAGCTTCATTGTAGAGGCATCAACAAGGTGCAAACCCATACACAAAGCGAGTTGAAGCTCCAAAAAGACACCAGTTAGTCATTCACAAGAAAGGAGCTGACTCCATCAAACAGACCAGTAACAGCAATTTTACGAGGCATGAAGTGCGCGGTTTAACTATGAAGAGACACAAGGAGCAAACACTGTTCAAATGAACATTAAAAGCAGTTTCAGAAATCATCTATTGTGAATGGCTTCTAGAAACACAAGCTCCTAGAATACAACTCCTTCTAACTTTGCGGTTTCACCCTTTTGACTATATCATAACCACTGGGTTATTTGCAATAACTTTTTTTTGGGTTAAGCACAGATTTAGTCCTCTTAGCTTCGATGTTTGTGCAATTTGATCCTCTAAATTTTATTTGTGCAATCAAGTCTTCTAACTATATGGATTTGTGCAATATGGTCCTCTAAGCTTTATTTTCTGCAATCAAATCCTCTGACTTTCTTACTATGTGCAATCAAGTGTTTTCTTTACCCACTGTAATTAATACCATCATATCAGGATTTTTTTAATTGTTTCCCCCATTTTTTTTTTCTACTCATTTGGCTGCAAATTAGTGTCGCATATGATTTTCTGTCACGTAAGCAATGCCGTGTCATTAATTAAATTGAAAGTTTAGTTAGGCTGGTCGACCAAGGGATTTGATTGCACAAATCTAGAAAGTTAGAGGACTTCATTGCACAAAATAGAAATTAGAAGACCAAATAGCACAAATCCAGAAAGTTAGAGGACTTGATTGAACAAAATAATAATTACAGGACCAATTCATAGAAACACTAAAACTTAAAGGAATAAATCTATACTTAATCTTTCTAACGAATGAAATTACAATCGATACATGTTTTCTCCACTATCTCAAACCATTGAAGCACCGAGTTCATTTCTTCACAGGAATCTTTCATTTCTAGACTACTCTGCCCCTTCCGATACTATTTCCCACACGATATGCATTAAAACGAGTGAGTATGGACTATGAACAAAGTCCCCTAACTTGTAATTTTTTTAGCAACATGGTCTGCTGACCAAAATTTCTAGCAATATAGTGGGCATGTTATTTTTCTATTGATCCTTCATATCAATTGAAGATGCTGCACAGAAACCATTCAAGATCAATGTCAAAAATGAACAAACCACAGTCATACTTAATAGGAAGAGTCAATAAATTTCCAAACCATAAAGCATAGTTTAAGATAAGGGTCATATTGCAAAAAATCATCTCTTTTGATAGTTGCAGAGATTTGCTTTTTTTTTTAATCTAAAGGCGGAATCCAGTACACCTGAAACCATGTCAAAACTCCGAGTTTGAAGTGAATATTGAGTCAAGTGGATCACAATTCTCAAGGCAACTTGTAGTTATCATTTACAGGAAGTATTAAGCTAGGCAAAACTATAGGGCTTTCAATGACATGGACTGCTAATGAATTTAGATTCATTATCATGAGAACGTAAGGAAGACTATAAATGGATTTAGTATCTAAGTACCCAACACCACAACTTCCAGGTGCATACAATCACTTACCAACAAATACTATAAGTTTATCAAGACACGTTATAAACCTCATATATAGGCACATATTGTAAATAAAAAGTACCTCTATATACAGGATATCAGAGACATTAGGTGGCTTCTTCTTTGGCCGAAGATCTTTAAGATTGTATTCATGCTTTTCTTCTGGTTCATATCGAATACCCTCCATTCTTCTGTTATTTGAATGCTTCCAGTGAAGGGGAGTGCCTCTAGTATTTAATACTGCCAACAAATACTGAGCAATGCGCTCTTCACCAACCACTGAGTCTTTGACAGACCCTGCAGGTACATTTAACACATAAATTCTACTATAAAGAAGATACCAGATGGACTGATGCTAACCTATGTCTCCTAGCATGGGGGGTGTGAAAAGAGGGCAAAACTGAAGCAGGAAATAGTGAACAACTAACTAATCAAGTAAATGCAAATGCCACGAACAAGGGTAAATTTAACATATAGACAAGGGAAGCAATATACATAAGATATACTTCTGTTTACCAATCAAAAGAAAAACATGAAAAAAGATATGCTAGTACCAGATGGATTATACTTCTCCCTCGTCAAGCAATGTGATTGTCTAGTTAAATCATATTCAGGCTGCACTCGCTAAAGCAAAAGAACAAAAGAAAACTTCCAATGCCTCAAGCTCTGCTTAATAAAGTCACCATAGCATAATCACGGATGAGATTCATCTATCTACCATTTCTATGACCTAAATGACAGCCATGACTGGGTTACCTAATGCTGAAACTGGGTTCTAGTCTTCTATGATTCGGCCATCTTCAATACTTGAAGAGGAATGTGCAAAAATTTCTAACATATACTAATTTCCCTACTTTTATAAGCCGGAAATTTTTAGAATCTCTTCTCGATAATGGTGAATGATTTTTCACAAAGATCTGCCAGGTCACAACATCTAGAAGTTGATGGCTAATGTCCAATCCTTATCCCCTTGTGTGCTCTCCATTATGGCAGACTAAGTTGAACAGAATGAGTAGAGAGATGGCCAAATCACAACTTACTAGCTTAGTAGTTTAGAAAAAGACTGCCTGCAGCAAAATGAATCGAGCAGACGATCAAATCATAGAAGGTAGAGAGTGCAAAGACACAACCGAAACAATAGCCAACCTGCAAGAGCTAGCTTCAATCCTGTCTCTATGTCTGGGATACTCGGAACTAATACACCAGGAGTGTCAAGAACATAGATACTTGGATGATGAGCGATCTGCACATCACAGTCCAAAGTCAGAAAAGATTAAAATATATACAATTATATTAGATGAGAGAATATTGGATCATTTGGAAAATTTTATAATTAGGTATCTCTATGATGAGAAAAGAAGGATAGGAAGGGATGTTAACAGATGGCAAGAAAGTTCATCTACAATTGTTAATCAAGCACGTCTAAAAGCGAGAGTGTCTGAGGATTAACTAAAAAAGTTTGCCAATGTTAATACAAAAGCAATCAATCAATAAATCCAAGATCATGCATATATCAATCTAGAAAGTTCTGAGTTCACGCACAAAATTGCAAAGTCAGATTGCTTGAGAGAATGCCACCATAATTTTATAGCGGCTGAAGAATATTTGACCTTGAAACCAGCAATATCTTGTGTCACACCAGGCAAGGGGCCCACTGTTGCTCTCTTGATCTTCTCCTGCACTAAGAAAAACTCAGAGCCATCATCATAAAGCAATAGAAAGTAAAGCAAAGTTACCAGGTAACATCACGATATTTCCAGGTTACTTGATTAAGCCTCAACCAACCTCACTACATTTATTTGTTAAGAAACTTCTATCGCACCATCAAATTCTCACGTTTGGAGTATCTTCCCACACAGATGAGGTCAATTGCCGAAGAGGAGGCTTGTATCTCTTACCAGTACACATTGTGAGGAAGTGGAAAATCTTACCAGGAAAAAGAGAGGATGCAATTTGATGAATTGAATTAATTAGAGCTGATTTGCCCACATTAGGAACACCAACCACCATGACTAGGAGAGTAGGTTCTCTTGAAATCTTTTCCTTCAATTTAAGCTCCGTGAGATCCAGAAGCTTCGGTAAAGAATTACAAATAACCAAGGTGTCACATCTCCAAGAAGAGAAAAAGTACAATCATGCAGTTACTGCATTCGTGGAAGCAGCATTCCCTAACAGCAAGACATATACTACAAAGTGTCTTGAAATTACTAAGAGGGGTTAGCAAAATGCAGGTCAAAAGCAGCTAAGAAAAATAGACACCTAGCAACAAAAGAACCAAATCTTCATAGGTAAAATCCAGTCGACGTTTTCAAACCTCAAACGCTAAACCAACTTCGACAATGCCACATTAGACAAGAATGCGAAAACTCCCCTAGTCGGTCTCAGCCTATGGCTAAGCTCGTGAACAGAAGGGCAAGCAGGTTGATCCTCAAAACCCGGGCGAAGGCTTTATGCAATGAACTGCCAAAGTCGATTCGTGCTTTCTTACCCAACATCTATCTTATGCTTTAAGAAACTATGAGGACATCCCACAACGTTCTTGACAAGCAGATGCACTCATTGAAAGGCGCTGGTATCATAAAGGCAACGCATTTCGACTGACCTTCTTGACAGAGCTCTTGCTATGAGCATTTATGGGGAGACAGTCTTGACCGCGAGAGTCGAAGTAGTGGGTCCATTTCTGCACGGAAAAAAACACAAAACGAGCGAAGACCCAGAATGATTAGTGCCCACGGAAGGCTTGATCAAAGGGAATCGTTACAGAAGCGAATAGCGGGAAACCGAAAGTAAGGATTTTTACGTGCATGACGTTGGGGTTGGCCAAGTCCTTCTTGTTCAGAGCAATCACTCGCTTCTTCTTGGAGAGGTGAGGCTGCAAGTCCGCATTCGCCGATGACAGCGGAATCTGATCGAAGACAAAAGCAAGTCGAATCGCCAAATTCGTGCACATACTATCAGAATTCCAAAAGAAAACAAGAAGAAGAAGAAGGGGAGAGAGAGAGAGAGAGAGAGAGAGAGAGGGTACGGACGCGGGAGTCGCGGACTTCGATGACGAGGTCGGAGACCTTGAGGCGGTCGCGGATGACGCGGGTGGCGGCGGCCATGTGGCCGGGGAACCAGTTGACGGCCCCGCCGCTGCTGTTGAAGTCCATTTCCCCCAGCGCCTTCTTCACCGCCGCCTTCGCGCTGCCGCCGCCCCCGCCGCCGCCCCCGCCCCTCCCCATGCTCATCTCTTCTCTCTCTCTCTCTCTCTCTCTCTCTCTCTCCTCACCGGACCAACACCTTCCTCAGCGGAAGCCGACGGCGGCCATGGTCACCGGTGCAATGGTTGAAGTTAAAGCTAACAACTAAGGCCACCTGGTTACTAGGTATGATGAAGCGACTCGCTCCGGTCGGACCCAGAGTTAGTGAATTGGGCCGGTTTTAGACCGTTGATCCTTGATCCTTATCACAGACTCTCTTGTAATAGTTTCATTATTAGACGAAGCACAAGTACGTAATATAAAACTTTTCGAATTGGTACAATCAAGTCATTCCGTTAATTTAGTTCAATTTGACAAAGAAAAATACTGACATAACTTTTTCTTATTGTTTTTTCTAAAATTAGATATCGTGGGACACCCCCTTCCCCTTTGGTAAATTTACTTCCTCTGCCTTTTGGAGAATCAAGGAACATGGTAGATTTTCCTGTCTTACACCCCAGGAGGTGATCCATACAATGAAGTCTCGGCGGAAGGGGGAAAGCTTTTGCGGGGCATCAAGGCTGATACATGCAAAGCCTATGATCCGTGGCGGAGTGTTGAACGTTTTAATAGCCATCCTGTGAGCTTTTGGGTTCAGCAATTAGTTCTGAAGCGGAATTATGGGGTGCGCCTTCTCAGTTAGTTTCTGGCTCGTTTAAACCAATACAGGAGATCCGATGTCGCCGTATCTTTTCATCATTTACTCTGAAACTCCTGCTTGCTAGGAAAGGCTGCGATTCTCAGATACAATTCACGTTAAATGATCTCTCAGCCTAGTGGCCACTCTGTTTTACAGAGGCTAATAGGATGGAAATGAGCAAATTTATGAGCATGCTGTTGTTTAGGGACTAAAACAACTTCAGTCTCACTGAGCCTCACGTTCATATCACCAGGTTCAAAGAAATCGCGGACAGTATCAAATATCTCATCCCCGACCATGTCGTTAGGTCCCGGGCCTTTTAGAGGGACAATCCACTTGAGATTCGAGCAGATCTCACCTGCTTTAGGGGTCGCGCCCGAGAGCTGTACCTCGTCTACGTCAAAAGAGTTCGACGACTGATCAAGCATTGCTGGAACTAGCTTCCAGGTTTTCTGTGGTAAACAAGTTTCTGGACTACATATACACGTTAACTTGGTAAAGATGGACTCAAACGTTGATTCCTCCTCTTTTTTATTGTCATGTCTTTTCTGATATGCTTCTTGACAACAGCAAAAATTGCCAACCAAAACTCTTTCCATTCTCTGTGTCTTCAATTTTTCCAGAAACTAGGGCTTTTTGTTTGCAACGTCGCCATGATGCAAGGACTTCCTGTCCTTGGTGACTAGGACGAGATACCAGCCTTCTTCAAGTCTGAGCCTCAATTGCGTTCATGTTCCAATCTTTTTCTGATGTTCCATTTTTTCACATGTACTACCCTAAACCAACTCCAAGTCCATAGACAAGAATTCAACCATTATGATTCTGGAAACTTCAACATATTCAAATTGATGCGTAAATGGACAGTTACGGCCAAAACGAAAAAAAGAAGAGAAAATGAACAAATCGTTAATAGAGCTTTCCAGTCATTACCCTGACAAAACACAAAAAATAAATGATGAAACTGCTTTACGGCGATTTTAAAGTCCATAGCCCATGATCACTTGTTGTCATGCCATACCGGCTCAAAGACCTGTCAAGAAGACTCCCTCCCAGTTCGAATAAAGAAAGATAACACTTTCAGTAGATGGTATGGAAAATCACAGTAGCTGGCTTTCATCTCAGGGAGTTTCTCAAATGAATGTAACACGCGCACAGAGACTCCAGCTGACCATTTTAAAAGCCACAGCTGCGATAACAATAAAGTAATCGTTTCATAAGCAACAGGTGCCTCAGAAATGATTGAACCTCCGTACCAAGAAATGATCCATGTTTTCACAGTTGTGTACCAGAAGTTCCTCGGGACATATGTTTTGTTCGTCACGGAATGAAGATATGCAAAGTCAAAAGAGTAACCTCTTCAGGTTTGGTATTACACCGTTTCAACTTTTCACTCTTGCTAGGCATATTGCAGACTAAGGAAGAGAGGCATCATCACAGCAGTTTCCAGCATTTGAAACAACCATCAGCTTCGCTGCCCACTCGAGAATATAAATACACCCGCATGTTAACCGTCTTTTTCTAGCAATGGTGGCGCTTACATTAAAGCTATATCATGTACAGTCAAAACTAGCCCACGCAAAAGCAACCTGCACATTAGAGGATAAGTAGGAACTGAGAGACAGCCGCCTTGGATTCACAAGCTTCGGGCAACCTTCTCATAAAGATCACGTGGCCAATTCCTTTTCAAATTGTTCGCAAGAAAATTCGCAATCTGCAGATTCAAAGAAGAGCATCAGGTGATTATTCAAAACAAGGAGTATATATGTTAACTTTCGGTTGATTTTTTTCATCAAACAAACACAGCCTATGAGGATATCCCAAAGTGGCTAGGAATTTACAATCGTCTGCTTTGAAGCATATAAAAACTGACAACTGTTTAAGAACCCAAATGCCCACTTGCCTTGGCTCTTAGAGCACGGAGTGATCCATCGGAATCAGGCACGTTATCCATACAACTAAGGGCAACCTTTAGGAGGTCAGGAACACAAGCTTGGACATATGGAGATAAGTTCTGCAATACATCTGTTGTAACATCTGGTGTTCGTGGATCCAACGGAAGAAATGGAAGTTTGGCAACCACCCTCAAAGTATCCAGATAATGACCTGCTCTTGCCAACTTGTATATCGACAATATTGCTTCAAGCTGTCTTAACACTGTTTGTTGCTCCATAACATTCTCTCTCTCCTGAGGACTGAGGGAATTATGCAAATGAGAAATAAATGTCTGAGAGCGGAACAAATAAGGAGAACATTAACATCATAAATGATTAACATAGCTGACAAACCCCAAGGCCTCTCTAATACTTCTGTGTCTACAACAAGAGTCAAAGAATAAGTTATTTCTAGTCACAAAGCACAACATTAGTGCCCTAATTGAAGCAAGCAATTCAAATTATGCAATAATTTGGCAGCGGGTAAGGAAATATTCTAAACACAAGAAATCTAAATGATGGACCTGTCATTTCCAATTTTCAAGTTTCACATGCTGCAGCAATAATAAATGATCTAGCATGACAGAAGCCTATAAAGTTGATCAAAATAGTCAACCCAAAAAAGGAACAGCTACTTAGAAGACTAACACAGCAGCTACCAAGAGATTACCTGATTTCGGGACTATATTTGTAAGTCTCCAAAATCTCGTTTCCAGAATGAATCAAGCCAGCTGTCTGGCTTTCACCATCCAACCGTCCTCGTGAAAGAGCACATATCGAGTCTGAAAGGCATTTATTGATGGTGTCCAAGGCCATTGAGAACGCCCCAATTCTCTTCAGAATCTCTATTGACTGATTTAATTAAAGGAAATTATAAGTAAAGGGAAGAATAACCAAAGGAAAAAGGTATTAAGCCCATACTAGATTCGATACTATCCCAGATGAAATATCCATTAAAATTCTAGATTCAGGAACGCAGGATGATATAAACGGAAAAATATCGAAGATGAAAATTCAGAGGTCAATGAAAAGCTATACATAAAGTGTGAAATAAAGTAGTCGGGGAAACCAAGCAAGCTATAGTTAATAAGAATATGAACTAACGCTAATTTTGTATAAAAATTGTTCCAACTCAATAAACTATATCACAACATGTTTTCTTTTGTTATTGGGTCACCAATGAAACACACAATGATCAGCAGAACATGAATCACCTTGAAAAGAGAATTTCTGAAGAAACACAGTCGATCAAAGTACTTTAGCTCTCAAAAATTCATTAAAAACTGATTTCACTTGTTAATCCATAAAAGCAATAGGAGAAAAGGGCGAATTCCATCAGCGGTCACAGAACTTGAGTGGATTATGCTATCAGTTCGCTGAACTTTAGTTTTAATCATCTCACATAGAAAACTTTTATTTCTTTACTCTTTATGAAATTTGACCAAAATCCGGTCAATTTTCAAGCAAAATACCTATGTGGTATACACATGGCCACGTGGCCACCGTGTAAGCAATTAGCCGGAAAATTGACCAAATTCCAGTCATAACGCATAAATTGTTAACAAATGAAAGTATAACACATCGGGTGATTGAAGTCAAAGTTCAGTGACATGATTAGAAAACACCATAGTCCAATATTAAGCAAATTTTACACGAGGAGAATAATGGGGAGAAAGACCATACTTTATCATATATCCCAGCTTCCAAGCACTGCCGAGCAGCTTCAAGCAGAAATTGTTGTCTTGTTTTTATGTCTGGTATAAACCTTGTCAATTCACCTTCTTCCCCAGAACCTCTTGGACCAAGTAAAAAGTAAATCCCACCATCTCGCAATAACAGCTCCGTGAGGAGTTGTTTCAGCATCAAACTTCTCTGTCTCTGCTGATCCGCATTTCCCCTCCCAGTCCAAGATAGTCGTCCACCACCCACTGCAGCAGCAGCTTGTGCATAATATTCCAATGCCATTGAAAGATCTCCAAGACGTAAATATGAAGATCCATACTGTTGAATCATGCTAGATGCTTCCGCATAAGCATCCATTACACCAAACTTTGATCCTGCCCCTGTACCTTCCGTAAGGACGCCATGGTCGGCAAGCACGATAGCTATGTGAGTGGCATCAATGTTGTACCCTTCATCTCCTGCTTCTTTAGACAAATAGAGGATAGCTGGTAGGAACTGGATGCTTAGGAGCAGGATATATGGGTATACAAGAGGGTCCTTCCCATTTTTGGTATAGTATGATGCTTCAAACTTATTTAGATAAGCCTGCAAATCCTCTAAACTATAGGAGACCGAACTCTCACTAGGGATAGCAGATGAGCCTCTGAGAGGGAACTCCCTGATGGCTGACAGTTTAAACCACAAGAAATCCTCTATGGTGGTGAAAAGTGTCGATAGATCTCTCAGCAGCCTTTCAACAAGCCTTCGAGAACCAGAAATCATGGCATATAGTAACAACCTTTTCTTATCGTATGCAGCTCGACCCACCCGATCACCCATTCTTAACAACTTTTCACATTCTTCTGAAGCAGTTGCAGCTGTCTCAGCAGAAACCATACCTCCAGTATTTATCCATTCTGTAAGCTGCCAATAATAAATAACCATTAGGGAAGAACAAAACCAGTGCATTTGGGCAATAAACAAATAGTACCAGAGGTGCAAACTGATGTGCACTACGGGATGACAAGGCAACATCTCTTGCTTCATTGTAATAGCCGGTTCTCAAGCAAAAGTATATCTGTTGAAACAAGAAATTTGTTAAATAAATCAGTTACAGGTATAGGTGTTCCATGCTTATAAAGCAACTGTAATCAGCAATATCCCCAAGAAAATAATAAAGAGCCCAAGAACACCCTATTAACATAAAAAATAAAACAAAATACTTCTTAATGTAAATATTTTTCTTCCCGTAATAGTTCATATCCCGAAAGACGGAATAGATGAAACGTAAGTCACTGTCATCTCAAGCAAAAGACTCAAAATCTAAAGATTAAAACTTCAGCAGTTTTCATTTACTGCAGGGCCCCAGCGACAATGAGGATTGCATCATGAATAGACCAAATTTCTACATTCTTATGGTATTGACTTCACCACCAAAATTGAAAAATGGAATACAAAAAAGAAGCATTCATAACCTGCTGCCACGTGGTGTCAACAGGTGGCTGCCTTCGAGCATCACCAGCATCAAAGTCGAGAACACCATAATCGCGCAAACGAATCTGCAACATCAAATTAAAGATAATCAAAGATATAATGCAAATTAAAGCATTAAAAATGCGCTACTCCAGAAAATTGAATAATAAAAAGAGAACAGACCCGAAGGAAGGCACGAATCCTATGCAAATTCCCAACACCACCACCAAGAGCAGCCTACAAAGAGCAGAAGGACAAAATAATGAGCACTAATCTCAGTAAATACATTTTAGTATGTTAATGCCTTGAAATCGGTTAGAGACGAGCTGGACAAAGAGAGCTCCAGCTCCTTGAATAATGCTTCAGAAAGGTCACGTTTGATTATTATATAATGCGAGCAAGAGCTATCTCCAAATATGGCTGAAGCAGCAATTTTACTTTGAGTCTAAACATAAACAAGAAGCTTTTGCCATAGAAGTTTCATGAAACCAAAATGTCAAGAAAGATAAAAATAACGACTTCATACTTGTGCGGGATGACTTTGTATCATGTCCATAATGTACTTCTCATGTCCCCACTCAAGGTGCTGCCTTGCACCAATTACCAATGACATCTTCTTTGAAACATTCCACCGAATAAGCGAATCCTCATCCATAAGCGCCTAGCAAATCATTGCACAAACCATGCTTACTTCTCTATGGCATAAGAAAAAGGGAGCTATGGATTGGCATGGAGAAGTAGTTAAGAAGATTTATAGAGACACACCTGAATGAGATGCCATATTTTCTGCATACTGACAGATTTCCCCCCAGATGTATTAATACCCAAACTTTCATAAGCACCCTTGAAAGCAGTAGCGGGCTGACATTCAAATGATAACAGAAAACAGATTATGCCCATTTCACGCAAAAAAAGAATAGATTTAGTGAAACAGCATCGATACAAATACATACACAGCACCATAATTCTAACAAACGCACTCATGACACAACCATTAGAAGGCAGAGAACAAGAAGTATGTATCATGACCAACAGCAAGTTTCTCAAATACATAGGCTGACGGTGCCAGCTGGCAGGCAAATAACAATAAACTTTGATTAAGATATTCTTCAATGTTAGAATCTCAGAACTGCCCCAGCATAAATTCAATGCCTAGTAAAAAAAAGCTGTAATGAGCACAATAACTAATAAAAATAAATAAAAACCAAAATTTTCATTACTTTAAACAGCAAGCCACGCTCTCTAGCACTGTTAAGGTCCTTCGCAACACCACCATAGACAGAAGCTTTTTTCTCAAGAATCGACTTGTTTGCTACAGCTACAATCTCCATGCCCGAAGGGCCAGATGAAACTTGAGGGCTAGAAGCTGTTGAGGCTATTTGGGGGAGACGAGCACCTCCACGGCCTGAATCAACGATGTTAGTCTTGGGTAATAATGATATCCGGCTTAAGCTCTGAAGAAAATCACGCTTTTCCTTTTGCCAATCATCCTGTCAGCCACAACAGCGAAGCACACATTAGAAACCAGGGCAGGAAAGAGTAGACATAGCAATTTGAAATACTCTATAATTGAGTTACAAGTTACAACCTCCGATACTTTCAGCATATAATCATTAAAACTTCTAACATTATCCTTCTGTGCTTCCTGAATAGATGAAACCATTGCCATTTCATGAACCTACATTAAGAAGCAGCAAAAGAGAAATCTCATCATCGGTATGTAACCACAAATTCCATAAAGCAAGAGAAATAAATCATGAAACCTTATATCACCAATCACACAAGATGTATTTAGGACATATGACTACAAATATCAGAAATATAGATGTAAATGCATGGTTCAATGTAAACACTTACAGGAGCCAACCAAGAAGAACATTTACATTCATGCATGTTGAGAGGCAAACAACTATTGAACAGAAAAAAGCTAGCAGATGAAAAGGCAGATCAGAAGCCAGAAGGCATTAAACTGTTTGTGATACCGACTCCAAGGCTGCAGGGAAGCAGATGGAGAGGAGCATTCAACAACAAACAATGATGTGTTTTTTTACACTTTCAGCTCAGAGAGGGACTGACAAATGCAACACCCACACAAAGAAAAGGAGCATAACAGAATAGAAGAACACTTAGAAATGCATGTGAAACAAATATGAAACAGATTTACTGATTTGAATTCGATAGCATGAATTTAGTAAAGGGATCAGACTAACAGCAATTAAAAACACAATTTGAGAGACATAACAAGTTGGCCAGATTCAGGAAACGAAGACAAAAACATCAACAACAAAGAAAAGCACAGGAATAAATGAAAAAACAGAAACAAGAAACACTATATAAAAAATTGTAGCACAAACTTAAAGAGGCCCATCTGCATCACATTTATGAACATATGTATGTTAACACACCCACTTTCCAAAAGAAAAAACGGAAATCATCGTTTTACACCAGATATGACATGACATCAGAAGCTGAGGAAAAACTAGAAGTGATTTAAAAAGATTCCAATAGTGGAAGAAAAATATTTGCAAACCTAGTACAGAACACCTGTAGCAGCACTCTCGGGCAATCTATGCATTTGACTGATTGAAAGTAAGATTTGAGAAATTATATCGACTTTCTTGAGGCCAGCAGAACAAATAATGATTATTCTGATCCTGAAAAAACTACCTTTCTTATTCATCATGCATGAAAAACAACAAAAGCTTCAGCGTTGAAACAAGAAAAGCTAACAGTGAACAACAACTCAAAGGACAAGCAAAAGTCAATTCAGAAAATATAACATTCGCATGTCCTCGGAGGCAGCCAAATTCAACAAAAGAAGAGGGAGAAAGAAGAACAGAAAGGAATTTCACAATACAGTGCATCTTCATCAACTCCAGCCTTTCCTAAATACTATCTAGACCCAGTTTAGAGAAAAGCATTAGCTTCTCACCCTCTCACTATATTTTGAATGAAAGGATAAAGCTCCACAGCATGCACAATTGGATTCCAAATCACCAACCAATGTAACATGTGGTTATACTAAGAACTGACCAAGCACTAAAACGAAGGGCATATAAAGTGAGAAAGTGACACATTTGAAAATGCCAAATGTCCTGTTCAAGTATAATTGTACAAGAGCAAGCTCATTCAATATCCTAATGCGGAAAAATGTCAATACCTTGCCTGAACCATGGAAAATTATGCTGTTGTCATCAAATTTATTTGGTTGCAGAAACGAAGTTTATGATATGCATCCTTCAGTCCTCAAGATGAAAATGGAATGTAACAACAACAGAAAACAGTCCCATATGCCTTTATAAACAAGTGCAGATGACATACCAAAAACACAGACAAACAGCACCGAAAGAACCATAAAAAATTGAAGAATAGAAAGTACCTGCTGCAAATACTCCTCAACAGTCATTGCTTCAGCAGGGAAGACATCCTCAAATGTCGTCTACAAACAGTATAATCATTAGAAGAATGTCCTATACTGCAGGTTATGGCAATGAAACATTAAAATTGTAGAACATGTTATAATTAATACATTGTGAGCCCGTTACACACTACTTTAAGATGGTATCAGAGCTAGATGTCTCAAGTACAGATCAATAGTTAAAACTCCCACACTCCTTGATATTACTCTGTCAAGTTGTATATGTTACATTTAGTCTCCAAATGTCACAGCCTCTATGGTTGCATTAGCATCTTGTGTTTCACATGTAAGGACTGATTTACGCACAGGAAGGAGTGTCAGAAATATCCCAGATGTAAATTGTGGTTGAATTTCCCGATACCTAATCTTTAAGGAAAAAACAAATGTCCAATGATAACTATCTGCACAAAAGTCACGTTTGAAATTCTAATGTACTTTTAAGACACCCATAAACAACCTACCCTAACCAGACAAGCCTCCACCAACCAAGAAGATTAATACAATAACTACAAGATTACCTGAAAGTAGATTAATCATGCCAAGGTCAAATGTAAAAATATACTAGTGATAATGTGTAATTAGTATGTCGAATGAATCAAAACAGTAGGGTACCTTCAACTCAAAGGACTTCAGATCTCGTGCAAGCTGTTCTGCATTTATCCCTTCACGTGCAAGAAGCCTGGAAACAACACGATTATAAAAGATGCATTCACCCAACATATTTGCCATGTAGTCAGGCTTGGCGCAATGAGGATAAGCGATAGCAATGAATTATGGACAGATACAAGACCTTGTGGCAGCAATAGATTGAGATGGAGCTTCAGCTCTTAGAGTTTTTGACTTGAGCTTCTTGGATAATGCTTCCAACTGATCAAGGTTCCTCTGAGACATACATAAATAGGAAACACAAAATCACTATCAGAAACTTGGTGGAATGATATATGCACAAATTCTCAATTTTCTGATGAAGAGTATGCTCTTCAGGATTAATCCAGCATGCATACTTCTATTTAGTGGAGTGTTGACCGAAAGCAAAAAGGAAAATACAATGTGAACACAGTCTCAAAACAAACCTTGCATTTGCTCTGTACTAAACCCTTGGGTTGGAATTGTTCAAACATGTCTTTTTTAATTTCAAGTAACCGATTCTTAATGAACTTATATTCTGAAAAAGAAATTCAATATGGAATATTCTTTTCTAAAATCTATTCCAAAGAGAACCTACAGATTGTTCTTTCCTTCCTAAATATATTTCAGCTAGATGAAGGTGCTGCTGAGACTTTCCCTGTACTGATATATTAGGCCACAGGATTTCAGTGTTTAGCACTCGCAACTTTTGTAGCTAATCAGCTTCCAGAGTTCTATATGACCACATGAGACAGACATGTGTAGAAAGTTCAAATTAATGGAGAGACAATGACACGACTAACATAAAGTGCGTTGGAAACTGCAATCATAGTTGATTATGCGAGGTTTGGTAATTACCATGAGCTACTAAAATTGGTGACTACAATAAGAGATTGCATTCACATAGGTTGCATGCATGGCCTTAACAGCATGACAGCATCCAACAACTAATAACAAAATGGAAGAGCAGTCTGAGTAGTGTCTTGGCAGCAAGCTGGTTAGAGACGATGGCAGTGAACTATGGTTGTAGGACCAAACTAGCAACTTAAGTAGCAACAGAATGGAGATATTGGTGGGGAAAAGAATCTATCGACAAGATTTCTCTTGGTACACCTAATTGGAGAACTGGGTTTTATCTTTCCTTTCCTTTTCTTTTGCCAGAAAAGAATTGTCTCAGCACAACTTATCAGGCAAGCCAATTCAAACCCTTAAATATTTATAAGTTTATCCCCAAAAAATATCTGCAGCAAGCGATTCGCAGCGGCAGAAAGCAAAACCCATAGCATCAAGCTGGAGATAGCTGGGATAGAGAAATAAGCTCCAAACGATAATGCATATGATTATGATTCAAATTTGAACAGCCACCAGACCCGAATTTAAAACTGAAACCCCTTCAACCCCAACACTGTCCCGAGAAACAAGAACAAGGCAACTGGACGAAAAGGGGTGCAAACTCTACTAGACGTCTCCACCGCCTCAGGCAACCCCGGCTCATGGAATGCACCTACCCAACGATCTAGGAAAACCCAACGCCCTCTGCTCTGTATCCAGGCTACCCCCAGTAAGCTGGAAACCCGCGCTCAAGCGCGAGCAAAAACAAAAGGGTGTCTGCCCATTCGATCACCCCCGGGACTTCTTCATTGTCGAAACCGAGAATTCAGTACTCGAAACCCACCGCGTGCTCTCGACCACGAGGCTTTCTCGGCAACACTTCCCCAGTAAACACAAACACGAAGAGAGCGAGAGGGACAGAGAGAACCTGGAGAGGAGGGAACTGAGCGGAAGGAGCGGCTTGCTCGAGGAGCTTGGTGGAGGAATGGAGCAGATCGGTCCAGCTGCCCATGTCTCCCTCGCTCGCCATTGCTTTGCTTTGCTTTGCTTTCTCTCCTCTTCTCTATTGCTTTCGGAGCTGAAGCTGAACCTGAGAAAGAGAGGGAAAGGGTTTTAGCCTTTCAAAGCCCTAATTCTCAAACGTAATTATCTCAACTTTTTTTTTCCAGTAAAAAGAAAAATTATTTCTATCTCGATATTTTTCCAAAAAATTTATAGAATTTAGTATTTTCTATCAAAAATTGATTTATTCGAGGAAAAAATTAGTGAGTGATAATGCTGAAAATAAATAAGTAGTTATTGTAACGTAGGAAGATCTTTTTATCCATTCCGAATCCAGAATTGGATTTCAGATCCAACCCCGTTGCTTTCTCCTTCTTTTTTTTATTTTAATTTCTCCTTCTTTTTCGTTCTTCATTCTTTTTTTTTCTATAAATATAATGGCCAAATCCAATGAGGGCGAGGGTGGTCAATGGGGCAGGCTTGGACAAGGAGCGGTCCTAGCATGCTTTTAGAATGACGAAAGGAGACAGAAATAAACTAAATTGTGCGAGAAATAGGAGAGAGTGATTTTGCAATATATTTGTAGAATGTGAAATTAACTCACGGAAGTGCATTTTGACATAACGGCAATAGAACGGGCCAAAAGCAGATAAAATACCAGTAAGGTAATTTAGGAATATCATAATACGAAAGCAGGACCTCTCGCGGACGACAGAAGCAGAAGAAGAAGAAGAAGATGCAGAGACTGAACTCGGTCCTCCGCCAGGGTCAAAAAGCCATCGTGGATCGTGGGTTGCTCGCGGTCTTGCGGTCTGAGATCGCCCACGAGCTCTCGTCTAATCGCTTTCAGGTTCTCTCTCTCTATCTCTCTCTCTCTCTCTTCAATCGAGTCTTTCTCGAGCTCGTTTACTGAATTGGTGTTTATGGGTGTTACCCGATAGCTGTTCTTCGATTAACTTTTAGTGGGTTCCTTCGATTCGACTGCCCATTGTACATAGGAGACTAGCTGTCCCCAGTCATAGGTTGGGCAAGGCGCAGTTTTTGTGGGTTTTGTTCTGTCATTCAGGATCAGTTTTGCTTGTGGCGTTGCTAAGGTTGATATAGTAGTAGTATACTGGTCGAAGATTGTCGCGGCGAAAGACCCACTTTCGAGCCCATCATAGGGTCTGTACAGGTTCTTGATGTGGAGCTAGGAGATGAGAATGCCTTGGCATCACAAGTACCTGAGAATAGCTAATACTAGTGCTGTTTGCCAAATGTCGTAAGCACGCGTAAGACGGAAGCTAAAATCGACTAGAATTCCACTCGAAAGCTCTGTTATTCTTCATTTCAGTTGGCATAGAAAACTTTATGATTCTGTCCCGGTTGCCCTCCTTGGGGGCCTAAACATTGCAAAAGCTCTTTCTTGTCTTGTATTGACATGATCTTGTCTTGTATTGACATGATCGACGTCTCAGAATGACCAAATTGGTGATCCTGAGGATTTTGTGGTTGACTGGGATGCACTGGAATCTGAAGATGTGCTCTTGAGGAGAAAATGTGAATCCGGTGAGGAAGTTGCTGTTTCGGCATTGTTGGGTCCAGAAATCTATGGTGGAGAGGTCATGTTTCCCAGGGAAGTTCTGATGAAGGTCTGTGTCAAAAAGCCGGGCTTTAACTCCGTCTTACAGTTTGATTGCGGTGTACGCAATGGAACTGATGGTGGGTCCGAATTTCACTTACGCGGTGCCTACTATCTCGCGTCACCTGCATCATGGCATCGTTTGGTCTACAAAGGCCCTTTGTTCAGGTAAAATACTTCAGTCTTCAGCTTTCGGCTGTTCTTTGTATTCTTGCAACAAAATGGGTTGGTCTGACATAAAAGCTTGGCTGTAGGAGACCGGGTTTAAATGGGAGTAGAAAGGAGTGAAAAAAATCAATATGAATTCCATAGGTTTTTTGCTGGGATGATTATGTATTCCTAAGAAGGTAGTGACTGCTATTCTAGAGAGAATAGTTAGTTGTCCTCCTCGAATCTAAGGCATATATGAGAGACTTGTTGGAGTGTGATGCATGCAGTATAGAAAGCAAGAACACATATGTTCTCTGAACCATAGTGCAAATTGGATACTGGAGTTCTGGTTGGTCTTTGTTTTAGAAGTGGTTTCTTGTGCCCGTTTTTTCAAGATCTCTATACTGTAAGAGACTCTTGCAGTCTTGCTTGTCGAAATGCCTTTATGGCCATTTCTTGTTTATAACGATTACGCAGTTTCCTCTTGGCTTAGGGATGTTGTTGTTTGTCTACTTCTGTTGGGACTAGCTTCTGCTCCACTGGTTTTCTGAGACAACTGGAACATAGTTAATTTCTTGGCAAGTTCACATATATCTTTAATACAAGCTGGAATCTTTATAGGAAGCCTGCTCAACCATGATGTTGCCTACAAAAATACTTTAACTTGAGTTTTCCCTTGATGGATTTTGCATTCTTCTGGTTTGTATAACCACGAAGCTTTGTTTGACTTGATAACTGTTATATTTCAAGGTATAGTTGTGTAGAGAAAATTGGTACATCTTACTTATAAGGTGAAAAAAGAATTAGCTTTTGAAAGAAAAATGTGAAAGTGTAACCCCAAGTCCCATATGGTTGGAATGAGATGTAGAAGAAATTAGTGAAAAGAAAACTCGTCTTCAATTATCAAATACTTCTGAGTTCTGTCCTTTTCAATTTTTGGGAAGGATTTAGTCCATTATGTTACACATGGTTTTGGAGGCATGGACTTATGTCGTATCGAGGTCTCTTGTAGCGTGTATCTCTCGCACCATGGTCTTGCGGGGCCGTGACTTCAGAGCACTTGGGCTATACATGTAGCACATTGACTGATGCTCATGACGAGCAGTGAAAGGTGGTTGTGATTATCAATTCCAAGATAGGGTGCATAAGAGTTTTACATGTAATGCTTAGTAAAGACTTGCTTACGAATAATTGAATGCTCTTTTGGGGCAATTGGCTTATTGGATCGGGACACAAAGCTAAAGAAATTATAGACACTATTTGGAATCAATAGATTTTCTGTTACAAGTGTGCTTGTGCTAGTGTTATTGTGCTTTGTCGTCTCTCTAAGGCGCTATGCGAGACAGTTGGCTTGTGGCTTCAGCAGGAGACCTGTTTTTTGACCGCCTTGAGTTTCAAGGTTGGAACTCTTTATCTTTTTCCTTGCCAAGAATGGAGAATGCCCCAGTTGTTCCAGGATCTTTCCGTAATAGGAGCTTGCGGGAACCTCAGCTGTCTTTTGCAAAATGGAAATTTATCAGTGGAATGTCTATGCCAAACTGGATAGTTGAAAATTCGCTAGTCTGGTCTTTTGATAACTCATAACACCATGGAAAACGAAGTTGCGACCGTGTGGAAATTCTATTGCCTAATTTTTTAAGTTTAGGTTATTATCTTCCCAGATAAATCGAGTTAGAAACCGTCACCATACGTTTTAACTTATCTGGATTCACTTAATTCTGTTTGATATCTGTTGTTCCCTCCTGTTGCTCCTAATGTGACTATTCTACTAAAATCATGTTTGCGGTTTGCAGCACATTGGACCCTCATTTGCAGGACAAACTCAAGGAGTACCTTGTTGCGAAAGGAATTGGAAGAGGCCTTACTGACTTCCTTCTCTTATACTTGCATAGGAAGGAGCAAAATCAGTATGTAAGCTGGTTGCAAAAACTCGAGAGCATGTTGGCTACCGACGTATGACTTTAGGGCAACTGCTAGAACATTAATTGTCTTACACCTCTTTCACTATTTTTTTTTCTCAGCTCGCCCATAAGTATCTACAAGAAATAAACTTTATAAATCAAATGGCATATGCTGGCTCCGTCTGTTCTCTTTTGACTCTTATCCGACTGTTTTGTCAGTTAACTGAAGGGGAGTGTGCCAATTTATCTTTCGGCATTAGAAGCTAAACGTGAAGTAGTTATCGATAGCATTTCTTACCTGGCAGTATTGGTTTGCATTGAAACTGAGATCTGGTCGATGAGGAACATTGTCGAGATGGTGTTCGCTGCAGTGGAAGACGTTTGATCATGACACCGGTCATAGCGACTGGCTCTTGTGGCAGTGGCAACTATACAGGCTAAAAAGTGAACATGCAGAGAAACGAGACATTCTAGGATGAAAAAGATGAGGCGATTCTTCTTCGTCTAATCCCGATAATTCAGTTCTAAAGTTGAAGAGGCATGAGCCACCATTGAGGAAACCTTCTGAATTTCAAATCGAATTGGTGAAAAGCAGTGTGATTAGCTGGTAGATGACCTTTGCTTTATGCAGTGATCCCTGTTATGCAGCTGGTTGAAATGAACTAACGTGTCTGTTCAATCGTTATGGCCTTCAATTCTAGCTTTTCTCATGACTTTGCCGAAAACAGCAGACTGCTCATGCGTAGTTTTCCAAATTCCTCACAGCTTTAGAAGGGATTCAGTTCAACACTCAAGAAGTAGTGCTTAAGCACTGCACGGCTGAATTGAAATTTGGAACCAGACACCAAACCCTTGATGGTCCGGGCCAGATCGAGATCAAGCCGAATCGTTTCCGCGTCGCTTTTTCCAGTTGGGTAGCTGAGGCAAGTGTAAAGATACACACTATCCAAGCGCAAATCGGGAGAGGTAACCATCGTAACGCATCGTCGACATGTAAAGCTCGCGTAATAGATTCAGTTTCGCATCCTTGCCCAAACTAAATCCTATTGCAACACAATTGTGAGTGTCAAAGATCATTGATGAAAACGCAAAAAGGGGATCTGCTCCCTTTCGAGTTCTCTTCCCAAGATCCATTCGTGGGTACGGTCCACCCACGGGAGATGCACGTTCCAGGAGCAAAATGCCGAGAAATGGCCCTTTTGGGTTCCTGTGTATCCATCCATTCATGGGTACTCTCAACATTTAGGGACAACTTATAGAACAGAGATTCGAGCCGATCTGGTCGAGCAAGAGCGGACCGAACCGCGCAATAGTTCGGTCCGGTTCGGAACACCGTTTCATCATTTCGAAAATGGAAAATGAAATCGGTCGACGTCGAGCTTTCATCCATCGGTCGGTGCCGTCCATGAACCTTTTTTCTTCCGTCCAATATGTCGTCTGAGTGTTTTTTTCTTGAACTGGAACAATGGCGGCCCCCAGTCGAGCCACCCTCACCAAGATGGGCCTCGCACTTACCGTTTTCATAAGCGTGAGGGCATTTCAACGGCTTGGATGCCTCCACGTCACACTAATCTCTCTTAATCATCTCCCCACAGCCACAAGTTCCTGGCCTCTGGGGCCCATGGAATGACTTCCTTCCGCGGTCGTCGTAACCCTCCGCCGCCGCCGCCGCCACTCTAGACCGGCCCCCCTCCGCTTCGCACCCGCCCACGCGCGCACCATCTAAGGTTGCACGACCGTCTCCGCGGCCACGAACTCATCGGAGGTCGACTGGACGGAGAAAGAGAGAGAAACCGCGACGGCGCTAATGGAAACAAGGCATAGCGGGATCGACACTGTCGAATTAAAGCAGAACGGCGGAGAAAGGAAGAAGAGAAAGAAAATGAGCATGGGCGATGCAAACCCTTAGATTCATTTTGGATAATTTGAGCTAGCAATCTATGCTGCCGGGCTAACTTCGCTCAATCACTATTGACTCGGCAGCCCGTGTATGACAGCACTCCATCTTACGAAAGGGTAACATTGCGCAAAATTTTAAAAATTTCAGGGAGCGGCATTGAATAACAAAGAAGTTCAGGGGCAACATTAAACAACGTGGGAAAAATCAAGGACTAGGAACATTATTCAGTAACAAGTACCGAAAAAGTCTTGAACTAATTGCACTTTTGTCAATTCGGTTTCAGACATTTTAATCATGACGATTTTGTCAAAAACATTTTCACGTTTTTCCAATTGAATCCATCCGGCCAATTTTGGCCGGTAATCACCGACATGGACTTTAGTCGTCCTGCGTGGCACGCCTCGCATTGACGTGGACAATTTTATTAAATTTCCCTCTTTTTTTATTATTTTCTTCTCTTTTCCTTCTTTTCTTTTCTTTCTCTTTTTTAAACGTGGCGGGCGAGGGTCGCCGGGCCCCCGCTCGGCCTCATCCTTGGCCGCGATGGTCTGGGCAAGGGCCGCGGGCCGCAGTAAAAAGAAAAGAAAAGAAAAAGGACCAAAAAAAATATTTCAAAAAGAAAAGTTGTCAATGTCAGTACTCACGTAAGACAGTCGGTGTCCATCTTCACTCAAAATTAGCCACATGAACTCAATTGGCAAAACGTAAAGGGATTCGTTCGCCGCTTTTAATTCTTGTACTGCTGTCGCTCGTCGTTATGTGTATCATGGTACGTTTTCATTATTAATTAATTAAGTAAAAGACCGGTCTAAGTCCAACGCGAGCGCCGGCGACATTCAGGTGATCAGAGTGGGGTTCCCATTGCAGCAACTCCGGATCTAATTTAATTACGTAATGAATCGATTGATTCGCGAGCCACGACACGACCTTTTTCGGATGATCTAATGGCGCTCGTCATGTGGGAGAAGCGTCCCTTTCCGTTACGTAAGCGACACGATCGTTTAGACAAAAAAAAAAGGGGGGGACAGCTAGCGTGCAAGAACAATTAAATAATACGAAGGGGAGAAATCTGACGGATATCAGCCGATAAATAGCCGAGGCGATATGAATTATGTAAACGGGGGAAGAAAACGATATAAACGATACGAAAATTAGTTTCCGCGATATATTTTACTGAAATCGATTTTACGATACTTGGTGGGTAAAAGAGTAAAATCCGAGGTTTAATGTAAGTCAAACTGGGGGCCATCTTTGACGGTGTCTATGGCCGTCTTTAAAACTTTCTTCAAAATTACAATAGTTAATACAACGAAAAAACTTTAAATTAGTATACTTGCGATAATTTTACCACCAAAAACTCCCAAATTGGTTCACTTGTGATAAATTTACCTCCATTTTATTTCTATTAAATTTTATTATCGAATTACTTTGTTAAATGATACGAGGCAATTGACTGATATACCGGTTATATGTTCTATCATCCGTTTGTCACAAGCGTGTCAATTTGTGATTTTTTTTATGGTATTAATTCAATTTAAGGAAAACCGACAAAGGGTAAATTTGTCACAAATGTACCGGTTTAATGTTTTTAGTGATCAAAAAATTAATTTGAGGTAAATTTATCACAGATATACTAGTTTGGAATTTGAAAAAAAATATAAAAATATATATAAAAAGTAAGAAAAGGCCAAAACATCGTTCGTGCCAGGTGGGAACAAGTGTTGGGGCTCTTCTGCATGATAGTCATGAAAAATTTGACAAAACAAAAAGGTCACAAAACAGGTTTTTTCCTTTTTCGTATTGACGGGTGTTCGGAATTTTTTGAGCACCCGATTAATTCACACCGGCTGTGATGGTCCCCCATTTCGCACACACCGTATGCTACTGGAGGCACACAAATTTTATGCTCCTGCGGGTGCTCTAAGAGAAAAATGTGGCGATTTAATCTTATATATTGAGCGAGAAGGACGAATACGAATACCAATTGAGCAGTCTACCGGGTTCACAATACACTTGCGATTGTTACGACGGCGGCAAAAATATTCGAAAACTTGATTTTTGCTTTTTGTTTTCCTTTCCAAATCTTTGTTTGAACAACTTTTATGGTCTCTGTTTGATTTGCCTTTTCTGATTTCTTGGAAAATCCTTACTATGACAAGATCGAAGGTCTCCACTTCTGGCCATTTGTGCCAATCCTCTGGATCCTCCTCCAAATAAATTTGAAAAATGGGCATAATAAGTATCATAACTTTAGTTGTATGAAACTCATTTGAGTTCGTAACATTTTTTTTTTCGATTACTTGAGTTTCACAATGGTTAAAAATCGCTTACTTGAGTTCCTTCGGCAACACATTTCAGACTTTTCATTTTACACGGCTCTTTTTTCAAAAAGCCTGAAGTCCGACTTGATGTTTATTTATTTATTTTTTTCAGTAATTTCTTCGGATTTGCACTTCTTGGAAGATGCCTTCTATGACTTAGAAGGCACTCGAGTGGGAGATGACTTCTTGTTACACATGCTCCGATCTCTACGGCAGTGTCGTCTCCGAGAAGCAAGGTCCTTCATTGGAAAAAATGCATTCTTTGTTCGTTAATTGCAAATTGGGAGCGTTGCGGTTGGCGTGAAGAACGGCGAAGTCGCGTTCTAGCCACTTGGACTTTCTGTCAGGCCCTCTTGTTCTGGAGCCAACATCGACTTTGATCGCTCTTTGCTCTGGAGGCCATTTTTCTAGCAAGCTGCACCTTCTTGATGGACTCCACTAACCTCGGCTCGGCTTCTTCCGAGGCTCTCGGCTCATTCCCGGCAGGTAATACGACATCCCCGGATTAATTCATTCGAGACGTTGTTTGCTTTGATCTATTCAAAATCGAGCCTTTTGGCATTCAGGCCGAGGTGACGCTTTTCTAAGAGGTCACCCATCGTGGTAGTACTCCTCCCACTCGAGCATGCTTAAATTTAGAGTTCCAAAGCTAAATATTGCCCCAAAAAGTAGCTCTCTGAGTTAATTCCAGTCTTCGCATATATATTTCAAAAACGCTCTCTCCATGTTCGGTGCACAGTTCGGTTCATTCCTGCCTTTTTTGCCATCCTAAAATGAAGCCGCTCCTTGTCTACACTTTCTAGCCTCGCGCGACTACTCCCCGCCTTCGTCAGACCGGATCATTACAAGTAACCTAAAATTTCACTAGTAATTTCAATGGATTTGGGTCATGGATTGCTTGTTGGCCCTAGCTTTAGCTCCAATTTGTCAAGTTGGAGCAAGAACAAAGGGTCAACGACATCGTTTCTTATGATTTTTGCTAATTGGATTTCTTCAGTGAACCACGTTGGTTGATTTATGATAAATTAATGTCACGTTGTATTTTTCAGTAAGGGAGATAGCCGATGGCACTCAAGTGAATAATATTTCACCAATATGATATTCAAGTAATAAAAAAAAAGTTATGATACTCAAGGGAGCGCCTTACGGATGTTGTGATATTTTTTGTGTTATTTTTACAACAAATGTGGTACCCATTTGGGGCCATGTTAGTGCCATGTGGCCTCAATATGGCCTCAAATTTTTTTTAAAGAGACACATCACCATTTTTCGTGAAAACGAGGTAATCGATTGCACGAATTTGACAAGTTTCAAAACTTCATAATACTTTTTAGGGCTAATTTTACGAAAAACCCCAAACTAGTACATTTATGACAAATTTACTCCAAACTAATTTTTTGATCATTAAATACTCCAAACTGGTATACTTCTTCGTTAGTTTTTATTAAATTTTAACGTCAAATTATCGAATTGGATAACACGTGGTAGTTGGCGGGTGTACTAGTTTGGAGTTTTATTCTCTGATCAATTTGTGATTTTTCGTGATATTAATCCAATTTAACGGAAACTAACGGAAGGTAAATTTATCACAAGTGTACCGGTTTGTGGTTTTTAGTGGTCAAAAAATAAGTTGAGGTAAATTTATCACGAGCGTGTCAGTTTGGAGTTTTTCGTAATATTAGCTTCACTTTTTAATAATAAGTTTTTAGGACTTTTGATGTACCGTCCCCTTGGCGAAGGCCATCTTGCAAGCGCGGAGTCTTCATCAATCGTTCCTGCACGCGATCTAACGCGCGGCAAATTCTCTCCCCTCCTCTGACGACGCGGCGGCGCTCATTTTCAAGCCATTTATGAATGGGACCCGCTCCCGCGAGGCAAAAGCTCTCTTGCCGGCCGGGCTGCCAAGGCGCATCAGCATAAATTCCCCAACCTTCTAACCGGATTAACAACAGCCCGGGCGGAACGAACGAACGAACGAACGGAACGGCGCTTCGTCACGGCCAAAAGGACAAGCGGGACCGCTTCAATTTTTCCCCCCTTAAAAGAATCGCGCAAAAAGTCTGGATAGCGATTGATCCGAGGGCAGCTTTTAGCTGTCACGTGCGCACCGGGACACCGTAATTTCTAAAGAGTCCCATCGAGAAGCGTCTCCAAAGACACCTAGAGCTAATATACCCCTCGCGAGCAGATATGACGACCGTGCGTCTGACGACCGCCGGCGCATTCGGATGCCTTTTTTTTATTTGAGCGGCTCAAGCCAAGCTATTAAAAGTAATTGGGAAAACTTTTTAATGAAACTTCACCTTTTCTGATGCGCCGCCGTTTTTTTTTTCCCTCCATTTTCTTTAATTAATCAATCAATTCTTTTAGAAAAGGGTTAATACCACGAAAGATCCCGAACTGATACACTCGTGACAAATTTATCCCGGAGCTAATTTTTTGACCGTAAAATATTCCAAGCTGGTGCGCCCGTGACAATCCTGCCCTCTATTAGTTTCCACTAAATTTTACCGCTAAATTTCTGAGTTGGATGACACGTGGCAGCTGACGGGTATACCAATCTGGGATTTTACCCTCCGTGTATCACATCTGCACCATTTTTGTGATTTTTTGTGATATTAATCTAATTTCATCGAGGGTAAATTTGTTACAAATGTACCGGCCTGTAGTTTTTTATAGTCAAAAAATTAGTTTATGGTAAATCCGTCACAGATGTACCGGTTCGAAATTTTTTTTTATGGTAAAAAATTAATTAATAATATAGTTATCATAAATATATCATCATGGAATTTATTGCGGTATTAACCATAAAAAGAAATCAACTATTTCATCCTAAGAAGAATTCAAAAAAGTGCTGGAGGCTATACTGTGTGGGTATGTACACGCACAGGGAAATCGATATCAACGTGAGAATCCTCGGACTTTTCCGTCTCCTTCTCGCTCTCTCTCTCTCTCTCTCGCCCCTATCGTCTGCGCGTGCTGAGCCGGAGCGCGGAGAGGAAGAAGGAGAAGAATCGTCCGTTGCTGCAGCGGTGCGGCGCGGGGGGCGGCGGCGGCGAATGGAGAGGCTGCTGAAGGACTTCGACGTCGAGCCGAAGAACCCCTCGGAGGAGGCTCAGAAGCGATGGCGGTCGGCCGTCGCCATCGTCAAGAACCGCCGCCGGCGCTTCCGCATGGTCGCCGACCTCGCCAAGCGCTCCGAGGCCGAGAGGAAGCGGCGCAGCATCCAGGTCTCTCTCTCTCTCTCTCTCTCTCTCTATCTCTCCACTCGTTTTTTTTTTTCGCCTTTCTCATGATGCGTGCGTCGGCTCTCGGCGAGGTCAGTTCTCGCGCCGCGATGAACGGCGGGCGCTCGCGAATCGATGAAACGCGAGCGCGTTTCTGGTCGATAGGCGAAAAGATCGAGAGCTGAGACGGTCCCCCGTTTGCGTGTTCCGAGATCTTCGCTTCGTGCTGGAGAGTTTCGGCTGGCTCTCGGCGAGCGAGGGAGAGAGCCATTGCTTAGCCTGCTCGATTTAGGAATTCACGTCGTCCTCCTCTCCTCTCTCTCTCTCCTCCGCTTCCGAGACGTGGCGAGGACAGCGCCGGAATCGCCCATTCTCACCTCGATCCCGCCGCCGTCCTCTCTCTTCCTCCCTTCAATCTCGTCGAAAATCCTCAAAGACGCGCTCGATCCGAGCGTGTTTATCCCCGGAGAATGCTTTAATCTCCAGAACCGACGCGGCGTCCGTCTGCCGGCGTCGACAGGCTAACGGGCAGGCGTCATCGATCCCCGACTTCCCCTAGGGATTTCGCCCCCCCCCCCCCTTGTCTTCTCGTGCTGCCGTTTTGCTAGCGTTCCGTGCATGCGGTGCGGGCAATCGCAGCTTCTGCTAGGCTACTCGAAGGGGAAACCGTCGCCGTCCCGAACGGCGCTGAGATACCGGATCAAGCGACGACGGGGTTTCCCCATAAACAACGACCCCAGCCCCCCCTGCATGCTTTGCGGTCTCGTCTTGTGCTGTTCATTTTTTTAGCGGGTCCTCCTCCTGTTCATATATAAAAAAAAACTGACGAAAAGAGTACCCGGCAATGCTTATGAAGAAACACTCCAAAAAAATACGTAAAAAAAAGAAAAGAAGAAAAATTCATGTTCGTCTTTTGTTTTTGCGGTTAACATTTCCTCCGATGAAACAATCGCATCCTCAGAAAATAAAGAATAAAAAAAAACGCTTTTCTTTAAATTTTCGTGGGATATCTCGAATCATTTATTTAAGCAAATTACATGAGGGGAATTCGTAAGATTTGTAATTTGCTTTCTCTATTATTCGTGGTAGCCTGGTAGGTGCAATGCAAATGTTTAAACGATGTACGAACATCGTCTGTTCAGTAGGTTTCTCAGAAAGTGTCTTATGCGGCTCGTTGCCCATCAGGAGTCGGAGTTCCCCGTTCCGGCTTCAGACGTGGAGCTCACGAAAGGAAAGTAAAGGGGGTGTTTCATTCACGCGAAAACTCTTGCGCGCAGGAATGGCTCGCTTGGTCGCGCGAGCTTTCTTCTGTGCGCGTCATCGGACTGGCGTCGTGTGGTTCTTTTCGTGGGGATGGGTGCGAGGATGGCTTTTGCTTTCGCCGAAACGATATGAAGAGGTGAAATGTCTTTCTGCACCTTCCGCTTCGAATCTATCGACCCTGATTACCAAGATTACTACTACTTAGGATAATCCCCCTGTCCCTCTCCATATATGATGTGGACATGTTTCGAGGGGATTGACGATCCCTGCCCAATTGGGGACCATCGACAGAAACACATTACGTTAAAATTTAAGAATTATTTATGTCGATATCTTTTTTTTTGGGGCACTGAAGTCATGATGCGAAATTGACCTCCGAATTCTAGATCTTCTAAAGTCGTACGTGGACGAGCAATGTCGAGGGCATTATTGCTTAATCCTTTTCCCTGCGGGAGTAATTGGAAGTGACTCCTGTATACGGGATGATGGAAAAGGACGAGGAGGCCATAAATACAACGCCCACTAGCGACCCACGAAGTTTCCTCGACGTTTCCTTTGGCCATGATCCAGACAAAGACTGCAACAAAAAATAGTGGTCATCAATCCAAGTCGTAAAGTGTGCACGGAAAATTTCAGGAATGGACCAACCGTATGTGAAGATCAAAGATGCCCATTCCGCGTTTTTTGAGCGTTGAGGACCTCACGGACTCTTCATCTTGTTGGTCCTTCTAGACTTTTCAAAACTTTTGGAGGATTCTATGCTATTAATTTGGTCAACAAAATTTCCTCGTAGTGCTGAAATCGTGTTGTTGCTAGATATCTTTTGCTCGGAATCATCTCTGATTTCTGTGAATATATCATAGCGGGTCCATCGCTCGCTGTGCGTGATTATCTAAGATCCATCCTATGCAAGCGCCACTTTTAGAACCCATCTAGATTTCCTTGATAATACATGTACACAATTGCCAGCTACTGCAAGTAGCGCCCACCCCCCAAACCCCAGATGTCCCCTGTCCAAATTGATGGGTAGCCGCCTAGTTGGCTTAGTTTCTTGAAATAGTGGAATCTTTGACAAGTTGCATGCTGTCTCATTCAATTTGAGGACATCTTTGGCTGCTTTACTAGCTCTGGCCTTTTAGGGTCTATTATCAGCCAGTAGGACATCTTCTACATTAAAAACCTCTCAACTGAGAATCAGTGCTGGTGTTTGATTGATTGTTTTCTCTTTTGCCGAAATTTTGGTCACCTAATTATTAGATGCATCGTGTGACGATAGTCACTCCCAGGCGTGATTGGATGCAGTTCAACTTACAGGATTACTGTTTAGTAAGGAAAGAGTGCCGTGGAGCGCTTTTCCTTCGAAACGTGTGAACATGGAGCCAAATTCACTATTCCCATAATTTTCTTGGGGATGAGTCCCAGTTCAAATCTTGAATAGATCAGAAATTAGTTTAAAGACGGTACAAATGAAGGACTAGGAGGATGCATGGAAGTTTGGATGATAGAAAATTACTTTAGTCCATGGAAAATGGCTTCTCTTTTGGCAAAAAGGAATTTATTTTTCCTACTTTCTTACTGTCCGTCCAAGCGAGAAGGAGTAGGGTCCCTCTTGATCTATTTTCTATCTTCTCGACTCTCTATCTCTGATCAATTTCTTTTTCCCTGATAAGTCTCATCATTTTTTTCACAAATTCTGTCCATCTCTGGAATATACTTCATTAATGCTCACTTTTTTCTACGTAAAAAAAAACTATAATGTGCAATATTTTACATTTACGATTTCATGATTTCTTTCAAAATTTCTTTGTAAACTCTTGTTACTCCAATGGATCGCATAATAAACAAAAAAATGTCGATTCCAGTTGTAATTATTACATATCTTTTTTAACAATACAAGTTGCTTTTAGTGGATTCACTTTCTTCGAAGTTGAATTTTTTTAAAAATATTTTCTAGCGATAGCAAGTTTTTAGTGAAACAAACAAACCCTTAAATTATACATGAATTCCTTCTTGAATATTGTTTTTGGATGAGTCGTGTTCCTATGACACTTCGTAAAATGCCGAGTCCTAGTAAATCTTTTCGGAGTAATAAAGACTGATGGTATTCTAAATAACTTTGACAATGTTCCTTTCTGACGAAACAATTTTTCACTTGTTTTCTCTTTCCAAATTCTCTGGATACCTTACCTAATGAAGGCTGGGAAAACGCAAGCAATTGCAGATGCATGGAGAAATTTCGTCCAAATGAATCAGTGGATATCTTCATTCAGTTTCGCATGCGGTCATTGTATCTCTTCGGAGACTAGAACAGAATCAGTCTTTATCAGAAGAAAATGCGTAGAACAACAACTACCTCACTGATTTTGGATTTTCAGTGTGCTGGATGAAGCAGTGGAGGCATTGAAAATGAAAGAAAGTCACATTTTTGTGTTTTTTATTGAAAACTTCTCCCGTGATAAACCATACTGCATTTGTTGATTCTCTTTCATAATCATCACTAAAAGAAAATACCAAGACAAAAGAAGAAGCGCCTTCTTGCGGTTCATTCAGGAAACCACTATTGTACCACAGAAAGAATCGATGGACCCTTAAAGACGGGAGGAATGCCAGGGACTAGCTATTCGATTTTCGCTCTATTTGTCCTAAAGGTCTCCTTACTGCTCGCTGGGTGCACGTGCGTTCCAATAGTTGTAAGATTGTGTTATTCGGTTAGCACGCATCTTTGCCAGATACAGGAGATTTTAGTATAATGTACAGCTATCAATACCCTGATGGCATTTCACTTCGATTAAGAGTTAGTTTATTTATTATCATTACCATCTTCTTACAAGATTGACAGTTAGAATTGACAATTTGACATTTCAATGCTTTTTCTTCCTGAACCAGGAAAAGATACGAGTTGCACTTTATGTTCAGAAAGCAGCTTTACAGTTCATTGATGGTAAAACTTGGCTTTTGAATTTCTATGGAGACGTTATTTTTCACTTGATGTTCTCAAACCAATTCTCTGGTCATTCTGTTAACGATATTGTGATCTTCTGAAGCTGGCGGCCTGCCTGAATACAAGCTCTCTGATGAAATCAGAGAAGCAGGTTTTGGTATTGACCCAGAAGAACTCGCGTCTATTGTACGGGGGCATGATATAAAGCGCTTGAAGCTTCATGGTGGAGTTCAAGGGATCGCAAGTAAAGTTTCGGTTCATCTTGATGAGGGCATCTGCACAGAGGACCCATCCTCGAAATCTTCAGTATCTATCAGGCAAAGGATCTACGGCTTTAATCGATTCACGGAGAAACCAGCAAGATCATTTTTGACATTTGTATGGGAAGCCCTGCAAGATCTAACACTCATTATTCTTATGGTTTGTGCTGTGGTTTCTATAGGTGTTGGGATTGGTACAGAAGGATGGCCAAAGGGAATGTATGACGGACTAGGAATATTACTTAGTATATTCCTGGTGGTCATGGTAACAGCAATTAGTGACTATAAGCAGTCCTTGCAATTCAGGGATTTAGATCAGGAGAAAAAGAAGGTATTTGTTCAGGTTACAAGGGATGGGAAAAGAGAAAAAGTGTCCATCTATGATCTGGTTGTTGGGGATGTTGTTCATATATTCACTGGGGACCTAGTTCCAGCAGATGGTCTTTTTATAACGGGATACAGCCTTCTAATTGACGAGTCAAGCCTATCAGGTGAGAGTGAGCCAGTCAATGTTTATGGGGAGAAGCCTTTTCTTCTTTCTGGAACTAAAGTGCAAGATGGGTCGGGAAAAATGTTGGTGACAATGGTTGGTATGAGGACTGAGTGGGGAAAGTTGATGGAGACATTGGGTGAGGGCGGAGATAATGAGACACCGCTACAGGTAAAGCTGAATGGGGTCGCCACAGTTATTGGTAAGATTGGTTTGGGTTTTGCAGTGCTCACCTTCCTAGTGCTGACAGTACGATTCTTGGTGGAGAAAGCATTAAAGGATGAATTCACTAGCTGGTCTTCTACAGATGCTTTGACACTTGTTGATTATTTTGCTATCGCAGTTACTATACTTGTCGTCGCTGTACCGGAAGGACTGCCTCTGGCAGTGACACTAAGCCTTGCCTTTGCTATGAAGAAGCTAATGAATGACTGGGCACTTGTGAGACGCCTCTCAGCCTGTGAGACAATGGGTTCTGCTAGTTGCATATGCACTGATAAGACTGGAACATTAACCACAAACCACATGGTTGTTAATAAGTTATGGTTAACTGGTAAAGCTACGCACATGAAGGGAGCTGAGGATAAAGATATCTTAAAATCAGAAACACGTGAAGAAGTTTTAGCCATCCTTTTGCAGGCAATACTTCTAAATACAAGTTCTGAAGTCGTCAAGGATAAAGATGGTAAGCAATCAATTTTGGGAACACCAACAGAATCAGCACTTTTGGAGTTTGGATTGCTTTTGGGTGGTGATTTTGCGGCCCACCACCGGGAGAATAAGACATTGAAGGTAGAGCCTTTCAGTTCTGTAAGGAAGAAAATGTCTGTGCTAGTGGCTCGACCAGAGGGAGGGGTAAGGGCTTTCTGCAAAGGTGCATCAGAAATTGTTCTTGGAATGTGTGACAAGATTGTTGACAAGGAAGGAAATTTTGCTTCCATGTCTGAAGAGCAGGTTAAAAATATGACAAATGTTATTAATGGTTTTGCAAGTGAAGCACTGAGGACACTTTGCTTGGCATTTCAAGATGTGGACGACAATTCAAATGGAAACATTCCCGAGGGTGGGTATACCCTGATAACGATCATTGGAATTAAAGATCCCGTACGTCCTGGAGTCAAAGAGGCAGTTAAAACTTGTTTAGCAGCTGGCATTACTGTCCGTATGGTAACCGGGGACAATATTCATACTGCTAAAGCTATAGCTAAAGAATGTGGCATCCTCACAGAGGGTGGTATTGCTATAGAAGGACCAGATTTCCGTAGCAAGTCCCTGGAACAGAAGGAGGAAATCATTCCAAGGATTCAGGTTTGTAAATAAAACTGTCAATGTCATCTGACATCACTGTCGTCTGAATGATGTTGGAGATGCATGCTTTTGCTAAATTCTGACTCTGGGTACAGGTAATGGCGCGGTCTATGCCTTTGGACAAGCACACCTTGGTTGCCATTCTCAGGAAACAGTTCGATGAGGTTGTTGCTGTGACTGGTGATGGGACTAATGATGCTCCTGCTTTGCACGAGGCAGACATTGGATTTGCTATGGGCATAGCGGGCACAGAGGTGTGTGCTGCTAATATATGATGGACATATTTGTGTCTGCCTTGTGTGCGTGTGCGTGCCTGCATGCGTGCACGCTAAAAAAAAACCTCAGGGTAACTGATGTTCCAAACTGCAAAAAAAATTACCGGATGATTTACATTACTCTTCATTCATACATCTAATTGCTTGCTCCTATGCTTCTTACTGTACTAGGAACATTGCTTGTACCACAATTTTCTTTTTGTCCTTCTGTATTGTTTTTTTTTGCTGCCATATTCACATTATTGGTTTGCTGAGAACATGGTCTAGTAGACGACATTGACGCATCAAATTTTGTTTCCTCCTGTCTTCATAGTGAATTTCATTCAATTCTTCAGGTTGCCAAAGAAAGTGCTGATGTCATAATAATGAACGACAATTTCACAACCATTGTGAATGTGGCCAAATGGGGACGTGCAGTATATATAAACATTCAGAAGTTTGTGCAGTTCCAGTTGACAGTGAATGTGGTTGCTTTAGTGATAAACTTTGTCTCAGCATGCATTTCAGGTGCGTTGTGGGCGGATAAGCTTGTTTATCTGGAACTTCTTTGAAGTATTAAAACATTAACATCAACTGGAAGCAATCTGATTGAAAAGCCAATGTTTATGCTTTTCAGGATCCGCTCCGCTCACAGCTGTGCAGTTACTCTGGGTCAACATGATAATGGACACCCTGGGTGCACTGGCATTGGCCACAGAGCCGCCAAAGGATGAATTGATGAAAAGGCGACCAGTTGGAAAGGGTACCAGCTTCATAACAAAGGCCATGTGGAGAAATATAATTGGTGAGAGCATATATCAACTAGCTGTCCTTGGAGTTCTCAATTTCGATGGGAAGAGTTTACTGCGACTTCACGGGTCAGATGCTACTGAAGTACTGGATACTGTGATTTTCAACACATTTGTTTTCTGCCAGGTACATCCCTTCTCGTTGTGGCTATATTTAGACCATCATGAACAATACCAACAACATGGCATGGTTATTGTTAAATCTTTTCTGTGTTAGCTCGATTCTTTGCTAGTATATTATGCTTCTCAATTATGGTTGACGCAGGTGCTTCCTCTGCACCTTCCTTTTGCATAAATGCAATAATCAGGTCTTTTGACATTACCATCTTGTCACCAGTTTTATGCGCATACAAGAAGATTTCGCTCAAATTCTCTGATTATCTCAGAAATTCTCACTGATGGCAGAAAGTGCCGACCTCTTTTCAGGTATTTAACGAAATAAACAGCAGAGACATAGAGAAGATAAATGTATTCCGGGGCATTTTCAGCAGCTGGATATTCCTCCTCATCATAGTCTCCACGGTCGCATTCCAAGCAATCATTGTGGAGTTCCTCGGCACATTCGCAAGCACCGTGCCACTAAGCTGGCAGCTGTGGGCGCTATGCGTCTTGCTTGGCTCGGTGAGCTTGCCTTTAGGAGCTCTTATCAAGTGCATCCCTGTTGGACGAGATGCACCGAAGCACCGCGATGGACACGAGCATCACGATGGGTATGAGCCGCTGCCTTCTGGTCCAGAACTGGCTTGAACGCGACGAAGCGCCAAAGGCAGTTTCAATGACTAACCGATATCTCGAAATTGACTGTGGACGGCCTGTTTTGGCTGGTCGTCAGCATTTTTTTTTTACAAAAGGAAAAAAGTTGAGAAGGAATAAGAGACGATTAGGAGGCTTTAGGGACGCAGCTTCTGCATAGTTCATCCTTTTTAGTCCTATTTTGGATTGTCTAACTCAACTGGTCAGTTTTTCCCGCGGGTCTTCTTTCTCGAACTCGAAAGTTTTGACATTGTGTCGGTGTATATTCGGATTTCTCTCGCATCGCATGCATTGCTTCTTCACGTTATGCTCGATCGAATTTTTTCCAGTTCGTTCCATATTGTTACCATCACTAGCGAAAATAAATTCGGACACGCTTATTCTGTTCTTCAAAAGAGCTCCTGTTTCTTCACCTGTTCACAGGATTTCCGTCCTGCCGTTGCGGGAATCAACATCACGTCACGGGTCAAGTATCGGTAATCTAAGTGAGCTCATTAACTCTGCGGAGTGTTCATTACCAAACAAATCATTCTGCAGATGATTGACGCTGCACCATACATTTCGGAAGAGACTACCAAGCAAAAACCAATTTGAACTACAGCAAGGAAGAGTTGCAGGCGAGTTATTAGAAGGAAGCAGCAACATCAGTCTTGAAAATGAGGTAAAAAACAATCTTAAAGACAACCAAGTGTCGAATCTCGACGCGCCCTTTTACGTTATGAGGTGCATTCTATTTGTGTTGGGAATCTAAAAGATAACCAAACGCCCCCTGAGAACTTTACCGTTTCCGACGAACCTCTGTTGGCCAATCCCCCTAAAAGGACCTATTGCATCATGAGGTGCATTCTACTTGTGATGCATCATGGGGTGGCAAAGTTCTGCGGTCCGTGGGCTAAAAAAATTCGAAAATTTCCGTGCTGGTAGAATTTGAAAGCTGCTGGTAATTCTCCAATCTTGTTGATAAAAAAAATTATTACCAGTAATTTGCTCGTCAGTAAACCAGTAATAATTGCCAACACTATCAAGAGTTCACCAATTTTCCAATAAAGCAGTAAATTACCAATTCTTGTGTTAACTTTTACCAGTATTATGAGTAATTCTTAACATTATTAGGAATTTACTAACAGTCTGATGAAGTAGTAAATTACCAGCTTTTCTTGAATTTTGCCAGCTTCTTAAGCAAGTGCTGGCAATCCACTTCGGATACCGGTAAATTTTAGAGGAGTTGGCAATTTACTACTTCATTGGAATGCTTGTAGATTCCCCACGGTATCGGTAATCTATTTACGATAACTGTAAAATTTCAAATGAGTTGTTAATTTACTATTTCATTGCAATATTGGTACAGTCCCGAGAGTGCTCGTAATTCACTTGCGAGGCTGTTAAAATTTCAGAGGAGTTGGTAAGTCACTGTGTCTTCATTAGAACGCAGGTAAATTCCTAATGGGAGTTGGTAATTTACTACCGGTTTATCTAACGTCGGAATCTACCATTGACAGGACAATTTTCCAGCTTTTGTCAGGACTGGTGACAAAATCTGGCACAATGACATTCTCATTGCCCTAATGACGACTCCTAGTGCCTCAAAAGTTTCACTTCTTTCCAGGCACACAACAAGCGATAGACTCTGAACCAAAATTCATTCTAGGAAAAACCCCGAAATTTTGACAATGTTAGGA
This sequence comes from Syzygium jambos, assembly GCA_031216235.1. NCBI lineage: Eukaryota > Viridiplantae > Streptophyta > Magnoliopsida > Myrtales > Myrtaceae > Syzygium > Syzygium jambos. The sequence goes on along the minus strand of CM062230.1, from coordinate 15,163,212 downwards.
AAAGAAGAGAGGACATGCTTGGCACATACCTAATGATCATCTGTGTCGAACCACTTTGCCCTTGACCATAACGACAGGCACGTGCGAAACTTCAGGCCACAGCTCACCAACTTCCACCTTACACCTCTCACTCAGTCGAGGGCAACCCGAATCAACTCCTCTAGTGCAGTGAGCAATTCCGCTTCTTGCAGCAATGACAATCGAGGACACCCGCGAATATGAAGCTTTTTGAGACGCGTAAGATCTTGCAGCCGCTCCAGTGGAGCCACCAAGTTTATGCACCGATCACGGTGAAGCTGAGACCGAGAAGAGGTCCAATTCCTCATCCTCAGGCTGAGTCAACACGAGCTTATCACAACCTGCAATCTGCAATGACTCTAGCGCAATCAGTTCGGCCAGCGGCAGGGACATTAGTCGCAGACAATTTTCTGTTATCAAAGATATAAGCTATTCAAGCATATTCTGCCCCCGAACAAAAAGTCTAGATTTCCACAGTTACGTAACCGGCAAGTGCCTCGAAGACTTCATGCGATGAATTCCATTCTCAAGGAGACTTCGCTACTTATTGTCAACCATAAAAATTGAAGGTTGATTAACCTATACATACCTCCAGGAAATTCCTCCAGTCCTGAGCACCCAGCAAGAGATAAAAACAGTAAACTACGTAGCTTACAGATAGAATCTGGAAGTCTGTCCAAGTGGCGATTCCCCCTACTTCAAGCACTTTAATTCACCCATGGAACTTGGAAACCTTTCAAAGCTAGAAGAATACAAGTTCAGAAACCTTAAATGTTGCACTTAGATATGCTGTTGACAGATCCTCTCGCATCAAATGTGTCCTCGGATTCACAGTTAATCATTCGCACTCGGTTTGACTTTAACTTGCGCAAGAAGGGTGGGGCTTGGTCCTCTTTCAATCTTCCCAACGAATTGGTACACGGTAAAGTAATATGTCGAGTTCTTCCTGGAATTCTCTGGGAATTAACATTAAGTTGGAAGTGATATTTATGTTCTGTGGATACTGATGATGCAATACCATACAGTAAATCGTGCATTCTGAAAACGAGATCTGGGCTGGCTTGCTGGTCTTCTTGGAAGAAGGATCTGGAACACAACTCTTTGAAGCACTTGCTACAGGTGACTTCAGGAGCTCAGTTTCCATCTGATGATGGAACAAGCCCACACGCAGTCCATATATAAGCCGTACCTAAATAGGCGAAGCTAGCACCACTAAGATGAACACAGTGCAAAACATTGTTTTAAGTGGGATGGCAAATGATTGTTACACAGTTTCAGGATACGTAATATGTCGTCCTTTGTCTGTGCGGATCTACACATGTCGCCGTCCCCACCAGCTCCCAAAACGTTCGTTGTCCTTCAAGTGCAGTAGGCTGCCTAACATCTTCAATGCCAGAGGAACTCCCCTGCATCTTTCTACGATTTCATTTCCAATCTGGAGGAGACAGGGACCTATTTCCGTTCACTTTTCACAAACGCCCATCTCTTGAATTAGGACACTGAGTGTTCATGTGAAAGGCCCTGTAGGTTGTACAACCATGCAAAACCCATTCCCATAGGAGCTGCTGAGTCGGGTGGGGTCACAATCACCTTGCTTCCATCAGCGGCTTCTGCCAATTCGTCCCTCAAATCCTCCCATTCATCCCGGTTCATTTTCCTCACACCAGCTAAGAAGAGTTAGAACTTTCCGCGATTTATAACGTCTTTTAGAAGAGTTTGCAGCTGGCGATAGTTCAAGTTGTTCAAACTCTGCTTAAGTGCACATTGGACGATTCTTTCCATTATTAGCAGCATGCTACAATCATCGGGCATACTGACCCAAATTAGCAAAGCAAAGTGCTCCCTCACTTTATTGTCATTCAATAAAAGAAGCTGCATAACTTGCGGAGTTTTGGTAGTTGACTGTTCAATTTGTTTCTTGAGACTCAAGTTCACACTGGACATTAGCAAACAAGTCCTCAACATCATACAAGACATCCTTAAGCTGCTCTAACCATACTCTGAGCTTTTGGCTGTATGCCAGTTTCTCTTCAGCATCCGGAGCACTCCTTTAATGAAAGTCAATGCATATTGAAGCTTCCTCAGCTTGGCTTCAATGTCATCATCAACCAGGGCATCTTCTTGAAGGGCAAGAGACGTCAGCTTCTGCAGGACCCTCTCAGTGAAGCCATAGAGCACTGAACTCTCCATTCCCTGGTTTGTGTTGTGGATGGAGGATTTATGCTAAACTAGAGCCACTCAGTAACTTTAAAAACAAAACCCAATTCAGCTCCAATCAAGTACTCTTTAAGGACCAAAGTACTTAAATCAGGACTCCTCTAGCTCTACAACAATGCTAGTTTTCTTCTTCACAGTGTGGTGCTTGGAGCATTACATACGTCTCGCGTCACACAAGAGCGCCACCATTTAGAACCTTACCTTATTAAAAGCTAAAGGGAAGTTACATTTCTTAATGAAAGACCATGTAAAACCCAGTTTCAACTCTGCTTTTCTTGATTGCCTGGACCAACACTATATCAAAAGCAGAGTAGACACGTACATTTTTTTTATACAATTATTATGGCCTCACATGCGAACCCACCCTAAGTTTTTAAGTACTCGGAGGTTCGTTTTCCATTCTTCGGGGATAAGGACACCACAAGAATCTCCACTCTTTAGGCAAGACGTGAATTAGCAAATAAAGGGTCTAAATATAAATATAAAAATAAAAATCTATTGGCCCTCCCCACATACTACCTGATATTAGGGAAAAAAACGTGTGAAATTTGGCTAAAGTTTCATGGAAGATTCACTCATCTCTCTCTAAAAGAATAGCCAGGGTGTCTCTCTCTCTCTCCTAACCAAATAGACAGCGAAATCGAGCAAGAAGAAAGGTTTAGAGGGCCATTAACTTAGTTTTAACTTATTAATGATTAACAATAATTTAACATATCATTAACTAAAACTAATCAGGGACAAAACACAGACTAATCACTACAAAAAAACTGTAATTTAGCTACAACATATTTGCGACGACAACAGTATCGTCGCTAATTAGCGACAACAAAAGGCAAATAGTCGCTAAGTGGCGACGAAATTAGCGACCAAGTTAATTTCGTCGCCAATTACCGAAAATAGCGACGGCAACAGACAATTAGTCGCTAATTCGTCGCTAAATACCCACGAGATAAAGATGTCGTCGCCAATTTGTGACGATCACGCTTTTCTGTCGCTAAATAGCGACTACATTCAGCGACGGCATGTTTATCATAGCTAAGTAGCTACGAAAATACTAGGTAGTCGCAAAAACACAGTTTAGCGACGCATCGTAATTACTTCGTCGCTAATGTGATCTAATGTTACATTTTACGTTTCTTGATCTCTGGACAGTTTAGCGACTAAGTTGTCGCAATCTCGTCTCAAATTAGCGACGATATTAGTACCGTCACTAAATAGCTACTATATTTACCTACGACTTGTGTTTAGTCGCTGAATAGCGACTATCTTTAGCGACGATTTAATTATTAGTCGCTATTTAGCGACGAAATAAATATATTTCGTCGCTAAATATAGCTTATATCAGCAACAAAACAGACGATTCATTCATTTCGCAGCACTCGATCTCTTCTTCCTCTCTGTCTGAACGAGAGCCCGACGCCTACTTGGAGTAAGTACAAGTTACCTGGAGGTGGAGATGCGTATGCTTTAGCGAAGAAATCGGAAAAGCTAAAGGGAGTGAGAAATTCGCGATTGAAGAAACCGCAAAAAATAGCGACGGTCATACCCTTGTCGTCGCCAAAAGTGGCCGAGAGCTTTATATTTGGTATTCGGTCCGACGTTAGCGACGGACCCTGTTCTTGTCGCTAATTAGTGACGGAGCCGCGCTTGGTCGTCGCCAAAAGTGGCCGAGAGCTATACAATTTGCAATGGGGTACATCGTTGCGACAAAGCATAAACAATAGTCGCTAATTGGCGACGGCCATACCCTTGTCGTCGCCAAAAGTGGCCGAGAGCTTTATATTTGGTATTCGGTCCGACGTTAGCGACGGACCCTGTTCTTGTCGCTAATTAGTGACGGAGACGTGCTCGGTCGTCGCCAAAAGTGACCGAGAGCTATACAATTTGCATTCGGGGACATCATTAGCGACGGATCACATATCTTCGTCGCTAATTGGTGACGGGGAGCGCATGTCGTCGCTAAAAGTGGCCATGAGTAATCATAAAATTTGAAATTGTAGCGACGATGCTGTCGCTGATTGGTCGCCAAATGTGGCCGAGTTATGGATTTGATTCAGGCGTTTTAGCGACTACTTGGTCGCTATACCGTCGCAATTAGCGACGGAGGTTTTTAATTGGTAGCCAATTAGCGACGATTCGTGGCTATGCCGTCGCTGAATCACGATAACCTAAGTTCGAAATCGATTTTGCCCAGTCTGTCTCTCTCTATCTCTCCTCTACTCTCGCTCTCCCTGTGACCTCCGACGCCGCTCGATCGCCCGCCGCCGCTCGTTTGGCCTCTCGCCGCCGCTCGTCCGCCCGCTCCCCGCCGCTCGTCCACCCGCTCGGCTGCCCGCTCCCCGCCGCCCGCTCCTCCGCCCGCCACCGACGACCGCTGTAAGTTCTCGGCCCGAATGATTTCGTTTGATGCTGTAAGTTCTCGATAGAGGGGCACACGTTACTCCTTTGATGCTTTCGATGCTGACGGACTCTATTTGCTGAACGATCGGTTTTTGATTGGTGAGAAATTTCACCGGCACGGTTTTGTTTTCGTTGGTCTGGACTTTCCTATTATTTGATATAACATTGAGTCTGCTGAGAACTATCCTATCATTCTGCGGTTCTGTTTTTGTAGTCTGTGATGGCTTATGCTTTTCGATGAGTAAGCAAGTCTGCTGAGAAATAGTTGTTCTCTTTAATATGCATCTGGTGTTGCCGTGGATTTTGTTGGTCTGAACGTTAAACTGCTTGAGGAACCAGAACACAGAGGAAGGAAAGAATGTGCAAGATGTTGTTATCATAACTGCGCCTCTTAGCTGCTGTTGCCGTGGATTTTGATCCTAGATGTCCCCAATTTTCCTACTCCTATCCCAATCTGGTCCTTCGTGCCCACGCCCACTTGGGTCGAAACGCCCCCCACAGAACCGCAGCCTCAACAGTTGGAAGATGAAGGAACGGAGGAGACTCAATCTGAGGGCGAGCCTTTGATCACGGCACGATCATCGGTAGGCCAAGCGTCGACACCGCCAAGCGCCGAAGATGCGGATGATAATTGGGTCATCGATGATGAAGGGAGGAGGCGGATAGAACCGTTAGGAGACTCGTAAGTACAATTTGATGAAAGTGCATAATTTTTTGTTATTAACTGTATAGGCTAGATTTTCTTTGGAATTTGAGATGTTTTATGTATTTTTTATGTTTAACAAATGCAGCTTCTACAGAGCGACGGTAGTCCTGCGGGACTGGTATCGTATGATCAACAATTTTTGGCGTGGGCCATATACATGCATTACGCAAGCGCCGGAGGAACATAGGAGAGTATGGTGGCGAGAGTTTGAGGTAAGTGTAAGATCGGTTTGTTAGTGACATTTCTAAAATGTATTGGTAAATTGAGTTAGCGTTTTTTTTTTTTGCAGCGCAAGTCACGCCCCGTACCCCGCGAAGCATGATCATCCGCGTAGGTCGAAATAAAATGTGACGCTCCCAGGATTTGCATCACCGACCCAAAACCCGAATCAGAGAAAAACGCACATCACATGCGGAAACCACGTATATATATATATATATACACACCCAGACATGCAATTATAACCATGAATAGCAATAGACCTTAATAAGCTAAGAAACACTAACATATAAACACCCTTTTTAAAACTTATACAAACTAGTTATTTACAATCAAAAAGAATACAACAAAAGGCCACTAAACAAAAAGGATCGGTGGCCTAGGGTATCAGCTAACTACCCAGGGAGAGTTACATCAAAAAGAGGGGTTAATCTAACTCCTATCATTGGGATCTGCCCTATGGCTCCCCGCCTGGATTGGACGGCGCTGCTGACTCCTCAGACGAGTCCTCCTCCGACAGAACTTCCTCGTCTGACCCCACTTCTGCCACTTCTCCAGCTGGCTCACCGTTCTCTCCCACTACTTCCAGATTCAGTTCTTCGTCTTCCTCCTCAATTATATCGTCAGCTATAACTTGCTCACCACCTTGCACTTCGTCCATCGGTATCGGTCCATCCACCGTATCGCCCACGCTGCTTACACTAAGGGAGGCGGGAGGATCAGAGACTTCTCCACTCACCATTTGGGGAATCATGACGCCATTAACATCTACTGGAACATCAAAAGTCCTCCTCGGAGGTCCAGTGACACCATTAGCTCCCCTATAACACCAGGCTACGTACTCCTGAGTCTCGTTGTAATCTTCTCCCACATCTATCAGTACAACCGATTGATATCTAACGTACGCTGATCCATCTCCACAAGGATGAACACTAACACCTCGTTGAATCCTATGTGGATATCCAAAAAGAGGGGCCCTCCTCGGCATCCTATGGACGGGGGTCTGAAAATCGGTTTTACCACAACCGTGAGATAAACTCAGCAAGTAAAATCTCTAATCCTAAACTAGGCTAACGTGCACCTCCAGAAATAAATGAAATACATAAAACACTGAAACCAGTAATTAAATCATTATAAGTTCACATGGGCTCACAGCCCGATCTCAATACTCCAGCCCTGCAGGTTAGGCTTTCGATATCAATATAACTCATAAACAATTAAATCGACCCGAAGGCCATGACCCAATGGTCATCACAGTTTAACTCGACCCGAAGGCCATGACCCAATGGTCATCAATCATTCGACCCGAAGGCCCGACCCGTCGGTCACAGTTATAAATCGACCCGAAGGCCTGACCCGTCGGTCACAATTACACTCGACCCGTAGGCCTGACCCGTCGGTCACAGTTATAAATCGACCCGAAGGCCTGACCCGTCGGTCACAATTACACTCGTAATTCATATCACAACCAATGTGGACATTTACAATCAAAGGCCCAATTAAATCTCAATGGGCTTCAACAATTTCCATTCAATTCACATCAAGGCCCATTCAACTTTCTAATTGGGCTTCAACAATTCCAATTTTATTTCCAACAATCAAGGCCCATTTAAAATCCTCTAAATTGGGCCCATTTAAAATTCTCCAATTTGGGCCCATTTAAATTTCTCTAATTTGGGCCCATTTAAAATTCTCCAATTTGGGCCCAATTAACACAAAATTCGGAGCCCATGCAGCCCACACCAATTCAGCCCACAAATCCTTTCTAAATTACCACTAAACCACTATAATTAGCCCTAATTAAGTCCACTAATCAATCCTTGCATAAAACACACTTAATTATGCTCTAATTATAATAATTTAACCCCTAATCAAGCATAATTAGACTAATTTAGCGATTAGTAGTTTTACTCGCCTAATGACGACGCGAGACGACGGGAGCGAGCGGCCGATGACCGGCGAGCGGTACGATCGACGGCGGCGCCCCAAAGCAAGCCGGCGGTCTACGGTGGTCCGGCGAAGCCCACGGCCAAGTCTCGGCCAAAACAGGGGAGGGTCGGCTGAGGACGGAGGAAAGTGAGATGGGGAGGCGAAGCTGGTCGGCTGGGGTGGCGCACGGCGGCGCGGCCAGGCGGAACACGCTCGGCGCCGGCGACGGCGTCCTTGCTCGCCTCGGCTGGAGCGGCTGCCACGGGCGGACACGGGCGACGGGAGAGGGGGATTGGGTTGCGACTGGGCTAGGGACGGCGCCAGAGGTCGGCACGTGGTGGTTGGCGGCCAGCAGCTCCGGCGAGGCCTGCTGTTCCGGCGTGAACAGTGGCCGGCGGTGCTGGAATGGCTGGAACGAGCAGCTGCCGAGAGGATTTCGGGAGGAGAGAGAGACGCGGGAAGAGAGAGAGTGAGCTGAGGTGAGAGAGAGAGAGAGAGTCAAAGATGGTCAAGAGAGAGGGTGAGTGGATGCCACATGTCACAATCCTAGACCAAAAGACCAAAATACCCCTAATCCAAGGGTTGAAATTGCTTCTTATCCAATAATGCAAGGGTAAAATGGTCATTTGCCCCTAACCATGGTTAATCAACTCTAGTTAACCTTACCCAACCTTGGTTAACCTCCAAAATGTAATTCAAAATTCGAAATAAATCAAAATGGCCTAGGGGCAATTCCGTCATTTTTCCGCCCGGAACCGAAATTCCAATTTTCACTCATACCGGTCCTAAATATTCATGTGATACCTAATCCAGAGTCGGAATCGCGAAATTCACTTTCTAAGCCCTCGAAAATCGTCTGCGAAGTTTCCGGGAATAAAATAATATTATTTTCCAATTTTTGTCGAAAATCCACTTTTTGTCCAGAATCACTCCAAACACACTTGGATACCCCAAAATGACGTTGGCCGCGAAAAATAACCTCAAACGGCCTCCGAATTCGGCCTCGGCGCTCCTAGGGGCAAAATAGTCTTTTTCTCACTCTCTGACAGATTTCCAGTTTTTCAACCGTTTTAATTCCAAACATGAATGGCCATTCCAAATTGACGTCCGTCTTGCAAAATAGTCGCAATTACCCTTGAGATTTTGATATCGAAACTCGAGTCCAATATTGTAATCTCAATATGCTCGTTTTGCAGTTTTAGGGTCTCTTACTAACGAGTGGCTGTTTAGGTGTTACGCGTATCGACCTAAGATTGTCCGAATCGTGATGGTCTAAATTTCGAGAGAACGAGAGGAATTATCACTAGCACCAGGGTCACGATCGTTTGGATTACAATCAGGTTTTATTCGTCAGGTGTACTTTCGGTCGTGCGAAATCACTCGCTATCCGATCGTACGTTACTGACAGAATCAACCAGTCATTTCCTAAGATCGGCCTATATTGGCTCAAAATATTTCCTCAACTTTCTTCGAAATCAGCGTTCAGTCGCGATCGGGTTCTCGGTCCACATACATGTTCCTATTTAGCCTTTCTCATATGGTCAGTGTCCCGAGACTAATCAGGTTCAGGCGAGACTCACTAAAATTACACGAGAATGAATATACACTTTATTGGTCCCGATAACGGGTCAAAATTCAGGATGTTACAACTCTTCCCCCTTACAAAAATTTCGTCCTCGAAATTTGAACTTCAACCCTGTTCTTCGAACAACTGGGGGTGTTGACGTCGCATAGTTTCCTCGCTTTCCCAAGTAGCGCCCTCTGTCCCGTGGTGTTCCCAAACTACCTTCACCATCGGGATTGTCTTGTTCCGAAGTACTCGATCCTTTCTGTCTTCGATTCTGACTGGTCTCTCCACGTACGACACCCTGTCGTCCACGTCTATTTCTTCGTATCTTAGAACGTGTGTCGAATCCGGTTCATACTTTCTCAACATCGACACGTGGAAGACGTTGTGTATTTGGGACAAATTCGGTGGCAGGGCCAGTCTGTACGCCATGTCGCCAATCTTTTCCAAAATCTCAAACGGCCCAACAAATCTCGGACTCAACTTTCCTTTCTTGCCAAATCGGGATAATCCCTTCATAGGCGACACTTTTAAAAATACATGGTCCCCAACTTGAAATTCCAGATGTCGTCGTCTCCGATCGGCATAACTTTTCTGTCGACTCTGTGCTGTTTTTAACCTTTCTCTAATGATCTCAACAGCTTCTACTGTCTACTGCACCAACTCTGGTCCTGTAATGCTCCGTTCTCCCACTTCATCCCAGCACACGGGAGTCCTACATGCTCTGCCATACAAAGCCTCAAACGGGGCCATCTGAATACTCTGCTGATAACTGTTATTGTATGCAAACTCCACCAGATGTAGCTGTTCTTCCCATTTACCCTGAAAATCCACTACACAAGCCCTCAACATATCCTCAAGGGTCTGGATTGTTCTTTCTGATTGCCCATCGGTCTGTGGATGATAAGCTGTACTGAACTGCACCTTTGTCCCCAAGGCTGTCTGTAGACTTTTCCAGAAGTTCGCTGTAAACCTCGGATCACGATCTGAAGTAATCGTCACTGGCACTCCGTGCAGTCTCACAATCTGTCTTACATACAGCTCTGCATACCTTTCTAACTCAAAATCCTTGCGCACTGCCAGAAAATGCGCTGACTTAGTCAGTCTATCTACTATCACCCAAATGGAATCATGCCCTCTCTGACTCCTTGGTAGTCCCGTTACAAAGTCCATGGTAATATGTTCCCATTTCCATTCGGGGATTTCCAATGGTCGCAGCAATCCTCCCGGTTTACAGTGTTGTGCCTTGACCTGCTGACACGTCAAACACTTAGCCACATGCTTGGCTACATCCGCTTTCAATCCATTCCACCAATAATGTTGCCTTAAATTCTGATACATTTTCGTACTGCCAGGGTGGATACTGTAATTGCTGCGATGAGCTTCTCGCAATATCTCTTCCTTAAGCTCAATATCATCCGGCACACACCATCGTCCCCTATACTTTAGGACTCCATCCTCTGATACCTGAAAATCTGGCTTCCTTGCCGCGACATCCATTTCCACAATCTTCTGAATCTCTTGATCCGTAGATTGTAGAGCCTTAATCCTAGTTTGAATCTCCGGCTCGATCCTCAAAGTAGCCAGCAGGTTCGACACCTGACTTAATTCCAACTTAAATTCCGAGTCTCGGAGCCTTTCCAATAACGTCCATTCCTTGATCATCAAGTGCGCCATACTAGACTTGCGACTTAGTGCATCCGCGACTCGATTCGCTTTTCCAGGATGATACATGATGTCGCAGTCATAATCCTTTAGAAGTTCCATCCACCTACGCTGCCTCATATTCAACTCTTTCTGCGAGAACAGGTATTTGAGGCTCTGATGATCCGTATAAATCTGAAACTTTTCCCCACACAAATAATGTCTCCAGATTTTGAGTGCAAAGACGATGGCAGCCAACTCTAAGTCATGCGTCGGATAATTCACTTCATGGGGTCTCAACTGACGCGACGCATACGCAACTACTTTTCCATGTTGCATTAACACACAACCAAGTCCTTTGAACGAAGCATCACTGTACACTTCAAATCCACCCGGTCCAGAGGGGATAGTTAAGACTGGAGCTGTCGTCAGTCTGTGCTTAAGCTCTTGAAAACTTCGTTCGCACTTATCGTCCCATTCAAACTTAGTTTCCTTTTTCAGTAATCGCGTCAATGGCGTGGCTATCGACGAGAATCCTTCCACGAAACGTCGATAATAGCCAGCCAATCCTAAGAAACTTCTGATCTCTGTCACTGACGTCGGCCTGGGCCACTTAAGTACCGCTTCAATCTTAGTCGGATCCACTGATATTCCTTCTCCCGACACGATATGTCCAAGAAAGGCTACCTTGCTAAGCCAGAACTCACATTTACTGAACTTCGCATAAAGCGCATGTTCTCTCAACGTCCGTAGAACTTCCGTCAAATGCACTTCATGCTCCTCTGAACTCTTCGAATACACCAGAATATCGTCAATGAATACTATGACGAACTGATCCAGAAATTCCTTAAAAACTCTGTTCATCAGATCCATGAAAGCTGCAGGGGCATTCGTTAAACCAAAGGGCATGACTGTAAACTCATAATGCCCGTACCTCGTTCTAAATGCAGTCTTGGGTATATCCTCCTTTCGAATTCTCAACTGATGATACCCTGTCCGTAGATCAATCTTGGAGAATACTGACGCCCCTTGTAACTGATCGAACAAGTCGTCGATCCGTGGCAGTGGATACTTATTCTTTATAGTCATCTGATTCAACTGCCGATAATCGATGCATAACCTTAACGTCCCGTCCTTTTTCTTCACAAACAGGACTGGCGCTCCCCATGGAGACGCACTAGGACGAATAAATCCCTTATCTAGTAACTCCTGCATCTGAACTTTCAACTCTTTCAATTCCGACAACGACATCCGATACGGGGCCTTAGAAATTGGCTCAGTTCCTGGGGCCAACTCTATTACAAATTCCACTTCCCGTTCTGGCGGCAAACCCGGTAACTCTTGAGGAAAAACTTCAGGGAAATTACATACTACAGAGATTTCTTCCAATTTAGGTTCCACCAATGTCGGATCCTTAACGTTAACCAAATACCCCTCACAACCTTCCTCAAGCATTTCTGTTGCTTCCACTGAGGAAATCCAAGGGATCGAGGTTCCTCCTCGGTTTCCCTGAAATTCAAACTTAGGACGACCAATCGGATTAAATTGGATCGTCCTGCTGCCGCAATCCATAACGGCTTTCTGTTTAGTCAGCCAATCCATACCAATGATCACATCAAAGTCATACATGGCTAACACAGCTAAATCAATTCTTTCCTCAACATTTCCAATCACAATTTTACAGTCCAAACATCCCAATGATACTAACACCCTATCATGCAGTGGGGTCGTCACACACAACATAATCTCAAGTAATACAGGCTCCAGACCAACCAGTCTAACAAACTGCTCAGAAATAAATGAATGGGTTGCCCCGGGATCAAACAACGCATATGCCGAATGATTGCAAAGAGAAACGGTACCTGTGACCACGCCTGGCGCGTCCTCAGCATCCTTTCGCGCCATAGCATACACTCGTCCTTGAGCAGGTGGTCTGCCCTGAATAGCCGGTGGAGGATTTCCGGCCTGATTTCCAATTCTAAGCGGCTGCTGTGGTTGACCTGGGGGTCCTAAAAGTCGTTGTTGGGGGCAATTCTTGATCTGGTGCCCCATACTCCCACAGCGAAAACAAGCCCCAATCCTATGTTGCGTCTGACTGGGCTTCCCGATAATCCTTCTCGGGGGCGGAACAAAGCGTCTATTACTGGCCATTGTTCTCCTTACAAAGCGACGATTGTCCCGATTAGGAATAAACCTCGAACCCGATGCTGATGCCCTTTCAATCTGATCCCGTTCCATAGTCTGGGCTCGCTCATATAACTCTCTATAATCCCTGATATTCAATAAAAGCATCTGAGTGCGAAGTTCCGGTTTCAGTCCATCCCGGAACCTTCGAGCCTTGTCCAGGGGATTCTCAACCATTCTTGGGGCAAACTTGGATAATCTAATAAACTCTGCCTCATACTGCACTACCGTCATCGACCCCTGACGAAGTCTCATAAACTCTGCCATCTTCTTCTCCTGGGCACTCTCAGAGAAAAACTGTCCATAGAAGTGCTCGACGAATATCGCCCAGGTCGGTTCCATAAACTCTGGAAACACTCTATCCTTAACCGCCTTCCACCAGTCATGGGCATTGTCCTGCAGTTGATACGATGCCAATAAGATCTTCTCCCTCTCAGTACACTCTAACAGCTCAAATGCCTTTTCCAATTCCTCCACCCAACGCGGGGCGGCTTCGGGGTCACCTCTGCCCGTGAACTTGGGCGGTTTCAACTTAAGAAAATGTTCCACCAACTGATGCATTGGTCTCGGTGCCACTACCGGTTGGGCTTGTACTGGCTGGGCTTGGGCTTGATTCTCTTGGACGGCAGCAACTGCTGCGGCCTCAGCAGCCTGAGCGGTCGCATTCTCTCTTTCCTGCGCCTGCCTATCCATCACATTACCGATTCTGTCTAGCGCCCTAAGAACTCCTTCCATTCGCGGATCTTCCGCCTGTCTAACATCAGCTCTGGGGTCCACTGCAGCCCCAATACCAACTCTAGGATTCTCTCCCTCTCTAGCACCCACACCGATGTTTTCTATCGCTCTAGCTCTAGCGCGACCTCTACCACGAGCTTCTCTGCCTGCGCCCCTCCTTGGAGCTCTTCCTACTCTTCCTCTTTCACTGCTCATCTTTCTATCCTGAGTGCTCGACTACCTGCTATAATTCCATTCAGGAATTAGAGACCTAGGCCAACTAACCGGTCTAAGTTCTAGGCAGGTATAAACACAGAAATAATTAAGCACTCAGCATGCGGCTAACACAACAGCACAAAATTTTCACCCAAGAACTCGCACACTAACCTTGGGTCCTGCCGCACCTGCACAATACTGGTTCAATCAATCACCACAATAGTCAAGCACAAACATTCTGGAGGTACACTTAGCACACTATGTCACCCTATAGCTACCCATGGTCATTTCTCCTTATCACTCCAAGGCTCCACTAAATCAAACAGAGCTGTCCTTGCTCTGATACCAATTCGAACGGGGATGTCACGCCCCGTACCCCACGAAGCATGATCATCCGCGTAGGTCGAAATAAAATGTGACGCTCCCAGGATTTGCATCACCGACCCAAAACCCGAATCAGAGAAAAACGCACATCACATGCGGAAACCACGTATATATATATATATATACACCCAGACATGCAATTATAACCATGAATAGCAATAGACCTTAATAAGCTAAGAAACACTAACATATAAACACCCTTTTTAAAACTTATACAAACTAGTTATTTACAATCAAAAAGAATACAACAAAAGGCCACTAAACAAAAAGGATCGGTGGCCTACGGTATCAGCTAACTACCCAGGGAGAGTTACATCAAAAAGAGGGGTTAATCTAACTCCTATCATTGGGATCTGCCCTATGGCTCCCCGCCTGGATTGGACGGCGCTGCTGACTCCTCAGACGAGTCCTCCTCCGACAGAACTTCCTCGTCTGACCCCACTTCTGCCACTTCTCCAGCTGGCTCACCGTTCTCTCCCACTACTTACAGATTCAGTTCTTCGTCTTCCTCCTCAATTATATCGTCAGCTATAACTTGCTCACCACCTTGCACTTCGTCCATCGGTATCGGTCCATCCACCGTATCGCCCACGCTGCTTACACTAAGGGAGGCGGGAGGATCAGAGACTTCTCCACTCACCATTTGGGGAATCATGACGCCATTAACATCTACTGGAACATCAAAAGTCCTCATCGGAGGTCCAGTGACACCATTAGCTCCCCTATAACACCAGGCTACGTACTCCTGAGTCTCGTTGTAATCTTCTCCCACATCTATCAGTACAACCGATTGATATCTAACGTACGCTGATCCATCTCCACAAGGATGAACACTAACACCTCGTTGAATCCTATGTGGATATCCAAAAAGAGGGGCCCTCCTCGGCATCCTATGGACGGGGGTCTGAAAATCGGTTTTACCACAACCGTGAGATAAACTCAGCAAGTAAAATCTCTAATCCTAAACTAGGCTAACGTGCACCTCCAGAAATAAATGAAATACATAAAACACTGAAACCAGTAATTAAATCATTATAAGTTCACATGGGCTCACAGCCCGATCTCAATACTCCAGCCCTGCAGGTTAGGCTTTCGATATCAATATAACTCATAAACAATTAAATCGACCCGAAGGCCATGACCCAATGGTCATCACAGTTTAACTCGACCCGAAGGCCATGACCCAATGGTCATCAATCATTCGACCCGAAGGCCCGACCCGTCGGTCACAGTTATAAATCGACCCGAAGGCCTGACCCGTCGGTCACAATTACACTCGACCCGTAGGCCTGACCCGTCGGTCACAGTTATAAATCGACCCGAAGGCCTGACCCGTCGGTCACAATTACACTCGTAATTCATATCACAACCAATGTGGACATTTACAATCAAAGGCCCAATTAAATCTCAATGGGCTTCAACAATTTCCATTCAATTCACATCAAGGCCCATTCAACTTTCTAATTGGGCTTCAACAATTCCAATTTTATTTCCAACAATCAAGGCCCATTTAAAATCCTCTAAATTGGGCCCATTTAAAATTCTCCAATTTGGGCCCATTTAAATTTCTATAATTTGGGCCCATTTAAAATTCTCCAATTTGGGCCCAATTAACACAAAATTCGGAGCCCATGCAGCCCACACCAATTCAGCCCACAAATCCTTTCTAAATTACCACTAAACCACTATAATTAGCCCTAATTAAGTCCACTAATCAATCCTTGCATAAAACACACTTAATTATGCTCTAATTATAATAATTTAACCCCTAATCAAGCATAATTAGACTAATTTAGCGATTAGTAGTTTTACTCGCCTAATGACGACGCGAGACGACGGGAGCGAGCGGCCGATGACCGGCGAGCGGTACGATCGACGGCGGCGCCCCAAAGCAAGCCGGCGGTCTACGGTGGTCCGGCGAAGCCCACGGCCAAGTCTCGGCCAAAACAGGGGAGGGTCGGCTGAGGACGGAGGAAAGTGAGATGGGGAGGCGAAGCTGGTCGGCTGGGGTGGCGCACGGCGGCGCGGCCAGGCGGAACACGCTCGGCGCCGGCGACGGCGTCCTTGCTCGCCTCGGCTGGAGCGGCTGCCACGGGCGGACACGGGCGACGGGAGAGGGGGATTGGGTTGCGACTGGGCTAGGGACGGCGCCAGAGGTCGGCACGTGGTGGTTGGCGGCCAGCAGCTCCGGCGAGGCCTGCTGTTCCGGCGTGAACAGTGGCCGGCGGTGCTGGAATGGCTAGAACGAGCAGCTGCCGAGAGGATTTCGGGAGGAGAGAGAGACGCGGGAAGAGAGAGAGTGAGCTGAGGTGAGAGAGAGGGAGTCAAAGATGGTCAAGAGAGAGGGTGAGTGGATGCCACATGTCACAATCCTAGACCAAAAGACCAAAATACCCCTAATCCAAGGGTTGAAATTGCTTCTTATCCAATAATGCAAGGGTAAAATGGTCATTTGCCCCTAACCATGGTTAATCAACTCTAGTTAACCTTACCCAACCTTGGTTAACCTCCAAAATGTAATTCAAAATTCGAAATAAATCAAAATGGCCTAGGGGCAATTCCGTCATTTTTCCGCCCGGAACCGAAATTCCAATTTTCACTCATACCGGTCCTAAATATTCATGTGATACCTAATCCAGAGTCGGAATCGCGAAATTCACTTTCTAAGCCCTCGAAAATCGTCTGCGAAGTTTCCGGGAATAAAATAATATTATTTTCCAATTTTTGTCGAAAATCCACTTTTTGTCCAGAATCACTCCAAACACACTTGGATACCCCAAAATGACGTTGGCCGGGAAAAATAACCTCAAACGGCCTCCGAATTCGGCCTCGGCGCTCCTAGGGGCAAAATAGTCTTTTTCTCACTCTCTGACAGATTTCCAGTTTTTCAACCGTTTTAATTCCAAACATGAATGGCCATTCCAAATTGACGTCCGTCTTGCAAAATAGTCGCAATTACCCTTGAGATTTTGATATCGAAACTCGAGTCCAATATTGTAATCTCAATATGCTCGTTTTGCAGTTTTAGGGTCTCTTACTAACGAGTGGCTGTTTAGGTGTTACGCGTATCGACCTAAGATTGTCCGAATCGTGATGGTCTAAATTTCGAGAGAACGAGAGGAATTATCACTAGCACCAGGGTCACGATCGTTTGGATTACAATCAGGTTTTATTCGTCAGGTGTACTTTCGGTCGTGCGAAATCACTCGCTATCCGATCGTACGTTACTGACAGAATCAACCAGTCATTTCCTAAGATCGGCCTATATTGGCTCAAAATATTTCCTCAACTTTCTTCGAAATCAGCGTTCAGTCGCGATCGGGTTCTCGGTCCACGTACATGTTCCTATTTGGCCTTTCTCATATGGTCAGTGTCCCGAGACTGATCAGGTTCAGGCGAGACTCACTAAAATTACACGAGAATGAATATACACTTTATTGGTCCCGATAACGGGTCAAAATTCAGGATGTTACAGCGCAAGTACTATTGGGACAGATCTATGGATAGCGAGGTTAGAAGAATTTTAAACAAGAAGGCCGGCGATCACATGCGAAATGTGATGAACAAGGCGAAAACCACTCAGAGGCAGCCGGCTTAGATGGACGATCAGTCATGGAGGGAAATCCATAGAAAGTGGGCTAGTGAGGAGCATAAGCGCGCCAGCGAGAGGAATAAAATTAATCGAACTTCCAGTTCCAGAGAATCTGGGATTGGGACGTATGCCGGCGGCTCCATCACAGTTGCGGAGCACAAAAGGAAGATGGTAAGTATATTGTCAGATTGTCAATTTATTCCGTTAATAGATTGTATGACTAATTGGAAGTCCGTTGTGTATGTTAGGCGAAGGTGTTGGGAACGCCGCCCAGCTTCTCACAAACATATGAGCGGACCTTCATGAGAAAGGACAAATCATTCGTCAGTGGCACGGCGAAGGCCGTTAAGGTATGTTCGAACTTGATGATTTTATAGCAGATTAGTTGATTGTAATGCATGCCTAGTAACTTTTAAAGTGTGTACGTAGGAAAAATTTGATGAAATGCTTGCATCTACGGCGGGTGTCGGGGGTAGTGGCAGCGGCGAGGGTACAGAAGGGACGTCGCCCGCGATTGAAATGTCGCAGGCCGAGCAGGAGAAGCTGTGGTGGCAGGCATCTGCAGCAGTGAAGAAAGGGAAGGTGTACGGGTTGGGGTCGTTAGCCCGGGACAGCATGAAGTCGGTAGGCACATCTTCTGCTGGAACGAGTTCAAGGCGCAGCGCAAGAGAGAGTGAGCTGGAAAAAAAAGTGGAAAACCTCGAGAATCTACTTGCAGAGAAAGACGAAAAAATGAAGAAGATGGAGAAGAGACTAGATGCCATAGATGCCAGAGATGAGGCAATGCGCATCATGCAACAACAATTGAGTATGCTAATGAGACAACAGCATGGTCAGCATTCGCAGCAAGACGATGAGGATGAAGCAGCCGAGCAGACTGGACTTCCACCGGCACCCCCACCCGATGAAGACCATGAAGAGTAGATACATTTGCTGAACATTTTTGATATGTGCGAATGATAATTGTTTAGATACATTTGCTGAACATAATTGCAATATATACATTTTAATTTTTTTGATATGGGTACTTTTCTTAGATATTTACTTTTTGCTTCTATATTTTGTTTTGCGTTGAATGTTATGACTTATCAGGTAGAACTGAACAAAAAACAAAAAATACATATTAATCGTTCAAACAGCTTTAGCGACGCTACGATATACTATCGTCGCTATTCTGGACGATTTAGCGACGAACAGTTGCGTTTGTCGCTAAATGGCGACGAATCGGCGACTACCTTGTCGCTAAAAGTGGCCGAGTGATACCCATTTTGCATTCGGGACAACGTTAGCGACGGACAATCTAATCGTCGCTAATTAGTAACGGAAGAACACATTGTCGTCGCCAAAAGTGGCCGAGACCTATTAAATTTACATTCGGGGACACTTTTAGCGACGGAAGAAAACATACCCGTCGCCAAAAGTGGCCGTAATCTATCTATATAAATGCGGGACATCGTTAGTGACGGTAGATGACAGTGTCGTCGCTAAAAGTGGCCGAGAGCTATAATATGCATTCGGGACATCATTAGCGACGGGGGATAGAGTTATCGCTAATTGGTGACGGCAGTAGACATTGTTGTCGCTAAATATGCGAGACTGAGTTCCATGCATTCTGGACATTTTTGCGACTACAAGAAAAATATCGTCGCAAAAATTTGCGACGATCATACTCTTGTAGTCGCTAAAATATTAGCGACGCCAGGTGTAGTTCGTCGCTAAATGGCGACTAATGGTGTGTCTAGTCGCTAAGTTGCGATATCTGAGTTTTGCGACAGATGTGTTAGCGACGAGTCAGTTTGTCGCTAATTAGCGACGAATTGCCATATGTTTCGTCGCTAATTTAGCGACATGGTTTTTCGCAACGAAATTTGGTTCGTCGCAAAAGTCGTCGCTAAAAAATTATAGCGACGAAAATTTGCGGTTGTTCGTCGCTAATTGTCGTCGCTAAAATGCAGTTTTTTTGTAGTGAATGTTTTTACCCAAATAACAATTCTTGCACCACTCCGTCGTTTGCCACTTTAGGTGGGGCCAATTCGATATATCCCAAGTCTTTCTTTAAGGGTCTTGTTGCATCAATTATCAACATCTCGGGCCCCAGTACAATTTCATATAAATTGGCAAAGTTAATCCTAAGGTCATTTAATCACTTGATCATTCAGACGGTAAATTTTTTTTTTTTGTTGAAAGACAGTTAATTTCACAATGAGATTAAAAAGTTTGTCTCAATGTCAAAGAGAAATGAACAGTTTCCAAAGCCAGAAGGCATGAAAACATTCCTCAAGAGGGCTGACTAACAATATGTAGCTTTGTCTTCATCTCTATAGAAATTACAGGCGTTGAAACGCATTCAAACTACAGCAGAGTGAGTCTCGGTCTACTTAAAGAAGAAGCAGCATTGGTCTTCAACCTGAACACAAGGCACATCAATCCAGAAAATGCTGACACTCTTGGCCTGGGGACTTGGGAAGGTTCAGCAGATGTATGAACTTCTGGAAATAGAGAGTTATAGAGAGCAGTCTCTCGCCAGATGCTTTTAAGCAGACAATCCACATAACCTGCAATCAAACCCAAAAAGAAAAAATTCGAATAGTTGATGTTACAAACCTAGCAGGCTTTGTGAATGTGAACCAACAGAGCTACCAAAATGTGAGAGCACTACTGCATATGATCTAGTTATGTCTACTCGTCCTACATCTTCTAACTCTAAGGGTTTATTTAGCAAAGTTTTTGTTCAGAAATAGTTTTTTCTATTTCTATTCCCTAAACAAGTTTCTGAGAAAAAAAACTCGTTTAGTAACTACACAAAATTTCTATTCCCAGAGTTGAAAAAGAACAGAGATGCGTTTAATAGGACACTAAAAATTTCTACTCCCAATTTTTTCATTTAGTTATAAAATTATCGATGGAGACTTAACAATTCATGTTTGGATAAAATTGGACTAGAAATAGAACAAGAATATATTATGATATAGAATTGGATGACATTAATACAATCATAAAGAAAATTACTCCTTATAGACAAAGCAAATACTGGGTGTACTGAGAAAATTGCAGTTTAGGGAACTTAACAATTTATGTTTGGATAAAATTGGACTAGAAATAGAATAATAATATATTATGATATAGAATTCGATGACCTTAATATAATCATAAAAAAATTACTCCTTATATACTAAGCAAATACCGGGTGGTAGTCGAGGAAATTGTAGTTTAGGGTGTAGGATTTGGGGTTAGTGGTTAGGGGTTAGGGTTTAAGGATTTCGATTTTGAGGTTTAGGGTTTGGGATTTTAGGGTTTAGAGTTTGGGGTTTAGGTTGTAGAGTTTCGGATTTGGGGTTTTGGGTTTAGTGTTTTAGGTTTGGGGTTCAAGGGTTTGGGTTTAGTGGTTTTGGGTTTTGGGTATTAGGGTTTGAGATTTATGGTTTAGGATTCGAGGTTTTGCAGCTTAGCGTTTTAGGATTTAGGGTTTGGAATTATGATTTTAGGGTTTAGGTTTTAGGATTTCGGGTTTGGAGTTTTGGGGTTTAGTGTTTGGGATTTTAAGGTTTGGATTTAGGATTTGGGGTTTAGAAGGTTTAGGGTTTGGATTTAGGATTTTAGAGATTTGGGCTTAGGGTTTTTTATTTTAGTGTTGTGGGTTTTAGGGTTTGGGTATTGAGATTTAAGGTTTTTGGGTTTAGGGTTTGAGGGTTAAGTTTTAGGATTTTGAGGTTTAGAGTATGAGCGTTTAGGATTTTGGATTTAGGGTTTAGTATAAGAATATGTTGTGAGAGGGAGAGTTGATGTTATTTTTCTATTGTTTCTCTTTTGTTCCAGAAACAGAAAACTAGATTTTTTTTACTTTTTATTTCTGTACCAAATCTATTATCTGATCACTTTGCTATTTCGGGGAACAAAAAAACTATTTGACGTTGCTAAACAGATTTCTGTTCTTTTTCAGTTCCGGAAAACAGAAAAAACAGAAAAAACAGAAAAACAGAGAAACAGAAATATTATTAAACAGTCCATAACAAGAGCACAACAAGAGGACCAATAGACTTAGTACACGAATATACATCCAGTTATTGTCAAAAATTAAAAAGGCAAATGGACTGTCGACTTTGTTATGTTATTGTCACGAAAAAGGGCAAAAGTACACCGCAAGTGCCATAACTTGTGTACGGCGATCACTTTGGTGCCATAACTTTTTTTTGGATCACTTTGGTGCCAAAATCGGAAAAAAAAGATCACTTTAGTGCCAATTTGGCCGGAAATCCGACGTGGCATTTTTTATTAATTTTTTACGCCGACGTGGCTCGCCGGAGGCTGAGTCAGCGTGTACAGTCAGCATTTTTTATTTTAAATAATTTTTTTCAACGTGTACAGTCAGCATTTTTAATTTTAAATATTTTTTTCTTTATTTTTTCCTTTTTCTTTTCTTTTCTTTTTTTTTCTCCGGTGGCCGGCCGGTCGCCGGTGGCCGGCCGGCCGGCCGGTCGCGGGCGAAGCCCGACAAGGGCTGGGCGAGGGCGGCCTTGCCCATGGCCGGCGAGGGGCGGCCGACCCTCGCCGGCGACGGGCGAGGCCGGCCCTCGCCAGATCCGGCGAGGGCGACCCTCGCCGGCGTTGGGCGAGGCCGGCCCTCGCCGGCCCAGGCGAGGGCGACCCTCGCCGGCCCAGGCGAGGGCTGCCCTCGCTCGACGCCGGCGAGGGTCGCCCTCGCCGGATCTGGCGAGGGCAGCCCTCGCCGGCGTCGAGCGAGGGCAGCCCTCGCCTGGGCCGGCGAGGGTCGCCCGGGCCGGCGAGGGTCACCCTCGCCTGAGTCGGGCGCGGGCGACCCTCGCCCGACGCCGGCGAGGGTCGCCCTCGCCGGATCTGGCGAGGGCGACCCTCGCCCAACGCCGGCGAGGGTCGCCCTCGCCTGGGCCGGCGAGGGTCGCCCTCGCCTGAGTCGGGCGCGGGCGACCCTCGCCCGACGCCGGCGAGGGTCGCCCTCGCCGGATCTGGCGAGGGCGACCCTCGCCCAACGCCGGCGAGGGTCGCCCTCGCCTGGGCCGGCGAGGGTCGCCCTCGCCTGAGTCGGGCGCGGGCGACCCTCGCCCGACGCCGGCGAGGGTCGCCCTCGCCGGATCTGGCGAGGGCGACCCTCGCCTGGGCCGGCGAGGGCCGGCCTCGCCCAACGCCGGCGAGGGTCGCCCTCGCCGGATCTGGCGAGGGCGACCCTCGCCTGGGCCGGCGAGGGCCGGCCTCGCCCGTCGCCGGCGAGGGTCGGCCGCCCCTCGCCGGCCATGGGCAAGGCCGCCCTCGCCCAGCCCTTGTCGGGCTTCGCCCGCGACCGGCCGGCCGGCCGGCCACCGGCGACCGGCCGGCCACCGGAGAAAAAAAAAGAAAAGAAAAGAAAAAGGAAAAAATAAAGAAAAAAATATTTAAAATTAAAAATGCTGACTGTACACGTTGAAAAAAATTATTTAAAATAAAAAATGCTGACTGTACACGCTGACTCAGCCTCCGGCGAGCCACGTCGGCGTAAAAAATTAATAAAAAATGCCACGTCGGATTTCCGGCCAAATTGGCACTAAAGTGATCTTTTTTTCCGATTTTGGCACCAAAGTGATCCAAAAAAAAGTTATGGCACCAAAGTGATCGCCGTACACAAGTTATGGCACTTGCGGTGTACTTTTGCCCACGAAAAAGAGACGACACTGTGCAAAGTAGACATTCAATGCATAACTAAATTGTGATATCTTATACATTGATTGCGTTCATCCCGAATGGTCCGTGATTCAACTCCACTAGAATTAGACTTTTAGATGGAACATCCAGTAAACAAGCAATTGGTATTGAAAAAGATTGACACTGAACCAAGTGAGAAGAAGAATAGAGGATATGCACGGCACATACCTAATGATCATTTGATTGGATCACTTTCCAGTCAACCTTAATGAAGGGCACATGAGAAATCTCAGGCCAAAGCTCACCATCTTCCACCTGACATTTTTTACTCAGTTCAGGGGAACATGCAATGTGCAACTCTGGGAGTGCGCTGAGCAAATCCACTCCTTGCATCGACGGCAATCGAGGACACCCAAAGACATGAACCTTTATGAGATGTTTAAGATCTTGCAGCCACTCAGGTAGAGCCATCAAATTTATGTAGTCAATAATGTGCAACTCCTCTAAGGTGTCAGCAGAGGCCAGAAGCCACTGCGGCAAGTGCACCAATCGCTGTGAAGCTGAGACCATGAGGAAACGAAGCTTCAGGAAGAGGCCCGATTTGTTACCCTCGAGCTGACTCAACATGAGCTTGTCACAACCTGTGAACCTCAATGCCTCCAATGCAGTCAGTTCACCCAGCGGCAGAGACACCAGTCGTGGACAATTCTCTACTTCCAAAGATAGAAGGTTGTTCAAGCATACTCTGCCTCCAAACAACACTTCTAGATTTCCACAATTACTGATCAACAAGTAACTCAAAGACTTCATGCAATGAATTCCACTGTCGAGGAGACTTTTCTGCTTCGTGGTCAACCAGACATCGAAGGTTGATCTTCCTATCCATGTCTCGAGGCAATTCCTCTAGTCCTGACCACCTGGAGACAGATAAAAACAGCAAACTATGTAGCTTACAGATAGCATCTGGCAGTTTCTTCACGCGGCAATTACCCCCTAGCCTAAGCACTGGGAGATGCTTTAACTTGCCTATGGAACTCGGTAACTCTTCAAAGCTGGAAATGGACCAGTGCATAAACCTCAAGTACTCGCACTAAATCATGATATCTTATACATTGATTGCATTCATCCCGAATCGTCAGTGATTCCACTCCACTAGAATTAGACTTGTAGATGGAACATCCAGTAAACAAGCAATGGGTATTGAAAAAGACCGACACTCAACTACGTGAGAAGAAGAATAGAGGATAATAGAGGATAATGGGGTTATGCTAAACACTCGGCGAAGCCATAGAGCAGTGAACTCACCATTCCCTAGTTTGTGTTGGAGTTAATGGGGTTATGCTAAACTAGAGGAACTCGGTAAATTTAAAAACAAAACACGATTCTGTGACGGCCCAAGCCAAGCAGCGGAGCAAAGGGAGGAGAGATGGCGGTGCGTTCGCGCCACTACCCCAGACGTGCGTAGGGAAGTGGGGTACCTCTCTTGTCCCACATCACTTGGGGGGAAGTTTCTGGGCTAGTTTATAAAGTTTGGGGTTCTATATCTGTGTAACGCATCTTAAAGCCGTGGAGGTCAGTGGGTCCAAAGCGGACAATATTACACAGTGTAGATCCCGGGGTGTTAAAGATTCAGCTCCAATCGAGTACTCTTTAAGGACAAAAGTATTTGAATCAAGTCTCCTCCAGCTTTACACCATTTTTAGTTTTCTTCTTCACAGCGTGGCGCTCGGAGCATTACGTGCTTCGCAACGCTTGCATCACACAAGAGTGCGAACATTTAGAATCTTACATTATTAAAAGCTAAATTGAATGTTGAATTTCTTGATGCAAGACCATGTGAGACCCAGTTTCAACTCTGCTTTTCTTGATTGCCTGCACCAACACTATATCAAAAATGGAGTAGTCACGAACGCTTTGTTTATACAATTATTACGGCCATCACATGCCAACCCACCCAAGTTTTTAAGTGTATAATATGGATTTGGTGGGGTTTGTTTTCGATTCTTTGAGGACAAGGACACCAAAAGAATCACCGCTCTTTAGACATGACCTGGATTTGAGAATCAAGGATCTCTCTAAAGTCCATCCCCCCTCCTCTCACACACACAAAGACCAGGGAAATTCTCTCTCTCTCCACCAACCAAATTGACAGCAAAATTGAGGAAGAAGAAAGGTTAAGAGGGCCATTAACTTAGTTTTATTTGATTAATGTTTAATGATATATAAACATATCATTGACTTATACCAATGAGCGCCATTAACTTTAGGTGGGGTCAGTTCGATATATCCCAAGTCTTTCTTTAAGGGTCTAGTTCTATCAATTGTTAACATCTTGGGCCCCCACACAATTTCATACAAATTGGTAAAGTTAATTGTAAGATCATTTAATCGATGGATCGCGCAACGATCATTGCGCGTCATAGCTCAAATAGATGTCGATGTGTCACTAGGTGCTAAAGTTTTAGATATTGCACATTACTTTGAATCCATATTTCAAAGA
This sequence comes from Syzygium jambos, assembly GCA_031216235.1. Lineage (NCBI taxonomy): Eukaryota > Viridiplantae > Streptophyta > Magnoliopsida > Myrtales > Myrtaceae > Syzygium > Syzygium jambos. Next base: position 15,137,270 of record CM062230.1, on the reverse strand, counting down.
TCATTTAGGCAAAGTTAATTTCACGATGAGATGACAAGTTTTCTAATGTCAAAGAGAAATGAATAGTTTCCAAAGCCAGAACGCATGAAATTGATCCTCGAGAGGGTAGACTACCACATTCAAACTACAACAAAATGAGCCTCGGTCTACTCAAAGAAGTAACGTTGGTCTTCAACCTGAACCCAAGGTACACCAATCCAGAAAATGCCGACACTCTTGGCCTGGGGACTTCGGAGAGGTTCGGCAGATGTATATAGAGCAGTCTCGCTCCAGATGCTTTTAAGCACGCAATCCACATAACCTGCAATCAAACCCAAAAATAAAAAAAATTCAATTAGCTGAGGCTACAAACCTAGCAGTCCTGGTGAATGAGAACCAAAATGTGAGAGCGCTATTGCATATGATCTAGTTATGTCCACTCGTCTGACATCTTCTTCCTCTAACAACAGCGCAACAAAAGGACCAATAGACTTAGTACACAAATATACATCCGGTTGTTGTCAAAATTCAAAGGCAAATGGACTGTCGACCTTGTTATATTATTGTCACGATAAAGAGACAACTGTACTAAGTAGACATCCAATGCAGAACTAAATCGTGATATCTTATACATTTATTGCATTCATCCCAACTCGTCAGTGATTCAACTCCACTAGAATTAGACTTGTAGATGGAACATCCAGTCAACAAGAAATGGGTAATGAAAAAGACCGAGACTCAACTTAGTGAGAAGAAGAATAGAGGATATGCACGGCACCAACCTAATGATCATTTGATTGGATCACTTTCCAGTCGACCTTAAAGAAGGGCACTTGAGAAACCTCAGGCCAAAGCTCACCATCTTCCACCTGACATTTTCTACTCAGTTCAGGGCAACCCGCAATGTGCAGCTCTTGGAGTGCGCTGAGCAAACTCACTCCTTGCATCGATGACAGTCGAGGACACCCAAAGATATGAAGCTTTTTGAGATGTTTAAGATCTTGCAGCCACTCAGGTAGAGCCATCAAGTTCATGCAGTCAATAATGTGCAACTCCTCTAAGGTGTCAGCAGAGGCCTGAAGCCACTGCGGCAAGTGCACCAATCGCTGTGAAGCCGAGACCGTGAAGAAACGAAGATTCGGGAAGAGGCTTGATTTGTTATCCTCGAGCTGAGTCAACATGAGCTTGTCACAAACTGTGATCCTCAATGCCTCCAATGCAGTCAGTTCACCCAGCGGCAGAGACACCAGTCGTGGACAATTCTCTATTTCCAAAGATAGAAGGTTGTTCAAGCATACCCTGCCTCCAAACAACACTTCTAGATTTCCACAATTACGGATCAACAAGTACCTCAAAGATTTCATGCGATGAATTCTACTGTCGAGGAGACTTTTCTGCTTCGTGGTCAACCACAGACATCGAAGGTTGATCATCCTATCCATGTCTCGAGGCAATTCCTCTAGTCCTGAGCACTTGGAGACAGATAAAAACAGCAAGCTATGTAGCTTACAGATAGCATCGGGAAGTTTCTTCATGTGGCAATTACCCCCTAGGCTAAGCACTGTGAGATGCTTTAACTTGCCTATGGAACCCGGTAACTCTTCAAAGCTGGAAAAGGACAAGTGCATAAACCTCAAGTACTCGCACTTAGACATGCTGTCAACAGATTTTCTTGTATTGAACGTGTCCTGGGAGTCACAGTTAAACATTCGCACTCTGCTCGACTTTAACCTGCTCAAGAATGGTGGGGCTTCGTTCTCCTTCATTTGCCCCGACGAAACAGTGTGCAATAATGAAACATGTCGAGTTCTCTCTGGAATTCTCTGGGAACTACGACTAAGCAGGGAGCAATCGATTTGTTCCGTTGACACTGATAATGCTAGATCGTAAAGTAAATCATGCATTTTAAAAGAGAGAGATGGACCCCTCTGCCAGGCTTCTTGGAAGAAGGATCTGGACCACAACTCTTTCAAGTACTTGTTACAGGTGTCTTCAGGAGTTCCGTCTTCATTTGATGGTGGAATGAGCCCACACGCAGTCCAAAAATAAGCCGTAGTTAAATCGATGGTGATGTGGCCTCTATGAAAAACTGAACACAAGGCAAAACACTGTTTTAAGTGGGATGGCAAATACATGTAACACAGTTTCAGGATGCATAGAATGTCCTCCTCTGTTTGTATGGATCTACACATATCGTCATCTCTCACTAGTTCCCAAAATCGTTCGTTGTCCTTCGAGTACAGTAGGCCGCCCAACATCTTCAGAGCCAAAGGGACGCCACTGCATCTTCCTACAATTTCATCCCCGATCTGGAGGAGACGCGGGCTTATTTCCCGTTCAATTTGCAAGGACATAGAGTCTTCACGTGAAAGGCCCTGCAAGTTGTATGCCAGAAGGGAATTTGTGATGTTAGGTACTTTCGCATCTCGAGTGGTCACAATAACCTTGGTTCCATCGGCAGCTTCGGCCAACTGAGACCTCAAATGATCCCACCCAGCCCAATTCATTTTCTGCACATCATCTAGAACCAGTAAGAGCTTACAGCGACTTATTATGCCCCTTAGAAGAGTCTGCAACTGGGGATAGTCCAAGTTGTTCAAACTTTGGCCAAGTTTACTCTGGATGATCCTTTCCACGATTAGCCTCACATTAAAACTACCGGGCATTCTCACCCAATTGTCAAAGCAAAGTGTTCTCGCACTCTCTTGTCATTGAACACCAAACTAGCAAGTGCAGTCTTGCCCAAACCTCCCATACCGACAATGGGAATCACGGAAAGGTTTGCACCATCTCTAGGCAGATCTTGCTGCATCAAGAGCTCAATTATCTTATCTTTATCAGCATCCCTCCCAATGATGGGATCAAATCCTCTCACCAAGTTGGGTTTCATCTCTCTCACTCTCCCTCCTACTACACCGCCATCACAGGCTCGCTTGCTGAGACCAAACCCCTCAATCTCACCAACCATCTTCTTCAATCGTCCTCCTATCTCACCAATCTTTTTGCCCATTTTCAGGTGGAATGTGAAGGGATTAGAACAAGAAAAGAAGTGGCGTACCTTGCCATGTTTTCGTTGTTGACCTTCCAGTTTCTTCGTCAAGGCTTCGCACTGGACATCATCAAGCAAGTCCTCGACATCATACAAGACATCTTTAAGCTGCTCTAACCACGCTCTGAGCTTGTAGTTGTGCCCCTGTTTCTCTTCAGCATCCAAGAGCACCCCTTTAATGGAAGCCAAGGCATATTGAAGCTTCCTCAGCTTGGCTTCAATGCCATCATCAACCAAGGCATCTTCTTGAAGGGCAAGCGAGCCCAGCTTCTGCAGGACTCTCTCGGTGATGCTATAGAGCACTGAACTCGCCATGTCTTTTCTTCTTTCCGGTTTGTGTTGGGAGAGGTTGTCTTGGACAGGAGCCACTGCGAAATTTATCCTAGCTCTTTAACACTGTTAGCTTTCTTTCTTGATGCCGTGGCGTCGGCAATATCACATCACAACGGTCCCGTCACACGAGAGCTCCACCGTTTAAGGTTTTAACCTTTTGACAAAAACTGAATGGGAATCCTACATTTCTCGATTGAAGAGCCCACGTGAGACGCGCTGTACCAATAGTAGACAAGTGATGAGCTTCTTTATGGAATAATTTGGCCATCGTGCATGCGAGCCCACCCAAGTCCTCGATACTAAATCATTAAAACACTGTCTTCTAAAGTTTGTCTTTTGACGCGAATTATGCATTTATTTAGTTGAAAATGAGTAATTTAAAAAATATTTTTCGAAAAATGATCGTTTATATCTTTTAAATAAGTAAATGAATGGAAAAAACTTTCATTGTTCATGAAAATAGTTAGGTATGAATTATTATCGATGATGAAAATATTTTTCGTCAACTGATTTTTCTAAATAATATAAGCAATCGTTTTTTGGAAAACACTTTTCAAATCACTCATTTTCTGTGAAATGAACGCACCCTAAGTGAAAATGTATTTTGAAAATAGCAATAATGATGATGCATTTTGTATACCATTAACTTTAGATTTTAAGTAGCAGGAAATGTACTCTGAAAATTTAAGAAGATGATATCTGCATGGAACTAAAATATGTAAATTAATGTTTTCTGGATTTGTATTGTTGTTTAAACTCCAAAGATAAGGGAGCCATGAATTAAAAAAAGCCACTAGCGGCGCCCGAAACTTCCTTGAACCTGTCCTTGGCCATAATCCACACAAGTCCGCAAGAAATAAATGGTCATTTTGCGTTCAAGTCGTCAAGAAACAATTTGATATGTAAAGGCAAGAGATTCCCACTCTGCGTCTTTCTTTTTAATTTATTGACGAAGTCGAGGACTCTGGTCTAAAGATCTTCTTGCTGGGACTGAAGACTTTCCGGTACTTTTGTGCGATTCTGAACTAACCTTCAACTGGGTGGACAAGTTGATCCTTGTTCTAGCTTTTATCTGCTAAATTCGGTGCACCGACAGGAAGAGAAAAGAGGTCCCCATTTGACGACGACTAGCGCTTCTGTTCGTTGGGTTAGACCCCCCTAATGACTGGTCTAAACCAGACCCCTGACAGGTCGGTCTCGGGCAATCCGGGACGAGCAGGTGCAGGAGGTACGATCCGGGACTCCCGAGGCCTGCTGGATTCCTGGCTTCTCCAGCAACATTGAAATAACTAGCAGTGCGATGGCCGAATTTCGGGCCTTATGTGACGGTCTTTCACCAGCACGAAAACTAAACACGCATGCCCGAGCCGGTTATTGAGTTAGATGCTAGCATATCCGTAAGCGCCGTTGTCAACGACTGTTCGTCCCTCGAGACCCTGATTGAACTTGTTGTGGTGGAATGCTGGGGCATACTGGTGGAGTTCGAACGGCTTTTCATCAAGCATGCTTACGGTGAAGCTAACCAAGTTGCAGTTGCCTCAGCTCGGTCAGCGAGCATTCAACGGAAGACTTACTGTATTTTCGCTGAGCGTTACCCCCACCATTTCTTCTAGATCGGTTGGGTACGCCACGTTCTGTACCTACTGCTGGTTAAGTACTTTTAATACTATTATTCCCTTTCTGCCCTTGAGAAGCTATGTGGGTGCCATATATATACTCTGCTAATCCAAAGGCATGACCGTAGTTATTTTGACTATCTGGAAGAAAATTGAGGAAAATGACACGAGTGTTCCTCGACTCAGTGTAAAAGGTCGTTTCTAAATTTTTAATTTATTCAATATGGTCCCTAGATTATTGGTAAATATCCAATGTAGTCCTTCTGTTTACTAAACACCGTATTATGTGTTGAGTTGGATTTTAAAACAAGTCAACATGTCCATTTTTTTACTCATTTACTTTAGAAATGGAAAAAACAATTAGGCGTTCATGTGGATTATTATATCCTGCTTTGAGATGAATGAATATCTTATTTGGGTGTTCCACGTGTAACTTGTTTCTATTGTTCACCATTCTAATTTAATGGGTTGGAGTTGGAGACACATCATCAAATTCCGTTAATTTGAATTATCGAAAAGACACTATTGAACATTTTCATAAAGTGTATGGACTAGATTAAATATTTACTAGTCCAGAGACCACATTGAATAAATTGACATTGCACATTAAATCAAAATTCAAAGACCATTAGTATATTTTCCCGAGTTACTCAAAACAAGATTCGAACTCATAACTAGGACTAATATAGAGGGGGCCCAAGCCCAAAGCTTTCTTCCCTAGTTGGGTTCTTGAAAGCTAAACGGGCTTTGCATGATCAAATGTTGAACAAAGACAAGTGTATTTTTATGAGTTCTTTTTTTTTTTTAGTCCAAGGATTTTTGTGAGTTCACGGGTCAATTGGTTGAGGACTTAGGAATGAGCATGCCGGGAATAGCATTGCAAATTCCGTTCGTGGTAATTAAAGGTTAATCACTAGCTATGGCTCACTCGATACATATGCAATTGGTGCACATTGAAGCGGATTTTTCATCAAATCGGTAATGTGGCATACTCATAACCTTCTTCTCCAAACGTCATGTTGTTGTCTCGCAAGCACCGCATCAACATTTAGCCGACAATTGGATTACATTTTTGGTCAAACTTCATCAATAATAAGAAGTTGAAAGTTTGGTGCATCACCTGATTAAAACCAATTTGTGATGAGTGCAGAAACCTTATTTAAAGTTTTGGTCATTGACCAATTGAAAATGCAAAATGTTTATTTTGTTCAGTTGAGGACTTAGAGATTTGAAAACGCCACCAATCAAAGTTTCCAGCTCATTATTGGTAGTATTTTAGTCAATCGACAACTTGAGATTTTGAAAATGTCCCGATTAAGTCTCCAGCTCATCATTAATGATATTCAAGCGTCTGAAATGACGCACATAACAAATGACCCAATATTCCATGTTGGAAACATCTCCCATTTCAGATGCCTAAATTCCAATGACGGCAAACTTGAGAACGTTATTTTCACCAAGCTAATACTTTAAATCATTGATCAATAGCCAAAACCTTAAATCTTATTTTTGCACTTATCCTAAATAAATTCACTCATCCAACTTAAAAATTCTTAAATTAAAGATTCATAAAAGGGAAAAGCAATGTTGTTCACAAGCTTTTCAGATAATCAGTACCTGACCCAATTAACAGTGCAACATGTTTTTTATTCCCACCTACAAACAAGGAGGGTATCATGTGAATTTCTTCTCAAACTGATTGCTTTGCCTTAAAATTGAAGCAGCTTTGAATTGATCTAGCTCTAGATTAGCTTGGGACTTAAAACAGCCCCCTCTCTGATTGAAAGAGAACTTTCCTCCAACCACTTGTTGATAGGTCCAAACAATCGCGTAATTCAGGACGCAATTCACAAGAAATCACCTATTGGACGCTCTTTATAAAGAAAACATTTGTTATATTAGATAAAAGCTAGATAAAAAATAGGAAATATTTTCTAACTAGAAAACCGTTCAACTAGGAAACCTACTTGAATTAGGAAAGTTAATCCCTCACGCTCAAATTTGAGACATATTTTCAATAATCTCGGTGAAGCCATAGAGCAATGAACTCGCCATTCCCTAGTTTGTGCTGAAGTTGGAGGGGTTATGCTAAACTAGAGGCACTCGGTAACTTCAAAATGAAAACACAATTCAGCTCTCTAATAGAGTACTCTTTAAAAAGCACTTGAATCAAGACTCCTCTAGCTTTACAACGCTGTTAGTTTTCTTCCTCATGTGAAAGGCCCTGCAAGTTGTACGCCAGTAGGGACTCGGGCCCCTTATGACCCCAAAACTTTCTTCCCTAGTTGGGTTCCTGAATGCTAAATGGGCTTTGCATGATCAAATGTTGAACAAAGACCAGTGAATTTTTGTGAGTTCTTTTTTTTTGTGCAAGAATTTTTGTGACTTCATGGGTCAATTGGTTGAGGATTTAGGAATGAGCATGCGGGGAATGTGGGGTTCGCTACATGAATTTCAGAAATGCAAATTCCCTTCATGGTAATTAAAGTTTAATTGATGACTTTGAATTTCAATCACTCGATACATTTGCAATTGGTGCACATTGATAGGAGTCCGAAGCCGATTTTCCGACAAATTGCAAATGTGGCATACACGTAACCTTCCTCTCCAAACATCATGTTGTTGCCTCGTGAGCACCTCGTCACCAATTAGCCGGAAGTTGGATTGAATTTTCAGTCAAAGTGCATCAACAACAAGAAGTTGAAAGTTTGGTGCATCACCTAATTAAAACCAATTTGTGATGACAAGTGCAGAAACTTGATCGAAAGTTTTGGTCATTGACCAATTTGAAAATGCAAAAATTTTATTTTTTTTCAGTTGAGGACTTGAGTTTTGAAAACACCACAATCAAAGTCTCCAGCTCGTTATTAGTGGTATTTTAGTCAATTGACGACTTGATATTTTGAAAACGGGGTGATTAAGGCTGCGCATGATAACTTACCAAATAGTATTTGATTCTGTTCTTTTGTTCCCAGAATCAGTTTGGGAACAGAAATCCGTTTGTTTAATTTTTTGATTCTGGGCATAAATTCTTGCAAATTTGTGCCCAGAATCAGTTTTGGAGTAGAATCAAGAATAAAAAAAAGTAGCTTCTTGATTCTGGGAACAAAAATGAGAATCAATTTTTTTTTCTTTTTCTTTTTCTTATTTTTAATATAGCCTCTAATGTCCGGCGCGAGGGCCACCCTCGCCGTATCTAACGAGATTAAAATATTTTAATAAAAAAATATTATTAATAAAAAAATTTTACCGGCCATGGCAAAAAAATTAAAAAAATATTATTAATAAAAAAATTTTACCGGCCATGACCAGCGACCAGGCCATGACAAAAAAAATAAAAAAATATTTGCAATAAAAATATTTTTTAAAATATTTTAATAAAAAACATTATTAATGAAAAAATAATTTATAAAAAAATATTTTACTAGCCATGGCCAGCGACCAGGCCATGGCAAAAAAAATAAAAAAATAATTTCAATAAAAATAATTTTTTATTAAAATATTATTAATAATAAAATATTTATAAAAAATTTTTACCGATCATGGCTAGCGACCAGGCCATGGCAAAAAAAATAAAAAAATAATTTCAATAAAAATATTTTTTATTAAAATATTATTAATAATAAAATATTTATAAAAAAATTTTACCGGCCATGGCCAGCAGCCAGGCCATGGAAAAAATAAATAAAATATTTTCAATAAAAATATTTTTATTAAAATATTTTAATAAAAATTATTTATAAAAAAATATTTTACCAGCCATGGCCAATGACCAGGCCATGGAAAAAAAATAAAAAAATAATTTCAATAAAATATTTTTTATTAAAATATTATTAATATAATAATATTTATAAAAAAATATTTGACCGGCCATGGCCAGCGACCAGGCCATGGCGAAAAAAAATAAATATTTTTTAGTAAAATTTTTTTAAAAAAATTATTAATAAAAAAATTATTTATAAGAAAATTTTTTACCGGCCATGGCCAAAAAAATAAAAAAAAATTTATTTTTAATAAAATTATTATTAATTAAAAAATATTTTACTAGCCATGGCCAAGAAAGAGGAGAAGAAAAAAAGAAAAGAAATAAATATTAAAATATTTAAAATATTATTAATAAAAAGAAATTTTATGCCGTTATCAAACGCATTTCTGTTCTCGGGCACAGAATTTTGGACTGTTATCAAACGCCTTCAAATACTCAGAATCAGTTCCCGGGCACAGAATAAAAAAGAATCATTTCTGACCAGAATCTGTTTCCGGGCACAGAATGATTGTCATGCTCAGCCTAAGTCTCTAACTCGTCACCAGTGGTATTGAGAAATCTCCAACTCATCATCAGTGGTATTGAGGCGTTGGAAAGGACACATAGCAAATGATCCAATATTCCCACGTCCCATTTTAGATGCCTAAATTTCACTAACGGCAAACTTGAGATCTGTTGAAGGTTATTTTGACCTTAAGATCTCAATGGACCGAACTAAAACTTTAAATCATTGACCAATAGCGAAAACCTTAAATTCCATTTGCTGCTTATCCTAAATAAATTCACTCACCTGACTGAAAAATTCTTAAATTAAAGATTCAAAAAAGGGCATAGCAATGCAATTCCCAAGCTTTTCAGATAATCAATACCTAATCCAATTAACAGGGTAACATATGTTTTATTCCCACCTACAAATGAGGAGGGCATCGTGTGAGTCTTTTTTGAAACTGATCGATTTGCCTTGAAATTGAGGCAATTTTGAATTGAACTAGCTGTAGATCAGCTTGGGACTCAAAACAGCTCCCTCTCTAATCAAAAGAAAACTTTCTCCAACAACTTTTCTGGTTAATAGGTCCTAAATCAGCATGTAATTCGGGGTGCAATTTCACAAGAATCGCCTCTTGGATGCTCTGTATAAAGAAAGCACCTCTTATACATAGATAAGAGTTGAACCCAAGACAGGTAACCTTTTCTAACTAAGAAATCATTAATTAGGAAACCTACTTGAATTAGAAAAGTTTCTCCTTCATGCTCAAACTAGAGACTTATTTTCAACACTCTCGGTGAAGCCATACAGCATTGAACTTGCCATTCCCCAGTTTGCGTTAGAGTTGGAGGGGGTTATGCTAAACTAGAGGCGGTCCGTAACTTCAAAAGCAAAATATGATTCAAGTCCAATCAAGTTCTCTTTAAGGGCAAAAGTATTTGTATCAGGTCTCCTCCAACTCTACAACACTGATAGTTTTCTTCTTCACAGCGTGGCGCTCGGAGCATTACGTACTTCACGATACTTGCATCACACAAGAGCGCCACCATTTAGAATCTCACCTTTTTAAAAGCTGAATTGAATGTTAAATTTCTTAATGCAAGACCATGTGAGACCCAGTTTCAACTCTGCTTTTCTTGATTGCGTGCACCGACACTATATCAAACAATGTAGATACGATCATAGCTTTGTTTATTCAATTATTATGGCCATCACATGCAAACCCACCCAAGTTTTTAAGTGTATAAAATGGACTCAGAGGTTTGTTCTCGATTCTTTGAGGACAAGGACACCAAAAGAATCACTGCTCGTTAAAAATGACCTGGATTAGAGAATCAAGGGTCTCCATTTAAATATAAAAATTAAAATGTATTGGCCCTCCCCACATACTTCCAGAAATTAGGGCAAAAAAATATGTGAAATTTGGCTAATGCAAGATTCACACATCTCTCTCTAAAATCCATGGCTCTCTCTCTCTCTCTCCAACAAAAACCGGGGTGTTTCTCGCTACCAACCAAATTGACAGCAAAATTGAGGAAGAAGAAAGGCTAAGATCATTTGATCACTCGATCGCGCAACGTTAGCTCAAATAGATATTGATGTGTCGCTAGGTGCTCCGATATTACACATTCCTTTGAATCCACATTTCAAAAATCATTCAGGCGGAGTTAATTTCCCAAAAAGATGAAAAGTTTTCTAATGTCAAAGAGAAATGAATAGTTTCCAAAGCCAGGACACATGAAATTATCCCCTAAGAGGGCAGACTAACAATTTGTAGCTTTGTCTTCATCTCTGAAGAGGTTACAAGAGTTGAAACACATTCAAACTACAGCAGGATGCGTCTCGGTCTACTTAAAGATGAAGTAATGTTGGTCTTCAACCTGAACACAGGGTACACCAATCCAGAAAATGCTGACACTCTTGGCCTGGGGACTTGGGAGAGGTTCAGCAGATGTAAGAACTCCTGGGAATAGAGAGTTGTATTGAGTAGTCTCGCTCCAGATGCTTTTAAGCACACAATCCACAAAACCTGCAATCAAACCCAAAAAGAAAAAATTCGATTAGTTGATGTTACAAACCTAGCAGTCTTTGTGAATGCGAACCAAAATGTGAGAGCGCTGCTGCATATGATCTAGTTATGTCTACTCATCCGACATCTTCTAACTCTAACGAGAGCACAACAAATGGACCAATAGACTTAGTACACAAATATAGATCAGGTTAATTGTCAAAATTCAAAAGGAAAATGGACCGACGACTTTGTTATATTATTGTCATGATAAAGAGACGACACTGTACTAAGTAGACATCCAATGCAGAACTAAATCGTGATATCTTATACATTGATTGCATTCATCCCGAATCGTCAGTCATTCAACTGCACTAGAATTTGACTTGTAGATGGAACATCCAGTAGACAAGCAATGGGTATCACCGCCAAAAAAAAAACAAGCAAAGGGTATTGAAAAAGACCGAAGCGAGAAGAAGAATAGAGGATATGCACGGCACATACCTAATGATCATTTGATTGAATCACTTTCCAGTCATCCTTAATGAAGGGCACATGAGAAACCACAGGCCAAAGCTCACCATCTTCCACCTGACATTTTTTACTCAGTTCAGGGCAACCTGCAATGTGCAACTCTTGGAGTGCGCTGAGCAAATCCACTCCTTGCATCGACAACAGTCGAGGACACCCAAAGATATGAAGCTTTTTTAGATGTTTAAGATCTTGCAGCCACTCAGGTAGAGCCATCAAGTTTATGCAGTAAATAATGCGCAACTCCTCTAAGGTTTCAGCAGAGGCCAAAAGCCAACATGGCAAGTGCACCAATTGCGATGAAGCCGAGACCATGAAGAAACGAAGCTTCAGAATGAGGTCCGATTCATTGTCCTCCAGCCGAGTCAACATGAGCTTGTCACAACCAGCAATCTTCAATGACTCCAATGCAGGCAGTTCACCCAGTGGCAGAGACCCCAGTCGTGGACAATTCTCTATTGTCAAATATAGAAGGTTGTTCAAGTATACTATGCCGCCAAACAACACTTCTAGATTTCTACAATTACGGATCAGCAAGTACCCCAAAGACTTCATTCGATGAATTCCACTCTCGAGTAGACTTTTCTGCTTCGTGGTCAACAACAGATATCGAAGTTTGATCATCCTATCCATGTCTTGAGGTAATTCCTCTAGTCCTGAGCACCCGGAGACAGATAAAAACAGCAAACTATGTAGCTTACAGATAGCATCTGGCAGTTTCTTCATGCGGCGATTAACCCCTAGGTTAAGCTCTATGAGATGCTTTAACTTGCCTATGGAACTTGGTAACTCTTCAAAGCTGGTAAAGTACAAGCGCATTGACCTCAAGTACTCGCACTTAGACATGCTGTCGACGTCTCTTGAAATGAACGTGTCCTGGGACTCGCAGTTAATCATTCGTACTCTGTTCGACTTTAACCTGCTCAAGAATGGTAGGGCTTCGTTCTCTTTCAATTGCCCCGACGAATCAGTTTGCAAGAATGAAACATGTCGAGTTCTCTCTGGAACTCTCTGGGAACTACGAATAAGCATGGAGCAATCCATTTGTTCCGTCGACACTGATAATGCTAGATCGTAAAGTAAATCATGCATTTTAAAAGAGAGAGATGGACCGCTCTGCCAGGCTTCTTGGAAGAAGGATCTGGACCACAACTCTTTCAAGTACTTGTTAGAGACGTCTTCAGGAGTTCCATTTTCAATTGATGGTGGAATGAGCCCACACGCAGTCCAAAAATGAGCCATCTCTAAATCGATGATGATGCGGCCTCTACAAAAAACCGAACACAAGGCAAAACATTGTTTTAAGTGGGATGGCAAATAGAAGTAACACAGTTTCAGGATGCATAGAACGTCCTCCTCTGTCTGTATGGATCTACACATTTCGTCGTCTCTCACCAGTTCCCAAAATCCTTCGTCGTCCTTCGAGTACAGTAGGCCGCCCAACATCTTCAGAGCCAAAGGGACTCCCCTGCATCTTCCTACAATTGCATCCCCGATCTGGAGGAGATGCGGGCTTCTTTCCCATTTGTTCTGGTCAAATGCCCATGTCTTGAACAAGGACATAGAGTCTTCATGCGTAAGGCCCCGCAAGTTGTACGCCAGTGGGGAACTCGTGATTACAGGTACTTTAGCATCTCGCGTGGTCACAATAACCTTGGTTCCATTGGCTGCTTCGGCCAATTGAGACCTCAAATGATCCCATCCAGCCCAATTCATTTTGCGCACATCATCTAGGACCAGTAAGAGCTTGCAGCGACTTATAACGCCCCTTAGAAGAGTATGCAACTGGGGATAGTCCAAGTTGTTCAAACTTTGGCCAAGTTTACTCTGGATGATCCTTTCCACGATTAGCCTCACATTAAAACTACCGGGCGTTCTCACCCAAATTGTCAAAGCAAAGTGTTCTCGCACTCTCTTGTCATTGAACACCAGACTAGCAAGTGCAGTCTTGCCCAAACCTCCCATACCGACAATGGGAATCACGTAAAGGTTTGCGCCATCTCTAGGCAGATCTTGCTGCATCAAGAGCTCAATTATCTTATCTTTATCAGCATCCCTCCCAATGATGGGATCAAATCCTCTCACCAAGTTTGGTTTCATCTCTCTTACTCTCACTCCTACTACACTGCCATCACGGGCTCGCTTGCTGAGACCAAACCCCTCAATCTCACCAACCATCTGCCTCAATCTTCCTCCTATCTCACTAATCTTTTTGTCCATCTTCAGATGGAATGTGAAGAGATTAGAACAAGAAAAGAAGTGCCGTACCTTGCCATGTTTTTGTTGTTGACCATTCAATTTCTTCCTCAAGGCTTCGCACTGGACATCGTCCAGCAAGTCCTCGACGTCATACAAGACATCTTTAAGCTGGTCTAACCACGCTCCGAGCTTGTAGTTATGCCCCTGTTTCTCTTCAGCATCCAAGAGCACCCCTTTAATGGAAGCCAAAGCATATTGAAGTTTCCTCAGCTTGGCTTCAATGCCATCATCAACCAAGGCATCTTCTTGAAGGGCAAGAGAGCCCAGCTTCTGCAGGACCCTCTCGGTGATGCCATAGAGTACTGAGCTCGCCATTTCTTTTCTTCTTTCCGGTTTGTGCTGGGAGAGGTTGTGTTGGACAGGAGCTACTGCGAAATTTATCCCTAGCTCTTTAACGCTGTTAGCTTTCTTTCTTGATGCCGTGGCGTCGGGAATATCACGTCATAATGCTCACGTCATACAAGAGCTCCGCCATTTAAGGTGTAACCTTTTTGACAAAAACTGAATGGAATCCTCAATTTCTCGATTGAAGAGCACATGTGAGAAGCACTGCATCGAAAGTAGAGGTGTGGAAAGGAATTGAGAACAGCTCGAAACCGGCGGTTCCCGGTGAGGACCGGTTCGATTCTCAGTTCTAATTTATTAAAATCGGTGAGTACCAGTTCTAGACATGAAACCGCCCGCCCACTTAGACCAGATCGGTAATATATAAAAATTTTTAGAAAAATTTCAACAAAAAAAAAGAAAACATTTTTAGAAAAATAAAAACCAAAAAAATCCCTAATTTAAAGCTCGACTCTCAACTCCTGTTAACTCACGACAACACCTTTGGCCGTTCATCACCTCCCTCTCTCACTCTCGATCACCTCCATTTGCGTGAAACTTGATAAGACCTGTTTCATATACCCATCCGAGAACTGGACTGGACCAGCAGTCTGGTTCGTAGGTGGATCCATGAAACTAACGGGCAGTTCCCAGTTTCAATTTCTTGGAACCGGTCATTAGTGGGCGGTTCCCTGTTCCATGTCTGTTGACACCTAAATTTTGGCGCATCATTTAGTGTTAATTGCATAGAAAATTAGGGATTAAATTTTTAACCCCTGAACAAAAATATTAAAATTGCATAGCATATAGTTTAGGTTCATATAGATTAATTGCATTCCGCATCGGATCGACAGTGGCAAGCGAGCTTAAAATTCATCACATAAATCGAGCTCGGGCATCGAACGAGACTCGGCTCACTCGGAAAGCATAGGCCGAAAATCACACGCAAAAGGGCTTGGTTGTCTTAATTTGAGCTTAAATTAGCCCATTATGCTTAATTAAAGAAAAGCCCAAATTAATTCAACCCACTTAAAATTAAATTAAAGCCTAAACCTAAGCCCATTAGGACTAGAAAGCCCGGCTAATTGACCTAGATTTACACTATAAATATATGTTTATGTCTCATAATCGGGGGCTCTCATAATCTGAAAATCAGAATTTTTAGAGAGAGCAAAAGGGAGAGAAGAGAGAAGGGAGATACACGCACAGCCACAAAGAAAAAAAAGCGTGAGAGAGAGAGATCGCAAAGTTCTTTAGAATTGAAGATGGTGAGGGAGCGGTGCTCGTTGGGGGTCTTCTTCGTGAGTGCAGTTTGACTATTAGGTCAAGCATCCACTCACAATCCCCTCATGCCTGAAGATGGTTCAACACACAAAGGAGACCAATATCCAAAGCGAGGAAGCAAAGCGGTGATTTTTGGCTTGGCTCGTCCAGTCCTTGCATAGGCGCGCCATATCGACGAGCTCCTCAACGACTAGCAGCTTCCATCTACCACAAGACATTTTTCGAGTACACAACTAGCGGCCATCGTCCAGCTCGAACCTGATCAACCACGATACTGCTGTTGAACCGAGAACTCCATCCGCGACACCACTAGCTGAGCCTTGCATCGACGACGTTGCTTTCCAGTCTAATCTATACGTCCTTTCTGGCGTGCTTGTCTTGTTGCAGCGTTCCTGGTGCTTTCCTTGGCGTCTCATGCACATTCGGCCGTGTTATAGCTTCTCATTGGCATGATAACACCTCAAGCAACACACATGTAATTCCTTCAATTGTACTTTTACACGTGTAGTGCAAGAAGTTTTCTTGTGCAGGTTCCTTGGTGTTTGAGAACACCTACAGTATTGTTTTGTTCTCATTGCCAATTAATCAATTGCTGGTCGTATCCTCATCGTGGACACTTTGCCGAGACCATCATTCGTCAAGCATCACTGAAGGCCCCACCGAATCCTTGCTATTGCAGTCCTGATCCATCGCCGTGAGCCACCATCTATCACGGCCATCGTCGCTCATCCCGCCGATCACCATCCCGATCCGCAAGCCCGAGTTCGATCCGAGTTCAAATTTGGAACTATCCGCCAATTAGGTAAGATTATCCGAATATTTCTTTCAAATATTTAATTTCCTAGTTTTCGGGTGTTTGAATATTTCGTGAATATTTTGGTGGATAGCTAGATATCTTAAGATAATTTTGTGATATCCGCAATATTCAAAAAAAATACCCAAAATTGGGAAATTTTCCTAATTTGGCAACGTATCTGGACGACTATCCGACCTTATCCCTAAGGTACGATACGCGGCGATACGGAAAATCGTTATCTTGTCCATAATCACTTGGATACGATAATAGATTTTATTTGCTTTCCAAATTTGACCAATCAAATTTCCGTCGATATCTATAACCCTATAGATATGACCGTTAATTTGATTTCTTTGCCTTATCTGAGTTTAAAAAATCTGGCGGATTGCGTGGATTGTTTGAATGTGATTGTTATCTTTATTTGATTGTTTTCCTTTTAAATAAAGAAAATCCAAAAATTTGTTAGTTAGATTTAAATTAGAAATTTTGCATGTTTAGGGAATCTTAAATATATCCAAAAGAATAAGATAATTATTTGATTTAAATTGGGATTTAGGGTAGCATATTTCCTAGTTTAAATTAGAGATTGCTTTAATCTTAGTGGATTATTTAGGATATTTAATAATTTCGAATTTTAATAAAAATCCCAAAAAAGAATCACTTTAGGATAGATCAATCATTTTCTCTAGGATAGATTGCATGTTATTTTAGGCATTTTTTATTCCGAATTTCATTTAAAAATACCAAAAATAAATCATTTTTCCATCATTAGAATTAGGTCACGTCGTCGCATGGCATATAGTTTGCATGTTAGGTTGCATTAATCGCATGTTAATTTTTACACGTCATTACATATAGCTTAGCTTTCATTTAAATAAGTGAAAATAAAAAAACATTGAGTGAACTGCTTGTTAATTAGAAATCGTATTAGGATTATTGATATGATTTTCTAGCTAACTATGCAGATGCTTACGTTGCTTCGAGGTAAGTAATTCTCCCAATTTTGCAATTTATTTAATGTTTTGATTATTGGGTGTTACTTTGGTGGTTTGCGCACTCGCATGAACACCTCACATGTTAGTAATTAGGCTATAAAATGGATCCAGACTGCATGCGAAACATTTTTTTTGAAAAGAAAAGGTACCGAAAGGGCGCTAGACTAGATCTAGCGTAATCAAGTCCCCGAACTTAGAATCTCTGGTTCGTAGGAATAAAACATATCTCCCTATGTTTTATTTAGGTCTCTAATCAACCTACCACAAATAGATTAGTGGCGACTCCAAGCATGAAAACATTTGCACGTTAAGAACTTAAATCCTAAGTTGCGAATTGGTAGGGCTTGGGAGGGCCCGAGTTAAGCTTAGTCTTAATAATCCATTAGCCTGAGAGGAAATTTTAGGTCGCGACAATGTCGAAAACCACCTGCCCCGGACCACGCTCACCCCTAATCAAAAGCAGACAAATGATAAGCTTCTTTACCCAAAAACTTGGCCATCATGCATGCAACCCCATCCGAGTGCTCGATACTAAATCATTAAAACACTGTCATCTGAAATTTGTCTTTTGATGAGAATTAAATGAAAATGTATTTTGAAAATAGCAATAATGGGGATGCATTAACTTAAATTTTAAGTCGCAGGAAATGTACTCTGAAAATTTAAGAAGATGATATCCGCATGGAACAAAAATATGTAAATTAATGTTTTCTGGATTTGTATTGTTGTTTAAACTCCAAAGATAAGGGAGCCATGAATTAAAAAAAGCCACTAGCGGCGCCCGAAACTTCCTTGAAGCTGTCCTTGGCCATAATCTACGCAAGTCTGCAAGAAAAAGTGGTCATTTTGCGTTCAAGTCGTCATGAAACAATTTGATATGTAAAGACAAGAGATTCCCATTCTGCGTCTTTCTTTTTTTAGTTATTATCGAAGTCGAGGGGTCTGATCTTAAAGATCTTCTTGCTGTGATTGAAGACTTTCCGGCCCTTTTGTGCGATTCTGAACTGACCTTTTACTGGGTGGACAAGCTGATCTTTGTTGTAGCTTTATCTGCTAAATTCGGTGCACTGACGGGAAGAGAAAGGAGGTCCCCTTTTGACGACGACTAGTGCTTCTGTTCATTGGGTTAGACCCCCCTGATGAGTGGTCCACACCAGACCTGTCGGGAAAAAGTCGGGGACCAGTTTGACTAACCTTTTGATTTGATGCACACTAAGAAATATAAATATTTTTTTTTTGGATGAGCAAGAATATAGATTGAATTATTAACGAATAATGAATGATGAAAGAATTTACGACTTCATAACGGTCCGAATATAATCACGAGGAAAATATTCCTGTTCCACATCGTTAATGTCAATTATCTTCTCAAAGTAATAATGGAACCTTTTGTGTGTGTTACGTTAATAGAAAGGGAACTTATGTTCTTTCTCGTAAGTATGTCTATAATCTATTTTCTCTCTCACGAGGAAATTATATTAACTTTCCTCGACAGACAATTAATAACACATCTTCAAAGGGTGCCTCTCAAACACATATCTCATCATGTGCAAAACGGTGCCATTTGACAAGATCCTGATTGAACTTGTTGTGATGGGACGCTGGGGCTTACCGTTGTAGTTCAAACGGCTTTTCATCAAGATGCTTACGGTGAAGCTAACCAAGTTGTGGTTGCCTTAGCTCGGCCTGGGAGCATTCACAGGAAGAATTGCTGTATTTTCGCTGAGCGTTACCCCTGCTATTTCTTCTATTTAGGTTGGGTACACCTCGTTCTGTAGCTACTAATGTTTAAGTACTTTTAATACTATCATTCCTTTTCCGCCCTCGAGAATCTGTGTGGGTGCCATGCATATACTTTGTTGATCCGAAGGCATGACCGGAGTAAACCAACTATCTAGAAGTTATCTAACATGGTGATGCATTGTCATGACCCCTCCCACTAAAATATGAGTTTCTTAGGAAAATGACATCGAGTGCTCCTTGAACTGTAATCCAGTGTGCAATGTGATCCCCTAAACTTTTAATTTGTTCAATATAATCCATGACCTATTGGTTTATGTCCAATGAATCCTTCAGTTGCTCAAATGACATATTAGAAGTTATTTGATGACGTGGATTACGAGTCAATATGTCCATTTTTTTTTCCATTTATCTACTTTGGGAAAGGAAAAAAAATTATGCATTAACATGTTCATCATTATCTAAGGATGTGGATTGTTATATCCTAATCTGAGATGAATATCTTACTTGGGTATTTCATGTGTAACTTGTTTTTACCGTCCGCCATTCTAATTAACGCGTTGGAAGTCATATCATTAGATTCCGTCAACTAGAATTAGCAAAATGACGTCATTGGATATTTTCATATAGTGTACGAACTAAATTAAACATTTACTAGTAGTTCAGGGACCACTTGAACAAATTAAAAGTCTAAGGACACATTACATATTGGATTTAAATCAAAGACCATTTGTATTATTTTCTTGAGTTTCTTAAAACAAGATATGAACTCGTAACTGGAGATTGACATAGAGGGAGGTAGAAGGGGGACTCGGGCCCCTTACGACCCCAAAACTTTCTTCCCTAGTTGGGTTCCTGAATGCTACTAAATGGGCTTTGCATGATCAAATGTTGAACAAAGACCAGTGAATTTTTGTGAGTTCTTTTTTTTTTTTGTGGAAGAATTTTTGAGAGTTCACGGGTCAATTGGTTGAGGATTTAGGAATGAGCATGCAGGGAATGTGGGGTTCGGTACATGAATTTCAGAAATGCAAATTCCCTTCATGGTAATTAAAGTTTAATCAATGACTTTGAATTTCAATCACTCGATATATTTGCAATTGGTGCACATTGATAGGAGTCCAAAGCCGATTTTCTGACAAATTGCTAATGTGGCATACACGTAACCTTCCTCTCCAAACATCATGCCGTTGCCTCACGAGCACCTCGTCAACAATTAGCCGGAAGTTGAATTAAATCTTCAGTCAAAGTGCATCGATAACAAGAAATTGAAAGTTGGTGAATTACCTAATTAAAACCAATTCGTGACAAGTGTAGAAACCTGATTTAAAGTTTTCCAATTGAAAATGCAAAAAATTGTATTATTTGATTGAGAACTTGAGTTTTGAAAACGCCACAATCAAAGTCTCTAGCTCGTTATTAGTGAAATTTAGTCGATTGACGACTTGAGATTTTGAAAATGCCGCAATTAAGTCTTTAGCTCATCATGACGGTATTCAAATGTTGGAAACGACACATAGCAAATGACCCAATATTCCACGTGGGAAACACGTCCCATTTTAGATGCCTAAATTTCACTGGTGGGAAACTCAAGATTTGATTGAGGTTATTTTGACCTTAAGTCCTCAATTGACCAAACCAATACTTTAAATCGTGGACCAAAGCCACCAAAAATAAAAAAACTATGCCCACTGTGACACATGTATCTTAAACTTTTTCTATGACACCAAAAATCACAAATTTGTACCTATGTGACACATTTACTCTCCATCAAAATTCTATCTATGAAAACCGTTAAAAATATACCTATACGGACGTCAGAAAGCAAATAATGTTAATATGGCGCCCGCCTGGCTTAAGTGAAAAAAAATGACGTTATTTTGGCTAAAAAATCATCTAATAGAAACAGTGTGCATAGTTTGAGATTTTTTATGTCACAAAAAAAAATTCATAATAAATATATAACATAAGTTATAATTTAAGTTATAATTTAGAGTTCTTTTGTGGGTTTTTCGCTTAAATTATTGACCAATAGCCAAAACCTTAAATCCCATTTCTGCACTTATCCCAGACAAATTCACTCACCTGACTGAAAATTTCTTAAATTAAAGATTCTGAAAAGGGCAAAGCAATGCAATTCCCAAGCTTTGCAGATAATCAATACCTAACCCAATTAACATGTGTTTCATTCTCACCTCCAAACAAGGAGGGTATCATGTGAGTCTCTTCATCGCTTTGCCATAAAATTCTAGCTCCACAGATCAGCTCGGGACTTAAAACAGCTCCATCTCTACTTTTCTGGTGGATAGGTCCCAAATCATCACGTAAATTTATATTTCGCTAAATTTGCCCGTGGATGATGTTCATAACGTGTAACTCAACAAGCAGAGAAACTTCCTCCAACCTTCCTTCATCCAGAGATGCACAACGATGTAGCCACTTAAAGAAACAAGAGGATTTGCAGATTTAAGGCCTAAAATTGATATTAAAAAAAAAGGAGAACAAAAGAAAGGAAAAGATTCCTTGCAATCTGTATTCGTACGAAGGATAATTCCTGAATATATTTAAGTAATGCTCCAGGCCAAATGACTCCCAAGTGATAACGCTGACTATTTAACAAGTGTGATTACATCAAATTTGCAAGGAAGGATCGCATGCCACCTCCAAAGTAAGGTATAGAATGACGGGGTACTAAACGAAGAATTCCTCTATAGAATGGATAAGCAATCTTGCTCCAGTCCCTCCTCGATTTCGTTCCTAATAGCAAGAATAATCATATACTAGAACAAAAAATACCACCTCTACCTAATCAGGCGATGTCTCACCACGGATATTTAGAGGAATTGGGTGATGTAAGTGACCCATAGGCAAGTCCTCCGCCGCCTTTACTTGAATCTCCGTTTTGCTTCTCCATATGCAACAACCCCCAAGACTGTTATCACGTATCCGCCGATGCCCATCACTGTCACGGGATTTCTGAACAAGAGTATAGAGATCACAACAGCGACAGCGCCTTTTGCATTTCCAAGTACCTGATCAATACATAATGTACAAAAAAGTTAAATCAAATCAACATAGTTTAACCAACTTATTTGTGATGTCGACACGATTGATGCATAAAGTGTTTTTAGCAAGTAATTCCCAAGCTTCTCTCGGGTCTTACTTATAACTCCAACATGAAAGTTGCAAAGAACAAATATCCCACTGCCACAATAAAGAATCATGAAGAACTACCTGTGAAAAAAAAAGCTTGGATATACTAAACAATGACTATTGTCCTTGTCTCCATAAAGTTTTTGAGGGGCCTAATTTATGTAGCCAATAAAAATGTTCATCAACATGCAACAAAGGTTTTCACTTCTCATAGAAGAAGCTACAGATTAAGAGGCTATAACATCAAAATAGGAGTTGACGACCACGAGTCTAAAATAGAATTTTCTCTAAGCAGTCCAATCAATAATTATTGACAATCCCTGCTACTGCTCTTTCACGGCGAGAATTCCTATAAAAACAAGAAAAAACCATCGTTTAATCGAACAACAGTCTATAACTTACGTTCTTCTCAGCACGTACAACAGTGATTTCGTCAGTTGCTTCAACAGAATTAGGCAAGCTACGAGCTAATATGAGAATTAGGATCATGATAGAGGACTAAACAAAGATAAAGCATGTCAAACCTGGAGCGTGAGGGCACTTGTATGTTTGGTGACCAGAAAGTTAGTTAAGTTGGCTGCATAGGCAGTGGCTGAATTAACCAAAAGAAGCAGCCACATGAATTTGTGTTCTCTTCCGAGGGATAAAGTGGCTTCTAAGACATTTGGCTCCATTATGAGTGTCGACGGTAGCAAGACTAATACCGCAATCGGTGACATGTACAGCAACAAGTTCATCGAATTCAGTTTTTCCCTGTATCGTAATTGAATGTCAATTGCCAAGTCGTGATTCAAGGGTAGAGTAATTTCTCAGGAGACAGGAGAGCAAAACCTTTGAATTCAATGGCCACTCTCATAGACTGGGAACAAGCTAACAATTTTTTTTATGGCATTTCATTTGCATAGAGCAAGTACCTGTACTTCATGAACATTCACGGTATGCCATTGGATCTCATCATTCAAATTTCGGAAATAGAATTTGGACTGTTTAGGGAAGAAAAGTTTCTATTTTCCAGATGGAGATACCAAAAACTACAGTAGAACTATTTGTCTATTAAAACTTTCTATTTGTGATCAGCATATTCATTCCTTCTTCCATCTAGCATGTCCTTGCTTAACCAGGAAAAGAGGCCAATATACAATACAGATGGGCTACTTTAAACTGTCACATGGGACTTAGATGCCACTGAGCATTTAAACTGCATAAAAAGTTGTTAATAAACTCTTAGACAGGATATCATAAGAGGTATTTTAGAAAGCATTTACCCTTCGGAAGAAAGTAGGACACCCTGAAGTACAGACTTAAATGCCCTTGCAGCAGTTGCACTGATGCACATGATGAATCCAAACAAGTGAAAACTTGGCTCCCCCTGCCACCACCAAGGAAATTTATCATGCCGGAGAAGGTTAATGTGGGACAAGAAGATGACCAACTTATTCCAAAAGCTACCAGGAAAGCAGCATTCTCAGCTAATCAGAAGAATTCATTCATCTATCAAGAAACCATTTTTGGCACTTTAAACATTTTCTGGTTTCTTTAGCATCTTTGACCAATGGACAACTCTAATGTAAAGCTTGTGAGGCTCTAATTTGGACAATAAATCATTGGAAAAAAATCACCATGTCATGCATCTTTCCTTTTCAAGTCACTGTGAAGATAACGGTGGATGCATAAGGTAACTGAAATACTTCTACTTGGCAGGGGCACCAGTTAAGGAAGTACTAAAAGAAAATCCTCTCGTGTATTCTGATATTCTGCCACCATAAGACCCGCAGCTGATGGCGGAAATTATACTTGGCTCAATGAAAAAAGTCTTCAATACCGAGTTCTTTAGATAAATGAGTTAGCAGGCAAGAGACATCAAGGTGGTCCGCATTACATAATTTCTAAGGGGCGTTTCATACTATAGAAGACAAGAAGCGTATTAGCCACAAAAACACTTTGTGGCTGGCTATCCAACAAACCACGGACTCTCCAACATCAATTGTGGATCTGATCTCCATCCCATCTTCATTTGAACATCACTTTATCTCTTCAATTTCTATAAAAGCCTGATGTAGTGTAAAAGAAGAGCCAAACACAGTATCAACATCTTCACAAACAAGCAACCAACTGAATGAAATACATCAAACAAAACTTTTGGCAAAGCGCTCTTGCCAAGATTACGCATCCTTCACTCTGAGATCTCAAAGCAGGTGACAGTGTAAAATCCACATTAACCAAGAGGAGAAGGAAAGCAGTTTCTTTATAGATAAAAGTAATGACTTTCTTCTTTCCAGAGATCTTCCCAAGGCTTGGAAAGATCCACCTCTCCTCCCAAGAGAACAAATTCACCTTCCATTCTTGGCAAAACATTTGATACATCCCTTCTGACACAAATCTTATTGCAACGATATCTTTAAAGGCTACTCTTTTCAATTTGTTTGCAGACCTGTCTCACGATAATCTAAGACCCACAATATCTTCGACGCTTAAAAGTCAGCAAATAAACTGAAAACTTAGCTATGATTATGAAAGTAGCGGTAATGATCTCAAGTTCAAGCTTGAGAAGCTAACTATCTATCACCTATATTCAAACTTATAGTGAATGCATCATTGCAGTTTGAGGAAATCTCCACATGAACAACCGAATTTAGAAAAAAAAAACTGCCTAAATTTACTATTGCTCCAACAGGACAACAAAAATCAGCAGGAATAAGCATCACAGAGCAACAAAAACATCAACTCTAGCAACAAGAATGCAGATCTGGATCATTATCAATCAGATTATACCAAATCCTCCAACGATGCAGATCAACCTTCAAATGAAGCCTTAAAATCAATCCCAAAAACAGAATGCAACCAAAACAGCAGATGCTAAATTTAAGTGATTTAATTCACACATGCAAAGCCATACCCCGCTGGCAATTATGACGCCGGTGACAACCGGCACGAGGGCGGCATAAGTGACCCAAGCCTCCCTCTTGAACGTCATCAGGTACGCGAACACCGCCGTGAAGAACGGCGTCGTCGCGCCCACCGCCTGGTTGAACGACACCGGGAGGTACCGCAGCGACACGTTGCCCCCCACCACCGACGCGCAGAACACCACGCTCAGGGTCGCAATCTTGATGAACTGGGGCCTGGATTTGATCAGCTGGAGCGGGACGAGCTTGAGGAAGACTATGGAGACGTAGCTGAAGGCGGCGCAGGCCGACATGTGGCACATTGTGAGGAAGATGGGGAAGCGGAAGCCATAGTTGGAGAGCAAGAACTTGTTGAGGAGGATGACGCCGATGTTGGACGAGTACCACAGCGTGATCAGGGAAGCTATGAAAAGGGCTTGCTTCTTTGGGGCCGACGACATTGGGGAATCGCTCGGCGGTCGGTTCGGATTCGCGGGCAGATCTTATGCGGGTCGGGATGGGGAAAAGGAGGCGCCTTTGAGCATGCTCCGTCGCTCCCCGGCGGCGGATGAGTATCTGGGTGGGAGGCTAGAATGGTGGGTGGGCAAAGGGTGGGGGGGTGGGGGGCAAATGTGATGTGAAACAGTGAAAGCGATCGGCGCGTCCAATTTGGCTGGGATCAGTGCAGGTGGAAGGAGGAGGAGAAGAAGGAGAAGCAGCAGCAGAAGAAGAAGAAACAGCGATGTCTGCTGAAGTTTGATTTGTCGTTTATTAGTGATGTGTTGTTGTTGTTTTTTTTTTGTTTTTTTTTTTGGTGGAGAAATTCATGAAGAGGGGGCACATGTGGAAGAGAGAGCGAGCGTCGTTTCCCCACTTGCCATTCTCTTGGGTTATTGCTTCGCCCGTAAAAACGGCTTTTAGTGAATGGGGGAAGTGTCAGTTAGCAGCCATTGTTTTGTACAACATTCTCTTACTTTTGCTGCTTTCTTATGAAATCCTTTGGGATTCTACTTTTCGTAGGTACAAAGAAAGATTATATTACCCTTTGAAATTAATAATGGCCCGGTATTATTACCCTTTGTGAGATAAAAAGTAGTTCGAAATAAATGTGTCGTATGGTACCAAAGATTATAAGAAGATAGGACTCTGAAAACTTAAATAACACGTGGAATTCAAAGATCCGTCAGTATTCCGTTTAATATCCCGACAAATTGCGCACGTGTCAATACACGTGATAGACAGCTATAAGAAAGATCTGAATGACAAGGAATATTAGATAGAATGCTAATGGAGGGTGGATTTGGATAAGGCAATACCGGCTTGAGATGCGTTCCTCATCGTCGTCTTGCTAGAATACCTTAGAGAACTCTTAGCTTGCTAGTTTGTAAATAATTGCACGACTAAACAACAACGGGTTACCTCCAGCTTCATCATAAACTTAGACATTAACCGAGATTAGGTAACACAATAATAGAGATCAAACGATGCTAAACACTAAATTAAAAGTATGGAAATTCTTTATTTTCGAAGTACTCTAATCAGTCACATGCCATGAAATGATCCATGATTAAGGAAGATGGGGAAAGATTCTTTGACTTCACGAAACTACTCTAAAGCTTCTACTTCATGCTATCTCTCTAGGACTTTAGGGACAGATCTTATATGATACGTTTATGCATTTACTAATCAGGAGACAGCTTCGGTGATGTGCTAACAACCCTTTACTTTTATGGTTTGATACGCAATACTGTCAAACAATTTAAAATTGACATGCTATGCTGAGAACCAATGTCAATCTTTACCATACACTCTCGGAAAAAAAATGATGTTTACTATTTTATGTAGATTTAGCTGTAACCATGAAGAACTTGCCCAAATTCTTTTTTATGAAAAGGGCCTAAAGTCGAATTCAAAAACTTAACATGGTAAATCTACTATTCATATTTCATCGCTTGATAAACATGAGATAACTCTATAAGAGATAATGAAAAAAATTTATTATCCAAATACTTATCGATTCCAAGATAGACAGAAAGGCAATTTCCTTCCTAAAAGTTATGTTGCACTTTGAACTTACAAAATTTAAGTCTGTATACAAGTTATCACTTCTAAGTTCGATGAAAGTGTCGAGATTAGATTTCACGGCAATGACTAGATCCATTTATGCATGTGGATTGGCGCACGACCCAAATGTGAATTCCCATATGACCTAGTTAAGCCACCTGCTTATCTACATAATGAGAGTATCCTTATCATTTAGAAAATAAGATGCCAACAAGCTACCTAGTTTAAATTTTATTGAATTGAGCGGTGGCCTCGAAATTGTTGTAAAGATTTGCTTACCAAAATTTTTCCAACTATTGGGTCATGCTCATTTTCAGTCCTACAAGTATTATTGCTTATGTTATTTGGTCCTTTTAGCTCTTTTTTTTTTCCTTTTGTCTAATGCAGTCCTCTATCTCTCACGCTTTGCGCAATCGATTCCCTCTGTTATCAACCATATAATAACCCCATCAATTGGGGTGAAATTTGAGAATGCAACGTTTGACTTGGCTCTACATCAGCAATTAAGAAAAAACGAGAGGGAGAGAGAGTCCGGGCGCTACTCGCGGTGGCCCAGCCTCCCCGGTGAGGGTTTAATAACCCTTGCCCGCCCTAGGCGGGGTCTAGCGATCTGCAAGGTGCTCAACACATGGGTTGCCAAACTAGCTAGAAGAAGGGAAAGGAGGGTTGGGGCTAAATAAGCTAGAAGAAGGGAAAAATTGGGCAGGGAGTAGCCCCAAACGAATAGAAGGCATCGCTCGCTTGCTGCTGCTGGTCCCACATATGCGGCCCATGAGGGCCGTCGGCCGACCTTTGCCGGCTTTTCGGCCGAGATTGGGCCACCGCGTGGATGCCAGCACCACCCCCCCCAATCCCTCCCTCTTTCCTTCTCTCTGTCCGCCCGCACGTGCAAATGATATTAGCCAATGATCAGAGATGAACGACTCTATCATGCAAACTTTGAAAGGCAGAGTATTAAAACCGAATGGCACAAGCAGCGATACTCAGAGTATTAGAACTGTACCTAACCTTTAGATCATTTCAAACGAAAACAAAACAAGTCCCGCTCGACTCCCAAAACCAGATTTGTTCTGTGAATGGCACTTGATTGTCTACAGTTGACATTGAATGGCTATAGCAGGTATTCCCGCACAAATATTTTCAAGAGAAAGATGCTAATGTATCAGTTCAATGCTTCTTATTTAAAAGACCATTAAATCCCAAAAGCAGAATGTCCAAAACAGTTCCACAGGGCACTTCCAAAAGAGGCTATCGTTCCAGTAGGGCTAAAAGTTCCAATCTTTCAGGTGAAGAAACGAGAGTTGTCAGAATGGGATGATAACCCCATTCAGTAAACCCAGGAAAGGGTCAAACCGAGCATAATAACCGAAAAAACTCGTACTATTGTAATGACAAGTCAATCAACCCTCCTCATAAAAGTAAACTAATTAAGGGAAATAAGGATACATTCAAGTCACCAGTGTCAAGTTCTTATAAACAGAAAAAGGTCTACAATACACTCTAGAGGGTAATTCAAAGCTATCGTGTTATTCAATCTTAAATATTGCTTTTGTATGTCGCCTATTCATTTCCCGAAAAGGAGAATCGATTTAGATATCTACTCGGATTCCCTTGCTCTCTAGCTTTAGATCAGCCTCCTTCACTGCTTGAACGAGATGAGTCACGCGATATTTGAGTTTTGCGTTCTCCGCAGCAAGCTCCCCTGCCTGCGATTCATGCAACAGAGATACTGTAATAATCCATGATTCCCCAATTAAGACAAGACATGGAACAATTAGGCACTCGTGCTACCTTTTTATGTTCTGCAGCTAACTCCGATTTTACACATTCGAGCTCCGACTCTAGTTTGCTAATCTTTTTCAAGTAGTCCTCCTCATAAGAATCTAGATCGGCAAGCAAATCTTAAGCCAATGGATGAGAGAATGGAAGTACTGGAGCATAATAGACAGAACTTAGATGGACAGCCTCAGGACCTACCTTTCTCTTTTGCAATGGCAGCTTCGAGTCTGGACAAGCGATCCTTTCAAGCAAAATGAATGCGCCAGCAAGATGTCAGTTTCAGGGAATATATAAGACATACAATCCCAATTCTTGTTTCATGATAGTTGAAGTTGAAGGACTCGAAATTGTTGGCAACAGAAAAAGTTCATGCAACGGAAAAAAAAAAAAAAACATGTCCAGGACCAAAACCTAGACTTGATGTTTAAGTCATCACTGTTACAAATCCTGCACCATTTCTTTGAAGAAATCAGTTTTCTCTTGCTAAACCAGAGTTGCCAGACAATTTAAAATTTATAGTCAAAGAAAAACCAAATGCACCATGATGACGGTCAGGTGATTGCAAAGCAAATTAGACCTCGACAACCAAGACCATATGGATATTCAACTTCCGCAATTAGCAAGTGACCGTCATCTGTAAGCAGAGCCGAATGAAGCACCTCCGACACAATTGATTGACATCGATTGAAGATCCAAGAAGCAAAATCAATGACTGCTTCAGCATATCGAATCTAACAAGCTCGGGTTTGCACGCAAAACATGTGCCCGCAAGTTGCAGACACCCAAGCACGCCCACGGCACACACGCAACTGCACAAATACGAGTATCCAAACCCTGCACACGCGCACGCACAGACGCAGTCGCCCGTATCAACATACATGCGGGCACTCGCGGATAGCGCGGGAAGTCACAGAAAAGAACACGCGATTCTGCAAAAGAGACACCTGCAGAATCATCTGCTAATGAGCACATCTCCTCGCGCATCCCTATCAACTATGCCCAGATCAATGTACAACTAACGACAATGTCGACCCCTCAACGTACCAACGACAGAAACGTCAAACGGCGAACATCTGCACGAGGAAGATAATCACACGCACTGATCTACATGGCATGTGCACACGGACATGAATGTACGGAGACCAACACGGGATTGCAAGTGACGCAAAAACATCATGGGCTGACCTCGGCTTCGGATGCTCTCCGGCGTAACTGCTCCAGGAGCTTCTTCAGGTCGGCCGGCTTCTCGGATTCCGCCATCGCCGGCGAGCGACCCGACCCAGAAGAAGAAGAAGAAGAAGAAGAAGATGGACGGAGGAGGAAGAGACCCTAAAACCCTCGCAGACCAAACGCAACCGGCAAACCACCGCCGTCTCGCGGCTGTCATAGGGGCACCTAGCGTTGCGTGGGTGGTATTCGATTCAATTGGGCTCGAGCCCAGTGGTAGCTTGAGCCCACAAAGTCTTTCCCTGGCTGATTACGTAATTTATTAATATTAGGGGTCTTTCTATGATTATATTTTTACATGTATTCTGATTGTAATTAATCGCTCTTGTAAATACATATCGTACAACTCTAATTGGGGGTTAAGCCACTATAAACTCTCTGGCATTATTCACTTGGTCCGGTTTGCTACTCTTTGTCTTTTTTCGCTATTTTCTTTTTTACTGTAAATTTCATTATGGTATCAGAGAAGGAAAACGAATAAATTTCTTCAACATCTCTACCCCAAATCAACACTTCCTTGGCTCCAATTGCTATCTCAGCAATGTGCGATGCATCTCCAATTTTTTCTTCTTCTCTTCCATCATCTTCTCTTTCCGTTAATCCAAATTTCTCATCACCTCTCAACAACATTGCGTCTATTTTCACCTCTTCTTCCATCTTCTCTGTTGCATCGATTTATGTTGCTGCTCAAATTATAGCTGTGCAATCAACCCTATCGTCTCTTACTCTTACGTTGTGGTTCGAGACTCCCACCATTTGTTCTCCATTCACTCATAGAGGCATTCTCGGATATAGGCCTCATCTTTTTTTGTCAAATCTATAATGGGGAATGTCGACAGCTATTTAACCATGCCTTCGCCCACAACGTTTTCTTGGACTCCTTCTCAGCTTTCTCAGTTGGTGAGACTTTTGATCCAAAGTGGTATCTTGACAGAGGAGTGTCAGTACATATAAATAATGACATTAACAAAATCCTAAATCTTAGACCCTTTTACGATTTGATAAAAGTCTTGGTTGGTTATGGTCGTTTCTTGCCTATTAAGCAAGTGGATAAAGTCTTTTTGCATATTGGTTCTCAATCCTTGTTGTTATCTCATGTCTATTATGTCCCTTATCTTTCTTGCAATCTCCTCTCAATCACTCAACTTGGCCGTAAAAATTATTATGTTATTGATTTTAATGGTTCATCATTTTTTTTGAAGGATCAACGAGCAAGGTAAGTTGTCATCCAAGCTGACTCATTTCCAACTCATTGGTATCACCTTATTTGTATCTTATGGAGGTTTCCTTCACTTCACTTACTTGATGGCATGCTAGTCTAGGCCATCCTAATTAACAAGTTTTGAGTCATGTTTGAAATTCTAATTCTAAGTTGGTATCCCGAGAGTCATGTCATGTAAGCAAATCTCATATGGTGTTGTCACTCATTGCATTAGAAAGATTATTTGGATTTATCATTTACTTTATGAGCTGGGCATTTCCCTTTTTTTTTTATCATCTAACTATTTACTATGAAAACATTTTCGTCATCTAATTCACTCTCAACCCTGTTTTTTAGGCTCGCACCAAACAATATCTAGTTGACTATGAATTCATGGGAGTATTAATGTGTAATTTACATGTATTGCAAGATCTTTCTGTAATTACGAATTTATATATACCCTCGCCATAATTAATCACTTGTATAAATACTTAAATCATAAGGTCAAGCCACCGTAGCTGTCGTGTCTGCCTCTTTGCTAGTCTCTCCACGAAAGCTTCGTGTGAGAGTGAGCTCGAGCTCGACTCACTGTAGGCACTCAGAGAGAGAGAGAGAGAGAGAGAGAGTCGAGGAAGAAGAAGAAGAAGATGGAGACGAAGCCAAGCGAGATAAGCAGCTCCAAGATGTTCGGGGGTTACAACCGGAGATACAAGCATTTCAGCCCAACCCTCGGTTGCTCCATGAACTTCCACATTTTCTTCCCTCCTGCTCCTTCCCCTTCTCACAGATCCCCTGTAAGTCCTCGATCTTCGCCTTCCGTTGCTCATCGAAGGCCTTCTTTCTCAATTCCTCTTTCTGGGTTTATCTGGGTTCATCTCGTTTGGTCTGCGGATTAGAAAAGTTCGTGTCTTTTTAGCTTTCCGCATTCGACGATTGGGATGAGCGTGCGTTTGTGTGTGTGTATATGTGTGTGTATGTGAGCGTGGGGGGTGTGGATTGGCGTCGATCGATTGTGCTCCCTTAATTGCTTTGACTGTGTGAATGAGCAGGTGCTGTACTGGTTGTCTGGGCTCACGTGCACGGACGAGAATTTCATTGCGAAATCCGGCGCTCAACGCGCGGCTTCCAAAGAGGGCATTGCCCTGATTGTGCCCGATACGTCTCCGAGTCGGTGACCCGTATCCCTGTTTACCTGTCCATCGGATGTTTTCGGTTTAGGCCGCTTTATCGTTTCGCTTTTTGGTGCGTCCATTTGTGTTGCTGGTTCTAGCCTGTTGCAGAGATAGGATTTCCATCAGAGGGATTTGGATATTGGTAATGGAACTGTGATGGGTCTTACCCGGTATTTTCAATTTCGGGTGCATAAATGTTGGAGTTCTTATGGTGCTAATTTTGATGTAATGCCACAGTCGGAGTCCAAATCCATTAGTGTGGAGCAACTTGGACAATTCATCTGCCAAATCCGTTGTTATTTCGCTCTCTTGTCTTATTAGATTTCTCAATACTTGCATGCTATATCTTGGCTTATAAACTTTTCGTATTTGATAAACCTGAGGATATATTATGAGTGAGTGCTAAAACTGCTGCTTTCTTCCTTGATATCGAAGCTATGTTTGTTATTTATACATTGCAGGAGGCCTGAATGTGGAAGGAGAAGCAGACAGCTGGGATTTTGGCGTAGGTATGCCGCATTTGTATCTCCATTGACTTTTTCAGAGTGCATTCATCTTCAATGCTATGACGTATTCTACCTCCACAATATACTGCTCTTAGAGTACCCCCAGACCGGCTGATGTTTATTTAGAGATATACTATTATATTTATCACCCCTATCAGCAGGTCCAAGTTGCTAAGAAGTATAATCCTCATGTGCCTCACCTCTATGTAGGGTAGATAAATTAAAATTGTTTCTTTTACCAATTGTTCTGAGAAAGAGTTTACTTTTTGGAGTTGCTTCAAGATTTGTCAGCAGAATGTGTTTTGATGACTCAAACTGAGAATTTTATTTAAGAATTTATTCACTAATACACAGTCATGCTGAGATGGGAGGCAGTATTGCAGTCTATTGTATGAAATTTATGGGCACTTTCCATTCTAATTTTGAAGGGTATCTCTTTTGACGTTATAGCTTCATATAGTATTTTTATCATACTAGAAAAGTGGAGTGTATCATCCTATTACTATTGTCTATCTTGAATTTTGGTTTTTGGTGACCTCGTACTCATTTTACTGATAGAATTACATCGGGTGTGATGCAAATATTGTTTTCCTCCTGAAGATTGATGATCGGTGATGTTGTCATGGGTTCTGACAAAGCCAAATGAACTAGGGTGTGACGAATGCTCCAATATTATTTATGATTGATACCCCAAATAAGAGCCACAAGAAGTTTGAGTTTAAACATAAAATCTTTGTTGCAATAGGGGATTTGTCTTGAGTGGTTGTTTCCTTTATTTTAACCAGGTGCCGGGTTTTATCTTAATGCTACCCAAGAAAAGTGGAAGAACTGGCGTATGTACGATTACATTGTCAAGGAATTGCCCCAACTTCTGGCTGAGAATTTCCCACAGCTTGATACAGCAAAGGCATCTATATTTGGTCATTCTATGGGAGGACATGGTGCTCTGACGATCTACCTAAAAAATCGTGACAAATATAAGGTAAATAACATAAGCCTACCTGCTACTGATTTCATAGCCCTGAGGGTTGCCACCTTTGTTCAACTTTCAGTCCCAATCCAATAAGTGCAAATGCTTGACACTTTCAAATGATTTTCTCTTGCAATTATATGTCTGCAGACTATTTACCTAGGCCCTATGGTCCATTTATAGCAATTGGAGATCCTCATCTTGCTCTAGTGCCCCATTTTTAAATCTGCAGTTTCCTAAAGTTATAAAGTTTTTTAATTTGAACTCGCCTATAATCTGAATTTGAGAACTAACTATAATGTTTCGCATTAGTATCCACTTTTGCAGACTCATTCTCGGTGTTTTCTGACTCACTCGTTTTGTAGTCGGTCTCTGCCTTCGCTCCAATTGTGAATCCTATAAACTGTGCATGGGGCCAGAAGGCTTTTACCAACTATTTAGGTGAAAATAAAGCTGATTGGGAGGAATATGATGCTACTTGCCTAGTTGCAAAGTTCCATGATGTGTCTGCTACCATACTAATTGATCAAGTAAGTTTGTCCTTTGAGCTTGTGATTCTAGAATTTATATATTTTTGTTAATCTTCTCCCATGGAGAATGCCTTCTTTGAATTAATGGCCTTATTTATGCTGGTGCCGGATGACATTTAGTCAGGGTAATTTTGAATGAGAAAGTCGCTACAGAAATAAATTGCTCTTTCTAGAGTAATATCACCAGATTGGTTTAACAAGCTAGTTTCTCTGTCCCTTTTTTGGAGTTACAGTGAGCAAAGTAATCATTCAACATTCTGCTGAGCCTGTATCTATAGACAAATTTATTGACACAACAGAAAAACAAGTCGAACAACCTGCATGTTGTGCTCTTTTGTGAGACTTCATGTCAGCACATACTTTTTCCGGGAAATATGTACATGAAGCTGCTTAGTTTATTTCCCTTTCAAGGAAGTACTTGATTAGTGATTATCAGTGCTTCCAGCACCTGTTAATGCACACAATATGGTGTCTGCTTCATCCAAATTGGGTTGCAATTCACATCGTACTCGGCTAATGGTTTAGTGAGTTTAGGGCTTCGCCCATCCAAGGTGGGGTTCCTTATCAAGAACTGATTCAAGAGTCTGATCTTGTTGAGTCTTTTGCTCAGGAAATAGTTGTACCCAGGTTGTATTGGTTTTGATCACAGATGGATTGATAAAACAGGTCGGTCTAATCTTGGTTAAGCCAGTCCAGTTGGAAACTGTCGCTTATGAGAAACCCATTTGTACTTCACCGTTGCAGCCAAGGGGCAAATGCCTTTGCATTGTGCCTGCACATAATTGCAACCGAGTCGAAGTATTATTAGTCGCAGTTGCAGGTGGACCAATAAACCCATTAAGAGAAACCCATTTTAGACTTTACGTTTGCAGCTGAAGAGCACGCACATGGCTTTGCACTGTAATCAACCCAACCAAGTAGGAGTCAATGGAAGACAAGTTTAGTGTCACCGAGCTATTGAGATCTTAATAAACGAAATCTTTTACAAATTGCTATCTCAATCCGACATCTTTCTCCTATACGGCCATCTTCATCTCAAAATTACAGCTTTCTTCGGCATTGGGTTGTTTAAGCTGACGGTTGCAGACTAGTATGGGATTTATAAGACAATTCAAAACTCTTGGGGAAGCAAAGCTTTCTGTCTCTCTCTGGTGTCTTTGGTGTGGATTGAAAGTAACGCTATGGTTAGTTGTAAAGAATCATGGGTGTTCCCTTCCTCACGGGTCGCTTACCAATGATCTGAGTGCAATTTTGATATTAAAAAGTAACGAAAATAATCAGTCAACAAATGCAACTACGGCGGACCCAGCAGTTGAAAATGTGAAGATTGCCTGGATTGCAGCCCAACCCTTGACTGGCGTATCTGCGGCCCAGTTTGAACTTTTAAATGCATTTGTTCTATTTGCTTGTGGGCAGAATCTTTAATTCGTTTTGAATCATGGACCATGTATTGGCCATTAATCATGGGGTAATTTCTATCTGCAGGGGGAAGATGACAAATTCTTGCACGATCAACTGTTGCCAAACAAGTTCCCGGAAGCTTGCAAGAAACATGGAGTCCCGGTTCTTTTGCGGTTGCAGCCGGGCTATGATCATTCCTACTTCTTTATCGCCACCTTCATCGACGATCACATCCTCCATCATGCCCAAGCCCTCAACCTGTAGTTTTTGGGCCTAGCGGTCTCCAAGAATACATAATTATCTTGGTCTTATGCTGGAACTGGGGTACTCGTCTTGTTGAAGTGGCTTTGTTTGCTTCATGCCCTGTTTTATGAAGTTTGCAAATGATGCCTGTCTGTCATATGATGCTGGTATATGAGTTGGGTGGTTTGCTGAAACAGAAGTACTTTAGCTTCCATTGTGAATACGCGTATCGTAATTTCGGAGAGCAGCTGTGATTCCATTTGAAGTTTGAATGGGAACGCTCCGATAATAAATACCAAGCAAGATTGCGTGTTCCTTTCTTTTTAGCCTTTGGATGATGATTTCAACTCTCTTTTCAATGAATCTTCTGAACAAAACGAACATGCGAGTCTGGAACAAGTCGAAACGATGCCTTCAGTAGCAAGGAACTTTGACCCTGTTTCCGATACGAAAGCTGTGATCGAGCTGTGTCATTCCATGTCTAAAATAGTTTTCACAATGCATGAGAAATCACGCGACAATGGTACCAAAAAGGGTAATAACGTGGGTAGCTTTGTCAAGTGCTGGGACTCGAATGTATGCCGACGCGTGATCTATGCGCATCATTCGATGCACTTGATTAACTCCTAATCCGCCACCTTATTGGCCAGACTAGATTACGAAATCAAATTGTCAAACAATAGGTGAGAAGGGGCGGTCGTGTACTCATTGCTCGATATTCGAAACTTTGACTCGACCTTGTATTGAGTAATGGATTTGCTGGCCATGCTTAAATTTAAATGGAAAAACCATAAAAAATCTTAAACTTTTTTTTTATGATATCAAAAATACCAAATTCGTATATGTGTAACTTATTTACCCTTTATCAAAGTTCTGTAAATGAGAACCGTTAAAAATTTGCTTGTATGGACGCCAGAAACCAAAATTTGCTTACATATACGCCATAAAAGCAAACAGTGTTGACATAATGGCTTAAGCGAAATAAAAATAGCTCGATTCGATTTCACTCCTGATCATCGACACTGAGAGGAACTGGCGGTGGTGGAACGGCGGAGGGACGATGAAGACGGCCGTGGAGAAGGCGGCTTCAGGGCGGTGGTGTTAACTCCGGCGAAAGCGGCGTAGCGTGAAGTATCGATATGGTGGTGATGTCATGGGATCATAGTGCTTAGAAACACGCGTTAGTGATGGTGAAGGAGGTGGGGGATAAGGATGCAATAAGTGCTTGCTTTTTAATTTTCTATTTTTTCAAAACTATCATTTCAAAAAAGAATATTAACCCAAGACTCACTTTTATTTTATTTTATTTTATTTTTTCGTAACAAGAGGGAGATAAAATGGAATGCGGTACGAGTTTTCGAGCTATCAAGGGGCCGATTGAGACGCAAAAAAGAAAAACCATCAAATATTTATCGAGGGACCGACATCACTAGAAATTCGAGGAATTATAATAGCAATATTTATCGAGATTGATTCAACATTTGTGCTTCAAAAAACATGACATATCGATCGAATAATTATATGGCGGTTTTTTTTTCGTTCTAATTATGATATTGACCCTAACTAAATTAACCCAAAATGGTTTTTTTTTCTTTTTAGTGCAAAATAGAAAGAATTGTCAACCATAGTCCATTGTAATGTGTATGTAGGTGCACGGAAAGAACTCAAATTTGAATGTATCCACAGGTAAACGTTTTCTTGAACCTCTCAAGGACGCAAAACAATTCATGCTTTTGGGCCCCGTTTATTTTTGTGAAAAGTGAATGAATTAGAAAATATTTTCCTAAAAATGATTGCTTATATCGCTTATAAAAATGAATGAATGGCACGAAGATATTCAGACGTGAATTGCCGTTCGATAAAGAAGGCCTTTTCCATTGATTGGTTGCTTTAAACAGTACGTGTGATCATTTTTTAGAAAAAATATTTTCTGAATATATTTATTTTTCGGGAAACAAATGGCAGGCCCGATATAAAATCCACAATGCGGCAAATTTTCAGCTAAATGGGAAAAAAAAAGTTGAAGTCTCGTGACGATGTTGACTTTGATTCGAGGGGCAAATGGCCTACCGAATTTGAAACTCTCCACTGCCTAAGAAATTGAGAAGGTCGGCATTTTACTAATATAAACAAAAGTTAATATCACGAAAAATCCTAAATTGGTACACATGTAATAATTTTTTCCCAAATTAATTTTTTGATTACTAAAAATACAAAATCAGTACACTTGTGACAAGTTTACCCTTAATTTGTTTCCGTTAAATTTTACTATCAAATTGTTCTGTTAAACGACACGTGACGGTTAACTGATGTATTAGTTCTATGTTTGACTCTCTAATTTATCATAGGTGTATCGGTTTGTGATTTTTTGTGATATTAATTCAATTTGACGGAAGGTAAATTTATTACAAATGTACAAATTTGAGGTTTTTAGTAATAATTTGAGATAAATTTATTACAAATATATCAATTTGAGATATTTTCCGATATTAACCCTGTAACCAAGCGTTTCGAACGTGCACGGTTCCCCGGACGGAGAATGGCGGGTCTCGTAATTATCTCCTCTCCCGACCCCACAAAAACTCAAAACGCGGGCCCTTCCACGTCTATTATATACGCGCGTCGATACCTCCCCCCCTCCCCCCAAAAGGCCAGCTCACCCAAAAAAACAAGATTTCGTCTCTTCCGCCCACCAAAAAAAAAAAAAAGAAAAGAAGAAGAAGTTCGACAAAAAAAAAAAAAATCTCTCTCGCGCTTCCCTCCTCCTGAAAATGTCGGGCTACCCCCACGCGCCGCCGAACTACGGCTACGGCCAGCCCTACACCGCCGCCGCCACCACCACCTCCTCCTCCTCCGCGCCGCCGACGAGCTACGGCTACGGCCAGCCCTACGCCGCCACCACCACCACCTCCTCCTCCTCCGCCTACGGCGCCCCTCCCCCGTACGGCTCCCCCTACGCCGCCCCGTCCGCGCCCTACGCGCCGCCCCCCCAGGGCGGGAAGCCGCCCAAGGACAAGCCGCAGGGCGGCTACGGAGCTCCCCCGCCGTCGGCCCCGGCCGGGTACCCGGCGGCGTCGGCTCCTCCCGGCGGGTATCCGGGAGGGTACCCCCCGGCGGCGGCGGCGGCCCCGGGCGGGTATCCCCCGCCGCCGCCGGCGTCGGCGTACGGGAGCCCGTTCGCGGCGCTGGTGCCGTCGCAGTTCCCGCCGGGGACGGATCCGAGCGTGGTGGCGTGCTTCCAGATGGCGGACCAGGACGGGAGCGGGCTCATCGACGACATGGAGCTGCAGAGCGCGCTGTCCTCGTACAACCAGGGGTTCAGCCTGAGGACGGTGCATCTCCTCATGTACCTCTTCACGAGCACCAACACTAGGAAGATCGGTGAGTCCTCTTTAGCTCCTACTATTCTCCGCGATCGCTTCCGCCGCCGCCGCCGTCGTGGGATCATGCGGCGATTAGCCTAGAAACATCGTCGTCGCATGTGGCTGCAGCGTTACCGATTTTCGTCAGGGTCAAGCGGTTGACCGCTCGGTGAGGCGCAACGATCGTGCATGTTCTACTCCCGAAGTCTCGAGTGAAGTTGTGTAAGATCTGTAATGGCGGTGTCTCTAGTATTGGTTTAGGATTTGCAGTGACGGGTGACTTCGAACTTCAAACCCAGTTCTGTTTTAGGAATTCTTTGAAGCCTTGTGCTATGAACTTTTTCCGTTAATCCGCGAGGTGAGATGCTGCAAACAG
The DNA here is from genome assembly GCA_031216235.1 of Syzygium jambos. Taxonomy (NCBI): domain Eukaryota; kingdom Viridiplantae; phylum Streptophyta; class Magnoliopsida; order Myrtales; family Myrtaceae; genus Syzygium; species Syzygium jambos. The sequence goes on along the minus strand of CM062230.1, from coordinate 15,097,234 downwards.
ATGGTGAAGTTGGGGATGATGGTGATGCTGGGTTGAGCTAAGCTCTCCTGATCTGAGTGGATTAGGTGATGATTTGGGGAAGGCCCGTATTCATTTCTGGAAAAGTGGGTTAGGTGGGAGAGGTCCGGATCTTGACGATGAAGATGATGACTGTGGCTTAATCTATCTCTATTGTCTTTTTGCCCAATTCTTCATCGCATCGCATTCATTGGTCAAAACGTGCACGTGGTGGGGCAGCATTTGCAATAGCTTTTCGTCGGTGTTTCTTCGGTCGTGACGACATCCTTTTGCCCATTTTTTTTCTCATTCTGAGTGGAACTCGATTCATTGTTTTAACGGGGGCGCATGAACTGGTTAAGAACAGTCATTTTGCCTTACCTGCATTGTCTCATTTCTGTATAATTTGTTGGTTGACTCGATGCAAGAATCATTCCCCCATAAAAATTATAACAAGAATATGCAACCTCGGAGCATTGGCTGTGTTTTCTCCCTCCTTAGAATTGAGATTTATGTGTGAACTGTCCCTGTTGCAGGACCCAAGGAATTTGTTCAGGTGTTTTACAGTCTTCAGAGCTGGAGGGTAAGTGGAAACTGGAACCTATTGTTATCCCCGGAGAACATTCATTTTGCAACCATATTTTGATCGGTGATGCGTACTTTCTGGAAATTGATTCAGGCGATATTCGAGAGGTTTGACCGGGACAGGAGTGGCAGGATTGATGCCAATGAGTTGAGGGAAGCACTGCTCAGTCTAGGATTTTCTGTGTCGCCCGTGGTTTTGGATTTGCTATTGTCTAAGTTTGACAAAACTGGCGGGAGGAACAAAGCCATCGAATACGATAACTTCATCGAGTATGTTTTCCCGCCCTGTCTTTAATTTCTAAAAATTTTCAGTTATTGAAAGTTTTTCGTGCTTGCTAATGGTCATGATGGTCTCTAAACACATTACCTTTTGTACTTATTTCTTGCAGATGCTGCCTTACTGTCAAGGTGAGATCTTGTACTCGATCTTATATTTTTTGTACTTGGTCCGCCGGAATTTATGCCTGAATCGGTATTTCGTATTGCAGGGACTGACTGAAAAATTTAAGGAGAAGGATACCGCGTACTCTGGCTCAGCAACCTTCACTTATGAGGCCTTTATGTTGGCAGTTCTTCCTTTCCTCATCGCCTAGCGTGGGAGTTGATTTCGGATGTCAAGCTCGGTTAGATCGCACTTTTTTTTTTCCCTTCCTACTTTTTTTTTTCCCTTCCTGACGGCACAGCTTGTTGTTATCTCTGTATTTATTTATCAGAATGATTTTTGTGTCAAACGAGTGGTGTGATATTTGCTTATTGAAATGACATAGTATGTTTGGACTGTAAATAGTTAAAAGTTGTGAGGAGCTAAAAGACAGTTTGGAAGCTGAGAAAATGCTAATAAGAGCTCTGAAACTGCACGGATGAACGATCTGGCCGGTGCTTGAGCAGCTTGAGATTGTGACTGCGATTTATTGTGTCGAAAGCAATCTCTCGCAACTGCTGGCTCGACATAAGTCTGACCTAAGCAGCACCTCCGTCGACTCTTGGAGTGTATAGCCAGACGGCTCTTCCGTCCAGTTGCTGAGTCGGCCTTGCATTGGATTCATATCCCTATCCAAATGGACAAAGCATTAAATTAGGCGAAAAAGATAGAAAGAAGATGAATATAATCAGTCGCGCGAGGGAGGGCTCTGTTTTTTTTATCGAGGGAGGGCTCTGTCTTTTATCACGGTACTTTACGTCGTGTGCATGTTTGTTCATCTTAATCAGTTGCGGAATGTGCAAATCTAGTATGTTTGGACTGTAGATATGTAGAGTACTTACATCATGAACAGCTTCTCTAAGAGCCCTTACTTGCTCCCTCGAGACTGTCCTCACCTATAGTCAAAGTTCGCAAAACAGCATGTCGTAAGATCATCCATGGACCATGCGACCATGTACGTTAAGAATTGTCGTGGAAAACGCGGTATATTACCTTCCTGACAATGGTCCACACGATGCCCTCGGTGCACGGAGGGACCGTGAGGGAACCGATGTATCTGAAGTATTTCCGGCTGCCGAATTTGATGATCCCCGGATTTATGATCCCCAAGTCTCTTTCTTTCTTCCCAACTACTCCCTTCTTCCCGACTGCTCTGATGTGTTCGAGAAGCTGCCAAGAGATAAAAGGGCGAAACGAAATCACGTCAGAGGCCATTCTATTAGGTAAAGTAGGGGAAGCAAATTGGATAAATAATCAGACACATGATGCATTTGCAGCAATGAGCACGAAAATGTGCGCGCACAGCTTTTTTGGTCCGAGTACAAAGCATTCGCATAACCTATGAGCAAGTACGATAACCGATGCGGCGGCTGCACGTATAAGTGCACATGGGGCGGTAAGGAGAGCGAGATAAAGCGGCCTTTGGACCTTTGTGAGGAAAGGGTCAGGTTGGCCATACGTGTAGACGATCCCGATAACGGCTATTTCTCCATGAGAGCTTAAATGGATGACATGAAGCTCCAAGTCGTATCTGCAGAATGAATTTCGACATCGCTCATCAGTACTGAGGGGGAAAAAACTGTCTTGTTTAGTGTAATATGTGCAGACTGCAGGGAAAGAAATCTGGCGAAAAGTGCGCGCGTCCCATTACTTCGCGAGAAAGAAGTATCCTATGCAGACAACAGAGACAAATCCTCTGTACCTCGATCCGTTGAACGTGTGCTCGGATGGCGAATGCCAGTGACACTGCAGAAGTTTGTAGTACGTCCCGTTTATGTTGATCTTCCCCGCATCTCCTTTCCACTTTACCTGGTTGAAGAGTCATTGGTAAAAACAAACGGTAGATCAGTTCTGCTATTGAAAAATTGTCTGAGTACGCAGTCGGTTTAGAATTCGTTTCCTAAGAAGAGGTTAATCCATTGATAGGCAGATGCCACACTGTCAACTATCAATCAGGGAACCTGAATTGCTCATGGATAATAATGATCTGTAAAATCAGCCTTGAAGGTTCGAATATCTTTGTGGTTAGTACTACTTCCGCCGGAAAAAAAAAAGGAATTTCTCGAATCACCGGCTCTTCCTCCACCATGGCGACTGAGCGCCCGGGCTTGGTTCCACGAGCGGGACAGTCATACCGTCGGTGAAAGTCGAATTGTTCTCAGCTTTAGTTGTGCACGACAACACTTCAAAGAATTGACAAGGTAATTGGGTGGCTCTTACCGTGATATCATGTCCCCTGTTCCTCACAGTGGCAGGAGCTGGTTTATAGTCTCTCTTCAACTTCCCCAAATTCGGAAAGACTTGCACTCTCTCATCGAGCAGATCGATCGGAGACTGCAATTTCCCGGTGCCACATTCTCGCCAACGCGGGTCGATCCGGCCCCATTCTTTCGGCCCTTTTCCGGTTGCTTCGATGTAAGTGAACGGAGTCTCATCAGCTGTCCGGGCCAGCCCCACCCCCAAAAAAAAAGTAGAGGAAAGGAAAAGAAAAGAAAAGATATTAGCAAAGAAGGTGCTAAATTGTAACGAAGGATCCAATCCATATGATCCAAAAACAAGAATGCCTCAATTTTCGGTGACGAAGCACGATCCAAGTCCTTCACATCTACATGAAGAAAAGTTGTAACGTCACGTTGGAGAACAGGCGTGAATATGCCTACATAAACCATTCCGGGGGAGAAAGAGAGACAGTTTGCTCTCTTTTCTTTGTTGTGTACAAAACCCTCAATTTTAGGTCGAATCTTAATTCCGATCCTAATTTTGCTTTGGTCTAAAAGAAAATCACAAACTTTTGCTGTAGTCTCATATTTGCCCTCACGTGTAAAAATTACCATTACTTTTTTCGAAATTATCAATATCAGAGCCGGTTAGAGATCAGAACGTGCGTTTTCACCAATATCCTAACTTTCGTATGAAATAGCAGCAGCTTCCTAACGTTAATCGGTAATTTTGAAGAGATGAGTGACCAAGGGTTAAACTTGATAATTTTTTTTAGGCAAAGAAAAAATTCGGGGAGAGGAAATTAGGCCGACAGGAACATGGACAGGCAAGAATTACTTTTGAAAGCAGACAACAGCAAGATGCGCATGCTAAGATGTCGTGCCAAGCGAAAATGATGTCCCATCACAACGACTCCCAAGAAAAGAACCCTGACCTTTTCTTTTTTCCTAGCAGTACTGCACAGAACCAGACACGAAATTTCAAATGCTGCTACACCAACTGTGGAATCTCGTGGTTGAGAGTCTCCAGGTCAATAGTTTATGGCTATTTCGATGAAGCTGAAATTTCAAATGCTGCTACATCGTCTGTTCGTCGTTCCAACCAGTTTCAAAGCAAGCGACAGAGATCTAAACATGAACAAAGATTTTGAATCACGGATGCCAAGAACAACGACGTTGGCTCGATCCTCCCCAGATAGTCGCAGGTGTGTTAAGGAAGAAGAGCATGAGGCAAACGAAAAGAAAAAGGGACAACGGAGAAAATGGCATAAAAAAATAAAGAAAAGAAGAAGGTGGATCTGGATTGACACTTATTCTTCAAATTCTTATGTTCACAGATTATGTTTTTACTGAATGTTTCTGAAAACTCATTCACATGATGAATTTCCCACTTATCTGGAGATGTATGTGGCAAGCCATTTTCAGCTTTTGTACTGGGGAATTTCAGTATGACAGGCGAACGCTATACTGAAGAGCCTTCATAGAGATCTCAATCATCTTCTCATTGATTTCAAGATGAAATCTCTTTGCACATTTCCATTTTCCTTTTTCCCAGGCGGGTTCGAAAGAAATTTATGATGGGGTATGATTGCTGAGGTCCAAAGTTGATCCGCTTCGACACGGAGCACAACCGAGATGAAGTCATGCAGAGCAAGAGCTTGAGACTCGAGGAAAAGAAATGGAGACATGTCCACAGCAACCAGCAGCAATAACACAACATAGATGGTGCGCGCACCAGATCAAAGAAGAAGCTTCAAATGACAAAGCAAGACGCTCGTACAACCTCAATGCAGAATCTTGAACCAAGGCGACAGTAGACTCTGACATTGAACACAGATGCGGAGAGAGACAGAGAGCTGAGAGACCATACCAACTTCAGATTCAGAAGCAGCTGAGAGAGTGACAAGAAGGCCGTGAAGAGCAACAAAAACCAGCGCGAAGAAGACGAAGAAGCTGCTGAGGATTGAGGGGACGCCCATTTTCCTGTTCTTTGTGCTTTGCTCCTGTCACGCACACAGGACACAAGTGCAGTCAAGGAGATCAAAGAGAGTGCCGAGAGTGACGGGCCTTATATGCCTTAAAAATATTTGCATTAGATATCTGATTTATAATGTTCGTTTTTATTAAGAATTTTGTTAAGCAAGTACAGCTGCAAGCAGCCAATTAGGAAAATTCTATGATTATCAATGCATTTAATTATTTGTATATTAGGTACAGTCGATGATTAGAAAGTAATCCATTCATATAAGTCGAACTCGTGTCTTTTTATTATTGTAAGAAGGTGAGGACCAGATTGGACAAACGTTCTGTAGCGAACCGAGAAGGATTTAAGTACCATATTTTTTCGACCAAAAAAAAAGATGTACTGTATTTGAAAATGTATCGAAACAAAACAAATTTATTACATAACATGAATTTTAATTACAAGAATATCGCGTTTCTTCTTGAATATTTTTCAATTACTTTTGTTTTAAGTTTCACTCTTTGCTTAATTTATTTTTTTCTTACTTTTTTATCAAATCAAAATTACTATTTAACCATTTATTAATATAATATATAAATTAGTATTGCGATGTGAGGCATTGGTATTTGGATGATATGGTCTTCTAGCATTGTGGATTGTTCCTATTTGTTTTCCTTTTTTCAAGTTGATGCTTAGATAGTAAATATTATCATTTATTGCGACTGCATCTAAGTGAGGGCCGAAGTATTAAAAAATATCCAATTTTCGTTATGTGTATTTTGACAATTTAAGTATTCGAATTCTAAGTCTTTTTCTAAACTCGTAATATACACCAAATTTGACTTTCGAGATAGTTATAGTAATAATGATAGATCGATGAATGGATGAACAACTAAATTATCAACCATTTGAAAATAAATTTAGGTGATTTATCATCTCCTTTTCAACTCCAAAATAATTTTAACGATTTCTTTTTTATATTTCACGATAACAATTAGACGGTTAAGCTATTTTTATGAGCTCAATCAACTCTTTTAGGGGAAATTTCAAAGAAGGGTATGAAATGAAGCAGTCTTCTCAAAAGATGATTCAAAGTGAAACTTGTCTTAATTAAAGCCTTGAAGTTGCCAATTCAGTCTCAAATAAGGTCCCGAACTGATCAACCGACCAAATCTTTGCAGACCAATGAGCCCATGCATCTCTTACTTTACAATGTGGATTGATGTTGGGTTCATGGATCCAATTTAGATTGAAGCCGATCACAATTGAAAAGAGCTAAACGCAACATGCATATAACTTTGAGACTTCCCTAACAACAACATAATCGCGGTTGGTGGAGCCAAAAGAATGGATAATGTTGCCCAATATGAGCGTCAGGCTGCGAGAGCCCGCTCATGATGGCGCCGGCGGTGCCGACAACCTTGTAAAGGACATAAGGGCAGTCTACCAAAAGGTACCTCAGGACGATGTCTATCTAGGAGATCTAATATCCGATGCTTCAATCACTTGAAAGTTGGCCGATACAATAAAAGGTAATAAGTTATAACTAAGCACAGATCATCTTCCAAAGTAAGAATCAAAACGAGACAACAAAAAACACTCCTAAGAATCATCCTCTAAACACAGAATATTAACAAGTTACTGTGCAGCTGTGATTGACAATAGATCTTTCCAATTTTCATTTCACTTAAAATCTTCTGGTGTTTGAGTTTCAATTCCACCCATTTTCACAGATGTGTTCGGTACATTGGGTTCACTTCGCATGGTACACGATTTCTTTATGATAATACTTGCCCTCATTTTTTATTTGCTGAAAAAAGAGACGATAAAGATCCTGTCTCACAGTCCAAAAGTGGCAAAACAAGTCAAAAGCAATCCTCGGAAGGTTAATAGCACGGGAAACAAACTAATTTTTTTATCACAAAAAAAATCCAAACTGATATACATATGATAATTTTACCATCTGTTAAATTAGATTAGTACCACGAAAAATCACAAATTGATAAATCCGTGACAAACAGAGGGGTAAAACTCCTAATTGGTACACTCGTCAGCTATCACGTGTCTTCAATCTCAGTAATTTAACGGAAAAATTTAACGAAAATTAACGAAAGGTAAATTTGTCAAAGGTATACTAGTTTGGAGTTTTTGATGATCAAAAAATTAGTTTTGAATAAATTTATCAAAGGCGTACTAGTTTGGGATATTCCGTGGTATTAACCCTTTAGGTAATTAACATTTTGAGGATCAGGCAGTTTTTAGAAATTTAGACAGTAAAAGATGAGAGAGATTGTTGGAAGTGCTCTCTTCTTCTACGAAGCATTGGCGTTTTGACGATGCGGCCTTCGCGGCATTGTGGATTGAGTTTTCTTTTCCTCTTTCTAGTTTGGCACGTTGGTGGCAAATAGTATCGTGTACGGCGGTTATACTTAGGTGAGGGAGCACATGGTTATGATATGAAAAGAAATATCTCAATACATTATTGACGAGAAAATTGTTCCGAAAGTCTTAAACATATTGTACTTTTGTCAAACGAGTTCTTAACCTTTTTAATTGTGCCACATTGAGTCCTCAAATTTTTTTGCATTTTGCCAATTGAATCCATTAGGTCAATTTTAGCTGAAAAAGTGCTGACATAGACGTCGACCGTCCTACGTGGCACAGAAACGCTGACGTGGACAATTTTAATGATATTTTGATATTTTTCAATTTTTTATTTTCTTATTTTTTCCTTTTTTACTTTTTTCTTTAATTCCTTTTTAGTTCTCTTCTTTTTTTCCCTCTACCGACCTCAGGTGAGAAGAGAAACGGAAAAATAAAGAAAGAAAGATAAAAAAAAAAAGTAAATAAGGAAAAGAAAAGCAAAGAAAAAAAAATATTAATTAAAAAATTCGAAAAAAATGTTACGATATCAAAAAATTTATCAGCATCAGCGCTAGCTATGCCGCGTAGAACGGCCAACGTCTACGTTAGTGATTTTCGATCAAAATTACCCGTATGGACTCAATTGATAAAACGTATAATAGTTTGGAACTTAATTTATACAATTAAAAAGTTTGTGACTGAATTGACAAGAATGTAACAATTTTATGACTTTTTGGACAATTTTTCCATCATTGAGGTAGCTTTGTCAAGTGACAAGACTTAGAATATATGTTGACGCATAATCTAAGTACATCATTCAATGTATTTGATAACTCCTAAACCGCCACCTTGTTGGTCAGATTAGTCATAATGGACTTAGCTACTTTTGCTTGTTTCTACTCCATATGTCGATATCGAGAATTATTTGTACTGCATTCCTTAGTCATAGAACGTATATTGTGAATAAGATTCTTCTATTTTATCCCTTTTTCATTTTTTCAAGCCTAATTCGAGCGGTGTCACTAGTTCACTCTTGTGAGATTTGAAATGTCATAGAATGGATCAAACGTTTCTATTTTAATTGAATAAAATCTAAAATTTCAATGGATACTAAACGTAAGATAAGTTAGTGTAGAATATGAAACAAAGGATTATTCGCCTTCTCCTTCTTAGTCTTTTCTTTGACACAAGAAAGGAATTTTCTGCATTTCATTCTTGTGTCTACATAAAAACGGTTTTTGATCCCGTTCGTAAAAAATTACTATCCTTAGTTTACATTTTTTTCTAGGTTTATCAGAACCTTTTTTTTTATATTTATTACAAATACATATATAAAGTAGTGAAAAAAAATAAAGGGAAATATTTTGATAAAATAAAACTTATTCGAATGGGCTTCAAAAAAACATTCAACTTTGATGAGATACTAAATAGAGTAAGGATAAAAATCTATTCGAAAAGGATTTGCTTTGCATAATAGCTAGTCAATAGAAATATATATTGAAATTGTGTCATTCTGAAAAATGAAATTAAGCGATTCCTTGTTTCTTCTAACTTTGAGAGAAATATTGTCCGCGAATAATAGGTAAAAGGGGACCATCGCGTAATCGAGTTGAGGCAATATGTGTTGGTTGTTTGTTTGTAAAACAAACAAAATAGTGCCTTTTCCTTAAAGTTTTGAAAAAGTGTGCCACTTTATAACTGTGAATATCTTCCTGATCTTTAGAGTGAAGACTATGGGGTGTGTGCTAGTCCACACAATACCCGCGTGCGGGTGCGCGAATAATTACGTGATTTTGGCGCGATTATTAGGCGCATTTAGCACTAATCCCTTTATATTTTATTTTATTTCGTAAGGTTATCTTATTAATTTTTATTAGATGAAAGTTTTTGTTTGTTTATTAAGTAATTTTCGAAATTATGAAAATTCGGAACTATATATATTTATTTATTTTATTCCGAATTTTGCGCGTGTCTTTTCAAGACAACTTTTGAAGATTATACTTGTTCGGTTTTTAATCTTTGCCGAAGGGTTGCATTTGTTCAGTTGGCAACTTCTTCTGAAGAGATATCTTTATTAACTTTGCAACCTTTCGTGAAGAGTTGTCCATGTTCTTTAAGACCGATTTCTATATATGTCAATTTTTTGGAAAGAAGAAGAACGACATCATTTCAAGTATTTTTCAAGAAAAACTACAGCCATCATTTTCAATTGTTTTCTTAGAGAGATCCTGGAGAAATACTAGAATTGCTATCGAGTATTCTCATTTTGAGACTTTGTTGTATCCTGGAGGATTTTTGCCGGTGACCATTAGCAACAATTGTGGGGCAAATAAATCCTTAAGGAAAGTGATATCACGCCTCAAAGTCCGACTCGATAGCTCTTTTGATTCGAAGCCATTCAACTTAACAACAATACGGTGCCAAGTTCGAGCTAGACCCGACTCGTATACTGCTCGATACTCGATACTCGAAGCTTGACTTGAGCTTTTGTTCATCCCCACCTGGTCTCGGTATCTACTTATCAGAATGATTTTTAGTGCATAACATGTTGTGAGTCGTGTCGAACGAGTGGTGCGATGTTGCTAATCAAAATCAAATAATTTGTTTGAATTGCAACTGTTTCCAAGTGGTGAGGTAATAAAATAGAGTCTCGAAACTCAGAGAACATTTATTAGTTCAAATTCTGGCTTTGACCTAAGCAGCACCTCAATCGTTTCTTGGAGTGTATAGCCGGACGGCTCTTCCTTCTGGTCGCTGAGTCGGCCTTGAATTGGCTTCATATCCCTATCCAAATGGACAAGCATCAAACAAGGCAAGAAAGATGAAAGACGAATCTAATCAGTCACACGAAGGAGGACTCTGTTTTCGATCACGGGACTTTGTGTCGCGCACGTGTTTATGCATATATGAAGAGAATAAGTGTCACTTGTTATCAAACAAAGAAATCACTAAAGTCTTTACAGAGGACCTAGATGCACGTATAGCTCACGTTTCTTCTCTGTAAAAGGTCCCCCTGTTCAGTAGCAAGCAAATCAATGCGTAACACCCTTCTTTTAGAGAGCACTTACATCATGAACAGCTTCTCTCAGTGTTCGTACTTGCTCCCTTGAGACTGTCCTCACCTAATCAAAGTTCACAAAACAGCATGTCTTAAGATCATCCATGGGCCATACGACCATGTATGTCAAGAATTGTCATGGAAGACGCAGTATATAGTACCTTATTGACTATGGTCCACACCACGCCCTCGGTGCAGGGAGGGACTGTGAGAGAGCCGATGTATCTGAAGTATTTCCTGCTGCCGAATTTGATGATCCCTGGATTTATGACCCCCAAGTCTATGTCTTCCTTCCCGACTACTTTTATGTGTTCGAGTATCTGCCAACAGATTGAAATGGTGAAGCGAAATCAGAAGGACAAATAGACATAAGGCAGAGACCACATGGTCCATTGTATATTAGACGGGATCTTCAGGTTCCATATGAGCAAAGAAGGGGAAGCAAATTGCTAAAAAGTATCAGACAGATGACGCATTGCATCAGTGATTCATGAACGTGCACATATACAAGCTCAACTTTGCATAATATGGCTGAGTTCAAAGCATTCACACAACCTATGAGCAAGTATGATAACAATACGGTGGCTGCACGTATAAATGTGTATGTGGCAGTGAGGAGAGCGAGATAAAGCGGCCTTTGCACCTTTGTGAGGAGAGGGTCGGGTCGACCATACTTGTAGACAATCGCAATCACAGCTACTTCTCCGTGAGAGCTTAAATGGACGGCGTGAAGCTCCAAGTCATATCTGCAGAATGAATTTTGTCATCGCTCACCAGTACTAAGGGGGAAAATACCATCTTGTTTAGCGTAATTTGTTTATACTGTAGAAAAAGAAATCCAGTGAAAAGTGCACGCTGTCACCGCACTTTACTTCATGAGGAAATCGCATCATGTACAAACAACAGAGACAAAGCCTTCGTACCTTGATCCGTTAAACGTGTGCTCAGAGGGGGAATGCCAATGACACTGCTGAAGTTTGTAGTAAGTGCCGTTAATGTTGATCTTCCCTGCATCTCCTTTCCACATTACCTGGTCGAAGAGTCATTAGTAAAAACAAATGGGATAACAGTTCATTATTGAAAAACATCGAGTACGTAGTTGCCGAGAATTCTTTTCTTTGGAAGAGGTTAATAGATGGAAAGGCAGATGCCACTGTTGGATAACGGAATATGAATTGCTCGGGATAATAATCTGTAAAATTAGCCTTAAAGATTCGAATATCTTTGTGGTTTGTGCTTCCACTGAAAAAAGGAATTCTCGTATCATTGGCACTTCCTTCACCGCGGCGACTAGGTGCCCGGGCTTGGTTACACGAGCGGACAGTCGTACCATCACTAAAAATTGGGTTTTTTCAAGTTTAGCTGTGCATGACACCACTTCAAAGCATGACGAAGGCAACAAGTAGCTCTTACTGTGATATCATGTCCCCTGTTCTTCACAATGGCAGGAGCTGGTTTATAGTCTCTCTTCAACTTCCCCAAATTCGAAAAGACTTGCACTCTCTCATTGAGCAGATCGATCGGAGACTGCAATTTCCCGGTGCCACATGCTCGCCAATGCGGGTCGATCAGGCCCCATTTTTTCGGCCCTTTTCCGGTTCCTTCGATGTAACTGAAATGAGACTCATTATCTGTCCCGGGCCAGCCCCAATCCCCCCAAAAAAAGTAGAGGAAAGGAAAATAAAAGATATTAGCGAAGAAGTTGACAGAAGCACAATTCACCAATCGGGTAACACTGCTCGTAAAGCATAAAAGCTGATTCTATTATCTGACATTTTGGTCTATTGTCTCTAAAATGCAACTCACAAAGTAAAAGGCACCACAAAAACGTAATTTCCGGACACATATTGATAGCGTGCACGGAATAGGAGAGTTAGGCAAATCAATTTCGCACACTGCTAACATGTAATAAAGGATCTAATTCATATGATCCGCGAACAAAAATGCCTCATTTTTTTGTGATGAAGCATGATCCAAGGACGTAACTCCTACATGAAGGAAAACAGGCATGTGCCTACATAAGTCATTCAGAGAGAAACAGCGAGACAAAGAATTTGCTCCTTTTCTATTCGTTTTTGTGTAAGATAAGAAGCTCTTAAAGGCCCCGAGTTACGCAGGATAAGGAGCTCCACACATGATGAGCTTGACTAATCACATCTAATTGCATTGGGTCAAGGCAGTCTCTCAGGTCCACTGTTGTCGGATATTGTCGGGGCCAAGAGATTTGCCTTTGTCGAGACCTTGCACACAGAGCCATGCTTCTCGAGGCTGAGTTTGTTGTCAAGTCCTTACCAATAAGGCTTCACTTTGCATTTATAATATGTTATTTTCTTGTTCTCAATGTTACAGAGGAAACATTTTGGCTGAAATTGGATCTGGGAACAGAACAGCATGCTCAAAGAGCACAGACAGGAACAGGGAAAAGCAAGATTTACTTATGAAAGCAGACAACTGCAAGATGCAAATTCTATGATGTCGAGCCAAGCGAAAATGATGTCCCAGATTACAACGTCACCCAAGAAAGGAACCACAAACTTTTCTTTATTCCTAGTAATACTACACAGAAACCGGACATGTAATGCTAATTGCTGCTATATCAACTGTTAAAGCACGTCGTTGAGAGTCTCAAAGTCAATGTTTTATGGCTATTTGTGTGAAACTGAACGAGCCGTTCATCATTCGAACCAGTTTCACAACAAGTGTCAGAGATCTAAACGACAACAAAGATTTTGAATCACGAATGCCAAGAACAAAACCGTTGGCTCAATCCTCCACAGACAGCCGGAGGTGTGTTAAGGAAGAATTGCATGGGTCAAACGAAAAGCACGAGGGACAACAGAGAAAATGGCATTAGAAAAATAGGTGGAGCTAGAATGACATTTATTTTTCAAATTTTTATGCTTACAGATTATGTTTTTACTGAATCTTTTTGAAAACTCATTCACATGATGAATTGCCCACTTATCTGGAGATGTATATGGTATGCCATTTTCAGGGGAATTTCTGTATAACCTGTGACATGCCAACACCATAGTGAAGATTCTTCGTAGAGATCTCAATATACTTCTCATTGATTACAAGATGAAATGTTTTTTGCGTATTTCCATTTTCTTTTTTCCATGGCGGGTTTGAAAGAGATTTATGATGGGTATGGTTGCTGAGGTCCAAGTGGACCCCCTTCAACACGTAACGCAACCGAGATGAAGTCATGCAGAGCAAGAGCTTGAGACTTGAGGAAAAAAATGGAGATTTGTCCCCGGGAACCAGCAGCCATAGCACAACAGCGAGCGCGTCGTGTTCAGTGTGTGCACCAGATCAAGAAGAAGCTTCAAATGACAAATCACGACGCTCGCACACCCTCAATGCAATAGATTTCCACCCCAAAAAATTTGCAAACTTGTTTCGTACGTGAGACTATAACATTGAACACAGAGTGTGGGAGAGAACATATACCAACTTCAGATTCAGCATTGGAGAGGGTGAGCAGAAGACCGTGAAGAGCAACAAAAACCAGAGCGAAGAAGACGAAGCTGCTGCGGGTTGAGAGGATGCCCATCGCCATGTTCTTTGTTCTTTGCTCCAATCAAAGAGATTGCTGAGCGAGCAGATGTCTGTCATTATCAGATATGATTGCATTATATATATTTACTTATAATATTCAGTTTTACGAGGAATTTTACTAACGAGTTGATGTGTACATACATAATAGATATTATCATTTATCGAATTTACATTTAAATGAGGGACCAACCAGTCGTGATACGAAAAAAATTATTCCATTTCCATCATGAATACTTTCACAATATAAGTAGGCTCACGCTATTTCTACCACTTTTGGCTCCTAACATCCCATCACATCGAATTGATTATATTATCTCTTACGAGTTTCATTCCTTATTTAAGATGATTTCTTACATTTTATTTTCTTCTTTTTATTTTGTTTCTATTTTTTGCTCTTCTCAAACAACATTTATAAAGATTAAATGAGGGGCCCACTATTGATTTAAGATTATTTCTTGCCTTCTTTTCTTCTTTTCGATTTTTTTTCCTTTTCTTTCTCTATTGACATCAAAATTGGTGTCCCTAATTTCCAAAAATAGTTCATTTAGTAGATGTCTATCTAATTATTATTTTATGAGCTGTATATTCTCTTTTGAACTAGGAAACTATTATTTAAAAAATAATCTAAGCATGAGTAAGAGTAAAAAGAACTATCGAGTAGTTTTAGTATGCATTTCGTTTAATTATAACTTTAATATGTGTCATTACATTATAGTTTGTGTATTTTAACTTCTCTACTTTCATTCTATTAAGTGAATCTAATAGTCCAATTTTTAATATTTTTCATGCCATCATTGCATGATGTTAAAAATATGACAAAGTTAAATATACAAAAAAATTATACATCCATTATCATCATGCAAATGCAAAAGAAAATTCTCCCTAAACATTATTACATATAATACTATCTTTGCCTTGATAACATGGTATAATTAGCTGTTGACAAGAAATTACAACAATTGTAATAACATTATAATACATCCCAATCAAACCATTTGCAAACACAATTTTTTGTCTATTCTAAATGCATCGGAATTTTCATAGAATCATCAATGAAAAGAAAATTATCCTCGAAATGCAAATGTACTGTAATAATAACAAGTTGCACAAGTAGCTTAACAAAAGACATTATCCGTCCAGTTGCTTAACTCTCCTAAAAAAGGTTACTCTCTTGAAAAAGATATTTTCCATGAATAAGATGAAATTCAATCAATAATGGAGTCATTATTTACTTAAAACAATATATATCAAGGAACAATTTTCAATATTATAGTGTGAGAAGGTATAAATAAACTTGTTAACATGATTGATTGTTATTATCCGTTTGCAGTTTCATCATCAATAGATACATTTAAGCAATTTGGGTACTCTTTAATATTGTCCTCCATAGTAACTACACTACAAAAAACAACACAATGGAAGATGAGTAAATTGTGTATAATGCATTCATCAATCACCATATTCAATTTTTGAGTAGATTCTTGTAAATTTGTATCGAAAATCGAAGTAAAAAAAAATTCAGGATCATAAGAATTACCTGGGAAATAAAGTTAATAACTGGCGGAATAAGTTTAGAAGAAGGTAAACATGAAGACAACGTTAAAATGTAATGGGTGTGGAAAAAGCGGCTAGAGTGAAAAAAAAGTTAGGGATGTGGGTAGTTTTTTCTTTTAATAAAAGTGAAATAAAAGAAAACGAAGAAAAAAGTCAAGAAATAATATTAAATCGAGAGTGGGACCTGTAAAAGATAATGTAGTCAATCTAATGTCATAAAAGGGTGTCAGGAGCTAATAAAGGGGTGAAATAGTGCGAGCCTTTAAATAGTCAACTTTTAAGTCTTTTTCTAATCATATAATATACACCAAATTTAATATTTGTGATAGTTATAGTAGTAACAATAAATCGACAGAACGATGGATGAGTGGATGGATATGTAAATGATCTACCATCATAAAATTGAATAAAAATTGAAAGCCATAATAAGTTTTGGCGATTTGTCATCTTCCTTTTCAATTTCAAAATAATTTTAACAATTTTTTTTAAAAATTTTATGATAGAAATGAAACCGCTAAGCTATTTATTATGAGCCTAATCAATTCCTTTATTCCGCAGGGGGTAACATTCTAGTTTGGGAAAATGACACCAATAGTCTCTAAATTTTCGCCTAACGTGCAATGTGGTATCTAAATTTTTAATTTATTCAATATAGCCCCTAAAATTTAATCTAACATGCAATATGGTCCCTGAATTTTTTATTTATTTAATATCGTCCATGAACTTTTGGTATATGTCAATTTAATACTTGAACTATATGAAAATTTTCAATGTAATCCTTCCATTAATTCAATTTCAATGATTACATTGAACATGTACCAAAGTCTGGGGACCACATTAAAGAAATTATAAGCTCATGGACCTTATTGTATGTTGGATTAAAGTTTATAAACCAATTATATCATTATTCCTTCTAGTTTCTACGCATTAAAATAAATTGTTTGCAGGTGACAATGAAAGTAGTTGACGTGGCCCATCTCCCAATTTTTTTTCCGATTTGTTTCTTTTTTCTTTTCCTTTTTTTTTTTGTTTTGTGAAGCCTGTGGTAAGTTTGCACAAGTAGTCTTGATAAAAATACTTAGAATTCCAATTTTTAGTTTAAGGATCCTATAAATTATTTTACTGGAAAATTAATCGCTCGATTCAAGATATCGGTAATTATTTTTCGTAAGAAGGATAGGATTATTTTTTTGACAAGTGGGCCTACATGAATTCATATTATTCGATGCGGTACTCACAAATAGATCCTCAAAGATTCACGGAAAAGTATTGAACCTTTAATTTTCAGCACTTAATTGTGTTATCAATCTGGCTTTAGATGAGTTCATGTGAACCAATTCCACTTTTTAATTGCTTACTTTCTATCTAATTCTTTTGAGGGATATGTGTACTAGAAGTCCTAAAATTTGTTACAAAAGTGCAACTGAGTCCTAAAACTTGCAGAAAGTGCAATCAAATCCTAAAATTTATCAAATTGATTCAATTGAGTCATTCATTTAACTCTCTCCAATTTGGCTCACTAAAAATACTAACGTGGCTTTTTTTTATTATTATTTTCTCTATCTTATGTGGCGATAACGTGGATAAAATGACATTGTTTTGGTCCAAATCTAATTTTTAATAAAAAATTATTTAAATTAAATTAAATTTGAAAAATAAGCTACAATATTATATTTAAAAAACATAGAAGTGACAAACTAGCTGCCCTCGGGGTGAGAGTAATGAAAGGGTGATGTGTAAGGGTGAGCACAGTTCTAAAGCAGAATTTGGAACTTGAGAATCTGACTAATAGGAACCTGTAGGTTTCAAGTTCTAGAAATTAAAGAACCTGCTTCGACAGGCAGGTTCCAGGTTCTAGGTAGATGAAAGTTGAAACCTGAAATCGGGAATTGGAACCTGAAACCTAAACAAGTTTTTTGTGCTTTTTCTTGGTCTATATCTTCACGTGATCCTGCAGTATTTCGTGGGGTTAGATGATGAGTGTATAATCTAAAATTACTAGTCTGAGCTTTTATTTGATGACTTTTTAATATTTCTTATTTTTCGTGTGTCTAAATATAAGTTGTGGTTAGTAAATCATAGTAGTAAGTGGTGGTCATTAAAGGTGATGATTCACTGCAATTGTCAATTAATAATATAGGTGGAACCTATGATAGGGTAGGTTCTAGGTTCAAAAAATGAGGAACCTATTCTCATGGGTAGGTTCCAGGTTCCAGGGGAAAATTATACGGAACATGAAACCACTTACCCCTAGTATCAATTCACTCAACAACGTCTTATTGTGATTGTATTTATTTAAACTGTAATGTCAGGAAAACTAGTCTTTTGTATTCTCTTTGGTGATTGACAAGCTTGTTAAGTATTGTTGCATTCATTTTTGTTTTGTTTAACTAAAAATGAAATAAAAAAAAGAACTTGTTAAACCTCAGAACCTTCCCTGAAACCTGTGACAGGGAAGGTTTCAAATTCTAAAAAATGAGGAACTTGTACTTGAAGATAGATTCCAGATTCTAGATGGAACCTGTAAGAAATCTAGAACCGCTCACCCCTAGTGATGTGGCCTCTTGAGTGATTTTTTCGCCATTTAAAATTTTTGTATTCTACTCCCTTACTTCATTCTATTACTATTCCTACTATTTATCTAACTAAATACAATTATCTGAAAAAAAAATTTTAAAAATTATTGCATAAAAAAATTATAATTACAAAGAGATTGTCCGTCTTCTTGAATATTTCCTAAAATTTATTTTCTAAAACTCAATCTTTATTAAATGTATTTAATGTTACTTTTTTTATCAAGTAAAAAGTATTTACATTTGCAAAAAGTAGCAAATCTCTATGTATAAATTCACGTTACGATCAATGTGAAGCGTTGGCTTTTTTTTGTTGTGGTCTTCATAGCATTGTGGATTATTTTTTCTTTTCCTTTTTTTCAATTTGACACGTAGGTGATAGTATCATTTACTGTGATTGTAATTAAATGAGGGAGCCAGAATTGGTTCCCGCGACGAAATATCTTTAATCAAAAGTCGTTCGGTTTTTTAAATGAAGGAGACCGAGTTCTATGACGATTCCAGACAGGAGGTATCGAGGCAAATTACGGAATCAAAATTTAATCGACAACAAAGCCCAAAAAGTATAGCAGGTACAAATGTAAATAAACGTTGCCGGAATTTAAGCAATGACGGGGTCTAACTGCACCGGAATACCACGCCAGAATTTAATTAACAACACGATACAGAGATAAAGATACTGCCGAAATTTAATCGACGATGTTAATCTGCAAGTTACAATTAGGGAAATTGAAAGTACCGTGTGGGAAAGCTTAAAGATAATTGAAAAATAACATTTTGTTTGATTTGTGCAGGGTTCTCCGATAGATGACTTGTGATATTTATAACGGTCATGTGGTAATTGCTCGTTAGCGGTTTCTAATGGTTGTGCCTGTGTTCTTCCTATTATCTTGCTTTCAAACAATAACTGTCCCATAATCTTATTCACAAGTGATAACCGCTTCATGATTCTGCTTTCACGTGATTGTTCCCTTAAAATACACATGCTAGCCACTTCACGACTCCCATTACTCAACCTCCCACGACTTTAGTCTTGTAATTGTGCCATGACGTCACCTTGATATCTTTCGCCTGCATTTTTGCAGGTTTTGTCGATCATATCCACTAGTGTTCTTCCCAATCATTTTTGAACCTACGTTATCATTTTTCAACAATCGAATTGTTATCGACGTGTTAACATTGATATCGACTGCTATCTCTATAGACCGTGATCATGCACCTCCATGTCAACTTGATGATCTTGGGTCATACACAGGACACATGCTTCTGATATTTGTCCCTTATGTTGGCAACTTACACGATTTTTACTTTCATGTTGCCTCATGCCTCTGTCATGTGTCCCTTGATGATCCTTGCTTCCATGTCGCCTCAAGCCTCTGTCATGTCTCCCTTATGATGGTAACTTGATGATCTTTGGTACAATTACTTTTTGATCATCTATAATCATATGTTATTTTTATTGAACCATCACTGATGCACAAAAATGGATATCACCTTTTTACGATCATGGACGATGGAACGTGTAATTCATGCCTTTGTCCTGGGTTTCCCATCTCGACAAGTTGGCCATTTTTTTGGTGTTAACAATAATATATCTGTATTTTGGCAAATTAGCGAGCTTCTAATTTTTTCTAAACACATAATAGACACACAGTTTAAATTTTATGATGTAATAATAAAAATAATTAAATAGATGGATGGATCAGTAAATGATCTACCGTGATAAAGTTAACAACAAAATAAAAGTCTCGATAGGTTTGGTGATTTGTCATCTCTATTTTGTTCAATTTTTGAAACGATTTTCACGATTTCTCTTTTGTATATGCCATAACAATGCCGAAACGATAAATTCATTATACTTTTTATGTGGTCAAACAGCCGTACATCGCACGGTACTATCAAAGTGAATCATCTTCAGGCTACAGTGAAAAGTGCTCGATCATTGTCCCTTTTTTGAGTGGAGATAAGAAGGGTGGGCCTTCGTTGATTTGTTTCTTTGTTTCTTTCTTTTTTCATTTTCTTTCAGAGAAAAACACAATGATCTGCGAACGATCTGTCTTTGAAGATGCACCATCATCCATGTCGATCGATTTCTCGATGTAACTTCAAATTTGGAGGCTGATAGAAAATGAGTGGGTCCATGATAGCAAAGCAAATGAGAAGAGGGAAACAGAGATCAACACCGACGCGTTACTTGTAGACATATGCTCGTTCACCTAGAGATTGCACTGAACAATAGTCCTCTTACCGGAACATTCGAACCAAGGCCGTGATATGCCCACGAAACCATAGACAAAGAGGCCATTTATCCAAACCGCGAGAAAAGGGAGAAGAATTTCATCGAGGCGACGTTCAAAGACACTGAAGAATGGAACAATGCATACTAGAGAATCCCGTAAGACGAATGACTTTCGATTATAAATAAGAAAAGTAGATTGCGAAGGTGATGATGGCGTACAAGTAATCAAAAGATACCCCCGATACGGGACTCTTAAACTACAAAACCAGGTCTTTCTTGCCTATAAGCAAGAAGATGACGCAGGCTGGAAGCCAAAAAATTACCAGACCCTGCACCAGCTTGGCCATCCAAGCAAATACGACAAACTGCAGAGTACTTCGTTTCCTGCAGTGATCTTATATTATTATAGAAGGAAAACAACTAAGATTGAACAGGTATATTTTGCTGGGGCATAAGACAAACGGCTTGTTCTGCCCCGTGTACCTTACGGTGGACATCTCCCGCATCCGCAGAGGAAACAGGCGATCTTAAACCAGCGAGTTCCATCTCTGCTATGTGTTCGTCTTTAGTCATAGCTCGATAGTTTCCAGACCTGACCCCCTCCATCATTTTCTCCAAACAACCTTTGGTGGAACTTTGAGCATGATTGCTCTTGTTGACTGCTTTCGAGGATATCCCGTGCAGTTTCCAAAGTAACTGTAAATGCTTCTTCTTACCATTGGGAGTGTGAATAACCATGTGTCTTCCAACTCTCCTGCCAATTCCGCCTGCTGGAGCCTCTCTCGAAGGGAGAGCTTTGGAAATGTGAGGCGCTCTTGTAATTGCCATATCCACTGCTTTCTTTGTGGGCTTTTCTTATATCCTCTTCAAGATCATATTCTGCTCGCTATAAAGAGGAAAAGAAAATATTGTAAGTTAGAAATAATGTTCAGATCCCGCCAATGTCCCCGGATTGGAGGACTTTAACAAAGTGGTGTTAATTGTTAAAGATTACAAACTATGTAGCCTGCCATTCGAATGCCAAAAAGCCCAATTTGGCATTCTTTATCGGAATAAAACCGCTATACTTAGCGGCGTCATTTCAAAAAGTAACAATAGTTGACATATTTACTAAAATAAAGCTCAATTTAGACTTCCTTATCGTAAAGCCACTGTACTTATCCAGTGTTATTCCCAAAAAAGTAAGAAGTTGCCACAATTACTAAAATGGCTCATTAGAACAAGCCAATTTAAAAAGATCATAAAATTGATTGATTTTGTAAAAGAAGAATAATTTAATTTCAAAATCAGTTAAAGCCTCCATAAACTGCAGCAGTGGACATCTCTCGTTGGACTTTTCGCAAAAGGTCAATCACTCGTTCAGCCAAAAAAGGTCATCATTTCAAAACGATACTCATACAGATCAGGGATCCATGTTTGCAAGTTGATCATAACAAATGAGACATACATATGGATCCCTGATCAGTCTGATATGGGCATCTCTTAATTCTTTGCTCAAATACAAACCATTCTCTTTTTCTTTTTCAAGTACTCTGGTCAGTGCATAAAGGGAAACTCAAAAGTAAAAAGGTCAAACAAAAAATTCTCCCTATAGGTGACAGAGCTAGTGTGGTGTCCACCAAGACACAACAATATTCACACATGGAGTAAGCACCTCGGTTATGTAAATTCAGAAGACTTCAATCCACTTTAACACTGCTAACAAAATGCTGATCACCCACATGCTCTCTAATTAGAGTCCTCAAATAGGTGAGAACAAACCTTTGAGGGGTCTGATAGTACTGCATATGCTTCTCCAATTATTTTGAAAAGACGGTCTGCACTCTCATGAACCTCTGTTGCGATTTCTTTCCAGAGCAGTCCCTCATTGCCACTCTCACTTCTTGCAAAACACTGACCAGCCTAAATTGAAATAAGGACAAGCATAGACATAAAACTCTGCCGGTAAGGTCTCAACATTAGAGCAAAGAATGTAGTCATGTATTAAATTGGTATTATGAACTAAAAACCTTGTCTGGGTGATGCCTTAGGGCTGCTTTATGATATGCTTTCTTGATATCAGCTGCTGTTTCGGATTGTTTAACTCCCCTGCCATATGGTTTGGAGACAGTTTAAAAGCCATATAGAAGCTTTTCAGAGGTAGAGTTAATGTGTATCAATCACAACTTTAAATTAAAGCAGCACAAGAATTCACAATTCTCGTAATCAAAGTACAATATGAGGCAGCACTAAAAAGGGGGATCGAAGAATAATTGACAAGTAAAATTTAACGTGATCTTTGTGTCAACTCCAACCAATTGAGATCACATTTATTGATACTGCAGTCTTACTCAGTCAAGCCTAAAACTAGGGATAGACTTAGCTTTTGAGTAGTGGGAGCTCTTGCCCCAACTCATTTTCCAAAGCTCAGGAATATGTCAACTCCAACAAACTATTGCCCCATTGAATTTTTCCAAACCATAAAACTAAGTCAAAAGTAAATATTTTCATTTTAATTTGCCTCTACAAATTGATAAAAACAATTCATACCTGAAAACTTAGTTGTTATAAACAAACAAAACCTATGATATAAAATCTTACGGTAGTTTTAGGAGTTAGAGCAATGTCTTAATTATTAAACTACTAACTGATCAATTTTTTTGCCCCCACTAAGATAAATTTCTATACCCATTGCTGTCTAAACAGTATATCTACATACTGTGGAGCAGCCTTGAATAGGCTTTCAGACTCCAACTCCATGTCATTGAACTTTTTAAACTTCAAGATTACACAAAGCACGATCATTTAATGGTGATGATGGAGGAGCTTAAGAGAGCTTTGGGCATTGGGCTGTCAGCTATGTTGGCTAATGTCTAAAAAATTTGTGCATGTTAAAAAAAAAATGCCGTGCAGCAAGGTTGAGAAAATTAATTCATGCGATGCAAACCATCTACAAGAGACTGAAAGTATATTGTCTACAAACAACGTGGCAAAGCAATACAAATTCCACTATCTGAGTGACTGAAAAACTTACAAAATTAGGTAAACATCCAATGGTGTTCCTTTCTTAGCTTCCTCTTCTATTAAGGACCAGCGTTTCTTAGCTTTCCTCAGTTCATTATTTCTGCTACCAAGCTCCCCCGATGTGCCAGAAGGTTTAGTCTTTTGATGAGATGGATTTTCAAGAATAGATATAAACCTCTGGACATCACTAGCTGCTTGTTTATAGTCTCTGATCAATTCGTGTAAGGTTGCTCTTCTAGAAACTGCCTGCAGAAGCATTGACCAATTAGGTACAGTTGTACTGAACATCTATGGAAAACTTAGAGCTA
Source organism: Syzygium jambos (assembly GCA_031216235.1). NCBI lineage: Eukaryota > Viridiplantae > Streptophyta > Magnoliopsida > Myrtales > Myrtaceae > Syzygium > Syzygium jambos. The sequence goes on along the minus strand of CM062230.1, from coordinate 15,073,389 downwards.
ACTACTAGAAGAACTCTCCCATGTGGAAACAGAATATAGAGCACAAGTAAGAGTATCCAAAATTAGAACATGGCTACAGATACATATCCATATATCAATCAGATAACTATGAAAATTTTACAGGCTTCAATTTGGTATCTAAGTCCTGCTGTGTCGTAATTTATCAAGACAAGTAGTTCATAATATGAATTAACATCAAGAGAGAGGTTTGTCTTCATCATTTGGTGAATTTACATGCCCAAATCTAATTGAGATGTTCAGAGGTGGTTTTCACAATTTAAGATTCATTGGGAGTGGATGTTATGAGGCCTTGTATACTGGAGATCCTGAAGTGAAAGGTCCTGTTTTTGGGTCGAAGCCTTTAAAACGATATGTCTTTATTAAAGCAGGTCACAACCGCAAAAAAATGTGAATCTGACCAGAAACAGATCCACAGGATTTAAACATCTAGTTATCTTGTTCTCCAAAAATGCAGGTCCGAGATTACTATCAGCGGAAATGAAGATTATTTCTGCATTTGTACTTTATTTGACAAAGCTGGAACATAAGGGAACAAAAAGAAAAAAAAAAAAGCAAAACTAACCTATATTGAGGATGAAGGCCAGAAAAACAGAAGCCTAACCTAGTGGCCTATGTTGAATTGCCGTTGTACCCATATCTGTGTCTAGTGTCTTGCTGGAACAAGTGCCTCAGCATAAAGTGGTGAGTTCAAGTATAATGTGCATCAGATGCACAAAATTCAGTCTTGATACATGGACTTACATGAATCCAGCCACCACATGAAATGATAATCAAATCAAAGACAGAATGCCTTCCTTAAATATGAAAATGTTTTACATCATCAAGAAACTTTTACTTCACATATATGAGCAAATCAGCCACCTAACACCTAGTTATAGTTGACAGGCATTTCTGTTGCCGCTGTGAAATGTCAAAAGTACTTTCAAATATGAAATGTGTAATTTGCCACAGGAAATCAGTATGCAGGTACAGCCAGAAATGATAAACAAATGAGCAACCAACTGTAACTAGCAATAAATCAGCCTTGTCTATTAAGAAGCAGAGTCTCCCAAGATCCATTGTCATCTAAAAGGACGGGTCGCGCATGATATAAATCTATGCTACGGTATAGCTAAGCATGCAAGCATGAAAGAAACCTTTGCATAATGTCCATCAAGTGCAATGGCTAGACTGCAATCTGCAATGGCATCAGCAATTTGGCCCATAGCTTGGTGTGCAGCAGCTCGGTTGCAAAAGCATATTGCTGCAAAAGGTCGTGATTCAACATTGCTTGACAGAGCAATAGAGTAATGCTCTACTGCTTCTGCATAACTTCTCAATCGAAAGGCTTCATTTCCTGCATTCTATGGGGGAAAATAAAGAAGGTATTTTAGTTATGAAACAAATCCACATATTCTAAGCAGTTTACTTCACTGGCTAGAATCTCGAGTCATCATTGAGTTTCTTCTGACGTTTGCATCTAGTCTAGTTTAGAAGCTGAGATGCCAACTTGGGCATATTTTCAGATGAACCTACATGCTACCAGGATGAGATACACTTACATTTTTCTTGAAAATATGTTGTAACCCTATCCCTCAACTTTGTAATGACTTGTTTAATTGAAGAGCTTCTTGGAAAGCTCCATCACTTGACTGAATGAAGAGCTTCTTAAAAAGTTAATAAAGGAAGCTACAAGGAAAGTTCCCAACAAATCTTCACTAAGGATGAGGATGAGGGGAGGGAAGGGGAGGGCAGGGGAAGACATGTCAAACCCGGTCATCCCCATTCATTTGTATTAACAGGTCTTTTCTGACTAAAGGTTTTCCAGAAAACATAATTGATAATGTATAAGGTTATGCTATCATTTATATACACATCTCATTGCTAACTAAATAATTTAAGACCACTAATTGTTTAATAATAGCATAAAATAAAACCTGACACTGAAACACTGAATTTTATGCTACTGGCTGAATCATAGAAGCACAACATACTTTCACAATTTTCACGAAAACACGTTTTAAAAATTGAAAAATGAATACGAAAATGTTTTCTTTTTTTCTTTTTGGTGAAAATGAAAGTTGAAGTTATTATCTAAATACCAAAAGCGCCCCATGTATCCAAATCCAAAGAAAGCGCTGCTTATTTTACACTTGAAGAAGGATGCTGCATTTTCGACCAAAAAAAAAAAGAAGGATGCTGCATCGATTTACATGATTAATGTTGTACACCAAAGTCCCACAATCAAATCAAAAAATGAAAATCGACAACCTGAAAAGAAATAAACCTTTTCATGCATACCTTGCACTTTAGCAGCCTACGAATTGTGGAAGATACTGAAGCTGATGATTTCAGAATCTTATCCTGGCACCTATGAATGGAAGAAAATACAACGAAATTGCTAAGTTGTGCCTACAACAGCCAGCATAGAGCACCTTAACCTATATAAGTGTAAAAAGAACAAAAAACAAGACAAATGATGCATTACCTGTCACCATAACATTCAGTTTGCTCAATCTTCTCGAGTAACTCAAGAGCCTCCTCAAGCCTTCCCAGGCAAAAGTAAGATTTAGCCATCACAAAAAACCTCCAGAGCCTCACAGCTGAGTTTCCTCCACAGTCGGAATCAACCATATCTGACGAAAGGTCCACACCTAATGCACCAAAGTTCTTTTCAGCAAACTTAAGAGACTGCTCACACAACTTCACGACATCATCATACTTCCGAAGCTGCATTTAACCAAAAATAAAGTCAGTGACAGGCCAGAAACTTCTTTCATGCTTTAAATACGTGGGCAGATGGTTCAAGATCTTAGCTAGCTTGAAGAAATCTGGACTACAAGAAAATACAGAGGGCTGAGTCATTAAGACAGTACATACCATATGCAATGCTTGTGCTTTCATTTCCAGCAGTTTCTCTGAGAATTTACTGATTGATATTGCCTCTGAAAGCATTTCTAGAGCTCTTGTTGCTGCATCAGATGTCTTTTCTTCCAACATTTTAGTAGAAAGACTTATACATTCAGCCACTTTCTGCTAGGAAGGATACCATCAAAGTGAGTTCCTTATGATAAGACACCGGAAACTATGCAAAGCAAACAAAGCACTATCATCCCTTCACACAAAAGTGTGCACGCGAAGAGAGAGAGAGAGAGTAATTTGAGCTAGAAAATATCACATAATTCCCCAATGAAACAAAAACTCAAGGATTGAATGCTCCATGTCCACAGACCAATTCTCTCCATCCGAAAGATGGCAACACATAGGCATTCATTCTTTGAAGCCCACGGCTTGGAATAAGTGCAGCGCAAGTGCCATAACTTTTGTACGGAGGACATTTAAGTGCCATAAACTTTTTTTTGGTTCACTTGAGTGCCATAACTTTAAAAAACAATGATCACGTAAGTGCCATTTACGAGCTAGTCGTGAGGGCCCGAAACCGTGGCTTTTCCGATCTAAGAAGCATTTTTACCTTCGTCAACGGAGGCTAAAACGGAAATTTCGAGACGAAAGGAGCCCATGAAATGATTCACCGACACCCCCTCTTCAAGCTGGTGGTGCTCGCCTCGTCGAGAAGGTCACCATTCGGCCGGAAAAGCCGCGGTTTCGAGCCCTCACGACCAGCTTGTCAGAGGGGTTGGTCGTGAGGGCCCGAAACCGCGGCTTTTCAAGCCAAACGGTGACCTTCCCAGCGAGGCGAGCACCACCAGATTGAAGAAGGGGTGTCGGTGAATCATTCCATGGCCTCCGTTCGTCTCGAAATTTCCGTTTTAACTTCCGTTGATGAAAGTAAAAATACTTCGTAATCACACAAATCGACTCAATAAATGTGTGACTACGAAGCATTTTTACTTTCGTCAACAGAGGCTAAAACGGAAATTTTGAAACGAAAGGAGGCCATGGAATGATTCACCGACATCCCCTCTTCAAGCCGGTGGTGCTCGCCTCGCCGTGAAGGTCACCGTTCGGCCGGAAAAGCCACAGTTTTGGGCCCTCATGACCAGCTCATAAGTGGCACTTAGAAGATGATTTTTTGAAAGTTATGACACTCAAGTGAGCCAAAAAAAATTTATGGCACTTAAGTGTCCTCCGTACAAAAGTTATGGTACTTGCGATGTATTTATCCCCCCACATCTTAGAATGACTCCACCTCATGTTCTCTAGCAACAACTACAATGAATCATTTCCAGAGATCATTTACAAGTTCTATTACACCGAGCAATGGTAGCAGATACATACGAAACTTGAAACTGAAAGTTATCGTCCTCGACCTAATCAATTTCACATAACAACTTCCACAGTATCTCATTACTACCCACAATTCTCATATTAATTAAAACCCAGCATCAAGAAGACAAAAAATAGACTCGTCCTCCTTTCATAATCCAAACAATACTCCAATCATTGCAAGTGGCAATATGCGTATTTTGACTTCCAGAAGAATGAAAAAAGCTCAAAAAGAGACTTGCAATGATTGGAGTATTGTTTGGATTTTAACTTCCAAAAGGATGAAAAAAGCTCAAAAAGAGACTTCAGCAATGAATCTCACCACATGCAAGAATCTCAAAGCCTTCAACCACCACCCTCAGCCCATACCTGGGTATGAGCTGCAACTGTTCATCTTATATATAACAAAAGAAGTCCATGTGATGTTTCAAAGTGCGACACTAAACAAGGTCAGTTGAGAGTGAAAGACACCTCAAAGAAGGGCTTGCATGGAGAAACACAGCGCAAGGCCCAACTCAGTAGTTGCTATACAATTTGGATGTATGGTCTATTATTATGTCCTCCTAACTAACATGTCATGGTAGATATGGAAAATGAAGTCACAGATTAGCAGAAGATCACTGACATTCAATCACCAGAAAACAAACACAGATGAGCCACAGTATTGATAACTTTGAAAGACTAGAAATGGAAAAACCCACACAAGAAGATGTAGATAAGCATCACCTGCGCCTTTTGTAGGCCATCTGCAGCTTCTATCACAAGCCTTCGATCCAAACATATGTCAGCACCGGTTGCCAAGCACTTATTAAAATAGTTCGAGGCATTTTCTACTTCCCCTAAAATTAGATGACAACTGCAAGGATATAGGGGACATAGGTAAAAGATATTTCTCCCAGATCTCCAGCCATTAAAGAATGTAGACAGATGATAACAAATGAGATTGCTTGCAAACAAGACATTTGGTAATTAATTAGTCTATCCACGCATCTCTTGTTTTATTTCTATTTACGATGTAAACTAACATGGAATGTAAAATAGAATATTACCAGGAAAAACGGAAGACTACAGATACAGTTTTTACCTTCCAGCGTACTCGGCAGAGAAACTATTGCCAAGAAGGAAAACCAACAACAATATTGACTCAGAAAAGCAAAAAAAGATAAGAAACCACTTAATTCAAAGACAGTTAAATTACTATTCAAGAATATTTATAGATAGTTAAGAGCCAGCAAGAATCAATCATATTCTAATTCCAAACAGTATCTATGAATGAGCCTTACTTTGCAGCCCTTATTTGAACTTTGAGGAAATTAGGATCAATTGTCGTAGCAGCAATGCAATCTTCAATGGCTTCCCTAATTCTTCCAAGAGACATCCGAGTAGCTGCACGATTGCTGTAGCACAATAAAAGAGGCTTAAGGCAGTATCCTGATGCTTCACCAGAAGGAACTGAGTTTACACCTTTCGTGTAATACTCTTCCGCTCTGGAAAATCTCCCATTTTTATAAGCTTGGTTTCCCCTGTTACACAAAATAAATAACCCTGTCAATGGACACCCTTCACCACGATAACTTACACAAACAATCTAGCACATTAGAGATGACCATTTAAGCGTAATACAACATAAGATCAAAGGTACCTGAGTCGCCACTTTTCACAGGCTTCTTGGATCATAGCAGATGAGGATAAATTGGTCTCACCATCTATGACATTTCCATTTGAATTCAAAATGTTCTGCTCTTTCTCTTGAAACAGTCTAGGTCGTCCTTCCTGCCCTTGCTTTGTGTCCGAAGGGAAAGAAGTACCAGAAGAGTTTGGCAGCTGCATCGAGAAGGATCCATCCCTGGCACCTGGACATGGAGAAATAACAGAAGGACAATTCTCACTTTTTATTCTACTTTTCTTTTTATGCAACCGCTTTCTGTCCAGTAAACCAGTCTGAGCAGAGGATGATGCAGAGAAGACAAAAGTTTTATATTTTACTTCATCCAGATTAGAAGCAAACGCAGACTGTTTCATATGATCAGTAGCCTGATTCTCAGCTATTGAGAAAACACTTCCATCTTCTGCTGAAGCAACAGCAGCTCCAAAGGTGCTACAGGGATGATCAGTGCTGGACTTGAAGTGAGCAGCTTCAGCACCTGAAACAGTCTCGCCAAACTTCGGATTACCTTCATCACTGACTAATCTTTCCATTGAACTACCCATATGTCCATCGGTAGTAGGGATTGTTGACCTTGATGCCAACGCTACATTTTCATTACTTAAGGCAATGGACTCATCCAATGTCACCGAAGAACTCTGCCTGGAACACTGATCGTTTGCTGCAGCTTCTTGATAAGGAGAAAAATCCATGGGCGAATAGCAATCCGGAGCTTGCGTCATTTCTTGGCAATTGCTTTCAGCCAGCCCATGATCCTCTTCAGCAGTTGGCTTTCCTTTAGAAGGTTGCCTCAACTTTGCATTCTTCTTATACTTTTTATACTTTGTTGTTCTACGCTTTTCATTGAATTCAATTTTCAAATCTTGACACAAATTTGCTTTGAAGCATGAAGGATCCCACTCAGGAACCCTAAAATCTCCATTAGATGCCCCTAAACCATCCAAAGTGTTCGTGAAGCTAAACTTTTCTTTATCGTCTAAATTCTCCGCAAGGGTACTATCATTCACTGGGTTAGAAGAGCACTGAGCCATATCAGAACTCTCACTAATACCAGCTTGAAATATAAATGGCTTGTGGCTAGAAATTCCAATAGACTCACAAGCAATATTTGTATAATTATTAAATATGAATTGACCCTCTTCAACCTTTGCGAAACTACTCCCACTCTCCGCAGGATCAGAAAGCCCATCAAAATTTGGATTTTTGGTCTGACCCATGGGAGTTGCCAAATTCCCATGGAAAGAGTTAGAAACACATGGACCACTTCTGAAAACAAATGCAGCTTCAGAATCGGTGCTGTTATTCCCATCGTTAGCACCACCAATATCTCGTCTATCCTCAATGCTTAAATCCTGCATATTTTCCAGAAGATCTAATGTGCTACTGCTCCCAGCAGCACCAGCACTACAAGTAGATGCCCATTTGTTATTCTCCATGTCATTGGAGCCCAAGTTGACAATTTGTTCACCTGAGTCACTGCTCCTATTTCCAAAATTGTCACCATCCAATGTCATCTCTGTATTGCTACTTTTTTCCCGTCTTTTACATTGAATAGAAATTTTTTCAGTACTACCCTTAAATACAAAGAGGCCATTCCCGTGACCCTCATTGGATAGAGCTTCTGTAGGTTGCGCCCTCTGGGGCTCTAACTCAGTCCCCAATTTAAAATCGCCATTATCACGGAGTTCCAGATTTTCAAGATTTTCCCTGGATTCTTCTGTTTTGGTATTCAGGTCTGCTCCCAAACTAAACCAACTGGAGCCAAAAACAAAGCCCGGGTCCCCATTCTCCTTAAGCTCACCCTCTTTCCTGGTGCTTCCTTTCTCTGACCACGGTACCGATGTTGACTGGCCATGATCAGCACCAAACATAAAAAATGCATTATCATTACTCCTGGAGGCTTTTCCATCAATACAACCAGCTTCTTCTACATCGTCAGAGGATTGTTCCCTTTCAGAAACTGATTCAAGGCTATATTCATTATCAACAGAAGAAAAGCCTGCATTTCCAGCATGCACTTCAGTCTCCAGCTTGGCCTTACCATTCTCCTTACAGCAAGAAAATGGCCCAGTTCTACCACATCCACCCTTCCCTAGATTCAAATTTGGCTCTGGAGCAGTCTTATTGCTATTGCAAACATGACTGAAATCATCAAGGTTTCCACACGACCGCGCAGAATCTGCTCCCACATTTGCTCCGTTTCCAAAAGCCAACTTTTGAGTATCTCCGCCAGAATTTCCATTTTCCAATCCCGAGTTCGATTCCAAATCTCTCTGCTCGGCACCAAACAACACAAAGCCCGCGCTCTCAAACTTCCTACGGCCCCTTGCACCATCATCATCTGAAGCCGGTACACCTACAAATGCAGTGGCGCCGCCGGCCGAAAAGTCCATATCGAGCGGGGAACTCCTCCGAGGAGCACCGAATACAAAACCGACATCCTCAAAGGAGCACTCAACCTCCGGCCCAATCGCACCATCCCCGTAGCTCAACCTAGTATCCTCCGAACATAAATTAACAACACTGCCGTACCTCACTCGGCGCTCGGCATCACACTCCGCGCGAAACGGATTACAGACGGAACCGACCTCATCCCCCGCCGCCGCCGCGGCCGGGGCCGGCCTCACCTCCGCGCGCCTCCTCACCTTCACGAGCCTCGGCCTCCGCCGCCTCCGCCGCGGCGGCAGCGGCGCCGGCCCTCCCCGAGGCTCGAGCCCCTCTCCGCCTCCCCGCGCGGCGGCGGGGGGCTCGGGCTTAGGGTTCCGGGGGGCGGAGGGGGCGGGGGATCGGAGGTCGATCGCCGGCGGCATGATCGGTTGCGGCGGACGAGGCGGGATCGCGATCGAGGGGAACGAGGAGCGGGGGATGGGTGAGACGGAGCTATATGGTCGTGGCGATGGTGGCGGTGGCGTTCATCGGGGGGTAGGGCATCGGACGCTTGGTTACGAAGCAAGGGCGAAAGTGAAGAGAGTGACAACTGACGAGAGAGAGAGAGAGAGAGAGAGAGAGGGGAGGATTTTGAATTTCGGTGTTTTTAACTACGGTTGTGCATGGTCCGGGTAGGCAATTCCCATCTGGAACCGTGGACCGCCCGCTACAGGATCAGTTTCAAAAATTGGAATCGAGAATCACTCATTCGGTGCGGTCCGGTTCTTGGACGGATCCATGGAACCGGTTTCAATAAGTTTTTCTAGACAAATAAAAAAAATCTGTGGACCAACATCGAATCAATAAAAAAAAGGAAAAGAACATAACTTTTCGTACAATTCCTATATTATGATTGATTATATTAATCACATCATCCACAAATCAAGTGGGTACTCATTAATTATTGGGAAAAATGATCAAGGTATCCCAACTACATAAGAGCTTTAGACATGATAACAAATTTTCTTCTTTTTTTTTTAAATTTTTTTTGGTCATATTTTTTAATTAAAAATTAAAAAAAATAAAATATATATTATTATTATATTACTGATCCGATCCGGGTGGGCGGTTCCACACCGGGAACTGGGAACCGGCCCAAACAGTACCGGTTCCAAAAAATTGGAACCGAGAACCGGACCCGTTCCCTTGAAAACCACCGGTTCCGATCTTGTTCCGGGCGGGTCCCAGTTCTTTGGCGATTTGATAATTTCCTCCCACAGAATCTCATCTCTAGCATGGACATATATATATATATATATATGTGTGTGTGTGTGTGTGTAATTTATATTCACGTATTTATCTAAGCAAGGGCCGGCGAGGTCTCAACCGGGCATGGCGAGTGTTAGCGGTCCCGAGGGCCTGTGTCACCCAAATCTGGGCACCCTTAACCTAGAGTCTTGCCAACCCTTACCTCCACCCTCATCTAAGGTCACCGACCTTTCTTCCAATGGGTGATGATGGCGACGGCGGCAGCGCCCCATAGGCTAGACTCCCTTATGTTTCTTTTTTTTCACTATTGTTTTTTTTAAGATAGAATTTTACCTTTTTTTAGTTTTTTAATCTAATTTAAATAATATTTGAACAAAATAATAATAAAAATGTCACGCAGGAGCGAGAAATTAATTCAAGGGTTGATATCATGAAAAACCCAAAATTGGTACACCTATAATAAATTTACTCTAAACTATTTTTTTTACCACTAAAAACTCCAAACTGGTACATCTATGACAATTTTACCCCAAATTATTTTTTTGACCACCAAAAACCCCACACTAGTACACCTATAATAATTTTACCCATAAACTAATTTTTTTACCACCAAAAATTCCAAATTGGTACGCCTATGACAAATTTACCCTCCGTTAGTTTTTGTTAAATTTTACTGTCAAATTGTTAAGTTTAATTATTCGTGGTAATTGACAAGTGTACCGGTTTTGGATTTTATCCCTCTATTTATCACAAGTTTATCATTTTGTGATTTTTCATGATATTAATCCAATTTAATGAACACAAACGGAGGGTAAATTTATCATAAATGTACCAGTTTAAAGTTTTTAGTGGTAAAAAAATTATTTTTGGGGTAAAATTATCACAGATGTACTAGTGTGGGGTTTTTTGTGGTCAAAAAATAGTTCAGGGTACAATTGTTACATATGTATCAGTTTGGGTTCTTGGTAGTCAAAAAAATAGTTCGAGATAAATTTATAACAGGTGTACCATTTTGAGATTTGGGGGTTTTTGTGATAAAAAAAATAGTTCGAGTAAAACTGTCGCAGGTATACCAGTTTAGGATTTTTCATGGTATTAACCCTTAATTTAAAAATGTCACGTCGACAATTTTTGTTAGACGAATGACTATGTTAATATAAGGATTTAATTGCACAAATTTGACAAGTTTCAGGAATTGATTTTACTTATTGAAAGTTTTGAAACTCAATTGCATTTTTGCTATAAATTTTAAAACTTCTTGTACGCTTATTCCAACTTTAAATCTATTGTGTCAATTAACAAAGATCACGTCATAGGCATGATAAGCATTTGAAAGGGAAGATGGCACTAATAGCTTGTGAACTATGATCCGATGTATATTGTGTTCTTCGACTTTTGATTCGTTCAATATGATTGTTAAATTGTTCCTAAGTATTTGATCCAGTCTTTTAATTTTTAATTTGTTCGATCTAGTTCCTCGACTTTCCGACAAGGTCCAATAAGTTGTTTAGAACTTATTCACAAGTTTTCATTGTATTGCTCGTATATTTTAGAATATCTTTTCATCACAATCCTTTTTCTAAATCAATAAATAATGTGCTATCTTTTTATTATCTGTTTACATTATTGGTTTTTGGAAATACTATGATAGTTTCATTTAAGCAAAATTTAACTTATAATCTCTAAAATAGTAAAAGTAGTTTATTTATATTTGTATCGGGTTGATATTCTTGCTATTTCATGTCTAAGTATTTTCATAAGGATATATGATATTAATTTATCTGCATATATTAGTCCTTATAAAACATGAAACACAAAAGATTGAGAATTTTGATAAAAAAAAATTACATAGTCCCATATAAGTACGAGTATCGATTTTTAGATTTTATTTTGAGAACACTTAGCCATGAAAAAAGTTGGAATATCAACCCGATACAACTCTAGATGAGTTTCCACTTTTACTATTGTAGAGATCGTAATCTTATATGAGACTGTGTAATTTTTATAAAGATAAAAAAGGTAATAAAAGATATCACTTATCTTTTTGTTGTTTTAGGAAAATGACGGAAAGAAAAGATCTTCTAAAATTTTGGCAATAATGTATGTACCAAACCGTGTGATTAGTACAAAGAGATGTTTTGACTTTGTCATGGCAAGTTAAAGGATTAGAGGACAAATTGAGAGTTGAGATATTACATTGATTGTCTAAAAATAGTTTAAGAACTACATTGGATGAATTGAAAATCCAAACATAATATTGCACATTAGGCTAAAGTTTAAAAATTTTCCATGTCAACTTTCCTACTTGAAACATCAAATACATTAAGGTAAGAAAAGATGAGAAATCTAGTGTCTGAAGTTTGTCTTTTTGATGGAATTTTTATGGGTTAATATCACAAAAAAATCTCAAATTGGTATATCTGTGACAAATTAACTCCAAACTAATTTTTGGCCATCAAAAACCCCAAACTTGTATATTCGTGACAAATTTAACCTTCATGAAATTGAATAAATACAAAAAAAGGGTTAATACCATGAAAAACTCCAAACTGGTACACTTGTGATAAATTTATCACAAACTATTTTTTTGACCGCAAAAAACCCCCAAACTGGTACACCTGTAATAATTTTACCCCTAACTATTTTTTTATCACTAAAAACCCTAAACTGGTACACCTGCAATAATTTTACCCCGAACTAAGTTTTTAATATATTTTTTTTATTTTTTTCGATTATTTTTTTATTTTTTTTATTTTTTCTTTCCTTTATCTTCAACCTCTGGCCAGTTGCCGGTCCTGCGACCGGCCAGAGGTGGGGGCCGGCGAGATCGGCCCCACTAGCCACTGGCGAGGTCGACCTCGTCGTTGCTGGGAGAAGCCGACCTTGCTATCGCTAGCGAGGCTCGGCCCCGTCGGCAATTGGTAAGGTCGGCCAAGGCTCAACCTTGCTGCTTTTGGGCGAGACCGACCTCGCTAGTTGCCAACGAGTTTGAAGCCTTGCTAGATCTGGCGAGGGGTCATCCTCGCTGTCACTTTAGCGAGGGGTCGTCCTCGCCCAACAATGGCAAGGTCGAGCCTTGCCAAGGGCGGGCGAGGCTACCCTCGCCACTCACCAGCAACGGCGAGGAAGACCCCTCGTGAGATCTGGCGAGGCTTGAACTCGCCAGCAACTGGTGAGGTCAAACCTGGCTAGGGGTGGGCAAGGCCCACCTCGCTAGTTGCCGGCAAGGTTTGCCTCGCCAGCAATCCGCGGGGCTGACCTCGCTAGCCCTCGCCTTTGACCAGTCGTTGGCGACCGACCAAAGGTTGACAATAAAGAAGATGAAGGAAAAAAAAAAGAAAAGGAGAGGAAAAAGAAAAGAAATAAAAAAATTTGAAAAAATGAAAATTAATATTAAAAAATTAGTTCGGGGTAAAATTGTCACAGGTGTACCAGTTTGGGATTTTTTGTGGTAAAAAATATTTCGGGGTAAATTGGTCATTGGTGTACCAGTTTAGGGTTTTTCGTGATATTAACCAAAAAATTACAAACTAGTACACTTAGGACAAGCGGAGAGTCAAACCCCAAACTGGTACATTCGTCAACTGCTATGTATCATTTAAATAAGTAATTTGATAATAAAATTTAACGAAAACTAATAAAAGGTAAATTTGTCATAAGTGTATCGGTTTTAGATTTTTTTGTAGTAATAACCCAATTTTTATCGAATCACTAACATTTGGATGTCTTCTTTTCTTGAGAGCATATCATCACTCTTTCCCAAAACCTTTATTAACTTTGTCACAATTGCCATTAATTCGATGACAGTGTGTAACAATTGACAAACTTTTTTTTTGTCTTACTCATTTTTACGATGTATATGCATGTGTGGTGCTCATGGGGATCGATGGACCTAGTAGTCTAGTACTCTCTGTCCTCACCCCACCAATCCCTTTACCAGTAGGGCCATTTGCCTATCGGCAATTGACAAATTATATATTACCCGCCTACTTTGATTTTTGAGACAACCATTAGTTTGTCGATTTGTGTAGCCATTAAGGCTGCGAATGACAATCATTCTATTTCATAAATCAATTTCTGGCCATATTTTTCTATTTTTGTTCCTGGACGAATTTCTAAGCAAAAAAAACACGTTTGATAACGACACAAATTTTTGTTCTTGAAATAAAAATTTATTTAATAACGACATAAAATTTCTCTCTCTTGAGTGACTGACGAGTGGATGGTGGGCGGATGGTGGTGGCGGTGGCAGACGGCAGGCAGCAGATAGTGGTAACTAACAACAGGCGATGGACGACGGGGGGAGGTGGGTGATGGCGGGCGACGGGAGGGGGGCAGACGGTGGCAGTGAACGGCGGGCCGTGGATAGTGGGGGGAGGCAGCGGTGGACGCAGCCAGTGTGAAGGACGGCGGTTAGAAGCGGCCGGCGTCGGGCAACGGCTAGAGGCGGGCGACGTCGGGCGGCGGCAGGAGGTGGTGATGATTGGTGGCGGGAGGAGGACGACAGCAGGAGACAAGCGGCCGGCGGAGAGAGACAACGGGAGAGGGGCAGGTGGCGGTGGGAGACGGGGGTCGGCGAACAGTTACTATTAGCGAGAGATGACGAACGACGGAAGGCGGCGGCTGGCAAGTGGGCGATGGGTGGTGGGTGAGCGACTGGTTAGAAGCGAGGACGAGCAATGAGAAAAATTTCTCATTTTTGCTCTAGAAATAAAAAAGCAGAAAATTTTTACTTTTTATTTCTGTGCCAAACTTGTTTTTGAAATCAAAATTTATTCCAGAAATTGAAAAATGAAATTGCGTTATCGAACGAATTTCTGTTTCAAACTTATTTCTGGAACAGAAAAATAAAAATAGAATGGTTATCATTCACAACCTACGTCGTACTTTGATTGAAGTAAGAAAAATTAGTGAATGTTATTTTCGTCAAGAAAAATAGGTTAGTCCATGTTAAGGTAACACTTACTAGCGGGAAAATTATAAAAAAAAATCCTAAATCTATTGAATTTGTGCTAATTCAATTTTAAAACATTTCAATTTGGATAATTTAGTCTTAGACATTTTGATGATTTGACAATTTAGCCATAAATCTCTTAACTATGCCAATTAAGTTTTAAAACTTTTAAAGTTTTGCCAATTTAGTCATAAACTATTTAACGATTTGCCTATTAGTCATTCCATTAATTTTTGCCGAAAATCGTTAACATGACGATCTAGTCATCACTCACCATCCTATGTATACGGCCGATGCTGACTTTAATAATTTTTTTAATCTTTTTTTTCTTCTTTCTTTTTTTCTTTTTCATTTTTTTTCTAACCTAAGGTTGGTAAGGTCACTGGCCGACCCTCATTGGCCATAGGCAAGAGATGCAACCCTCACCCGTTGGCCTTCGAGAGTGTTGACGCCCTCGACTGTGGCTGGCGACCTCGTTGACTAAGAAAAAAAGAAAAGAAGAAAGAAAAGAAGAAAAAATAATAAAGAAATTCATAAAATTTTAAAAATTTAAAAAGATTAACTGCGTTACGTTGCTTGTGCCATGTAGGATGGTTAGTGCTAGTCATTCTGGCCGAAAAGACTAAATTGGTAAATCGTCAAAAGGTTTAGTATAAATTAGCAAATCGTCAAAAGTTTTAGATTTAAATTGGTACAATTGAAAAGTTTATAATCGAATTGACAAATAATCAAGAAGTTTAAAATTAAATTGATAAAATTGAAAAATTTAAAACTGAGTTGTCACATATACAAAAAGTTGAAGAACTTTTTGGTAAAATTTCCCTTACTGATGGAAATGGGCATTAAATGAGCCCCACCATTAAATGATAGATGTGAATTGAACTCACATGGACGGAAAGCTATGTTTGGTGGTTCGACTTTAGATTGGAATATGATATGATAAAGGAAGATTTGAAATCCTCTACATATCCTAGAATTATAAAAATATCATATTATATGTTTGGTGCAACCTAATATAGGATTTAGAATCATTGGAAAAAATATTTTCCACAACCTAAGATAACATTGAAAATCTTGAAAATCCTTTTCATTTGAAATTCTTTAAAAGTCTTTGAAAATCCCATCATTGACTTTGCTTTCTTATATGTGAGACTCAAGCCCTCTCTATCACATCTCTTGGAAGTCGACCTTGGGAATATGAGGTCTCCGACGAGTTTATGTAATTTTGAGACGACCTCGTGAACAATGGGAGACACTTCCGGTGGGTCTTATGGCCGAACTCCATCACTGAAAAAAGATGCTAAGAGAGGCGATAGTAGAGAAGGTGTGCATTGTGAGATGGCCTTGCGGGTGTAGGTTTTGCACCACGGTGCTCTTGCAACATTCTTGATGTACAACAGCTTGACAACATAATCAATAAGGGTGCGAATAGTAACCATTCTGCTCCAAAAATCAAATTCTTGCCAGAAATTGATTTCTGGAATTCTTGCCAAAAATTGATTTCTGGAGGAGAAATCTGTTCGGTAAAACATGACTAATTCTGCCCAAAAAATTGATTTCTGGAACAGAAATCTATTTTGATTTGTTGATTTTTTTTGCACCTACAAAAATTTAAATTTTACTCAAAGTGGGTGGCCACAAATATTATAAGCCATTCAGTAAATTTTTGAAATTTTTGATTTTTTTAATTTTTTTGGGCACCTAAAAAAATTTAAATTTCACTCAAAGTGGGTGGCCCACAGGTATTCTAAGCCATTTTGTGAAGTTTTGAATTTTTTTTTATTTTTTTGGGCACATCAAAAAATTTAAATTTTACTTAAAGTAGGTGGCTACATATATTCTAAGCCATTCTGTGAAGTTTTGAAATTTTTTTTTTATTTTTTTGGGCACCTCAAGAAATTTAAATTTCACTCAAGTGGGTGGCCACAAGTATTTTAAGCCATTTTATGAAGTTTTGAAAATTTTTATTTATTATTATTATTTTTCTTTTTTTTTGGCACCTCAAAAAATTTAAATTTCACTCAAAATAGGTGACCAAAGGTATTTTAAGCCATTTTGTGAAGTTTTGAAATTTTTTATTTTTTTTGGGCACATAAAAAAATTTAAATTTCACTCAAAGTGGGTGGCCACATGTGTTTGAAGCTATTCTGTGAAGTTTTGAAAATTTTTATTTTTTTATTTTTAAAAAAAATTCACCAAATTTCATATTTTCCCGAAATCTGATTTTTTTTATTTTCTGGAAATTTTTATGGATCTTTCTAGAAATTTTCAATTTTTATAAATTTTCTAAAAAAAAATTGTGAGAAAATAGGGAGAATGCATTCCGGAATCAAGAAGCTACAAAAAGTAGCTTCTCTTTTTCTTGCCAAAAACTCATTCTGGAATCAAGAATGCATTCTGGAATCAAGTATTTTTAACAAACGCATTTTTATTCCAGAATGCAAAAATCGCTCCAGAATGCATTCCAGAAATTTTTTAACAAACGCCATTCTGTTCCGGAATGCATTCGGGAACAGAATTTTTATTCCGGAATACATTCCATGCGCACCCTAAGAAGCTGATGGCGTGCCAGCCGTTTTTCATCAACTCGTAGGTGAACAATTGCCTCGTGAGTTGGGCTTGATGTGAAGGATTTATGTCGACTATGATGAAAAGGATGATTTATACAAACCCAGCGCGACGATTGTCTTTAGGCCCATTTTCGCCCTCACTAGTCGGAACACGATCACCGGCTAGTGGTGATGATTGGCAGGGTCGGAGGCGACAGCGGTCATGTGGCAATTGGAAGTGAGATGATCGGTAGTTTTGCTAGTGGACTTCGGGAAGCAATATCCATACGTTACTTTATCACTTCGTTAAAAGATAAAATATGAATTTTTTAAATTTCATGTCCATTCCGGGTTTTTCCCACCCCTAAGCCGGTTTTCTTATTTGGCATTTTATCCGGATACATCCGGGTCTATCTTGTCCGTTGAATGTCATCAAACACCGATTAAGATAATTCGTTACCTTATCTGGATTCAAATACGCAGCCTAAAAGCAGCGAATACATCACAGCCGTTGATTTCACGGGGCTGCGCTGGAGCGGGACAAGATCAATGGCTCGTGAGTCGTAGTACACTTCGTCCGTTCATTCCGGTTCCAGGCGAGCATTTCCGAAAGCCATCCCCCCCGACCCCACCCCCTCAATCATTCACGACCAGCGTCACGACTCAACGACACCTGTCCCTGTCCGTGGCAGGGGCTGGCGACAAGTGTCCGCCACCAGCACGAGCCACGCCAGCGCCACCATTCTTGAATCTTCCCTTCCTGCCTCCCTCCCTCCCTCCCTCCACCACCGACCAGACCCAGCCCAACCAATGACACCCTCCACCGAAGTGCAGCGACGCCCACCCTCGTCCCCGAAAGGCGGCGAGGAACGCCGCGTGCTCCGCTTCCTCCTCCTCCCTCCTCCGCCCACCGGGTAACGAGCAATGGTTCGGTTTCCTCTCTCTCTCTCTCCCTCTCCCTCTCCCCTTCCCCTTTTCCTCGTCGCGTCGTGCAGGCGTCCGTTCCGCTCCCGCAAGTTGAAGATGGTGGGTGCGGGTTGCTCTGTTAGCCAAGGTGGCAAGCCCGCGAGTGGCGTGCGGTGCGTGCGTGCGTAATGCGTGCGCCGTCTTGGAAATGTCGGGCCGAAAGGAGAACTACCTCGTGGGATCACGGGGTGTTGGGAAAATTCCCCGTGGCGGGATCATTCACAGGCCCACACACTCTATGAGTGATGGCGGGTTTTGCGGTCATGCTCCATGTGTTTGGCCGATTGTTTTTGTTTTGTTTCGGTCGTCCCCCGTGCACTGGAGTTTGAGTGGCTGAGTGGGATTTTAGCCCACCACTTTGAGTCCCTCTCGTGTGCATGATGCACAAGCGTCAAACGGCTGGAGCTAACTGTACTCCTGAGCCTCAAACGAATGGATGATTGGGGAAACTTTGTTGTTGGCCCCCTGTAAGCAAGCGGGTCGGTCTTTCTATTTTGGTCCTCGGAAAGGGGATTCATTTGTCCTTGAGCTACTGAATGCGATGGGGGCAAACAAAGTGGGAGAAAGGAACGATGTAAGAATGAGAGAAACGGCGAGACGTAGGAGATTTTTGAGGCGACGGCAGTCAGGGACGACAAAACCATAGAAAACAGCGTATGGAGTGTAGTCTTTTCTTGAAATATCATGGTGCTGAGGGTAGGAGAGGGTGCAAAGTGCTTGTTTTTGAAACTAGAGCATGGAAAGTGTTGCCGCAGGGAAAAGCTGATGGTTTTTGTAGATTTTCCTGTATTGCCAACATCGTTTATAATGGAATTATGAATGGTTATAAATTCTGACCCTATGAGAGAAAACTGCAGGTTCTTTTGTTTGGGCTGCTGTGATGGACAACATGGATCACTTGGATGCTCCTGACTATATTTTGGTATCATATTCAGATTAGGTAACTCATTAATGTGTCTTCACGAGGGTCTAGAGCCTGTTCCCCTTTGTTAAAAGCCAATTGGAAGTCATTAAACCTCAATTTTAAAAATTTATAACTTCTACCAAGATATTCACTGAAGAAGCATAAGCCATAAAATAAGCTATCAAATAGGAACATTCTCACTTTAGAAACAAGTATAGAAAAGTTGAAATTGATCATTCTTCACCTTTTCTTATCAGTTTGATCTTTGCCATTAATGAATTTATTCCAGATTCAAATTGATAACTCTTTATTTGTTAAAAAAATTTGTCGAATAGCAGTATTCTTTATATGGTTTTCGGTGTGTTCTATTTTCATTTCTATTCGGTGCCATGAGGTGAGGCGTTAGAAAGTCTTCACATAGGAAGAAGGGATTTGTAAATCTAAGTCTGGCTTTGAACCCAAACGCATTATTGAAATGAAAGGTCCAATAATTTTACTGTTACTACTTGTTGACAAGCTCTGGCATGTTTGATTTATAAGTAACCATCCCTTGTAAAATATGAGCAGCAACAAACACTCTAGAGCCCAAACCAAACCAAACAGCCCGCCCACCCCCCCCCCTTCCTTTTCCATTCCTGTTGCTGTAGAAGTCAGAAGTAAAAAGTTCCTCCCCAAGTGGTTGGCTAGTTCTAGTCAGCAGACGCTTTTTTCTAGTATTGGACAGTCCTTGAATTCTTGCATTCATGGAATTTTTGTGGTGACTTTTTTTTGGGCCGTTTTAGGGTAGAATTTGTTGGAGGGAAACGGTGCAAAGAGAAAGAGGACGACATCAAGCCTCCAAATAAATGCTCAATCTGTTATCTACTCAGCACTCGTGAATCACTTTATGCTCCATGCAGGACTTGCGACGTGACACTTGCTTCCTTGGTGCTTAATATATAATGCTTAATGAACTGTCAGTTAATTCAATTCCTTTTGGCTCTGTTTTTTTTTTCTTTACAAACTAGATTAAAGGAGCCATTACTATATAGAAAGCTAAAGTAACTGCAGAGGGAAGGATAGTATTGAATGAAACGACATATCATAAGTAATACAGAAACAATAGCTGTAAAAGTGTTGGATCTAAGGGGGACGGGGTATAAAGCCTGAAATGTGTTATAGGGAAGTTGGTTTAGTTGAAGGTAGATTTTTTTCGGTTCTATAAAATATCTTTCAGCTAAACTTTTAGGGCCTCTCTCAAAAACCACAATAAAAGGAGGGGGAGAAACAGAGAAAGACAAGTGTGGCAGGTTGTGCGAGTTTTATCTCATGTTGCTTCTGCTGAATTGGCCTGGTTGCATTTCTCTTCTCCTTGTTAATATGTCCAGTGCCCTTCTTAAATCGAGCAGATCAGATTCCAAAGAAAAAAGGTTGGACATGATTACAAAAGGAGAGGTTTGCACCTAATTTCGCAAGGAATATGGTGATGTAGTGGGACAGGTGGACATATTGTTCTCTCTGTGTAGTGGGATGTGTGGTTAGGATCAGTTGAGTTTATGTTCTTTAGAGTTAAAGGTACCGTGTTGAAGAAATTCTAGTCTATTTAAACTATTTCTACAAGGTGAATACGTAAGAAGAATGTGTATTGTAAGGCATTTGTGGTTTTCACTCTAGTTGTAGCAAATTCCCTCTGCTGTGCTACAATAACGTTGCCGTACTTGTGTCATGAAACTCCTTGGAATTATCAACTTGTTTCATCTGTGAAACTTTCCTGAGAAGGGAAGAAATTTGTTTCAAGATTCTCGAGCTTTAGAAATGTATGGTACTGCTGCCACAGTTCCCTAATTAACTGGTGGTGAAATTATGAATTAAACCAATGGTAATGGAATTGTGCATGCTTTCATCAGTTTCAAACTTCATGAGTTTTTCTCTTTTTCTTGGATTGCATGCTGCTTCTTTTCTTTTTGCCTGGCTATCACTGTGGTAACTTCCATCTAGTGGTTTATTACTGAATGGAATCTTTGAACTATTCCTGGTACAGGGAAGAATGATAATATTCAAATGGGACAAACAGTTGGTTCCGCTCAGTCTGAACTTGATGCGAAGGATGTGTGTAAAGATGTCCATAGCTCTGCAGGAATCTCCGTTCCTTTTAACATGAAGGATAAGAAAGAAGGGGAAGATGCAACACAGGGTGCACGCTTAGTGGATCTTGAAACTTCTGGGGATGTAAAATATGGAAGCATCGATAAGCCCAGATGATGTTGCTCGCACTGGAGGTCTTGGAGCAAGAGACGGCATAAGTAGCTTTCTCCCAGTAGCAAGTGATTCTACAGACTTTGAAGAAGCCTTACTCAAGGCCCGAGATTACGAAGGACCACAGGGGGATGTATCAAGACCAAGTGTGGGCTGGACCGAAGGTACACATCAGAAGCGTGAAAAATAGAGTAGCTATACCGGCATGTGATACGTAACTAATGATAAAGCTTCTTTGAGTCCCGTTTTGTTCTTATCTAGCAAGCTTTTGAATTTACATGTGGCACTTCTGGTTATTTTAAGAAGGGTTACTTGAAATGCACCTCGTAATGGAATTCTATTGTCTTGTGATCCACCTTTTGTTTTGGTCTGACCATTAATTGTTCTGGGAACAAGACAATGGCAATAGCATCTTTAGATATAACTGCTCACCACCGGAAAAAAAGAAAAGAAAAGCTGAGTCTGCTAGTTATTTTACACTTGCCGTCAAGCCTGAGCGAGAGAGCTAAATTGATTTATCTGAATTTACATTCCGTTAATACGGGTCTGGAAGATGCTCCCGGTGTTCATGTTACGTGACTTGTACACGGGCCACTGTCCTTTTGCCACTTGTCCTTTGGAAGATTCTCTGTCCTGGACCAAGAATAGCTAGAGGGTCATACTCTGATTTCCTCTGGACGAACACTTCCCACTGAGGGCCGAAGTGAGTTTGCCATTCTTCTTGGGTGCTATAATGGCAAAGGTATTGCTTTATTCCAAGAAACATTGTGGAGCTGAGACTTTTGATCCTCTGATTCTGGGCTAAAATGTGTTCTAGGCTCTCCGTTCCTGAAGGCGATGGCACTGCAGACGGCAGGAATGCCACCATGTAGAAGATGTCTTCATCTGGGGTGACCAAGGAGGTTTTGTTGTTCCACCTGTAAGGCAGAAAAAAGAGGCAGATTTAAGACCTTGATACTCAAGAAGCAATAGTAGTAGTGTTAGGAATTTTCGCATGGTTACTTTGACTTGTTCACTGGGTAGATGAGGATAGGGCCATTGCTATTGTCTGTGAGAATATTGCCGAAGACTTCTTTAGCAAAGTCACCGATCTTGCTTTTTGGAACGAGAAGATTGAGCCATGGATGTGGAACATCCCATAATCCTTTTGCTCGGAGTTTCATCTCGTCTAGGTGCACTCTGTCTAGGAATTCCATGAGAGAAACCTCCGACATGAAAAGTGTCGAACGTATATAACTCAGTTCAGACAGCAGCTCATCGACTTTCTGCATTACACTTTGACAGGATTAGAATATTTCATTCCGGAAAATAACATTTGCTTGGTGTACAAGTAATATACCAAGCATTGTGGTGGATTCCTACCTTGCTGATTATGTTGGATTCGTGGGGATTGAAGTACAGTGCCACCTCAAGACAATATAGGACTTTCCCCTCGGATTTGAACTGGCTGGCTTGAAGCGGATCACTCGGTTTGAAGGAAGATCTCCATTTATGGAGGATGCCTGTTTTGTTGATATTGACGAATCCTTCGATGTAGTCAAAGGTAATCTTACGAGATATAAGATGCTCTTGATCCCCGGAGAACATGGAGAAGTCATGGTAGAGCATTCTAATCCACTTAACCTGCGAAATTCGGCGGATCATCTACTGAATTAGGATCGCACAATTGAAGACTAAGAGGCAAACAAGACAAATTTCCTACCCTTTCTGGCGCGGGTCCTAGAGATATTTTGGCCCTGGTAATGATGCCGAATTGTCCTAGACCTCCTAAAACGGCATGGAAGAGATCAGCGTTTTTTTTCCTCGAACAGGTAATCACTTCTCCTTTTCCTGCATAAAGTTACCACAGTAGTCAATAATCATCATAGCTGTTACTTTCATCCAAAACTGCTGCAATTTAACCCCAGCTATTTCCAGGCAGTCTTATGCTTGCTATGCTTGCTCTCTGACTTCTCTATCATAAACCTGTCTATATAGTACTGAAACGGGTGACACCCTTGTATTATTTCATGAATGTCTTGTTCCTTATTTTCAATATTTGCTGAGCAATGCTATGTTTGTTACTGCGGCGAGGGAGTCAAGAGGTTCTATTAGAAGTACCTGTAGCCACCTCGAGCTCATAGACGTTGTCGATTTGAGGCCCATGCCGGAACGCTTGCCCGCCTATTCCGGCATTAGACAAAGTGCCACCCACGGTGAGATGCAGGTAATCGGTCCATGATTTCGGTGCGAGACCATGTTTGAGAGTCTCATGCAGAATGTTTATCCATAGCTCACCACCCGAAACATCCACATATGGAGACCCCCCACTGTGAACTTGCATCTTTGGCAGTCGGAGCGATTCCATGTGGATGACCACGCCATTGGGGGCTTGGGACTGGCCTTGGAGGGAGTGACCGTGGCCTCTAGCGGCTACAGTCAGCCCTGAAGTAGACCCCAATTTGAAAACGTATTTTATGGTCGACGAGATATCGGAAACTGATTTTGGATGGAGGACTGCAAAAGGTAGATTGTAGTACCTACCACCAAAGTCCTTCGCTGCATATTGGATATCTTCAAAATTGAAGTGTCCATCTAGGGGAAGCGTTCTCAGTGATAAAGGTATTGAAGGAACATAGGGAGGAGAAATTTCCTGAGAAGGAGATGAATCATTAGAAAGGTTGGTGCTATCTGGTTTGCAACTTAGGAGCAAGACTAGAATGATCCTGTGAAATATAAAGTTCTCTTTCAGGAAGGCTGAAGGGTTTGAAGCCATCTTTCTCTGATAGTATTTTAGAGAGAGAGGGGAAGAGAGAGAGGGAGTTGTGCTGCTTGGTGTGAGGCAGGAGCTTGAGAAAGCGGGTGAGAAGTGCGCAGGGAAATAAAGGAAGTGAGGGGAATATAAAGGGAAGGCTTTAGGCTTGCATGGTCAATAGTCCACAAGTATATTCCCTTTGTGACTTGGTACATAATGGTAATTCTGTGGTCATCAGGGGCACCATGCCCTTACAATCTTTTACCATTGGATGGAAATGCAACAGGTTTCAGACGTTCCACATATTTAACTCGGACGGTTGCGATTTTTTGCTTTTCGATCCAACGTTGAAAAACCCAAAGGCACGATGTTTCATGGGGACCATAGACAGCCTACATAGACACCATGTACACAACCTTTTGAGAATTTCTCCTTTTTGGCTCTCTCTTACTTTCTTTTTGGGTCTAGATTGATATATATATATATATATATATAGAGAGAGAGAGAGAGACAGAGAGAGAGAGAGCATGCACTAATACTTCATTTACCAAATGAGAAGATGCTTCGTACTTAGAGCAAAAATCTCAATTCCAATACTTCTACATGTACTTGACCTCTGTGTGTGCGTGCTTTCTTTTCCTTTATTTCCTCTTTAACTTGCTAAGTGCTTGAGAAGTGTCGTCAGATTGAAGGGGCAGAGGATCCAGTTTTCTGTTGGAGAGTGATTGGCGGGCTGGCCCCTACAAAGCAACTCAGTGCTGTAATTGTCTTGTGTTGTGTGGTTCTCTGAAGTAGAGTCAGACTTGTATTGGACCCAATAGTCATGTTATTTTCAAAAGGGGGTTTCGTTCTGAAGTTCTGGTTGCTCCTTTTTCAGATACCCTATGCATCTCTAGATAAAGCGAGGGATGAGGAATAATGTATCGAGAGATATGTGGAGTGCCCTTTTCCTCATAAGTCCGAATTGGTCCCGTGAAGTACCCCATCGATCTCATGGCCAGGTGTACAAAGCCGAAACTCCGGGTACAGTATCCTAAATGCGAGACAATTTGCCAGATTGATCGTATACCCCGCACATATTCCCTAACCACTACATGAAACCTACAGCGTGTCGCCCGAGGAGCTGAGTCCATTTGGCTGAACATTTTGTGTTCTTTCATGAGGTTTACTTGGTGTGTTTGTTGTGGGAAATCACCTACAAAATGGGGCCTTTAGTGGGGACCATAAATATGATTTACCAAACATTCCTGTCCTCAAATTTTTAGAAAATAGAGCTTAGCACTTTTTTCCTTAGAAATCAGTCATCTTATGGCATTTCCCCGTTCTCTACCAATTAAGATATCTCTCTGTTTCGCCCAAAAGAGATTTTGACAACGAAACTCTTACTGCTCTTTCCTGCTTTTTTTGCCCAAACATTGAGATATTATTAAAGCTTACTCAAAAGTAAACTCGTGGGTTTTGGTGATCTTATTGCATCATGTGTGGGTTGCTGTGCCAAACATTCTCGTCCCTGATAAAGTGGTTGGCTCAGAGGGCATCCCCCTCTGGTGGCTAAGGCAGAGGAAAACACAGAACAGGCGTGGGGTCCTGGGCCACGTGAATGTCACGAGGGCTTGGCTTTGAAAGGCATTTTGGCAGGGCCTCTTCTATCTCCTTGGGAACCTGTCACTTTACCTGAGAACCAATTCCCTGATGGCGACTCATAAAGCTAAGACTCAAGAACCTTTGAAAAGGATCACTGATCTCGCTGTGACATTGGTTCATGGCTTTTGCTAAAGCGAACTACTGGAGGATGTTCAGCAGGCGCACGAAAGGCTGTTCGTTTTGTGTGTTCTGTTGTAGGGGGGCGCCAAATCTCTGGAGACCCCTTCTCGGCAAATGGTCAAAATAGGCTTACTCTTAACATATTTTCAAAAGCGGGCATAGCACGCATCCAAGTCGTGTAAGCCGACGCGGTTTCGGCTTTGGTTTTGTCTTCTGTGTTGGTGATGCGTACTATAAAAATTTAGATTCCGAGTCTTATCGACAGTTCGAAACGCTTACTAGTTAGCAGTTTCGCATCGAGTTACATAAATATGCACTGTTCCTATAGTTCTATCTATCACGTCAATGATATGACTCATACAATAAATGTGTGTGAATATATATATATATATATATATATATATATGTGTGTGTGTGTGTGTGCGTGCGTGCGTGTGTGTGTGTGTGACTTTTGGAGCTTCCGGATGGTGTTTGAGCTTTGTAGGGGCCTGGGGGTACATCTGTGGAGGTGGACCAAGAGAGGACAGTTTGAATGGGAGGAACACTAAAAAGCTCTGACCTATCAAAATTGGTTTGTATTGGGAAAGTCAGATTCCAACACAGGGTCTCCTGCCAAATTATGCCGGCCCTTTTCTTTTTTGGAAAATGGTTAGGTACATGCTTAAATTGATCTACGAAATTGATATGCTAAGTGGCTAATCAATCAAGAATTTTTTTTTTTGAATTCCCATTTTGTCTGATGTGTTACTGAATACGTTGATTTCGTCCACTCTTGTAAAGATCGAGCGTGCTACATCGTTATTTCTTTATTCGCTTATATGCATAGCTTTTTGTGCATTAGAAAAGAAGGGCTGTTTCGTGGAAATCCACATCACATGTTGGGGTGAAACTATGTTCTTGTCAGGTATACGTAGACTTCAACATGGCATCCTTTTTCTTTTCTTCCTAATATACAAATGTTTCTCGTTGATTTCAGCTCCCTAGTTCCCCCCAATTATTGCGTCGTGAGAAGTCTGTGGGTGCTGCGCTTTCTTCAGGCAGTGGGGGTCAACTTTCGATGGTAATGATTTTGACTTTTGCATTTTACTGCATTCTTTTTGTGTGTAGTTGGCCCGTGTTTGGTTCCATCGAAACTTGTCACTTTTACAAACGTTTGGTAGTCGGATTTCGTACCTTTTCTTTCATGAATTGTTTAGCAAATATACTTAAATTACTCGAATAGAGATTGAATATGATCTGTGTTGGCTCTAGACCTCCTGAAAGTCCACATATGTTGAGTCTAATTTGATTATGTGCTAAAGTTTGGTAGGGAGAGAGAACAAAAATTAGTATAGTACATGCAGCTGGCAGAGAAGAGCACCGGAGGACTTCCTCGTTTGCCTGTTGATGAATATGTTCTCCAATATATTGTGAAAGTTTCGAAGGAGAGACACGTATCGAAGTATCTAATTAGTATTAACCTTGTCCGTTCTAGCTTGTTGCTGAGATTGATGGCCGAGGCATGGATTTCCAAATGCAATATGGAGGAACTGTTTTTAGGATGAGAATGAAATTCATATGGCCGGGCACTTTTGGATGGAAGGATTAGAAAGCTCGGATAAGTTCTACACATGGTACAGTGACATATTCAAGCCCAACTGATTATCCAGTGTACCTTTTTTTTTTGGTCGATTATCCAGTGTACTTGAAGCGTTGACTTTATCAACCTATTTAGGTTGCTGCAATTGGTTAGGGTATCGGGAGAATTCCAGCTTAGAAATTAACCATCCAACGTGTTAATTTCACTAACTGCATGCAAATTAGGGTAATCTGTGGCGTGGCGTGTCGTGTCAATTGTATTATATTTAAACAAGCGCATGATAAAAACATGGCTAATCTAAACACGGCAAATTTAATAAAAGTGTCGAAAGGCCAACCTGGCACAATAAGATCCAATTAAAACAATTGCCAAATGTGTTACTTTGTCGAATGTCGACACCGCATGATAAATTAATTGGTTATAGATATACTATAAATACGCGAAACATGTTTATACATGATCTTGTGTTAACACGTTTATACATCTCTAGATAATATAACTAATTTAACTACACATTTAACTAAAATGTGTTATTGAATTGGTTTTTCCTTATGTTTAACGACTGTTTGTATCCCCAACTACGTTTTTACTTTATTGTTTTTTTCTTTCGACATGTGTGTTATTTTAATGAACTTTTAAGGATAGAAAGGATTTTAAAATATTAGCATTAAACGTTTCAATAGTGATGTGTTGAAACAAATGTCTCTTTAATATGTGATTAAACGGGTTAAGTGGGTTTATCATGCAAGACACGGTTTTAATCATGTCATAAAGGAGTTTAATTTAAACATGTCTCATTACATGTAGTGTCGTGCAACCAAGTCGTATCGAGAGTTACCGGCCCTAATCATGAGTCAATAGACAAGTTGGTCCCTCTCGAACCAAATGCATAATGTCTGAGTTTTAAGCAAGCAGTTGGCCTCTCGAGATGGGTTGGTTAGGCTCTGTCAATTTTATACAAAAATCTAAAAAAAATTTGAGAATTACTTGTGGGTTTGGGCAAAGTTCTTTAGGCTCGATATAGGCTCGACACGATTAGGTCTGCTCATTAATAAGGTTTAACTACCTAGGTGCAAATATCTGCTTTAGATATTTTTCAGGTGAATATTAAGTAAGGCCCCATTTTCCAACGATTATGTAAACCATCTACATCCAAATACTAAGATCACATGGATCTGCAACTAATCATCTGTCAAGCTTTTCCAGGATATGTACATGTGTAGAAGACTAGACTTTGGTGTAGCTCATAGATGATTTCCCTTCCCCCCCAACATGACCCATTTGACAAAGTTAATGTCGGATACATCATAATTGAATTGCTAAGTGCACAAATATTGGTGTGTCATCTCCAATGACAGCTGAATTTTAAGCGGATATGGCGGCTTTAAATCCTGCTTAGAATATAATAAAATACACACATAATGATGGTGTACCCGTGGTTCTTGGCTTTATCAGTCCATATGCATTATTTTATATCATGTCGTGAAGCAGCTAAGAAATTATGTCGAGGTCTTCATTCCTAGTCAGCCTGCAAATCTTATTTTTTATATTGGCAAGTGAAATTTACACATAAAGAGATAATTTTGTCACTTTTTTTTTTCTGTCGTCGATTCTCAATTTCAAATGGAGCAATTATGGGTGTCTGTTTATTGTATTGCCATGTGATATGCTCAAGCTTTCCAGCCAAAAGTGTGCCTATGCATTATGTCTATAGCTATGTGACCTTTGGAGCCCTAGATCCCAGCACTAACTCAGCACCAGAAGTTGAAACAATAATTTCATCGAATAGATATTCCATGATGATGATGATGATGGCTTTCAGACCAACCAGCCCAATTTGTGCAAATTATGAGGTGTTTAGCTTTTGTTGTTGGGTATATGATGGCTTGGGGTAGTGAGAGCTTGCTTTTTCATATATGATGCGCTTCATCAAATATAAACAATTAGATGATTAGATCATAGTAGGGGTGATTGAATTTATTGTAGGTAGGTTCCAAACTAAGAACTTGGAACTTGTCTGTTAGAGTAGAATTTCAATTTCGATTTTTCAAAACTGGTAATCAAATGATTCCCTTAGGAACTGGTCTAGAACCGAACTGACTGATTTCTGACCGGTTGCAGAGTCGATTTGAGCACTAGATCTAACTTTCTGTAATATAATTATAATTGTTTTAGGAAAACATATCATGTAAATAATTAATGGTATAGTGGTAGGGCATTGATGGATTTCGTAGGTTTTCTAGGTTTGAAACCTATCTGCAATATATTCATCTTTTTTAAAACAAAAGAGGGTTAAAAACGTTCAAAACCGATTCTCATATGGAACTCACGGTATAAAATCGAGAATCGAAGTGGGTTGGTTCTCCAATTTTTCACTTACGAACCTATTTTGTCTCTGTGTGAATTGGTCTGGAATTGGACGGGTAAGGTGGTTCGGTTTGATTCCCGATTCAATGGACCCGGTTGCCCAACTCTAGTTCTTAGGACCTGTTTAAATACAAATAAAGAAGGTAAAGTGGAAGGAAGTGAAGAAACAAAAGGAAAAACGACGAGCAACATGGCAAAACAAACGGAGAAGCAAACCTAAAAAGCCAAAGTAGGCGTAGCATTATTCCTCTTCACTTGTGTAACATGGGTTCTCAATTTCTCATGCATGTCGTAATTAGCCGTAAAATCGGTTGCTTTGATGCATAGTGAGACATAAAATTATTCGTCGTAAATAAATATTTGAGTAACGGAAAAGGTTAGTAAATCACAGGATTTATTCCATATTTCAAAATTCGTTAAATCTATCTCGTGAAAATAGAAATTCATTGGTTGAATCTCTTAATCAACCTTCCACTAAAAGAAAAATAAGGTTATTGAACTGATGATATTGGGTGATAATAAATTATTTGATATGAGCGATTGTGGAATAACAAACCCAATATGACCATGACCATAACATTTGTATCTTCAAAGTAAAAAATGTTGTATGTGCAATTCCTAATGTCCGCAAAATAATAGTTTTCGATTAGCAGACATGTTAATATCATGAAGGCAATCGACCAATGATTTTGCTTGGGCCTCCTTTTCCAACAAAAATATAAAAAGAAGTGAGACATACCCTAACAAGCTTTTTATATATCCAAATGTATTATGTTCATAGGCATTTCATTTATGCGGTTCCTAAGAGTATCCCATGTCGCTTGTTTGTGATATTTATCTGTTCTTTCTATACATGTGGTTTCCCTTCATCTATTAGCTTGAACTTTTGTATTAGATATCTTAACAAGGTATCATAACTAGATTCTTGCCCAGTTTATTTTTCACATGTGTCCATGTTTGTTAAGTTTTACGCCATTTCTAATCTGGCTTGTAGGTGAGAGGAAATGTTAGTGTCTCTGTCTATTAATTCTTTCTATTACTTGGTAAAAAAGAACTACATGTGTCATCTCTGGTGTTTATTGTTACAATATTTAAATATTAAATCAAGCATTCATCGAAATTTAGGGTTTTAGAATGGTTAATAATAATCTTACAACCACTCGCCTGGGTGGCGCTGCTGGAGCGCGCACTCTTCCTCTCGCAAAAGGTTGAGTATTCGAATCCCGGGCGCCGCAGGATGACTTAACCGGTGACACGTGTGTGGTGGCTAGCACGTGTCGCCCCCAGGGTTTACTCCCCGGCTGTCGGCCGTGCGGGGGTTCCCTGGGTTATCAAAAAAAAAATAATCTTACAAAATCTTTCATGGTATCATAACAGGGTTTTGGGTTACAATCTTTTTAGGTTCCTCATTCGCCTCCCTTTTCATATATTTCCAAAATTATCTTATGCCAAAGTTCGTCGTACGAGTGATGAGTAATGTAAAAGTATCTAATTATTATATACTGCATTCATCTAAGCTAGGTCAAAATTCGGCATACCTGTGAAGGGGAGCATTAAAATTTTTTATTATTAAATCTCGCATTCATCTAAGTCTAACTTTTTAGAATAATTAACAGTAGTTCCACAAAAATCTTTTATAAATTACTTTGATTTGATTTTTGATATTTGATATCGTCACGTTAGCGATTTTATTCGTCTTTAAAGCGGCATGTGGAGTCAATTTTATTTTTCCCTTTCCTGAAATAGTGAGCTTTCATTTGTGGTTGAAAAACAACTACGTATATCTTTTTTCATCCGAAATGAGTCCAAGGTCAAGCGAAACATTACCAAGATTTTTTTGTCAAAATGTGTACCCCATTAAGCATTGCAATTCACTACCTTTCCAATAACATGATCATATCAAATGCATTTTCTTGCTGACCTCTCGGGGTGAAGACCCACAGCTCCTTCCTAGAGAAATGATTTGGTTTGGCCTAATATAATATTGCATCCAACTTATAAAGTTTTCAAGAATTAAAAATTAAAAAATCAAGTGGGAACCCAACACCCATCTAACAAAAATACTAAAAAACCAGCTAGATGTTTTATCGAACGAGACAAATCAGTGGAAAACAAAGGCAAGAGTTAGGCCAAGACGTGATTACATCATTAACATTAGTACAAAGAGCATATCTTGTGCTGCTTTTGATTGACAATTTTGGAGGGACCGAACGAGAATACGACCAAAAGGGATCTTCTCAAAAGCAAAGTTGAGACATTGTCGAGATTTTGCCGATCCCTTTTGCTCTGTTGAAAGAGACCAAATTTCATTGCTGCTTTTAATTGGTTAATTAGATTAATTAGTTATTGCTTAAATAATGGGGCATTGGAGACTAATCAGCTGCCACGTCACGTGCACCATGATCGTCGTCATGGTGTTGCAAACAAAAATATATTTTAAAAGTTAGTGTAAAGGTGATACGAATGATTCTTAAGGTTCTAAAACCTTAGACATAATAATAAAAATTCCCATTATTCTTAGCATGTTTCACTTTCCACTAGCATTCCACTCTTATCATGTCCACTTGTTCCTCACCATTTTTATCTTTTGTAAGATTTACTTTTCTTCGCTTGTTTTCAATACACATTTGATTTTGCTTTTAAGACTATGAGCAAAATCATGTGAGAATATGTTAAGACTAAGAGCTGGCATGTAAGCAATCATTTGTGCTAGAAGATATGCTTTCCAGATAATTTTACGGAGTTTTAAATGGTTTAAATGGCTTACTACTTTTCAGCAAGTCATTTGTATATCCTCATAGTACTACTGCGTCTCGATATCTTTTTGATAGGGAGAAAAATGATGCTAGAAAGATTTTGAGAGTAGTGTGTGTTTGAACGGTTTTTTCATAGCTGCTAACGTAACAACCCAGTTCGACGAGGACGAAGAGTGGTCCCCAGGCCAAAGAGCCCGAACAATGGGTGGCTCATGGTAAGCTTCTAACATGGTGAAAGGGGCATGAATAAATCGAATTATGTATTGAACAGGAGGAGAGTGATTCTGGAATATATATGTGAAAATTGAAATTAACTCACGAAGGCACATTTTGACGTAATGGCAAGTGTAGCTTTGGAACACCAAAGTTAAGCGTGTTTAGGCTAGTGCATTACTAGAATGGATGACCTCTTGGAAAAGTATCTATCCGTATACCAAAGGACAAAATCATAAGGTTCGGTATGGAACATGTAAGCAGATAATACCTCAATTGAATTAATATAGGGATGTTACAAAGCGAACCAATGTAATATTTGGGTATTGAACAAGTCAAAGGGAAAAGAAAAAAAAGAGACGAAAGCGTGGAAAAGTCAATAAAGAAGCAACAGGGATTTCAGCTTTTTTAAAGGCCGAGAGTAGCACAAAAGAAAGAAAAGGAAAGGAAGGAAAAAAAGAAAGAAGGGTTCACTTACACGCAACGGAAGTTTCGTCAAACGGATTCACTACGTATCGTAGTGCTTGGTAAGTGCTCGCACCTTTTGCTCTTCCAATCAAAAAGTTTTCAGATTTAGGACACAAATTTGAGGTTTTGTAAAATTTGAGCTACGAAGTTCAAGTTTTGAGTTGTTGAGCTATGAGATTTCATGAAAATGGTTGATTTTAGCGTTGTGGAGTCGTGGGTTTGACGGAGTCGGTTTAGAGCAATGGTTTGGTTAGAGTGAGAATTTTAGGATTTCGCATGCAGATTCCGTGATGCATTTATACTTGAATAACGCTTTGATTGAGCGATTTGTTATCGTGTGAGAGTTATTTTGTTAGCAATTAAGCTTAGTATAGCCGTTTTGTAGTTGAGGTAATATTTTCCTTAGTTTTAACGTAGATTCTCATTTAATTGTTAGAATTATGACATCGTCGACTCGAGTGCGCTTTGTTGTTTAGTTTTTGTGCAATCCTAAGTGAGTGGTGCTATCACTTTCATGAATTTGTACACTGATGTCTTAAAAGCGATAGAAATTCAATATATGAACTATGAATAAACATGTTTGTTGCATAAAAATCTGGATCGGATATTCACTACGTTTTGGTATTTGTGAATGGTCTAAGAATTGTTTTAACAATTGTGTTGCGAAAGGTTATCTATTGAATTATGAACCTGATTTATGAAATAGATTCATAAATGGTTTAGGAAATATATTGTGATTTATGAAATAGTTTCTAGATTTGGAATTGTGGATTATTAGAGGATGATTGTTTGATGCTCGATATTGCTGTGAACCCAGGTAGGGATTTTTGGGTATGCATATTGATTTTAGAATATCCTTCTGGATCGAGCTACCGGATGATGATAGGTGGAGATCTTGTCAATGAAGGAATTTGGGTTGCCTTGTCACCAGTCGTAGTATCATGACCATGCTTTGATATTGAGTAATAAATTGGTCAATGGAATGGACTATTGATGTGTGAGTCTATGAGATTAATTAATGAAATAGACCATTCATATGTGTGAATTGATGAGATTGATCAATGAACTAGACTATTAATATTTGTTATGATATTAATGTTTTAACGAATATTTTCTTATATGTATATGATTATGTTATAGCAATATAACTCATTCTTATGTTTTTTTTTTGGTAAGTTAAGTATTGTATAAACTTTTCAAAGCCTTGCTTACAGGGATGGTAACCGAACACAAAAACCCCGCACATATAGCGACACCTTTATGTTTTATGTGTATTATACACTAGAATTAAGAAAAGTGAGTATGATATTGTTTTGTAAAGTGCATAGTGGATGCTCAATCTGCTCAGAAGAGATACGCATAACTCACTGGGCTGTGGTTACTCTCCCCTTTCACTTCCGATCTTATCAGGTTCCTCGATTAGTGGCCATTATAATAAGAGCGATATCAAAGGAGACTTTAGGAGTTGGACTTGGGTTAGTTTGAGACCGCATTCTTTGGGGAGAAGGAAGGTTGTGTCATTCCCTCATTTTGGTAGGATTGGGTGTGACAGCTATAGTTGTAGAATGGGGTGATTTGGCTTTTCGAGATTGTTTCTCCCAAAAGTCAGCGAAAGACCTTGGAACCGGGAACCGTCCATTGGTTCCATAGATCCACTCGAGAATCGAAACACCGGTCCAGTTTGATCCAGCTCCCGGGTGGGTCCATAAAACCAATCCCCAATCTCTACAAAAGTGCATTCATCAATCAATACTATGGTTAACTTAGTTTCTATGTAGGTACTTCTTAGGTTCATCACGCAAATAATAAGAGCTTTATTTGTCAGCTTCTAGAATCATTGGACTCTATACATGCATGTTACTTCTTGTGAAATCAAATAAATAGAGTTCACAATACAACTACAGAACGAATTATTTTTAAAAGTATTTGTGTGTATATATATATATATATATATATATATATATATATACACACACATATACACACCAATTCGGTATGGGTGGGTGGTTCCATGCCTAGAATTAGGAACTGGATGAGTAATTATCGGTTCCATTGGAACTGGGAATCGAACCAATCCCTATGGGAATTGCCAGTTCCGAGCCATTCCGATTTTGGGTGGTTTGGCAATTCTTGGTCCCTTTGCACACCTCTAATTGTGAAGGGTCATTTATTGATTTTGGATATGAAAGTAAATGACAAGGTGTTTAAAAATATGAGCACTAAAAACAGTCATTGCCAGAATTGTAACTTGCAGGAAAGATAAATTGAAGAAAAGTAAGATATTAGTAAATTTGCAGAAGAAGTTGAGTTTTGTAATTGATTAAGGGTGGGTTTACAAAAAGTACACTTAAGGTAATTATAACTCATAGGTGACAATTACACAGACGGTTACATTGACTCTACTACCTTAATGAATACATAAATGATTATATTGACTCAACTATCTTGATGGCTACAATGACCCCACTACCTTAACAGCTACATCAACTCTACTACCTTGACGGTTATATGCTGGTGTAGATGAACTTGTCGACTGGCGAATGCTTACATTGATAATATGTGATTAGTACTATCAATGACTTCACTGGAATTGTCGATTTCCTTTGAGTTGTCCACTCTCTTGTTTAGTGATGATTCCTGTAATGACTAGACTCTGCTTTTATTGACTAAGTTTATCAATTATCAATAATAACTAAAAGTTGTTCATATTTTGGTGTCAAAATATGTCCACTTTCAGAAGAATTGAATAATTAATCAATTACTCAATTCTTTAAAATTACATAATTAGGAGCCATCGACATAAGGCTTGTAGAGCACCATTTTTTTCATAGCTATTTCAATATTTTCATTTCAGATTCATCCTTTGACTCATATCTTTCCATTGAAGCCACATCTTGTGTAAATTATTCATGCAGTCTTTTATCTATGTTTATAAGTAATTACTCATACTTAAACTTTCTTGTTGCCAATTGAAATAAATTGGAAAAGTCTTGGCCTTCAAATCTTTCTCTCAAATTGAATTTAATTAATTGAAAAAAAATCTGTGAATTCTTTTTTTTTAAAGTGAAGTGAGACATCTAATTTTAGCTTTCTTGAATTGAGTAACAAATTATTTGATTGACTCATGATTGTATTGGTGAAGTTTGACCAAATCAGAAATACTTCAAATTCGTTCAATAGAATTGAGAACGGTATTGCCTTTCTATCATTGCGCAATCATATACTGAATTGGGTGGTAATTTGGTGTACTAGGTAAATGCAATTTTTGATAAAAACAAATGAAATAACCTAAGTTTTAAGAATGCATTTGTTCCTGCCTCCCACGCTTGGCTATAAATCGACCGATGTGTTTGATAGTTGATTGTGCATCTTCGCTAGTGAAGATGACAAAGTCGAGGATTTTAAAACCTTTAGGAAAAGATTGATTATCCATCCATTTAGAATAAGGTTTCCTATATACATGTCTTATAACACCCCTATCCGAACTTAACTGTTGCCGAACTTCTTCAGCAAACTGTATTGGGTTTAATTGAGGATTCATTTGGCTATCTTGCTCTCTAGGCAGTGATGCTGGTGTTGCTAGATTATCTATGTTAATGTTAATCGGGAAATTAGGCAAACAAGAATATTTACATTAGGTGACGGTAAAACAACCACTAGGCCTTGAGGTTTTCATATTTGTTGTTGAACTAATCTGTTGACCAGGTTTACCAAATTGTTACTACCAATTTGATTATTCTGACCAACATTGTTTCCATTATTAATAGTAGAGTAACTAGGAACATACCCTGATACCACTAGATTGACTTGGAATGTGGTAGTTCATTGGACGATCTCGGCTTTGACAGAGCATCATTCACAGCATTGACCATTGGCTTGATCACATCCGACATATGGCTCATAATGTGATTAGTCATATTATTTGCCTATTCTTTGAGCAATCTTCTTATGCTTGACATAATGTTGGCTTTTGGAGCAATATTCATTAACTGCTCTTCAGTTTGATGCCTTGAAAGATCAACTTCTTTGTGTCGATTTCCTTCCAAAACTCTCCCTATGGCTAAAGATGCAAAATGTGCAGCAACCTCATCACCGATTTATGGCATTGGATTGTTGCTGCTAGCCACATTGTCGAACTCTTGTTGATTTTTGGCTCTTGCCATTGTAATTTCCTTGAAACAGCAAACTATGTCTCATAAAAAAAGATGTTTCATCGAAAAGTCGACAAAACACCTTTTAGAATATGGATGGATAAATATAAATCAAAATAGATATGAATCAACAAATGCCGTAAATAGTCTTTTGTTGATTTTGGGCAATAAAGTATATGACAAGGTGTTTAAAGGCACGAGCACTAGGAACAATCATTGCCAACAATGTAAATTGCAGGAAAGTACAGATTAAAATAAATTTGTAGAACATTGAGTTACGTAATTGATTGGGTGGGTTTACAACGAGTATACTTGGAGTATTTAAAGCCCACATGGAACAGTTAAAAAATGATTGCATCGACTCCATCACCTTGACGATTTCACGTTGGTGTAAATGACCTTGTCAACTAGTAAAGGTTCTAGTTGACAACTTACGATGTGCCGATTTCTTTACTAGCGAGTTGTCGATTCCTTTTAAGTAGTCAACTATTCAGTTCATTGATGACTCTTGTAATGATCAAAACTCCGCTCTCATCGATTAAGTCTGTTACTTGTCGATAACAACTAAAAGTTGGTCTTTTTTTTTTTTGTCAACAAAGATATGTAAAAGTCTCACAGTTGCACTTCTCTCGCAGTAGATGTACTTTTGCAACTACTTCCGCAAAGCCCCCTCTAGTATTTTTGAGATGTTGTAACTTCTAAAACACCCATACATTTCATGAGATCATAAACAATAATAAAATCATCAATATTAATCATAATAATTATAAAATTTCCCAATATTCATATATATTTAACCTAGAAGGAAAGTTATAACAACTTTTCTAGAAATATAACATAAACTCACAATGTAAATTTTATAATAGCAATGGCAATATATATACAAAAAAAATTAAATTTTAACAATAAAAAACAACATAATAAATATTATTACTATTAGTATTATAATATGGTGGAAAAGGTATATTGCAAAAGTTCTAATGATATAGATATAAGGGTCAATAACAAATCTACACCAATGCTATAGGTCTTTTTCGTCATATTAAAAACCACAACTGTTTTGTAATAGCTTTTGCCAAACACATTAACCATTTAGAGCCATAGCACACGCCTTTAAAAATAGTGTCGCCAAACACGTGTGTTTCAACACAACACAACATAGCCACGACACAGCTATAGCTATACCAAACTAACCCATAGTATCTCAATATCATTTTTTCCATATGGATATATTTTATAATAGAGAAAATACCACAAAAAATCATAAACTATGTCACTTGTGATAAATTTACCCTGAACTTTTTTTTATGACATGAAAAATCCTAAATTATGTTACTTGTGATAAATTTATCCTGAACTTTTTTTTGTGACACGAAAAATCCTAAACTATGTCACTTATGGCATATTTACCCTACAATACTTTGGCCCATGGATATTTTCGTCTTTTTCCTTTTTTTTTTTATTTTTTTTCCTTTTTTTCCTTTTTTCTCTCCGGCAGAGGGAAGCCGACGAGCAGGGTAAATTTGTCACAAGTGGCATAATTTGGGATTTTTGTTGGTATTTTTCCTTTATAATATTACAATAAATTTTTTTGGCTTGAAAATTTCTATTATAATAAAAAAATTATAATTCTACTATACTTGATTTGGCATTTTTGTGGTTAAAAATTTCATAGCCTCATGTCCTTTTTTATGCTAAAACTTTATTCATGTTTTATATTATTGATAACCAAAAGTTCTAAATTAGTATACTCATGCCTTGTTTATCCAAAACTAATTTTCTTGTCATGAAAAATATCAATTTGGTACACCCGTACCACATTTACTCCAAACTAATTCTCATCCATTTCTCAAACTACAAGTCTACTTTTCAGCTTTCATTCAATATACTAAACTAATTTTCGTGTACCAATTTGGGTTATTTGTGACACAAAATTTAGTTTGGGGTTAATGTGGCGCGAATGTACAAGTTTGTGTTATTTGTGACACGAAAATCAATTTGGAAAAATGTGGTACACGTTTACCTATTTGAATTGTGACACGAAACTAATTTGGGGTAAATTTGACAAAGATGTATCAATTTGTAATTTTTTGTGGGTTTTGCCTTATTTATTACACCCTTTTTGGGTACATTATCTTTTCATTCATCAATTCTTGACTATATTGCATTTCTATGGTTTTCATTGTTGTTGACAATAACTCCTCTTTGTCCTTTTGCTAAAAGATTCAAGAAAATTTTTTGGTACACCGGCGAGAAAGTTCTACAAGCGGGGCTTGAGTAATGATGCATATACAATCAAATGATGACAACTTGTGATCCGTAAAAGAATCACTTGCGAGCCTAGCAGATGGCATTAACATGATCGGAATCCACGATCCGGATCTAAATGTCATATCTCGAATCTTTAGCAATGTTAAAATATCTCATATCGCTTGATGATGAGTTTTATATGCTCTTTATATACACGTGGTCTCTCTTCAACTAATAGCTTAGGTTTTTGGGTTGGAATTTTTAATATGGTGTCAAAGTCAAGTTCTATCCCTTTCGTGCATGTGTTCATCCCTATTCATCAAATTTTACGAGCTACTCTTAATCCAGCTTGTATGTGGGAGGAGGTGTTGAAATATTTCACATTACCTAATAACTTAATTTTTGGGTTTCTAACAAGTAGGAAAGAAATAATGTGAGTGGCACGAAGAAGTCAATTACGCCCATTATCAGAGAAAGCTACCCCACGATCCCACACCTCTGATAGATAAGGAATACCAGGTCCCCTCAGTAATTATAGAATGTATAGAAACAATGTATTGAGAGAGAGGAATGTTAATGACACTTGGACATTACTCTATCAACGCTTGCTTTAAAGTTACTTGCTATTACTGACTTAAGCATTAGAGGGTCCCTCCAGCGATCAATAAAGGGGGAATTTCTTGGTCTGTGTTGTGCCGAGAGTTGAAAGCAAAAGATTTGCCAGATTGTTCGGATTCACGAAGACAGTTGATCTACGACATGATTTAAATCTCTATGTTAAAGAATGTCTTCTGATGTGTGATTTCATTCACGGCTAAAAGCCAGCCCGTGATATGAGGTTGTGGATATGATTACTCGAAGATATGTTATCAGGTCTATTTAGTAAAGTTCACTTATCTTATGTAATTAAATTGCGCATTGTATGATCGATATATCACATGTTCCTGACAAAACATAGTATCTAAATATTTAGAATACATAAAAATATTTTTTTAAAAATGATCACTCGTATTGCTTACAGATAATTAATTTAGAAATTAATTTATGAAAAATATATTTTCATCATCAAAGAAAATTTTTTAGGTAGGGATTCTTGCTAAAAATGAAATATATCCCGTTGACTAACTTTTCTAAACAATACAAACAATCATTTGAAAGAAAATATTTATGAAATCATTAATTTCTCGTGAAATAAATGCACATTCATTGAACATCTTCCGATCAGTTTCATTCTTCCCTAGGAAGGAATTCGGTCCACTCGTGCTTGCCATTATGATCACCATGATGCTTATCGGAATTCTGACCTTTTATGCGATGATTAAGTTCGTTGAACTCTGCCAATTGCAATACATGCGATCATGATTTTGTGCTTAATTGGATAGGGGTGTGCATCTAATTAATGATTCTCACTCCACTAACTATCATTAGTACGAGGGTCGATGCAATGATCAATTTTAGTCCAAGTGACATATAAATTAACACTGACAAATCATGAGCTCCGGTTATGATGATTAGTAGTGTCTTTGAGCTAATAATGATTAATTAGGATTTCATCTTATCGACGAGAAATGGGCTACATTGTATTGGGCCTAGACCCGAGCTGGTTTTAAGTTAATCTACCAGATTAGCGATATCGGACTAAGTCTCATAATCCATCATTTTCGTTTCAGAATAGATTAGCTAATTATCAGATTTACTGTACTTGCAATAACAGTATTTGTCTTAATACATTGAACGGGTCGTCGTTATGGAAAGGATATCATGTGTCAAGGGATGATATCATGCCTTAACGGACGAAATTCAAGAAATGTTGGGTAAGCATCAAGAAGTGTGGGTAAAAGTATGATCGGTTACCTTTTCTTTTGGTCACCTGTCGATAAGTTATCAACGCTTTTAAGAATTTATCAATTTTTTTAATTTCTTGTAAATGATCAACTTTCCTAACAAGTTACTACCTTTTATTTACATAACTTAACTAGGAATGGGTATTATGAGACAGGGGCTGGCCCCCCATGAGGCCATAACCTAGAGGGGACAACCGCGAGGGACGAGATCGCGATTTTGGCGGGGTGGGGCGGGGCCGGACGGGGCGGGGCCGGACGGGGGTAGTAACTTTCCGCCTCAACCAGTCCTTGTGCCCATTTATATATAATATGTGTTTTATATTTAGTTAATTTAATGTAAATGATAGGTAAATAGAACATGTTCGTATATAAATTATTACATAAGTTTGTATATTTTAGTTAGGTGATGTAGCTGGTAATTAAAAATAAAATATGAATACATGAATTTAATATAACTAATGGTATCAAAGTTGCCCATTTAAAATTACAGTTTTTTTGCAATTAAAGTGCATATATTTTATTACGTGAATAAATTTGTATTGGACTTTACATTACTTCATTACAATAAAGTAAACTACCCAAGGATTAAGATAACTTATCCATATTTATAATACTACTAAATTGGAAGAACTGATAAAAATATCTTTTGCTATATTTATGTTATGAGTGGTTGATTAGAAATTTGCAAGTCTTATTTTTGTGATTCTTTTGCTTAAATATATATCAAAATAGGGAAATATTCACTATTTTTTTTAAAAAAATTATCGCCGGATTTTTCCAATTTTGGTAGGGTGGGACGACGTTACGACGCACCAAATATGCCCCGTCCCCTGCCTCGCCTCGCCCCACACGGCATGATGGCAAATTTTCCCGCGGCCGTGCATATAAACTTAGAAACTTTCGAACTTACCAACCCTCTCAGAAATATACCAACTTTAATTTCAAGAACTTATCAACGTTTCCCTAATTAATTTATCAACTATTTTGTAGGTTATCAATAGCCATTATGTCAGAATGACTCTGATTACTTCAACATTAGGATTTTGGTAAAAACTTATCTACACGTAAGGCTTTAATATGCTGGAATTATACATAGAGCGAGTTGATTGGAAAAGCCTTTATAAATTCAAGGGTCATTACCACGAAAAAATCCCTAAACTAGTACATTAGTAACAAATTTACTCTTTATTAGTTTCGATTAAATTTTACTATTAAATTGCTAAGTTAAATAGCACATGGCAGTTGACGAATGCACCAGTTTAGGGTTTTACTCTCTGTTTGTCACATGTACTATTTTGTGATTTTTTTTATATTAATCCAATTTAATTAAAATAAATTTATTGCAGATGTAACAGTTTGAGATTTTTTGTGATTAAAATATTAGTTTTGGATAAAATAATCACAGGTGTACCAGTTTGGAGTTTTTGAAGGTCAAAAGATTAGTTTGTGGTAAATTAATCACTGATGTACCAATTGGGATTTTTCGTTGTATTAACCCTAAATTCAAAGGTTTTTGTACAATTACTAGTTTAAAAATCACATGAAAAAAATGCAACATGGATGAAATGTGCCCTTTCCCCTCATCCAATTCTTAACTCAATGCACACGTGATGGTGTTAATATTTGTTTAAATAATTCGCATGACTTTAGTTATGCGATTTACGGCAAAAGTACACCACAAGTGCCATAATTTGTGTACGGAGATCACTTTGGTGCCATAACTTTTTTTTGGATCACTTTAGTGCCAATGCTGACATGGCCGCCGAAAATCTGACTTGGCTTTTTTTTATTAATTTCCGATGGTGATATGGCTCACCGAAAATCTGACGTGGCTCGCCGGAAATCTGACATAGCTCTTTTTTATGGCCGGAGTCACTAAAGTGATCTTTTTTCTCCGATTTTGGCACCAAAGTGATCAGAAAAAAAGTTATGGCACCAAAATGATCTCCGTACACAAGTTATGGCACCAATAGTGTCATTTTGCTTGCGATTTACTTTCGAAAGTTTCTTTCGCATCTGCACAATCGACCCAAAAACAATTTCACACTTCTGAATATGTTCTTTTATTTACTTTTTCTACCTTGTTCTAATTGTCAAAACTCTTATTCGAACATTGTTGCCATAAGCAAGCAAGTTAACAAGATCAAAAGTGAAATTTTGCGTGAATATAGCCTAGGGTGGGCTAAAGCCTAAAGTTATACTTAACTTTCCAAGCCAGAGGATGCAAATTGAACACTTCACGTGCCACAGCAATTGAAGTCCCCCTTTCAGTGGGGCTTACGCTAATTGTACCCTTGCGGGCCCATCGAAGATTACTAATGTTTCACGAGAAATTTAGTTCTGGGGTTTCTCCCTATGCATCTCTCCGGAATGAACTGAGTAAAGATTGGCCAAAAAAACAAGAAAGAGAAACAAAGTTATCAAATAGAGAACAGGAGGATAGATGAGGGTTATATATATATATATATTATGTTTTTTGTCGTTCGCGTTGGAACAAGGAAGATTCATTTGGAGTATATTTGTTAGGGTTTGCTTCAGTATGAAGGGTGAAAAGAACGAATGCATGCACCTTTTCTGTATCAAGAACTTTATTATTCGATTTGCAGAATAAAACATCACGAACATTCAGCTAAAGAAAGCAAGAAAATTTCTGCAACCTCTAAAGCAAAAGTTTCTCATTGAGACATTGAGCGGTAAATTATCTGTCAAGTTTGAGTTTGTGAACAAAATCCGATAAGAATTGAAGCGCATTTGAAGTCTGGCTCATGAAAAAGAAAGTCCAAATTAGACTTTCATAACTTCAAGTCTGATGGTGGGCAATTTGGAAAGGGAAATTAATTTCCCTGTTGGAGTTGGATTGTTCTCTAATTTGGCCGACGATCCAAGTTGTTATTTAGATATTATCCTTCAGGGTGTGTGGGATTTGTCTCCCTGCTCGTTTGGTGCGCCGTGTGCTTTTACAAGGAAGAATTCTTGCCTGTTCCAAATAGATGTGAACCAGTGCATATGTACCG
The DNA here is from genome assembly GCA_031216235.1 of Syzygium jambos. NCBI lineage: Eukaryota > Viridiplantae > Streptophyta > Magnoliopsida > Myrtales > Myrtaceae > Syzygium > Syzygium jambos. Next base: position 15,029,112 of record CM062230.1, on the reverse strand, counting down.
TTGGATGACGTGAGATCCATATGAGCCCCTTATGTCTTAAGGTGATTGTGCAATTAGGCTCATTGCACTCGGAGCATGCAAGTATGACTTGTGTGCAATATGTTGAGCATGCAATCCAAGGTGAAGCATGCTCATTAATTACTCCATGAAGAAATTTGGGAGTTATTAAATCGATGAAATCTTGTGCTATGGTTTTAAGTACTTTCCTTTATGTGATTGCACAATCATTTCACGAAAAATTGTGTGAGACTAAGCACTAAGAGATTATTAGTGTAATTGGGGCCCTAGAAATAAATAAGAATGATTGAGTGAATCAAGTGTAGTAATAGTTTCCATTATATAACTTGATTTGTAGTAATGCTTTTTGCTACTCCCCGAAAATGTAGATCATACCAACCGAATGATGTAAATTTGATGCGTAACTTAATTCCAATTTTAGATGTATCATTGTTCGATTCGCCTATCTTCACAATATTAGGATCGTCATTAATGGGAAATATAGGGTATTCTATTAAAAATACTGTTAGTTAAAGACCAGTGATGGAGTGAGAATTATCATGGAAATGGGGAGGGAAGAAATTTTTTACTGTACTTTAATAAATGGTTCAATTATTCGTCATCTTATATAGAAAAACTGAATGATGACTCGATATAAAAGTTGAAATAAGAAAAAGCATTTTAATTTTGACATAATGGCATGGGAGGTCCATTCAACCTTTTTTTCACACTGTGCAAGTTCGACATGAAGGTCGTGACCCACTTCCAAATCTGCGGTTGGGGGGTCACAATTGTCACCGGTCAATGGAGACGCCGGCGAGGTGCGGCCTCACTTTGCGCATCACGCATGCTCGAGGGGGTTTGTGTCGTGGATAAGGGCGATCATGATATCAGTTGAGCTCAACCGGGGTGGTCGGATCCTCGCCGGTCGATAGCTAAGCAGTGGCGGTGGCGTCCACCGTTGGCTCAAATCCTGCTTAAGCAGTTTCTTTTTTTCACATTTGTTTCCGCAAAAAGCATAGAACTATTGTTTTGCACTAAATCGACAGGCGCCATATGATTGCCAGTTAGAAGCCAACGAGACATTTAACGGCGTCTTAATGGCCACGTCATTGTGATTGTTAGATTTTCTAAGAAAAGAATTAATAGGGAGAACAACCTCCCCTCCTCCTAAACTTTAATTACAATATATATATATATATATATATATATATATATATATGCACGATAATGGCTGCTACGACTAAAGGAGGCGATGAAGATAGCGAAGTGACAGCACTGCTCCAAATGGCGATGTGGAAGGATTTTGGTGTTGATTCAGCGGGATGGGAAAGAAAAGGAAATGACATAAAAAGGCAAATCTCAGCCATAATTATAAAAGGCAGTATTCTAATGCGCCAATTTCCGATAGGGAGCAATTTGAGACGTGAATTTGCCCCATAAACTTAGAGAATCCAATCTAATATCTAAAAAGATTGCGTAATACATGCTTTGGCAAGATCACGTCGAAGTTGGACCTTTATATAATTTGTGTAAGGCTCACACTATTTTCACCCCTTTATTATTGACTCCTGATACTCTCTTCTACAACATTATTTTTTCTTCTTTTTCTTCTTTTTCTTTTGTTTTAATTTTTCCTTGCTCCTCTTAGACAATATTTTATTAAGGTTAAATGTGGAGCCCACTCTTGATTAAGACTAATGCTTGCCTTCTTTTCTTCTTCTTTGGTTTTTTGCTTTTTATTCTCCATTTGGAATAAAATTGGTGTACCTCTTTTCCAAAAAAAAAAATAGTCTATTTGGTAGATTGCTATCTAATTATTGTGTTTCTTATAAAAAAAACTAATAATTTTGTTAATGGGTAGTATATTTCTTTTGTTTTTATACTAGTAATGTATTGTTCAAAAAATAACTCAAGCACAAGTAAGAGGATAATCTTTGAGTACATTGTGTATAGTGCATATACATCAACCACAATATTCAATCTTTGATAAAATTCTCATAAATTTGTACCAAAAATATAAGTCGAAAAATTAACGGTCACGAGTATAATTTAGGGAAATAAAAGTAAACGATTTGCAGATAAAACTAACACTTTTTTTTACTCCGATATATAATTAGTGCTTGCTCATATTACAATAACGGAGACTAAGTTTAAAAGAAGACAAGCATGAAGGAAACTTGATATGTAGTAGGTGTGGAAGAAGCGGTGAAATTTTTTTTTGAAAGGCATGTGAATGAGTTTTTCTTTTAGTAAAATTGAAAAAAAGAAGAAGAAAAAAGATAATAAATAATCTTAAATCAAGAGTAGGACTTGCAAGAGATAATGCGGTCAATTCAATATGATCAGAAGGTGTTGGGAGCGAATAAATGGATGAGAATAGCGTGAGCCTTTGTGTACTTAGGATTAATCCATTCGTTTTCAGTATAGAGTTCGAGTATATTGGGCATATCTCTTCTTTTATCTCCACCTTCATAGCATCGCAATTGCAGTCTTTTCTATCTTGACGGGATGTGGAGTGCCCGAGTCAGCGACAATCCATGTGCGATTTGTGCATAAACCTGCACGAGTGTGTGAGTACAGAGGAAACGTCGTTTTCCTAGAAACTACATGAGGGCATGGTCTTAGCCTTAGGTATGTTGGAATGCTTTGCAACGTGGGGGATCTTGAACTACGTGTTTTCCTAGTCTAAAGCTCTAAGTGGTTTCGAGAGCAGGCTCTCCAAGGGAGTCACTTGTGCTGTCATCATCTTTGTTGGGGTTGGCAAATGAATGAAGGGTGGAAAAAAACGAATGCGTGCACCTTTTCTGTATTGAGAACTTTATAGCTCGATCTGCAGAATAAAACATCGCGAGCCTTCAACCGGAATAAAGCAAGAAATTTTTTTTGCAACCTCCGAACGGTGTCTTATTTACGTAATTGTCTTGAAAACTATTAACCGTTTCTTCATTTTCCAATCGCCTGGAGAGGACAAAAAAAAAATCTTGTTATTTCCCCAACATTTCTGATCTCTAGTGGACTTCTTGGTGGGATTCAAATAAAAATAAGGTTCTGACCATCTGTCAGAGAAAAAGACAGAGTGGATCTTGCGAACCCTAGAGAGTGTGAGAGAATGAAAGAGGAAGATGAGAAGGTAGGTAGCGTTGGCGAGCCTCCAGAGTCTTGTGACCCTAACTGGTAACTGGGTCTTGGTCGTCATTGGCCTCGCAGGCAATCGCGAGGCCAATGACATTCATTGTAGATCCTCATGTTGGATTTATGACGAGGGTTCTCTATGGTTGCAAGTTCGACGTGAAGGTCGTGACCCGTACCCAAGTAAGCAACAAGGGTCACAGTCCTCACTAGTCAATGGTGACATTGGCAAGGAAAATGGCCTTGCTTCGCTTGTTGTATGTGTGTGTGATGGGTAAAGGCGATCCCACCTTCATCTATGCTTCGCGAGGGTGGTTGGTGAAGAGGCTAGCAAGAGTCACCTAGAGGGGGGTGAATAGGTGATCCTAAACAATTTTTTAAATTTATGCGGAAATAAATCACGTTACAGAAGAGTCTGAATAAGATTCAGATTCAAGTCAGAATAAAGTGCAGAACGTAAATAAGGAGATAAGGAGAAGAGAATCTGCACACAAGTTTATAGTGGTTCGGCTTATAGTAAGCCTACGTCCACTCTCCACGCTGACAGCCTACTGGCTGGATTTCACTATGTAATCAAGAGGAATTTACAAAAGCTGAGTGATATTACTCTTGTGTATGATAGGACTCTCTATCTCACACAATCACTCTTACAGTAACCCTCAAGATCTGAATGTTTTAGCTCACAAAGACAAGACAAATGATCGGAGAATGCTCAGACTTTGGACTTGATGATTCTTGAATCGTGTCTTCTTCTGCTGCTCATGGTCTCCTTAAATACTCCTCTGCATCCACACTAGCCGTTGGACATCTTGCCGAGGATCATCTTCCAATCTACACCTTGGACAGATTTGTTAAGGATTGAGTAGCCGTTTAGACAGATTCTGAATCCCGCTGATTCTGTTCGCCCATACAATCAGAATCTTGGTTTCCATAAGTAGAACTTTATCCGTTGTAATGCATACTTGTCAATATTTGATTGTCAATCAATTTGATTAAGATTGAACAAATCAAAACTTTCCTTCTGTGAAATCCAAGCCAGATCACTAGCTGTTATTCTTCGATCTGAATATTGCTTCTGAAGAAATACTGCGTCTTCGTCTACTTCTGAAGAAATCAGCTTCTGAAGAATTACTGCGACTTCGTCTTCTTCTGAAGAATTCAGTGACTATCTGCGTCTGAAGAATTTTCAGCGTCTTTCTGCGTCTGAAGATTTTCAGCGTCTTTTTGCGTCTGAAGAATATCAGCGCATATATATATATTCCCGAAACAAAAAATAGTTCAGATTATAACAGAAGGTTTTGTCAACTTCAAAATCAGTAGGAGTTTTCCTCAACAGTTGGGCCCTTGTCCGTTGTTAAGAGGAGGCGGCAGCGTTCTCTATTAATTAATCTTATTGAATCAGATTATTTTTTTTCGCATTTCTGACCACAAAAAGTATAAAATTATGTTTTAAAATATTTTAAATTTTGTACTAGATAGATAGACGCCATGTGGTTGTTCGTTAGGAGCCAACGTGGCATTTAACGGCTTCTTAACACTCTGCATCAATGTTAATCAATCTTTGGTTTTCTATGGGATGGACTTACATGAAAAATCAAATACATAGGTTAATGAGTCGATTACATGAAAGAAAAATAAAATTAAAGACGCAATAACATAAATCAAAAAAACTTAAAAGACCTCTTCCGCTATTTTGTCTTTTGTTTTTTATTGACAAAAACATTCTGAAGAGTATTATTGAAATAATTTTATTCATGAATTATTTTAGGTTTCTCTCATGAAGTTCCATCTTTTTTAAAGACTCAAAAGTTACCTGTTATGATATTATTTTACATTAAATTAAGAATCTAATTTCATGGATTCTGTTGGAAATATCCCTAGATGACTTTTTAATGATAACATAACTTAATTCATATTAATTAATAACTATAGAACCCGTTTAAGTGTGCAGAGGTTTGTACGTAAACCATGTGGAAGCTAGGTTCAGAGTCTGCGTAGGAATCAAATTTTGTTTGGTCTGTAAAACTAAAGAAGGAATGGTGTCGAACAGAACATAGGTTCTGCTACAAGTCAGACCGTGCTACTGGGGACTTTTCAAAGATAAATTTCACACCCATTGTCTGAAGACCCAGCTTATAGCAATTAAGTACGATATTCCTAGACCATTTATGCCAAAAATCACGGACGAATAGGCTTAGAAGATTAGTAAAATGGCTCACTCAAAACCTGCCGTTATTAGAATATGTGATCGACTGCCCATATTGAGGTAATGTGAAGCCCGATTTTTTAAGGAATTTTATTGAGGTTTTTGAACGGCCGCAAAATTCAATTGTAACATTCGAACTAGAAGCACTATAAAAGGGACAAAACTTGGACAGGAGAGAGACCTTTGACAAGCGCAAAAACAAGAGAAATTGAGCATTGTTTAGAGGTTTTGAGTATGTTTCTTTTGTAAGCTTGTAATACCAAATTGAGTATTGTTCCTAAGAGTTAGCAAGAGTGAAAAACACACTTGTAAACACAACAGAAAGTTGTCGTCCTCAAGGGGAAGGCATTTGTCTAAAAAGAGCATAGCGGATTCTTTGTCAACACTAGAGACGTGATTTATAATTTGTGCAGAGGATCTACTATGATATGCTAGCAGGGTGTGTAAGCAACTATTAAAGGGTTCCAACAGTGACTGGATCTATGTCTGGGTTGATGTAGAAAGAGTCTATTTCAACTCAACGGAAGCTTCTAAACTTGTAGCGAGGTAGTATTTAGACTTTTAGCATAGGAAAATTATCCGATCAATCCTAAATTTATTATATGGACGTCAGTTTAGTACTAAACATTTCAATTTTGCCAATTTAGTCCTAAACCTTTGTGCAAAATTCTAATATAGTTTTTTCAGCCAATTTTCATCAAAATACATTGATGTGACGATCCAATCATTGTCGACTGTACACCACCACATTAGTGATTCCGGTGAAAATTGGCCGTAATGATTGCATTCAAATTTTTTGCAAAAATTTATAACTAAGTTGACAAAATTGAAAAGTTTATGATTGAATTGATATTCATACAATAAGTTTGTGATTGATTCAGCAATTTCCCTATTTTGACATAATTAGTGGAATTCATCCTAATTGAGCTACTAGAGCTTGAAGGGGGAGTAGGCACACCCAAATTGAACGCATATGTCTAGCTTGGAATATTTCTTCCATTTATTTCCATTATATTAATTTCCACTATATGGGGGTGTTGGGTGGGTTGACTAAACCCTTCAAATGGGTGGATCGAGTTGAAAATGGTCAAATCCAAATTGACTCATTTAATCCATTATGACCAATTTCCATGTAATATAAATATAGTGACCCATATCCAACCTAACACATACCCGACCCGATTCATATTACTAAAACACTTTAATATTTACTCAATTTAAGAAAACTTATACTCAAACTAAGGTGAGAGCAAGAAGTGAGCGAGCGCAAGATCGAATAAAGGCTAAAGATAGTAAAGAGAGAGCCATGAAGGCTAGAGATAGTGAAGAGAGAGCTATAAAGGTGGATTGAGTCAAAGAAAGCTATGGTCTCATTTAACACTCGTAGTATTTTGGGTTTTACCATTCTAAACCCATTTATGACCCATCTACTTAATATAACTAATTCATATAATAACCCAATCCACTGAATATGAATTGAGAAATGGGTCTATGACGCATTTTGACAGGTGTAGGGTTGACTAAAGTAGACCTTGGGGGGGTTGAAGAGATGGGAGCGGGAGGGCCAATGGTGGCTGCTATAATTGAAGGAGGTTCGATTATAAAGACGTGGTAGCGGTGTTTGAAATAGCAGTGTGAAAGGATTTTGGTGTTGATTTAGCGTGATAGAGAGGAAAAAGAAATAGAATAAAAAAAACAAATCTCAGCCATGATTAAAAAGATAGTATGTTAATGCACCAACTTTTAATAGGAAGTAATTCAAGTTGTAAATTTATCATCTACACTTAGAGAAATGAAAAAATTGTTTACTATTATATGATTTGGCAAGATCATATTTTAGCTGGACATTAAGGGTCCATTTGTTTCATAATAAATGAATTATTTGAAAATAATTTTCCTAAAAATGATCGTTTGTATTGCTTACAAAAATGAACGAGCAAAAGATATTATTACCGTTCACGAAAATATTTGGACATAAATTTTTATTAATAATAAAAATATTTTTTAATTAATTATTTATTTTAAACAATACAAATAATCGTTTTTTTAGGAAAATCATTTATTTCCGACGAAGCAACGGAACTTACTTGTTCCCAAAACAATACGTGAAATGTGCATGATTTTCACTAAATAATATGTGCAGTTAAGATTGGCCCATTAATTTTCAGTATGACATTCCAGTGCAGCTGACAAGTGTGGGTCTTTCATCTCCACCTTCACATCATCGTAGTTGCTGTCTTTTCTATCTCAACAGGTTGCGTGGGTGCCCGAGTCAGCGACAATGCATGTGCAGTCTGTGCATTAACTTGCACGAGCGTGTGAGTAAAAACGGACAACGTCGTTTTCCTTGGAAATTAAGATGAGGAGGGGCCATGGCCTTTCAGTCTTAGGTACATGGATTCTGAACGATGTGTTTCCTAGTCTAAGCTCTATAATAAGTGAGTTCACGAGCACGCTCTGCAAGACTGTCCCTTCTGCTGGATCATCTCTTTGCACGCCTTCCTCCGTTGCTTTCTTTTTTTGAGTTGATTGGACATGACTTTTGATGGAGTCATCCGGTTTCCAAAAAGAAAGAAAAGTGGAAGAAGAATTTGTTTTTGGTAGACTTGTCCCTATTTAGCTAGGTCACTAGCATTCTCATACCTAAAAATAATATCTTACCACAAAAATCTCGAAAAGGTTGGTACGTATTACCTTTATCTCTAAAAAAAACTTTAATACCACAAAAAATTATAAAACAATACAAACATAATAAATTTATCATAAATTAACTTCCTTCTAATATCCTTTTAAATTGCTTACCATGTATTTCTCCAAAGCTAGTTAAGGCTTTCTTTGTTTTGCGAAAAATATTTTTCGAGAAAACGTTTTTCTCATTTTCTAGCTTTGGTTTGCTTGTGAAAATAAGTGAACGAAAAATGTTTTCCTAGTTAATGGAAAATCTATGCTTAAATTCAAGAAAATAATTTCTTTCTCTGAAAAATGAGAAATATTTTTCCTTAAATATGACTAGGTATCGATGCTTGAACCTGAAACTCTACGCTTTGGTACAAAAAAACTCCAATACTAGTTCTCGAATCCCTGATGTTTAGGACCAGATCTTTAGCGCCTGAGCCCTGGTCTATTGAGGTCAAGCTTGGGAATTGTCTTTCAAAAAAAAAGAGAAAAGATAAAATAAAAATAATTACAATTTTGATTTTTTAAAAAAAGAAAAGAAAAGAAAAGTATAAAAAAGAGTGCACAAAGGAAAACTAGATTAGATTTTCTATATCAAACGACTGAAAATATTTTCTAGTTTTTTTTAAATCTTTAGTCAATCACTGGAAAATAATAGCTTCTTTGGAAACATGTTCTACAAATGTTATATTTTTTTTAGAAATAAACATAAGCTAAGATTAGATCGAATTTTCTTTAATGTTCGATTTGAGATTATTTATAGCATCATCCCATAATTATGATGGGATCTTCGAAGTAAAAGTTGTCATAATTAAACAATTGAATCGACATACTACTTTATATTATTTGAACAAACAGTTATTTGCTTTTCTGATGTGGAACAGTTACATACTTTAAGATAGTGGCAAGAAGTTTTGAGTTTGGTTTATGTGACACGTGGTCCTCAAAAGAAATAAATAGCTAAAAATGAATTCAGGTAGAGCTCATAAGTCAAAAGAATGCCTAACTAGATCCCAGGTAACCTGTGATGAGATGTGCATATATGCTACATATAAGGTAAAGATTTTACTTTCCGAAACTTGTCGGCAACCATCATAGCTTACAAAATAAGGGTCCTTACCTTCAATATAACCTCTAATGATATGATTTTTGAGTGATCAGTTTGAAAGATAATTGTTTTGGGTACTTTGATAGAAGTTCAGGCAAATTACGTAAAAGCCTCCTGAATTTTGGAGGCGGCATGTATTTACTCTAACTTTCAAACGTTACATGACACGCTTTGAAATTTTATTTTTATTAAGCCTTTGATCCTTTGTCAATTTTTCCATTAACATGTGTGATGCAAGAGATCTTTCAAGTAGTAAAATTATAAAATTTGCACTTTTATATTAGAAGGATGAACTACACAGAGAATTATGTTTCTTGAAATGTTTAGGTGGAATGGGGATAACTTTTGCAAGCCTCTTTACAGTATAGTTGACATATCTTCTTATATAGGGATATGGACGTTTGGGTTTCTGCAAATTTTGTGGGATATAGGGCCATCTAACTATTCTCATATTGTGGTTTATAGGGAAAAAGACACCAAAAGTTTCTTAATTTTCATATGGCGGTCATTTAAGTATCATAACTTTTTTTTCGATCACTTGAGTCTCAAATTAATTAAAACTCGTTTATTTGGGACACGAATGATAACCATTCTCTTCTCGGGCTCAATTTCTGGTTAGAAATAGTTTTATTCCCTAGACAAGTTTATGAGGAAAAACTAGCATTTGATAACGACACAAAATTTCTGTTCCAGAAACAGAAATTCTTCTGATAGCATCAATATAGAATTCGTACATCGGCGGGCGGCGAGGGGCAGCGGGTGGCCAGAGCGAGCTCTAAAAAGAATTATTATTTCAATCCAAAAACAGAAAAGTAGAAAATTTTTCCTCTTCATTTTTGTTCCAAACCTATTTCTAGGCTAAAAATTTATGCCAGAAATAGAAAAAAATGAAATTGTTTTACCAAACGGAATTCTGTTTCAAACCTATTCTCAGGTACAAAAAATGAAAAAAAATAAACAAAATATTTATCATTTGTGCCCTTGACGACAATTGGTGATTTGTGTGGCTAGAAAATCAAAAGTGTCATTAATTTAATTTAACTAGTCGACATAGCTTGTTGGCAAAATGAAGTCGCCAAAATAGTGCTTAAACTACATCGTTTAGCCCATTTATTTGCCCCAAATTAATGAATTAGGGCTTAATTCTTCAAACCCTAAGCCCAAATTGAGGAATTGGGCAACATTCTTCAAACCCTAACCTGAAATTTGCAATGGAAAGAATTGGCTCAAGTCATGTAAACAAAGCGTAGACGATTATGATGATTGCCTAGTGTCCACATTCAAGAAGTGCAAGTTTTGAAGTTCATGGATCAATTCGATCAGAAATTTTGATTGATCGCTCGTCGGATCAAACCTCTACACGTTAAAGAGCTGAAGCAGAGCTTCTCGTACTATTAAATCCATAAAACATACATGTCTCACCACACTTGATGTCAAGTGATAATGGCTATAATATGCTAGGTATTATCTTCTCTCAAGTCGCTGTCTAATAAGATATGAGGGTCCTGAAAATCTTGCATCTATACGTATAGGGAACCAATTAAATCGTGCTTTTAAAAAGGCATTTAGATAAAGTTACTTTAAGTCTAGAATGAATTCCAATGTTTGCAATTAGAGACATGGGTCCTCTTTTAAGCACCACCCGCACAAAACCGAGAAACGTGAGTGTCGTTCAAACAAAAAGGGAGGTTAAAATAGCGTCTTAGGACATTTGCTAAGAGTTTTTTTTTTTAAAGAAAAATTCCATTCCAACAAAGTAAAGAGAAAATTAACAAGAAGGGCAGTACCTTCATGTGACGTTGGCTAACAACATCAGTTAGAGATGAGTGAATAGGTGATTTCAAAAAATCTTGGCAAAGTAGTGCGGAATTAAAAGCGCTAAGTTTGAAAATAGAGTAACCAGGTAAAACTGAATATGAATATAAACAAATTCTGATAATATTCAAGTAGTGCCGCGTAGTGTTTCTATTAAGCAAAGATTGAATATGAGTAGAGAGATAGAAGACAATGGATGTAGAGCTTATAGTGTTTCAGTTTAGTGTAATCCTATGTTCACTCATCCATGTTGAAGCCTGTTAGATGGATTCCACTAGTCAATCAATGAGAAGTTATAGTCATATGTGCTTGCTTATACACAAGCGCTTCTTCAAGCTACTCATACTCAAGCTATCTCAACCTAAGCACACACTTAAAATATGCCAATACTTCTCAAATGATTACAATTGTAAGCTCACGGAATACATATGAAAATATGTGAAGCTCCTTTGAAATTTGGAATTGTGAACTCTTGATTTCTCGTATTCTCTTCGATGTTTGGGTTCTTTAGGGTGCGTGTTCCTGAAAATAATTTCTAAGCATTTGAAGATATCTAGTAACTGCCCAAAATTTCTATTCTTGGAATAGAAAAATAATAGCTGTACAAAATTTCTTTTTATTAATAATATTTTAATAATATTTTGAATTTTTTAATATTTCTTTATCTTTATTTTTATTTTTATTTTTATTTTTCTTCTTCTTCCCCTTCCTTGGCCATGACTAGGTCGCTGGCGCTGGCAATCGGCGACTGGCCACATGCTAGGGTCGGTAAGGGCTACCCTCGTCGGCTCCGACAAGGACTGCACCCTTGCCAGATTCGGCGAGGGCGGCGACGAGGGTCGCCCACGCCAGATCCAATGAGGGTCGCGACGACCTCATCGACCTTGGCCTGTGGCTAGTCGCCTGTGGCTGGTGGTTGGTGACCGGCCACAGGCCAGGAAGAAGAAGATGAAGAAAAACAAGAAGGAGAAGAAAAATTCTTTTCCATTTCTGATTCTTGTTTCCAGAATCAAGAAGCAATCTTTTTTTTTCTTGATTCTGTTCCGAAACTGATTCTGGGAGCAAATTGCAAATTTGTGCCCCAGAATAAAAAATTTATCAAACGAATTTTTATTCCAAAACTGATTCTAGGAATAAAAGAATAGAAATAGTTACTGTTTGACCAGTTGCCAAACGTGCCCTTAATACTCCTCAACTTCCAAATTTTTTATTGGACAATCTTTAAGAGGATCGATCTCCAATCTACTTGTTGGATGATTGTTGAGAAGATTAGGTAGCCGTTAATGTCGATCAATCAAAATCCCCAAAGAATTTGGTGGCCTATACGATCAAATATTGATTCCCAAAAATAGAGTAGCTTGCCTATGGAAAGTTTTCATCTTCATGATAATTGCCAATGGAGTCTTTCACGTAGATATACTTTGAGAGTGATAATCAATGATATCCTTCCATAATTGAAATCTATGCCAAGGACTTCATAACCTTGAAAATCAAAGATATCTTTCAAAATAATAACCTTGAAAATTGGGACAATGACTTTATCGCAGATAATATAGGTATTTTTCTAATGAAATTACACAAAAATTGTTGTGTGTTAAAACTAAAATGAGTGTAAAATGATGATTTCTTATCTATTAGAAGTTTCGCATTGAGATTTTTCTTTTGGCAAGCATTGAGAATAATTCTTTCCTTTTCATATAACCTTTATGATATTATTATATAAAAAAAATGCTAGATGTTCCCACATCATCATTTCTCTCCAAAGAGGGGTTAGGCCAAATCAATCACGACAGTACAATTTTGATTGGCATGAGTATGTCGAGCAAGTAATGCAATGAGTTGAGCTCCAAGAGTACGTTTGGATTTTCTCATTTCCAATCCAACTATTACTGTCGGGTCGGCCTAACCAAGAAATCAATATCCTATCTTTTGGCTATCTTTTATAAGGTTGGCATTTACATAATGACTTTGAGGAGTTTTATCACATTATAACTGTATTACATTAAATTAAGATTTTCATCATAATTTTATCAGTCAAAATTTCTTCATAAGAAACTGTTTTCCTGAGACTTTACAAAGGCTAGACTGCCTTGTGCTTGATAAAGGTTATTGTCTAATGTTATATAGAGCGTGTTTTTTTTTTTGCCAACTATGTAAGGTGCGAATGAGAACTATTCGATTTCCCTAGTTTTCTATTTTTTATTCCCAAGAATAGGTTTGGAACAGAAATCCATTTGACAACATAGCTTCATTTTTTTTTTATTTATTTCTGGGACAAATTTGCCTAGAAATAGGTTTGGAATAGAATTGAAAAGTAGATTTTTTTTTACTTTTCTATTTTTGGAATAGAAACAAAAATAACAACTTTTCTTATCGCTCGCCCTTACCACCGGCTGCCGTCTCCCAAGGGGCCGCCCCTGCTCGCAACCGCTGCCAATCGCTGGGAACAGAAATATAAAAATAACTTATCAAATGAATTTTTATTTCGGGAACATAAATTTTGTATCGTTATCAAACTTGACTTTTTAGCAACAAACTGAGCTAGAGAAGATAATGATTTTTATTCGTGCCCTTAAAGTATTTTACTTTTTGTAGATATATTCTTTCTTGTTTACTTTCAAAAAAAATTCATTTTGTCATTTCTGTATTTCTAGTGATCCCTATTCTCATTTTTTTGTTGGCAAGCTGGTAGTGATCCCTATTCACTAGCTCAGGACACAATTAGTTTCTCAAGAAAGATACTCTCTGCCTCTCAATCAATATCAAGAAAGTAGGTGAATAATGGTGGAACGTCGCGGTCCGGCCACGTGGGATCATGTGGTACAAGTTTGGCTAGGCATTAGGGGGATTGACAAATGTTCCGGACCATCCCGAAAGCGGCAACATCGCCATCACTTCGTACTGATGGATGACGGTGATGGCCAGCGCTTCTTTTAATAATCTCTCGACACATGGAAAACGAGGGTCGGCATGCTTTTGGTTTCTCCCCCTACGACTTTGAGGTAGACTCTCTCGAATCGTTATCTCGAGTGAAAAATAGGTAGGTAATTCGTAATCTTTAACTCAGCGTATGATATAATTTTTAAAATTTTAATTTATTTAATATAATTTTAAAATTTTTTATGTATATTTAATTTAGTCCTTAAATTTAAAATAATAAAATGACAAGATTACACGTTGAGATAAAATTTATAGGCCGCATCAGATAAATCAAAAGTTCATAAATTATATTATACATTAAGCTAAAGATCGGGAATCATTTATATCATTATCCATTATCTAGAAGCAAAGATCATATAGAAAAGTAGATGTGACAAGACCGCAACTTCATCCCTAGTCAAATTATTTAGTTTGAGCTACATGTATTGCTCATTTTGAGCAATACTGCGAAAGAGAAATAATAAAGATTATTCTCGAAAAGTTTCAGACTGAAGAGGATCGAGAGATTCGAACTTTTGATCAAAAGGACTCCAAGCCCCATGAATTAAGCCTTACTCGATTCGACCAGCCACCTCGGTGGAGAACATTGTCCAAAAAATCCTAAACATATTGCACTTTTGCCAATTCAGTTTTAAGCCTTTTCATTTTGCCAATTGTGTCATAAACCTTTTCATTTCTTACCAATTGAGTACATCCGATCAATTTTGATCGGATATCGCTGACGTAGACACCGGACGGCCATGTGGCGCTGTCGTAAACATTTTTAAATAATATTTTGATAATTAATGAATTTTTTTTTATGTTTTTTTCTCTTTTTTTTTCCTTTTCTCTCTTCTTTTTCTGTGTTCTGAAGTTATGGTCGGTGAGGGTGGCCGGTTGACTTTCGCTCGGCCATAGGCAAGGCTAGCGACCCTCACCGGCCATGGGCGAGGGTCACGACACCCACACTAGATCTGGCTAGGCGAGGCACTTGGCGGCCTCGCTTTGGCCCCACGCCCTTGCCTGGGGTCAGTAAGGGCCGCCAAGCCCTCGCCTAGCCAAATCTGGCGAGGGCATCGAGACCCTCGTTGGATCTGGATGAGGTCTTGCACACCCTCACTTGGGTAGGCAAGGGTCGGCCCGCCCTCGCCTAGAGCCAGCGAGGATCGGCTGGCCACCCTCGCCTAGAGCTAGCAAGGGTCGGCTGGCCACCCTCGTCAGTCTTAATTTCAAAACCCAAATAAAGAACAGAGAAAAGGAAAAAAAAACATAAAAAATCATAAATTATCAAAATATTATTTTAAAATGTCCACGTCAGTACCACGTGGCCATCCCGCGTCCATGTCAGCGATTCTTGGTTAGATAGACTCAATTGACAAGAAATGAAATGTTTAGGACTCAATCGATAAAATTGAAAGATTTAAGATTGAATTAGCAAAAATATAATTTGTTTACGACTTTTTGATCAAAAGGACTCTAGGCCCCATGAATTAAGCCTTACTCGATTTGACTAGCCACCTTGATGCGCCGAGTTATCCGTTAAAAACAATATGAGGATGGGGAAGATATTGTGCAGTCCACAAGAAGTATCTACACTATACTCCAAAGTTTAAGTATACGGTCACATTTAAAATTTATCTTCTATATAAATAATTGAAACATAATGATATTGCATGTGTATTTGTGTGAGTGAAAGAGCACGAAAAATAGGTGATTGATTCGCGGTGGGGACCACCGATCGAATTGGCTGCGTGGAGGTCTTCTGACCGTTGATCGTGAGAGAGAGGCCAGCATTGAGAGCACGATCGTCGCAGCGAGCACTAGTAGTGGCAGCGGCGGAAGGTTGTGATAGGATGCACCTAGAGAAGGAGGAGGCACTTGTGAAAGAGGAAGAGAAAGAAAGAAAAGAAAAGTGAAAAGAAAAAAAAACGATAAGCTAACCTCAATCGTTAAACTTTGAGGGACTAATGTATCATCCTCTCAAGGAATTAATGGTGCATTTGTTTAGCGGTAAATGAAAAATTTAAAAAATATTTTAAAAAAATGATTGTTTATATTACTTAAAAATGAATTAATAAAAAAATGAATTATTCACTTAAATGTCGAGCTGTAAATTACCAAAATATTTTTAATTTACTAATTATTTTAAACAATATGGACGATATTTTTAGGAAAATTTTTTTCATATCATGTTAAATTTTGTATTTAGTTATCAGGTTGAGTTGAGGTACGCATAAAGAAATGCCAGGTTCTTTTATATATCATAAATTATGTCCCATCATCCGAGGCTCTTTTGCCTAACACGCTCTTGTACGTATCCCATTTTACATTCCCATGACCCTCTCACGCCACTTTCCCTTTATTTAGATTGTTAGAATAATTAAATATTAAATTATATATTTATCTAAAAATTTAAACTTTTAAAATAGTTAGTGGCGGTCCCAATCAAATCTAACATAGTATCAAATCTAGAGATTATGAATTCAAATCTTTTCAAGCCCCATGTGCTTTCATAATTAAATATATCTACATTTAGTAACAAGCAAAAAACGATAGACTAAAGTGTAAGAGGGGCGTTCGAATAATTAAATATAAAATCACACATTCATCTAAAAACTTAAACTTTTAAAATAGTTGACAGCGATCCCTTCAAATTTCAATCAGATCTCTCTTTAAGCTAGCATATCTCATTCGTAATTCCTTTTGTAAGATATTTATTAAACACCTATTCACATGAAGGCCAATCAATCATCAATCGGATTTGATCTCTCGTTACCTTGACTCTTCCTCTTATTATTCAATTGAGTCCACTAAATTTCGTTTAAATAATCGATGTTCTCGATCATCATTCACCTTTTCCTATATTTCAAACTTTCTTATTATTTGCAATTTTTTTTTGTTTCCCACAAAATTATCGACATGGGGAAAATGCACTGAAAGTGCCAAAATCTTATATAACTGGATCGTAATAATTCCAATTATTAAAGTCCAACCTTAAACATTTGCAAGAATAGTCCAATTAAGTCCCGGGGTTGGGAAATTTGCTTACATGATAGTAAGAGGGCGTTACATAAAGAAAACAAAAGAAGTTTTGATTGAAAAGACGTGATTGTAGCATTTCAAAAAACTTCACAATTTGTTCAATTCTATTAGCGTAATTAAATATTAAATCACGTATTCATTTAAAAACTTAAGTTTTTAGGACAGTTGGCAGTGGT
This sequence comes from Syzygium jambos, assembly GCA_031216235.1. Classification (NCBI taxonomy): domain Eukaryota; kingdom Viridiplantae; phylum Streptophyta; class Magnoliopsida; order Myrtales; family Myrtaceae; genus Syzygium; species Syzygium jambos. Next base: position 15,012,041 of record CM062230.1, on the reverse strand, counting down.
CCCACTAAATCTCACAAATTCAATATTTTAAGACTCTTTGACCAAAAAAAATATTTTAAGAGTCATATGCATTATGCACGTCCACGGAGTTTAAAATTTTTCGTGCAATATGCTTTGCCTAAATTTAGTTTTCTACACTTGAAAGGCCAATCAATCTCTAGCAACAAGGACGTTATATCGTCTCCGACAAGTCTGGGACTTTCACATCTTTTTAAGACACTTTGAGCGACTTTTGAAAGTGTTACCGTCTGTGCCTAAATTTAGTTTTCTACGCTTGAAAGGTCAATCAATCTCTAGCAACAAGGACGTTATATCTTCTCCGACAAGTCTGGGACTTCACATCTTTCTAAGACACTTTGAGCGACTCTTGAAAGTGTTACCGTCTGTAACATCGATAAGCCTGCCTAGAACACGTGTCTCTTCATTTAATTAGGAGATCGAGAGGCTAACCAGCAGTGTTTGGTGGTCATCCTACTATCATCTTAATCTCCAAGTTAGGATTTTATGGATAAAATGCAGAAGTTTAAACGTGAATGCGACAGACAAACTATAAGAAGTAGGAATGTCGTGACTAAAAATGGGTCGGAAGAGATACGAAATAACCATGAGAGGGTGTCCACTTATAACCCAAAACTTAGACTCTAATACCATTTGTTGAGGTCCGATATGTCACGTTGTTGAGTAAAACAGGTAAATAACAAGAATAACACGCAAGATGGAGATAGGATGGAGGATTAGGACTCAAACTCTTGACCTGTATTTTGATTAGAAATAAATCTTTTTGCAAAGATTATAGAAAGTGAGCCAATGATATATGTTACATCATTTATACGTTAATATTGTCATAAGAGATATTTGCCTACACAACTGTTACATTATGTATCAATAGCAATTTGCAAGTAAAAGCCCTAATTTAGTATTCTAAGCGCTAACAATTGAAGTTTAATAAACCATGTGAAAGTAGCAACATAGACAACCTAATAAGACAAGTTTTAAAATTCCATCTTGGGTAACTTTGTTGACAAACGAATTCATCCTGCACTGAGATACATATACCATCTAGCTATACTAGCCATATATGAAAAATACTAAAAACACACATGAATTTCCACCTAGATACCATTTACAAACCTCTGTTTCATAAAATAGAAGTTACATAAAGGCGGCTCTATTAGAATGACTAAAGTGGCCCTTTATGAAAAATGGCCAAACAAAAATAAAAAAACCCAGACCAACCACCCGTGAACCCTCTATCACCACCCTCCCCCACCATTGGTCGTTGCCCTTGTTGCCTCAGACCGCCCCGTATATGCCGACGAATCTCGCCATCCTCCCGTGACTCCTCAATCCCCTATTTTCTTCACCGACTCTCTCTATGACATTTCTGAATTAACTCATTGAGGTATTGTCCACACTATTTTATCTTTTGGCGTACAAGTGAGTACCTTCCTATGAGGTCACTCATCCTGATAGTGCTTTCATGTGAGTACATTTGTTATTACATCAAAAAGCGCATCTGTGGATTAATTTTAATTTATATATATCTCATAATTGTTCTTATCTTGTTCGATGCATAGTTCGATTCATTCCTGCCATATTCACTATTCTAAAATTCTGCCAAGAGTCGCTCCTTATCCAAGCCCTCTGATCCTAGCGACCACTCCCTACCTTTGTCAAACCAAGTCACTACAGGCACACTAGTTTCCAACTTGTTCGTCCCTGAACCACACACCTACTGGAGGGGGTCTCACTCTGATCCCATGATTTTGCATCACCAAAGTAACTCACTGAGGTATTGTCTACTTTGGTCCGTCTCATATAGGGCTTCACCGGTTTGTTCTTTAGCATATAGGTGGGCACCTTCCTAGAAGATTATCCATCCTGGTAGAGCTTTCACTTGAGCATGCTTACCTTTGGAGTTATCATTACGTCAAAAGGCCTCTTTATAAGTTAATTTCAGTTTTTACACACATACACACTATATGTATATGTATATATCGGTGCACATTTCGGTTCACTCTTACCCTCTTCATCATTGTAGAAGCCTGCCAGGTCCTTGTCCAGGCTCTCTGACCCTGGCGACCACTCCTTATCCTTGTCGGACCGGGTCATTACTCTCTCTCTCTCTCTCTCTCTCTCTCTCTCTCTCTCTCTCTCTCTCTCTCTCTCTCTCTCTCTCTCTCTGCGCGTGCGTTGTGCTATCCAGGCTTGTGGCCATGGCCCCCTAAGCTATGAGCTCGTGGCAATGGCCCCCCATGCTATGAGCTCGTGGCAATGGCCCCCTAAGCTATGAGCTCGTGGCCATGGCTGCAAGATCTTGAGGTCACGGTCATCTTTGCTATAATGGAGCCAACACAATTGGCTCAATTGTCGTCACTGGGGAGGGAGGGAGATTGGCTGATGGGAGGGGGACGCATCACTGCAAATGGCGTGGGTTTCGTTGGTGAAGGTATTTTTGGAAAAGAAAGCGGAAAAATTGTAGATAGGTGGACAATTTGGTTGGAGGATACAGATATGTATTTTAAAAACTAGAGGTATGTAATGGTATTCGAGTGAAAATAAGATTGTATGCGCGCGCCCCTCTACAAAAAATTTCACCCATCTTTTCAGGATTGTGATTTCATGACTCAACCATCGTGATTTGTATTGATCGACAAACAGGGTACGGGTTGAAATCTTCTATATTACTTCAAGGGGCAAAAGCCACGCCTGCTTACTCGAATTGATAGTTGTCAAATCACAACAGGACCCAAAATCGTAGGGATCAGCCTGGAAAACTAAGTTCTAATAAGCGATGGTAATTCTACATTTGTGTTGATAATTGGTATTGATAGCTTTCATTATTGCTTAATTATTCTTGAAAACCGTTCAACTATTGAAGTACCTAAAATTATAAACCACGTAGATTGAAGTTTACTAATAGTAAGATCAAGACATGATAATTTTCCATAAATAACCATAATGTATAAGTATGTCAACTGTACTTATGTAAAGAAACCATCCATCCCTCAACGTCCCATCATAGCATAAGATACTTTTAATCGTAAATGATATTAAATGTTCTTGAACAATGGAAAGAAAGTCATCATGGTCCTCATCTCCCTTTCGGCCGAAGCTGTGACCACCATAACAGTATGCCGACATCATCTCCCTATCTATCTAGCTCCATCCAAATCGGATTCCGCTAGATAGACTGGTCGATATCGTTTCTAGCCATAGGAGCAGGTTCTTTGAACGGTTGGCCGCAAGCATTATTAGGCCACGATGCTACTTCATTAGCCCTATTTGGGTTTCCCCGGACAGAGCCGCTCCATGAGCAGGTTTAGAGTCCTTTGCTAATCTTGCTCCATGGTCCGATAAGATGCCTCGAGATGATGAAAAGTCGTCCGCAAGGCTTGCGCCCCCCCTGTACTCATCAGTGGAACGGATGCTTGTATCGTCGTCCTTACCAGATTTGGCTTCTCTCTCTAGTGATCTTGCTAGCTCCGACTGCAATTTGCAAACATGAGTGCATTGGCAACATGCACACTTGCACACACATACGTAGGAATTGCAATAGACAAAAAAAGATCAATATTATGTTTTTCTAATACAAAAAGATAAGTTATCCTACAAAAAGAATAATACCAACATGGGTAAACACACGCAACACGAACACATGCACGAAGCGCAACATAGAAAAATTTCGATATTATTATTTGTGATTCAAAGTGATAAGTTGTTCTACAAAGAAGAATAATACCAACACGAACACACTTGTTTACCTAAAAGGATAAAACCCTAAAAGAATCCTTATAAACCATAACTCGAAAACTATATAAAAAATAGTAAAGAAAATCTAAAAAAATATTATGTAAAATCTAATCGGATATGTAAGTAACATACCAAAATCAACTAGACATTTTCTAAAATTCAAAGAGATGTATACATAAAGAAAAATCACAAATTTTGAAATTATTTAGTTTCGTGTCGATTCGCCAATCTCATGCCTTCAGATCTCTCTCGCTCCCACCTCTTATAAACCCAACACCCTTACTCAAGTAATTCTTGGTGCAGTTTGCTTGTGAAAATAACATTGAAATAGTGCACATCAACTTGTTTATATGTCTAAGCTTTACACACACACACACACACACACACACACATGAAATTTCCCTCAATCTCCTAGGTTATACTTTGAGAACGGATGTTTGAACATCAAACTCCCACAATGATATGTACTTTGATATAATATGTATACGAATATGTACACATGTATAGATAAAAAAAGAATTGGGAAGTCGAAAATGCTTCTCCAAATATTACAGACACGTGGATGATGCCTTCTAATGCGCTCACCAACATTACCTCCCTTGCTGCACAACTTGTAATAATAGAGCTTATTCACTAAGAGAGGTTGGACTGGACTTCAAACACGGGTGACAAGCGATCAACGCGAGGATACTCCCACTACAAGTGGACAAGAGTTTGCTAAAAGTAGAAAAAAAGGACATCATGGAAATCTGATGTTGTAACCACAATAGCTTCCCAAAGATAACTAACGCCATCTACATGGAGTAAGATCTTGACAATCTTCCGGGGCCAAAAAGAGAGATCCCTTCTAAAGGTGAGATGATTGATGATGAGGGAAAAATGGGCTATCTTCCTCTTAGCTTGCAGAACCATACACCGACACAATATTTTATGTACTTGTTATGCTGTTAACACGATAAAACAGATTGAACATTTTCGATGAAAAGACCGTATGTCATAGAGGGAAATCAATTTTGGATATAAATTTGAAAAAATCGATCGCCGGCTGACCATCTGCAATAATGCAGTGATTGATGCGTAGCTCGGTCATTTTGAAACCCTAAAGCTTTGTTGACATGACAAAACAAATTAACCATTTACGAGACTCGGAAACCAACCCCCACCGCCATATAGTTAGGAATTAGCCACGTAATCATAACTTCAATAGCAACTAGGTGTGACATATGAACTATAGTGGGATCATGTCTGTTGAATTCTGTCTTATCAAAGTTTGTGACTCTCCAATTATCACTTTTGTGTATGCCCTGTTCAAGAAAATACATGATGGAAGTGCTGCTTATCACTAATAATTAGAAGCATAGCACGATGAGCTCGAGGAAAAACGATGTACATCATCATCATAAAAGCAACAGCCAGCCAGCCACGTCCAAGTTGTGTGAATCCCATCCCACCCAACCAGTGGTGGATGGTGATTAATTGCAATATGATGTTGTGGTAGACCAGTTTTTTTCGTACATATCGAAACAAACAATTTAACTTTTTCTGGGACGATCTTATGGAGTTGGACTAAGTAGGAATCGATATTCGATCGTACATGGACTTGATATTGACTGCATCCAACTATCTATATGAAACATTGATTATTAGGCTATTGTCATTGAGGACTATGTCATCGAAAAGGAGTGATCCAACTGCAAATTCCAGACGGATGTCCTAGGAGACGAAAAGGATGGTCGAGGGAGTAGAAAACCGCCGTATGTATGGTTCGGCGTTAGGACGGAGAACTGCCACCATTTGGCCGGTTGCTAAGCCGCTGGAGAGTCGAGGCACCCGATTCTATGCCAACTTTTGAATATTTTGAGCTGGTCCTCTAACTTCTTGTCTAGATTTTATGCAATTTCGTGGGATCTCTGCATCGATTCAAAGTCTTCGGGCTTTGATTGAAGTAATATCGATCCCATCTTATGATATTAGCGTTATCATTAGTACTATTTCTCACCTATGGTGAGATTTGCGAACGAAAAGGAGGACAGCAATCAAGTAAAGAGTTTGAGAAGAATCCTAGGGGAACTTCCTCCTTTGGATAAATCGAGTTTCATTGATGCACTGGTTGAAATGGGAGCCCAATGGGCCTAAACCTTGACGATCGATCCATTTCTGCAACTAGTGTTGCGCAAAGCTAATGTGAAGAACGTTCTATCCGCTAACGAAAAAATCAAGGGTTTCATGTTATTTATCAAACAGAAACTCTTCAACTGCATTACAACACAAACATTAAGAGTTTCATATCATCCCCATTAACCCAAAAAGGTTCTCTGCATCATAAGGAAATACTCTAATGATACCTAATTAGTTCATAGAGAGCGCTTCAATGGCGGCATAGAAGTTTAGGGCCCGTTTGGTAACGTGTAAAACAGTAAAAATTTCTGTTATTTTGTTCCCAGAAATAGTTTAGGAACAGAAATGCGTTTAGTAAACTTTTTGTTCCCGGGCACATTTTTGCAAAAATTTGTGCCCAGAAACAGTTTTGGAAGAGAAACAAGAAATAAAAAAAAGTTGCTTCTTGTTTCTCGACACAATTTTGAAAATCAGTTTTTTTTCTTTTTTTGTTTTCTTATTTTTGTTTTGCTCTTCTTGGGATGTGGCCGGTCGCCGGCGGCAGGCGGCTGGCCACAGCCCAGGGTCGGCAAGGGCGTCACGGCCCTCGCCGGCCGCCGGCGAAGGCGAGGGTCCCCCTTGCCGGCGAGGGTCCCCCTTGCCGGCGAGGGCGAGGGTCCCCCTTGCCAGCGAGGCTGGACCCTCCCCGCCTAGGCGAGGCGGCTTGCCGTCAGTCATGGCGAGGTCGGCCTCGCCAGATCTAGGCGAGGTCGACCTCATCGTCGCAATCGACGGCGAGGCTCGGCCTCGCCCGATCTGGGCTAGGCCGACCTCGCCATGACCGACGGCAAGCCACCTCGCCAAGGCAACGAGAGTCTAGCCCTCGCCCTCGCCGGCAAGGGGGGCCCTCGCCTCCGTCGGTGGCCGGCGAGGGCCGTGACGCCCTCACTGACCTTGGGCTATGGCTGGTTGCCGGCAACCGGCCATGGCCAAGGAAGAGAATATGTAGAAAGAAAAAAAAAATTAAACAATTCAAAATATTATTAAAATATTAATGCCCACATCGAAATTTTGTGTAGTTACCAAACGCATTTATGTTCTTTTCTATCCCAGGAATAAAAATTTTGGACAGTTACCAAACGCCTTTAAATACTTAGAAATTGTTTCCGGGCACAGAATAAAAAAGAATCATTTCTTAGTAGAAATAGTTCCCGGGCATAGAAACATTGTCATGTGCACCGTTAACGTCAACAGTTCGAGTTCATTTCAATCTCCTTCGGCTTCATAGGAGGCTCGATATCTTTATCGAATGCTCATATTACATGGGATTACAGAAGAAGTTCTATGAATGCCCCATCTGAAGATGGTGTGATGCGATAGTCAACTCGATCAACAGAGGTAATCTTGGAGGGGAAAACTGTCCAAAAAATCCTAAAATTATTGTACAACGGCCAATTAAGTCCTAAATTTTTCAACTTGGCTGATTTACTCGTAAGACTTTTGACGATTTACCAGTGTAGTCATTCCTACTAGAAATTATTGACTTTGATAATGACCGTCCAATGTGACACGATCGGCATTGACGTTAGAATAGCCATAATTAACCTGGATGGTTTTTATAATTTTTTTAAAATTTTCTAATTTTTTTCGTTCCTTTTCTTTTTTTTTTATTTTTTCCCTATTTCCCTTTGCTGTTCTAAGGCCTCGACAATGTTGAGACACGCTTGCCCAGGCCCTTGCTAGCCACAGTGAAGCCCTCGCTATGATTGACAAGGGCTTGCAACGGTGTCTCAGCCCTTGCATGGGGCAGCAACCTATGGCAACCATTGCCGAGGCCTTGGACTGGCAAAGAGAGATAGGAAAATAATAAGGAAATAAAAGAAGGAGAAAATAAAAAAAATTGAAAATTGAAAAAATTGTCCATATTAGCGCCAGCTGTATCATGTAGAACGGCTATCACTCACGTCAACGATTTTTACTCACAATTGATCGGAAGAAAAGTTTAGGATTAAATGGTCAAATTTAAAAGTTTAGAACTGAATTAACTATCATACAATACATTTAACGACTTTTTGGACTATTTCCCCAATTTTGGAGTGACCTAAAGAAAGAAGAATCCCCTCGAAATTGACAGAGCAGGAATGAGTCGATGCTTACTCGGTCCAAGTAGAAATAAAAGGACCGCAACGTACTGTAGTCTCCTTTGTCGTCTAATAGTCTTGAAACTCAACCGATCAATCGTAAAGTTGTAGAATCAAACCGTTTGCCTTACGATAGTCTCGAAGCTTTCTAGTATCCTTTGCCCCACTCTTTCCAAGCGGACTAAATTCTGCCAAGTCCTTCGTGTTCGACATAATTGCGCTATAGCAGACTTGTTAGAAAACTCCACACGTTACATCACACGAAACTTTTCCACAATTATGCAGCAGTCCAACATGATTTGCGGGTTGGCATCATTCAATTCAGCCATCATGGGATGTCCCAAATTGATTACAGCAACTACTATAGGACAAGAGTCACCACTACAAAAAAATTTGATTTTAGCAACAAATTTTGCCACGAAAAATTTGGCAAGACGAATTTTGTGACGGAAAAAAATTCGTCGCTAATAGGCCGTCGCAAAATTTTGCGAAGGAAAATTTCAATTTTCGTCGCTAAATTGCGACGAAAAAAAATTCATCGCTAATTCTTCGTGGTAAAATTCGTCGCTAATTTGCCACGAACTGTATTCGTCGCAAAATTTGTCGCTAATTATTCGTGGCAAAATTCGTCGCTAATTTGCCATGAAATTTATTCGTCGCTAAATATTTGTGGCAAAATTTGTCGTTAGTTTGCCACGAATTGTTTTCGTGGTAAAATTCGTCGCTAAATATTAGTGGCAAAATTTGTTGCTAATTTGCCACGAATTGTATTGGTGGCAAAATTCGTCGCTATTTTTTTTGAATTTTTTTTCGTTGCTCGCGAAATTACGACGAAATCTATTCGTGGCAAAATTCGTTGCTAATTATTCATGGAAAAATTTATCGCTAATTTGCCATGAACACATTTCGTGGCAAAATTCGTGGCTAATTTGCCACCAATTTTTTTTTGGTCAGTATTTTGCGACGAACTTCTTCGTGGCAAAATTCATCACTAATTTGCCACGAAAAATTTTGACTTTTGCCACAAACATTGTTCCGAAATGAATTTGGTGACGAATTTTTATGAATTATTTAGCAATGAAGTCTGCGACGAATGTTGTTTAGGGACGATTTCGATTTTAAATCTAATTAACGGCAATTATAGAATTTATATTTAACGTTGATAGAATCACAGTCAAGACAAGAACAAACACAAAAAAGAAAGAAATGGAACAAAGCATTAAATTTGTATGAAAAATCCTTGAGAGGATCCAACACATTCAACTGCTTCAAATCCAATTCGCTCTTTTATTGCAGATTGTTGATCTTGCCAATAAGTTCTTTCACGTAGTCGATAGTGTCTCCAATAATCGATGTCCTGTCCATCTGCAGAGCAAACAGAAGACATCACAATATCAAACTCCTAACCCCTCTTAATTTTTTCACATCTATTCAACAGCAGAAAGAGTGGTGTTCAAAAAAGAATATATGAGGCTATGCTCACACAAAAGACCAATTCACGAAAGAGAAAGCGAGGCAGTGGACGGTGTTCTCCTCCGCAAAAAGGACCTTCCAAGCGATCGCTTGTTCATACGAGACATGTCGCCCCATCGTTGACATGCAAATTCCAGAGGGCATGTATGCAAACCGAACGCTTATCGTCATGTAGCATAAAGAATGATAGAAGTGCCTCTTGCATTAACTTAGTGAACCCAGGGCACAATTCTTTGCGGACTGACTCGTCAAATATCTTATCCAAAGTCATATCTTGTAGAGCCACCAAAGTGGTCTCTAACATGTCAAGTCCTGCATGGTTTGCAAAGACAAAAACTGGAATAGACTACCAAACCAAAAGGAAGACCGTCATTAATCATTCCTAATTACACGGCAAAATTCACTTTTAACAATTTCGAGTAATACAAATAACAGATATTTGATACCTTCAATGAACAACACAATATGGCATCCTGATGATTCCAAAGATTCTTCAAAGAATCAATGTCAAGTAATTCAAATCCCAGCAACTCTGTTCCTAAATAGAAGTTGCCAGAGAACAAAATCCTATCAGTTAGAAACGGATAAGAATTGAGTGTCTCATGTTCTATACTTTCTATAGAAGGTAAGTCGGCTATTATGACAGTCGACTGAACTCTCTATTCCTCTTGAACGCACGTGTGTGCGTGAACAAGGGAGAGAGATAGTCGAGCATCAGCTTGATTAGTCCATTGTCTCTCGTGTACATGTGCAAAAACTCAACATGAATAGTTGTTGAACTGTTAACAGAATTGATACATAAGCATTGAACAAATGCAACAACTAATAACTTGTCCTATAAATAGATAATGCTGAAGCAAGCTAACCCTCGAGTTTGGAAATTTTAAGTAGCAAGGACCGACAAAATCATTATCATCATCATCAATCTCTTCATCATTGTGTCGCTTATCATTGTGTCCATGACCTACTGGATTAGTGGGAGGTACATGAGGAACCTCATCGTGATCGAGGTTGAGGTGTTGTAAGATCAATTGCTTTTTTTGTTTCATTCCTCTTATTTCTTCATCCTTCTGCACAAGTAAATGTTTCAGTTGGCTCAATTCTTGAGTCATTTGCTCCTCATGTCGTGTCCTTGATAATTCTATTTTATATAGAGTTTATTTATTATTTTAACTTAATATTTGCTTAGTTTTAATTGAATTTGATGCCTACTTTATTTATTTTAATTAATTTTTGTAGGTAATTGAAGTTAAAGGAAGCTAAGGGACTAATTTTGTAATTTGTCGGCTTTCCACGCGTTTTGTCCTCCTAAGCTGTGTGAAAGTATCCATAACAATCCAATTGTTCCTAAATCGTGTAGAAGCTTCCCAAATTGGAGATCAAAGCTATGCAAATATGAAATCAAGAAGAATCAAGCCTATTTTGGGAAGAAAATCAAAGTCTAAGCTAAAAAAAGAGTTTTATTATTGAGAGGAGTCCTAATTTGGAAGAACCTTTAATTGCAATTCTATTGTGATTAAGATTTCTTGGAAAACAAGAGGAGGTATAAAAACATGATTTCAGAAGAGAGAAAAAGAGGAAGAAGAAGGAGGAGGCGAAAAAAAAAATCAAGCGTTTGATTATTCTTGGTGAATCTGTTCTAGTTCTTCATCATGTTTAGTTTAGTAATTGTTTTTAGTTTAATGTTCATTATGTTCTAGACTACTTGTTGTTAGAGCTACGATGTAGCTTAACTATGATTGATTAATTTTCAAGAGTTGTTGATGCAATTCTAGATCTCGTATGTGTGAGTTATATATCATGTTCTTAATGCTTTGAAGTGCTTGATCACCACTTGAATGATTTTTATTGCATGATGAAACCGAAAGGAGATTTTATGCGAATGCTTTATGATATATAGCCATGAATTTAACTTAGATAGAGATATACTAGGTTGTTTGTGTGGTTTCGGTAGTAAGTAAATCGATGGTGGTTTATTGAATCCGGGAACATTAATAGATTTTAATGCACTTAGGTTTACTTGAATTCACATGGACCAAGTGTGGGTTGCTAAATCTAAGCAGGGTTGCTATACCGGACTAAGGATAGTAATTTAAATTAGGAAGTTCTACCATCACACTATGATTTCAATTTGATTGCATGACGAGCTTGGTTAATTAATCTTGATTGGTTAAGTGAAATCGGATGCTCTAACGTTTTTAATTCTTGATCATAGTCCTTTGCCTCTTGCTTCTTTATGTTCGAAATTTCTAGGTTTAGTTTGTGAATTTCTATTTTCGATTTTGGTTTACTGCCTTGGTTAATTTAGCTTTCGAAAATTTCAATCGTAATAGGTTAATTTAGTTTTCTTTAGAATTTCGATTGTTTTATTAAATCTTTAATTGGTTAGATAAAGTTGAGAATTGTTCACTTTTAGTAAGTAATTTGATTGATTTGTCTACAATCTCTGTGGGAACGATACTTTAATTCATCACTTTATTACTTGTTCGATACGTACACTTGCGTTGCTAATTTAGAGAACAGTCCTCCTTGAAACAGTCGCATTGGAGGATGAAATTGCAGTAGCCTGCGTTGTGTATATCCTCAACAAGGATCCTATCCCAAATATTTGTCCTCTTCTCATTCCATCCGATGCTTCTATCCATAATGCCATACTGTCAACCGATGGCTCGGATGCAGCAACACCATCGCCACCACTAGCAGCAGTGCTCATTACAAGCTCATCATATTTTTCCTACATTAATAATATAGATAAAAATAAAATAACTTCATATATATAACTACCATAAATATTAACCTTATATATCTTAATAGCTTGCTCAATTGCCAGTCCATGTCTTATCTTTTTTCTAAAATGTGCGTTCAAATGTAGCAATAAATGTCGGTTAAGTCCCCAATTCATTTGCCTACAAAATATAAACATAAATGAGTAATCATTGAATTAAATTAACTTACAACATGTTTAACAGACTTATCATTCTTTTTCTATACTCACCGATGTTGATAGAGCCCCCAACATATGTGGCAGACCCTTCACTAGAACTAAAAGCTCGATTCTTTTTATTTTGTTCACTGATTTGCTTATACTTTTCGGTGTCCCAAGTTCTCTTAATTTCCGTCCAATTGTCAATTGTAATAAAATTCGACTTTTCTTGACTTCTCTTTGCTCTATTCATCACATTTCGTATGTGATCACCGGCTTTTTTCTTAAAAATTCTTCTAACTTCTTTCTCTTCCACTTCATCCCACCTGAACTTCCGCTACAATCAATAGAAAAACTACTGTACACTTATTATGAGAGTCACATATCCATTACCATGCACCATCAGTATGCTTCACCGGACTTAGTTTGTGAGAAAATAGTATGACAAAACTTACCTTGAACTCATTCCACCACAAGTCCTTTACTTCTTTTGGAGCGATGCTCCAACTAATATAATGCCCCATCCAACAATTATTAACTATTTTATTAAGTTTTCTCATAACATACGTCGCATCCGTGAATATGCAAACAGGTTATAATGATATGGACAATGAAGCATATGGATAATTTACAACATGGAAAATTCAGTTGACATCCATAATAATTTACATATATTTTAAAAAATGAAGTACTTACGAATCTCCACATGGGCATATCATGAATCGGCTATTTTCTTCATCATTCGAGTGTTGCATTGAAGAAGAAGGTGGAACCGAAGGCGATAGAACTGAAGGAGATGGAACTGAAGTAGATTCGGTTCGCATGACTCCAAGTTGTCCCCTAATATGTTCTTGAGGGTCAGAGGAAGGGCCAATGTGTCCATGTTGTCCATCAGCATGTAGTGATTGAGGGTTAGATAAAAGGGCAGGGAAAGAGGAAAGAGACGGGGACGAGGACAAGGAAGGGGAAGGGTCTGGTCTTCTTTGTGAAGCTACACCACGCATGTGACCTCCACGTTTATACTAATAATTTGGAAGGTTAGACAAATATCTTAAAAAATATGAACATGTATTAGAGACACATATAATGACGTACGTCGTGAAGCTTACCATTTTATTTTAGAGAGCAAGAGATAAACTTGAGAAAATGAAACAAACTTGCTATCACCTCTGATAAAAAGCAAGCTGTCCGGAAATGTTTACGAGTTTTGTTAGCTCTTTTTTACCACAAATAACAATTGTTACCTTTGTCTACAAAAATATTCAACAAGCACTTAAATATTAACTCTTTTCTGGTGATTATTATCTAAGAAGAAAACATGAGCGAAGCAATATGATGTTGAGAAGAAAACTCATGTGCACTAATGTTGATTTTAAACATCAACAAGCTTATGTACATTGACAACATTCGTCATCACATTATTCTAATCGCCATAAAGAAATTACAGCTTAACCTAACCTTTTCCATAAAGAAATTACAGCTTTACAAACAACTATATGTTGTTGTCTCTGGCATCTATTGAAATCTTACATTAGATTCCACGAAAAATGATAGTTTCAATTTTTAGTAGCCTACATGACATGATCTCAGTAGCCTAATTTTGATTGGTTTCAATTTTTAAACCTAGATATAAATAAAACAATAATCAAACGACTCCGAAACGCTAAAAAAAACTCAAACCAAACCGAAATTAGTGTTTTCACAGAATGATTTTTTGATCAAAAACTCATCTAAACGACTCCAAAATGCCAAAAAACGACATGTCATAGTCAAAGGCGGTGTGTATTGATCAGCGAGCCGTTTCCACTTTGCCGACCAAATTTCAGCCCATTTCGACCAAATTTCAACCCAAATCCGACTAAATTTCAGCTCGTTTCCACTCGGCGAACGAAACAAATTTGTTGGAAATTCCAGTTACGGCTAACAGAACAATTCCAATTACCATGAACAGAACAATACATTCAACCCGAGATAAGTCGAATCAAATTTGCCGCAAATTGAAAGCTCATTCCAGTGACCACGAACAGAACAATACTTAAGAAGAACCAAAACAGAAGCAAAAGCAGAAGCAGCAGACCCAACATAAAAGAAGTAGCAGCAAACATCCACATAATTCAAAACCGAACAATCTCCGCCCTACCCATCTAAAAACAACGCTCGCCCGAGACCAAAAGTGCAAAAAATTTAGAGAACGTACCTCCCCTAAAACTCTTGGACGACGATCCTCGTCAGATGGATCCGGTGGGTTCTTGCGGTTGTGCTAGGTTCTTGCGGTTACACTGGGTCATCGCGGTTGCACTGGGATTGAGTCCTCATGCTTGCGCTGGGTTCTCACGCCGGGTCCTCGCGCTTCCCAGCGTCCGCTGAAGGGTTCCTTTGTCCAAGAAAAAATCGCGTTGAAGAACGCCGAATCCGAAGGTCACCAACTCGTTGGAATCCATTGAGAATCAATCGATCGAGAGAGAGAGACAGAGAAGAGAAAATCGATCATTTTTTGAGAGAGAGAGAGAGAGACAGAGAAGAGAAAAACCCTAAATGATCAATCAATCATTTGTATCCGCCAATGAAGACGATGCTGTTTTGCTAATTTCCGCCGAAATTAGCCACGGATTCAAATCTGTGGCTAATATCATTGGAAATTAGCCACGAATTTTATTATGTGGCTAATTTGTGACGATATTAGCCACGAATTTTAAATTTGTCGCGGCAAATTAGAATCGAGCTATAAAATTGTCGCGGCAAACCCTAATTTTTTTTTCCGTGGCTAATTTACCATGGATTTAGCCACGAATTTAAGTCTTTCGGCAACTTACCCGATTAATTTTTTTTCCATGGCTAAATCTGTGGCTAATTTGCCATAGATTTAGCCAGGGAAATGAAGTCTCCCCGCACACCCGACCAATTTTTTTTCCGTGGCTAAATCCGTGGCTATTGCCACGGATTTAGCCACGAATTTAAGTCTTTCGGCACCTTACCCTACTAATTTTTTTTTGTGGCTAATAGCCACGGATTTAGCCACGGAAAGGAAGTCTTACCTGACTAATTTTTTTTCCGAGGCTAATTTGCCACGAAGTTGAGTCTTTCGACACCTTACCCGACTAATTTTTTTTCCATGGCTAATTTGCCATGGATTTAGCCACGGATTTGCAGTCTCCCCACACACTCGAATATTTTTTTTAATCCACTGCTAAATCCGTGGCTAATTAGCCACGGATTTAGCCACGGAAATGAAGTCTCCCCACACACCCGACTAATTTTTTTTTCGTGGCTAAATCCATGGCTAATTAGCCACAGATTTGAAGTCTCCCCGCACCACCCGAATTTTTTTTTAATCCGTGGCTAATTAGCCACGGAAATGAAGTCTCCCTGCACACCTGTCTAATTTTTTTTCGTGGCTAAATCCATGGCAAATTAGCCACGGATTAAAAATTAATCGTTTAAGGTGCCGTAAGACTTAAATTCGTGGCTAAATAGCCACGGATTAAAAACAAATTCGGGTGTGCGCGGAGACTTCAAATTCGTGGCTAAATCCGTGGCAATTTAGCCACGGATTAAAAAAAAATTTGGGTGTGCGCGGAGACTTCAAATTCGTGGCAAATTAGCCACGGAAAAAAAATTCGGGTGTGCGGGGGAGACTTCATTTCCGTGGCTAAATCCATGACAGATTTAGCCACGGAAAAAAAAATTTGAGTGTGCGGGGGAGACTTCATTTTCGTGGCTAAATCCGTGGCTAATTTAGCCACGAAAAAAAAAATTAATCGGGTAAGACTTTCTTTCTGTGGATAAATCAGTGGCTTGGGTGAGCGGGGAGAACTCATTTCTGTGGCTAAATCCGTCGCTAATTAGCCACGGAAATAAAAATAGTCGGGCAAGTGTCGGGAGACTTTATTTTTGTCGCTAATTCCGTTGCAAATTAGTGACGAATTCAAATCCGTCACTAATTTGCGACGGAATAGTGACGGCGACGATCTTTCATATTAACAATTCATCAAATAAAAAATTTTCCTACGGAATTAGCAACGACCTTTTAACAATTCAACAAATAAAAATGTCACAAATGTCGTCGCTAATTTTATCAATTAGCGACGATACAAATCCAATGGAAAATAAAAGATCGCAAATGTCATCGCACGAATAGTATTTGACTTGTTGCCATTTAGCGATGAATTTCTCGACAATAACTTTTCATTTACAATAATAACAATAATAGCAATAATAATAATCAACGACAACAATAATAATAACGATAATAATAATAATAACAACAACAATAACAACAATACTAATAATTACGACAACAACAATAATAATAAATATGACAACAATAATAAACTCATGTCGCAATAATAATAATAATAATTACGACATAATTAGTAAGAAGTCTCAAAAATCATAATCTTCATCTTCATCTTCATCTTTATCTTCACCTTCGTCTTTGTCTTGATCTTCATCTTCTTCATGAGCATCATCATCATCATCTTCATCCTCTGTCTCAAAATCAGATTCTGTAACACCTTCTAAATTTGATTCGTGAATTTCAGTTAGATCTACATCTATCATTATTCCACATAGAACTCGTAAAGTTGGGATGTTATATTCCTCAGTTTCAACCGTGTTACAAACTTTCTCTTGTTGATATGCTGTATTCTTCTAGTATTCCTCGATTTTTCTTCGTGCTTTGATTTTATATACAGCCTACCAATTAGTTTTGTCACGTTTCAAACTAGGATATGATGCGTAATATACTTGAATTGCTTGTTGTGCCAACACAAATGGTTCATATTTCGTATACATTTTCTTGTGATTTATTCAATCAAATTAAACTTTATATGCACATTCATTCTTTTGACGGGATCGAATCACATACACTTAAATAACACAACCTACATTAATGGTCCATGGTACGCTATCTTTATGATTTCATCCAATAAGCCATAAAAATTATCTTTTGAACTACTACCATTGGATGACCGAACATATACACCACTATTCATTATAGTTTTTCCTATTCCATATTCTTAAGTGTGAAAATTATACCTGTTTATGAAATATGCTAGCCAAATTCGTACTCTTGACTTTGGATCTCATGATAGATGATATAGCAATTCTTGCTCTTCAACTTGATCATGATTACTGTGAGCCTAAGGTCACACATGCAAAGTCAATAATATATATTTTAATAAATAATGTATAAAATATTAATAACTTGATTTTGGTCCATAGGTAACTTACATATGTTTTGAACCATGCTGCAAATTGTTCATCGCACAAACGGTCAAACTCATTTGATAGTAGTCCATACATTGAAATTTGAAAAATTCTATTAACAATTTGCATTTATATATTAGCAAATATTTGACACGCAATACATATATTTGCAAATGTACAGTTACTCGAAGTATGGCTCTACTTCTAGATAGTTTAGTAAAATATATGTATGGGCTGCCTATCGTTCTTCGTCTGTTAAGCAACGAAATTTACATGCGCCGTTTGGTCGACCGAGATAATCGAAAATAGAGAATGATTTGTAATTGGGATCAATGAGACCCTCATCATTTCTTCCTGCTCTCCACCTCTTGCACTGCACGTGCGGCTCAAAATAGTATGATGCAAATGTTGTCACTTCTTCCATAATATATGCATTACAAATTGAAGCTTCAACACATGCCTTATTCTTCACTTTTTTTTTTTCAAATGATATAAGAACCTAGTTGTAATAGAAAGAAGTTTATCAGAACATATATAATAAAGTATTTTGAAACTTATTTTACAAAATATTTTACCTCTCAAATGGATACATCCATCGAAATTGGACAGGACTTGCAACTTTGGCCTCATAAGGTAAGTAAACTAAGAGATGCTCCATTGAATAAAAAAACGATGGAGGAAATATCCTTTGTAAGTTGTAAAGAATAATTAGAATGTTTCTCTCTAATTTCTCCATATGTGTGCTTTTAATACTATTGAGCAAATATCATGAAGGAAATTACTTAACTCTGTAATGGTGCCCCATACAAAGTTTGATAAAAGTTTCTTGAAAGCTATTAGAATTAGTCTTTCCATAAATATATGATAATCATGACTCTTTAAACCTGTCAACTTGCATTCGTTCAAATTAACACATTTCCCGATATTCGAAGCATATCTATCAGGAAATCGCACAGATTTCAACCATTGACAAACAACTCGTCTCTGCTTCTTATCCAATGTACAAACTGCCTTTAGTTTTGATCCCTTGCTGGTTGCATCTACATCTAGTGTTGGCCGATCACAAATATCTCTCATGTCTTTTTTTACATTCAAGTTGTCTTTTATTTTTCCAGTGACATCCATCACAGTATTTATAACATTGTCAAAAATATTCTTTTTAATATGCATAATGTCAAGATTATAATGAATAAGATGGGCCTTCCAATATGGTAGGTCTTAAAATATACTGTGCTTAGTTCACTTATGTGTACTTCCGTACGCAATAGTTGTGCCATGAGAGTTTTAAGCAATAGTTGGAAAGTCTTGCACTCGTTCTCAAATTTGATCACCGGTCAACTTCAATGGTGGATGTGTTCTTTCAATCCTATTCTTGATGAACTCTTTTTTATTCCTTTTGAATGTATGATTTGTTGGCAAAAACTGTATGTGACAGTCAAAATAGCTGGGCTTCTTACCATGTTTTAATCTGAATGAGTTTGATCTCTCCAAACATATCGAAGATCCTAAAATCCCAGCTATACTCCATCCAGATAACATTCCATAAGCTGGAAAGTCATTTATATTCTAAAAAAGAGCAACCTTCATTACAAATATTTGATCAGTAAAAATATCATACGTAACTACACCTTCATCCCATGGCTGTTGTAACTCTTCAATCAATGGTTGCATATAAACATCTATCAACTTTTTCGAATTTTGCGGGCTAGTCACGATCAATGTCAAAAACATATAAAGTGTCTTCATGCACATACCGGGTAGAAAATTGTACGGAGTTAAGATAATTGGCCAACATGAATAATTTTTTCCTAATTTCTCAAATTGGACAAATCCATCAGTACAGAGACCTAACCTGATGTCTCGAGGCTCTATCGCAAACTCAGGGTATGTTCTATCGAAATGTTTCCATGTCTTCGTATATGAAGGATAACACATTAAAACCTCTTCTGTTTCATGATTTGTATGCCAAATCATGTGTTCAGCAATGACTTGAGACACATAAAGCCTTTACAATATGGGGATTAAGGGCAGATAAAACATTTGCTTGCATAGTCTACGCTTCTGATTACGATCCTGCCTCCTATTAATCTTGTACTTAGATTGGCTACAGAGTTTGCAAGATTTTGCATTTTCATCATCTCTCCAATATAACATACAACCCGTACTACATACATCAATCCTTTAACAGTCTTACTGTCACTAATAACTGAGTTTGATTGTCACAACCTACCCATAACGGTTCATCTGTTGCTTTCAACACTTCCCAGAACTAATTAAATGGAAAAATTTCATTACACACATTCTCATCAAAACCTGTTACTCATATTTTTTCCAATTATGATGCATGACTAGTGGGTACTTGTTTAAGTGTAGGAGTAAAACTAGTACTTACATGGTTCGATTCTGAAATAAAATTCTGATCAGCTGCATCAATCGCCATCCTTTGGTATGGGTTCAATTGGTCATAATAGCTACGTTCTTCCCTAACTAAAAATTGGTCACTTCTTCGATATCATTCATCAGATATAAATGGTTCATCATGGCAAGTCCAATTATAGTAGTTCGGAGTAAACCCAAATCTACAAAAATGTTCTCTAATTTTATCACACACATGAAATGTACCAGTACTGCACTTGTTACATGGACACCTTAACTTATTTCTATCCATTAGCTTATATTGATTACTAGCAAAGTCCAAAAATAGTTCTAACTGAGTACGAAACTCATTGGTCAATCCTCGACGTCTGGGTAAGTTCTTATTATACATCCAAATCCTGTCTCTTTGCATTGTGTCTATATAAAAATAAAAAAATCTCGTAAAATATTAAAAATATAATATCTACTGTTTAATATTCTTAATTAAAACCATAAAATTCTAAAAATTAAAAATTTTTTGACAAAAAAATTACTTTGAAATTTAAAAAAATGAAAAAATTACCATGTCAAGAAGAATTACCCAAGTATTTGACTAAAATCTTTGTAGTAGAAAGTGCTCAATTTGATGAGAATTGCAACGTTCACTTTATTTGTGAGACTTTCAAATAGACTAGTACCTAAAAAAAATTACTTAAGATTTTTTTTAAAATGATTTTTTTTTTCGAAATTATTTTTTCCTTATATTCTTCGCCGATCGCTGGTTCAGTGATCGACGACCGGCTAAGGTTGGCGAGTTTGACCTCGCCGGCCATGGGCGAGGTCTAGCGGCCTCGCTCGTGGCCGCCGCTCGACCTCGCCCAGATCTGGGGGCCGAGGTCAAGTGGCGGCCATGGGCGGGGGCCAAGGTCGAGCGGGTGCCACGGGCGAGGCCACTGGACCTCGCCCAGATTTGCGGGAGGCCGAGCGGCGGCCATGGCGAGGCCGCTCGGCCTCGCCTATATCTGGGCGAGGTCCAGCGGCCTCGCCCATGGCCGACAAGGTCTCGCCGGTCGCCAGTCGCTGGACCGGAGACCGAGGACGAAGTTAGAAGTTAGGAAAAAAAAGGTCAATAAAATAAAAAAAATTCGAATCCAACAATGAATGGTTTTGCGAAGAACCGTCTTCGTCGCCAATTAGCCACAAAATTAGCCACGACACTTATCGGCGGAAAAGCTTTACCGAGACTGATTTGCGTGCGCGCAGAGAGGTTTATTGAGAGAAATGAAAGAGGGAGAGGGAGGGAGAACTACAAGGAGGGATATGAGGAATTAGCAAGGAGAGAGAGAAGTTGGGGGTGGGGGTATATTACAAGTAGCAAGGGGGACAATTAGCAACGAATTTATTTTCTATCGCAAATTAGGGACGAACTTATTTTTCGTCGCAAAATTAGCAACGAATCTATTTTTCGTCTCAAATTAGCGGCAAATTTATTTTTCGTCGCAAATTCCATCGCAAAATTAGCGACGAAAAGAAAATTCGTCACTAACTCTGTCGCAAATTAGCAACGAATAATTTTTCGTCGCAAATTAACGACGGATTTTTTTTTTGTTGCAAATTAGCGACGGAACAAAAATTCATCGCTAAATCCATCGCAAATTAGCGACGGAAAAAAAATTTGTCGCTAATTCTGTCGCAAATTAGCGACGAATAATTTTTCGTGGCAAATTCCGTCACAAATTAGCGATGGAATATTTTTCCGAAAAATTTTTCGTCGCTCATTTGTGACGAATTTAGTTTTCGTCACAAATTCCGTGGCAAATAAGCGATGAATAATTTGTCGTCGCTAATTTTCCGTGACTAAATCCTTATTTTTTTTTGTAGTGCAGAGCAACCTTTCTTCACGGCATAACTTCCCCACACGACACGACAATCAAATTTGTCTTGTTCGGATTTCAAAGGGAAGATATCGTCTCTTCCTGATGTTCGGATCGAACCCGACGTGGACTTTTACTTGTCAAACTCCACGAAAGTTTCTGGCATTTGAAGACTGTTTCGGCCAGGAATTCCCTCAAGTCCCTAACTGGGTCTGTGCGGACTGAGTCGACACTCGAGTCACGTCCTCCAACCAACGTTTTTCCTCTTCTTGGGATGGAATATCGTGGACTTGTGGTGATTCTAAAACCCTAGTTTCTTTCATCTTAAGAGATAGATTATATCAAGGGTCGAAAGACATAGTATGGTCTTAAACGGGACGATACCGATTTCAGTTGAGGGCTCGATGAAGGCTAAGCGCGATCGGTCTGATGTCGATATACACATCATGATTACCGACTTGACTCGATTCGGCGGCTAAGTTAATTAGTAATGCTCTTATAAACGCGTTTTCAACATCGTCAACGGTTGCGAGCTATAAACATATCATGTCATTCTCTAACTAGGGGAGGGGACCATATAGATGGAAATTTTATCTCTTGTCTAACGTATTAGGTTTTATGCACAAACTAATTGCGAGTTGGCCCAACGAAAGTAACATGTCAATTTATTGGTCAAGCAATTGCTCGATCCCATGAGTTACGCCGATTGCGTTGACGCCGCCCGTGCACCAGGACTGATCCAACGGCTACGGCCTGCTTTGGCCCCAAATGCAGTTCTCGTCTGCTTGGTTAAATAATTCTTCAGTTTGGAATTGTAGGAATTGGTCAAGTGGTCAATGCATATAGTGACCCTTAAAAGGTTGACCGTGAAGAAGATTTCAAATTGAATAAGCACGTTTTTAGATGATTAATTGGTTTCCTTTGGAGGTATATGTAGGAAAGACTGATAATTTACAGCCATCTCATGTTTCAAATTAAAGCTGCAAACTTTGAAATCGCGTCTGCGGTCGATGAACTCGAAATCCTCTTAATCTAGACGTGTCGTAGGTAAATGATAATTTAATGCAAGATAAAAACAAAAGGCTGGTTGTTACCTCCATTAGCTCTTTTTTTTTTAATTAAATCAGAGACATGAGCGTGGAGACCCGACCACACAATTAGCTCTCTTGGGAGCATAACACATTATAAAACGGATTATTAATAGGTTTATTACGGTGATGACGAAAATATTTTGCGTGAGATGGTTGGATGAATAAGGTGTGTGAAATTAGCTAGTTATGGAGTCGGCTCTTCTATATGTCAATTGTCCAACGATGACTATGTAAAGCATGTCTAGCGATGGATCTAATTAAACTTCTTATACAAGAAAAAATCCAATAGTTGAAAAAATGATTATCTTGTCTTGCATCTCAATTTGCAAGTATATCATTTTCCTTTCAATAGTTTGTCATGGCAGTGGATCGATTCAAATTATGCCTACTAAATACAGAAAATTTATATCTCATGCTACTCTCATATATGAGTAAGATTCATATCACTAATGGGAAAAGTTTCATTATGGCCTCTAAAGTTCTAAATCCAAGTGATTGTTCAAAAATTTTTGATATGTATTATATGTATTCAAAGGGTCTATTACAATTGCGCCTATGTACTTTTTAAGACTGACTAGGACTTAAAACACACCAAAGATTGATCAACTGGGGTTTATGCCCAATCTGGGGATCTCAGCATGTACATTTAAAGGGAATCTCAGCAGACACAATCAAAATCATATAGATGATATAATAGTATCACATATATTCTAATGAAATTTGCAAATATTTACATATATTAACAAGAGGAGACACAAGATATTCAAATTCATCATTGTGAATTATTACCGAGATATGAGATCCTTTTTTTGCAAAGAGAAGAAGAAGAAGAAGAAGAAAATCACGTATCCTAGAGGGGACTTAATGTTTTTGTTATCAAATTATCGCACGTTGCGATTAGTGGACTAGTCTTAGAAGGTGGGCTTCGATAGGATTGACACTTGATTGAAGCCTTCCACTAGTTTTTTCAGTTGTGCTCGCATCCAAACAATATTTCCATCTCCGTGCAACTTTTCATACATGCATTATGACAAGAAGCCTCATTTAATAGATGAAGTTGGTCGAGACACCACTTAGCCCTTAAACAAAAAAGCTAGAAGTCGAGTCCATGAAATATATTCCACCGATCTCATGAGTCACGTAAGATATAAGTCGAGATTCAAATACGGGGCTAAAATATGGAAGTGATTGAAAATTAAAGTGGTCAATAAGGTGCGAGAACCAATGCCAATAAATTTAAGACTTAAAAATCGGGGATTTCCAGAAGCTAAACATTCAATTTAATGAGATTACCAGACCGGCTATCATATCAGAGCGGAGTCTATAATATGTGTACACAACTCAATTATTTCAATCTACATGATGTAATTTATACATAATAAGGATACATTCGAAACTTCAAAATTTTCCCTTTTCGATTATCTTAATAAGTGCATCAAAATCACTCGTTAACAAAACTCTAGACACATATACACCTGTCGGGTTCACAATATTGCGTTTATTATTTTAACGTACCAGTGCCCACACGTCTAATTCGCCAAGTTGAGGAAAATTTTTCTTCCCTCACCCCGGAGAATACTCCTGAATTTTTAACGTCCCAAAATTTTGTCAAAGCAGTTTTAGGACTTACTTAGGTCCATTCGATTATCTTAATAAGTGCATAAGAATCACACGTTAACAAAATCTAGACTCGTATACACATACATACAATTATATATATTATTTCCACAAGTAATTAAACTTTAGTGGGACTACTTTGACTCGGAAGTTTGAAACTTGGGGAAGAAAAGGAGAAATTCGACTTTATTATTGACTTTTGACTTGGAATTTCAAGTGCAAATCTGAATCGCTATAAATACACAGCTTGATGATGTGTCAATACATCTCATCTCGTCTTTGCTACATGCTTTTTTCCAAACATTACTTTTTGCGGACACCGCAGTTGTTCTCCCCCATGAAAATTACAACAAAAAACTGTGCTTTCATCCCTTCGATGCTCTTCCTTGCTCTTACGTTGGCCAGCTTCGTCATCCCAGGTGCAAATTCTGTAAAATTCACACACCCACGCAGAAATAAATATGCATATGTCTACACATATATTTCTACTGTCCAAATATTTTGCCGGTATAAACACCATCATCTTGAAAAACAAAGCCACCATGAACTTTTGATCGTGTAGCCATAGATTTTCGTTGGACAATTTAATCGACGTGACCCATTTATTTGTAATGTGAATCATTGATACGTATGCGACGTGAAGAAAATCTCAAAGTCATGGATTTCATAATTTGTTGGGGATAAATACTCTAGGATCTTCCAGAGAGAGGAACGGCAAGGAATTTACGCCAACAATGAAATTAGCTTTCCTAGGATATCAGCTATCTTAATCTATCAAAGAAACCAGCTATCTTCGAAAATAATGAAATTTCAAATAATGTCTCTAATATCCAATTATGTGGATTCTATTTCGACCTGCCAGTTAGAACCTCAAAGAAAATTTCATGTCCATAACCCAGATTACTCTAATTTGTCAATTGATTTTGGGTTTTACTAACAACTTTTTGTTTTTTTTATTCAAATTCCAGCCGCAGGAACCGGAGTCTGCTATGGAACTCTCGGTGACAATTTACCGTCCTCTCAAGAAGTCGTAGACCTTTTCACACAGAACAACATTCCGAGCATGCGGATCTACAATCAGAATCCATCGGCTCTCCAAGCCCTAGGAGGATCCAACATCGAGGTTGTCGTCGGCGTCGCGAATGAGGACCTGCAAGGAATCGGCGCAAGCCAGGACAGCGCAAATGGGTGGGTCCAAGCCAACATACTGAGCCACGGCAATGTCAATTTCAAGTACATTGCGGTCGGCAACGAGATCCAACCGTCCGACCCGGCCGCGAATTCCCTTGTCGCCGCAATGCGGAACATCTGGACCGCAATCGCCAATGCTGGCCTCGGGGGCCAGATCAAGGTCTCCACCTCGGTCGACACCGGAGTGCTCGATGTGGCCTATCCTCCGTCAAGCGGTACGTTCAAGTCGGACCGCATGTGGCTTCTTGGCCCGATCATCAGCTTCTTAGTAGATACCCAAGCCCCTTTGCTCGTTAACATATACCCTTATTTTAGCTACATCTCCAACCCGCAAGACATACAACTTGACTATGCCCTATTTGCGTCCCCCTCGGTCGTGGTACAGGACGGGTCAATGGGGTACCAAAATCTATTCGACGCGATGTTGGATGCGGTCTATTCCGCACTCGAGAGGGCCGACGGCGGGTCGGTGAGAGTCGTGGTCTCGGAAACCGGGTGGCCCTCCGACGGAGGAATGGCGACTTCGGCCGACAATGCAAGGACTTACAACACGAATTTGGTCAGTCAT
The DNA here is from genome assembly GCA_031216235.1 of Syzygium jambos. Lineage (NCBI taxonomy): Eukaryota > Viridiplantae > Streptophyta > Magnoliopsida > Myrtales > Myrtaceae > Syzygium > Syzygium jambos. The sequence goes on along the minus strand of CM062230.1, from coordinate 14,985,750 downwards.
GTGAAGGGAGGGACCCCGAAGAGGCCCGACCAGCCGATCGAGACGTACATCTTCGCCATGTTCGATGAGAATCAGAAGAGCCCGGATTTGGAGAAATTTTGGGGGCTGTTCCATCCGGACAAGCAGCCCAAGTATCCCATCACTCTTAATTAGGACGATCTTGTAATAAAGGAGCGAGCCACAACATAAACATGTTTTGCTCCGTATACGAAAGCGAAAGGAAAAGTTACTTTTGTGGTAACTCCCTATCCATTTACAAAAGTCCCTAAAACACTCGTGAAAGACTATAAAGCATCATTCTTTTTCTTACTTCATTGTCTTTATTTAACTTCGTATTGCAGTCCTTTGGAGTCGATTAGTTTTGTGCAGAAATCAAATTGAAATTCATATTAGTCGGAATTAGTAAGCCATCCCCGTCGAGATGGGGTTTGTCCTGTGGATACTGGATTGGCCCGAATAAATGATGGAGGGCCGAGAGTCATTTGTGATTGATATGAAAGTGGGCATCTTGAAAAATGAGCCACGATGTAGCAGAAATTTCAAAATTTAATGCTCGTGAAGTGGATGTTTGCGTACGAACGAAAAAAAAAAAAAAGAAGTGGATTTTTGTGATATTTTGATTTTTTGTTCTGGTGAATCGAACCCTCTAACCTAATAAGATCATGATGCATCATCCATGCATCAGACAAAAAGGCTTGGAAGTTTTAGGTGGAAAATTAGTTTTTTCTCTTCCTTCTATTTTTCAATTGTTAAAATATGTCTTGAGTTTTGACCAACGATTCGAGCGGGATTTAAAGTGTGGAGATGTGGCCGAACCACTTAGATCAACGGAAGGAAGAATAAAATTTGGTGCTACTTTTTAGATACTAACAAGGTTGCTTAGGGATTCACCCGAAAAGGGACAAAGGGGCTACTGAGATTTTCCTTTTTGGCAGGTGACCTTAAAATGCCCTTCGTTTCTTTTCCTTTAAAAAATATTCCGTCGCACGCCTTTGATTGGTGCATTATAACCATAGACATCACCCGCATTTATTTTTAATTAAATCACATGAGTGATTTTCATATTTGTAAGCCACTCATTAGGAAGCCGGTAGGATAAAATGTCCTCCAATCAAAGATAGAGGAAAACACTGTCCTTTTCAAATTTACGTTAGCTTGAAAGTTCGCAATGAGAAGGTGACACATTGATTGAAGTCTTGAAAATCATTGAGTTCCTTCTGGAGTTCGATCTTCCGATACTCTTGAATGAATGATAGTCACACAATTCGTCTCGTGCCTATGTACACCGATTCCCTCTGTCTAGCTCAAAATTTTAACATACGAAATTGTACAGTATTGACACGGATATTTTTACTAGCGACCTCGAGGTCTTGAAGACATGGTTAGTATAGAGGCGCAGAATTTAACCGGTTGGAACCCATCATGCCAAAGCAACCAGGCCAAACCACAGACGTGGGTGCTGAGATTAGTAAGTTGATCTCTGCATATCACAAAACAAGAAGCCTTCAAGGTTCTACTTTAACAAAACTCTCTTATGCTGAAGTTATTAGGAGAAAATCAAGAATCTTGAGAGTGAAGAAATAAGCTAAAAAGGCAAGAAAGGAGGCCATGAAAGACATTCCCACCGTTATCTATACACAGTGTCTCCCCCAAGCTTGCCCCTCACGAAGCACTTCCGGCGGACTTTTTGAAACCTTTGGCTTCTCAAGCCCTATAAGGTCAGTCTCAACATCATACGAGATGTTGGGACGCATAATAGAAATTTGATACTTTCACTTAGAAAGATAAAAAGCTAAGATGTTCAACTTTGAGCCCGTCAATATATTTAGTTGGACTCGTCTTTACTAAAAAACTTAAGCTCACCAGTTGTGGCCCAACTATGATCTACTTATTGTTTCACATTCCCAATTTGAGACTTTTGTCGCCTAACACCCTCACACCGTCACACGTGCACCTTAACAAATCTCCCTTTCACACGGGAGCCACTTGCGTTAGGCCTACTCTCCTTTAGTCTAGGTATACTTCCACATCAACGTTACCTCAACTCTAGAGTCTCCACCTTGGCTCAGCCGAGTTTGGCAGATGGTGAAGAAAACATCTACCCTTCAGACTCCATCTCAATTGCCTTGGCCTAGCTAAGCCTGACAAAATCCAGGGAACACCATCTGCCACCTCGATTTCGTATTTACATCCAAGACTTTTCTGCCACCTCGATTTCGTATTTACATCCAAGACTTTGCTTAAAATATTGATCAGACACCGATACGCATTGGGAATTATCATCAATCAATCATCGGCTCTAATATCATTTGTTGGATTGACACAACAAAAATCGGATAGATATATACGGGGAGATTGCAAAGAGAGAGTCTAAGTTCGAGCTCATTAATATATGGGATTGAGCAACCTTCACTTAAAAGCCCTAATCAATAAATTATGGGCCAATATTTAATTGCTCCACGTTACAACATCACTTATGTGAGACTTTTTTCTTCTGACACCTCATACGTGCTTCTTCACACAATATAATATAATAACATTGGACTTATTCTGGCTCGGTCTAGAACGGCCCATTTGAGGGATCCACTTTTCTCAGGTACACAACCACATGGAAGGTTTGTCCGAAAGATCGATGGGCCCGATCCATTACTCCGAAGCCGTCCCCTACCCGGTGCAGCCCTGCGGGGGCCTGGGCAAATAAAGAAGGTGCTAATTATAATCACCCTCATCAGCAAGTCATCCTTGCGTCCAAACGGCATCTCATAACGCACCCACAACTCGAACCGAACTGAACCAACCCGAACCCTCTATTCAGTTCGTGTTCCATGCAGTTCGGGTCTCGGGTCGGTTCACAAAAACACGTTTTCTTTTATTTCCGGATCAGGTCAGGTATCAATGGGGGCCCCGGCCATCGACACCCCCATGACTGCTTGGTTAATTTGTTCCTGAATTGATCATCTTCACCGGAGGAAAAAGAGAAGAGAGACTTTTCAAAACTGTCTCATTCCAATCTCGAGACGCAAACCTATAGTCAGTTATGCATTTAATTGCGGGGAACTATTTTCCGAAGTAACTGTTGGAAAAACGTTGATTGCGTTATGGTGGAACCACTGGACTTGGCTGTCGAGTGCGAGAAAAAATCCCGACTTTTAATTGAAGTGGACTTGAACTTTCCAAAGCACGGCGGCTCTTCGCCCCGACCCCCCTTATAAATCCACGGCCAACTTCCAAAGTGATGGCAAAACTACACCTCTCGATTTTTCGTGCTATCTTTATAGTTTTCTTCGCCAATGGCAAAATCTTCCTCCTTTGCTGCAAACTCTCTCTCCATCCCTTCGATGCTGCTCCTTGCTCTACTGATGTTTACAGGCCTGCACAGGACAGGTGAAGTGCTACCTTGTGCATGTGACGGTTTCCTCATGCTGATTTTTCAAGATGAGGCTGGCATTGATGTTCCTTTGTATAGCTTGGTGTTAACTTGATACTTCTTTATGTTTTTGTTGACATAACCTTTTGCATTGCTAATTGTTAGATATGCTAATTTTCTTACCTGGACACTATCATGTTTCTTGCTTCTAAATCGCGCCAAGATGTTCTAAATTTTATGGAATGAGTATACACGAAATAATAGGAGACGTTAAATCCGAGAGAAAATTAAGTTTCTATTCGTGTATATAATTAGAAGAGTGGTTTTACTACAGTTTTTTTAAGGTAGCACTACTGTGAAATGTTACTATTGTCGTGTTTGATAATACATATTTTAAAGTTGTTGCATCTTAAAGTTAACTGATAAGATTTTCCCGCAAATTGTTGCAATTACGAGGGTATTGTAGCTATGAAAATTTTGTCAATCACCTCATAAAAATCGTACCGTCCATTTCACCAATGTAATTGCTGTAGGAGAGCTGTCGGATCTAAAGATATTGATGTGACTTCAGCGCCCCACTTTAGTCCAAATTATTTTTGTTCAATTTTATGACTAATACATAGGTGATGACCCATGCATGTGCATGTGCATCATCGAATGCATTTGATGTGGAGTATTGATTAGAGGTCCCTTACAAAGAAAATCGAAAAATGTCATTGACGCCAATTTTTCGTTGTCAATCCAGGAATTAAAAAAAAGTTATGTTTCTTCTCATCTCCTAATAGAACATCAACAATCATTAACGATCTTAATTTCACCTAATCCCAGCTGCCCAGACAGGAGTTTGCTATGGGATGCTTGGCAACAATCTACCATCTGCGCAAGAAGTTGTGGCCATGTACAAGCAGAACAACATCCCAACCATGCGCATCTACGACCCAAATTCGCAAGCTCTTCAAGCCCTTGGAGGGTCTAACATCGAGCTCATGCTAGGCCTCCCGAACTCCGACCTCCAAAGCATTGCCTCGAGCCAGGCCAATGCAAACACATGGGTCCAGAACAACATCAAGAGCCACGGCAATGTCCGGTTCAAGTACGTCGCGGTCGGCAACGAGGTGAAGCCCTCCGACCCGTTCGCGCAGTTCCTCGTCCCTGCCATGCGCAACGTCCGGACCGCGATCACCAACGCTGGCCTCGGGAGTCAGATCAAGGTCTCCACCGCGATCGACACGGGCGTGCTCGGCGACTCCTATCCTCCCTCGAGAGGCACATTTAAGTCCGACCACATGCCTCTCCTCGGCCCCATCATCAGCTTCTTGGTCGAGACCCAAGCCCCCTTGCTGCTGAACTTGTATCCTTACTTCAGCTACGTCGGCAACCCTAGAGACATCAGATTGGACTACGCACTATTCACGGCGCCGTCGGTGGTGTTCATGGACGGGGCGTTGGGATACAGAAATCTCTTCGACGCAATACTGGACGCAGTCTACTCCGCGCTGGAGAAGGCCAATGGTGGCTCGCTAAAGATCGTCGTATCAGAGACCGGGTGGCCTTCGGCAGGAGGAGGGGAGGCGACGTCGCTCAACAACGCGAGGACTTACAACACCAATTTGGCCAAGCACGTCAAGGGAGGGACCCCGAAGAGGCCCGCCGGGCCGATCGAGACGTACGTGTTCGCGATGTTCGATGAGAATCAGAAGAGCCCCGAGTTTGAGAAGTACTGGGGGCTTTTCCTGCCGAACAAGCAGCCTAAGTACTCGATCAGTCTTAATTAGGAGAGGATCTTGTGATGTGCTATTAGGGGGTGCGATAAGGGCATGTTATTACCCCATGAGAATAAAAGGAGCACTGCAAGTCGAATCGATTTACGTACTTCAATAAAAGTATGGTGAAGATGGTGAAGGAATTAATCCTCCGTTTCAATGATTTCTTTCTTTCTTTATTTTGACCATTGACTGGTGTCGATAGTACTTGGCTCGATTTTCACGCATCAGAGTAAGTTCACCTTAACTTAATATTCGATCGACTCTGATAATTTCATCGTGTCCTTGAGATGGATGTATACGTCTGTGGAAGTGTGGAAGGGGTCGCAATAGGAATTTCTAGAGTTCTAGTAGCAATGCTTATGACGTGAATATTTTCACAAGAAAAAAATACTAAAAATTTCATTTGAGTCCTAAAATTTTAATTCTTGTTATATGGGTCATAAAAGCTTTCCAAATTCATTCGTCGGAGTCTCATGATGAGATACTCTACTAGTAACAACTTACCTTTTCCCAAAAAATTCGTGGATCCGACTAAGTCCCGCTAAAAATCACAAGTTATCGTCGTACGGCATTTTTCATTGTAATTGATTCCATTTAACTACAGCACCTATCGACTCGATCAATATAACATTTTATCAACATGTGGCATATAATCCCATCAGAAATGGTATTAGCAGCAACGGTAGTTTCTATGGCGCTTGAACGGTAGCCGACGCGGCACTTCTATAATAATGCTCGAGGAGTTGTCGAAGTTGCTCGTCCCTTCCCACTTTTTTTCTCTCTAAAGAAAAGAAGAAAGTAATTACAATTTTCAAAGGAGGTTGTAACCCTCTATCAAGCATGCGTGTTTCTGGTCCTAATCCATTAGGAGAATCCAACATCAGGCTTAGTTAGATATCCAGGACACTGATTTCGAAAAGGCATTGGTAATGATTAATGATTGGGAAAATAGCACAAATAATTTCTCAACTTTTGCCTAATTTGCAATGTGATCTTTAAACTTTTAATTTATTCAATGTGATTCATGAATTTTAGTCCAATGTGTAATATGGTCTTTGAACTTTGATTTGTTTGATATCGTCCCTGAACTTGAATTAATGGAAGGATAACATTAAACATTTTCATACAATTCAGAGGTTAAATTGCATATAAACCAAAAGCCCAGGGACCACGTTAAATAAATTAAAAGTTCAGGGATCACATTGCACATTGGGCTAAATTTCAGGGATTATTTATGTTGTTATCCCTTAATGCTTCTAGCCAAAGTGAATGCCAAACACAGTGATTCAGGGGCTTGCTCTGTTCACAGCTCCTTTGTGCCCTCGAGGAGGCTGATGGTGGGCTCGCTACAAATAGTCAGTCACCAGAAGTGTCCATGTCCTTGGGATGGTGGAAGGCCGTCAATCTACAGTGCAAGAACTTATAAACACGAATCCAGTTGCAGATGTGAAGAGGAGGAACTCCAATGGACCCTTGAAGGGCCTGTAGATATTAAATAAGAACGTCTTCCAAATGTTGGATGAGATTAAAAAGGAAACCGGGTGCAAGAAGTTTGACGTTACGAACTCAATTTGCAGTATTTGTGTTGAGGAACTTCGTTACTGAAGGTCTGGACTTGATCTTCATCTTCGAGCTGTGCATAAGCCGATAGTCCACGGAGACAAGAAGTTTTTTCCATGTCAGACCCTTGCCAGCTCCGACGAACATGCAGCTCCAATTTGTCAAATTTGGAGCCGAAGGGATGATTACGAAAGTTATGAAAGTTAAAGGATTTGATCAGACGAATTAAAAGTTCAAGACTTGGATTGGAAAAATGCGCAAGTCCAGGGACTAAAGTTGGACTTTCACCAACAAAAAGAACAGCACGATGTCCATTCGATCAAGAGGAAAGTTTTTGTAACAGGGCAAAGAAAGAAACTAAAATTACACAACTGGTATCTTGAAAGGAAACTATCCAACCCAAACCCACTCTTTGTTGCAGGGGATGCTCTTCCAAAAAAGCCAAAAAGGAAAAAAGAACAAAAAAGGCAAAGCTCAAACAGATGCAATGGCAACTACAAGCACCCTTTTAAAACCAGCACCAAAATAAACAAAAAGCATTGGCTATTACCTACTGATGGATTATGTACTCAAAAAATATTCCACACATCCGTGGCAAGAGAAGACACCGAGTAAATTAGTTTCAATCTTGTGTGGCCTCGGTGACAGGTGAAGCACGGGTTTGGAGTTCTGACAGGTCAGTATCGACGACTGGTGCCTTCTGATACTCTTCGAGAAGTCGCGATGCTCCTATTTGTGCTCCCGTAGTCTCCATTATTGAAAGAGTATGAAAGAGAGAGTCCATTATTGCAGAGCAAACTCTGATCGTGCGTTGTATCAAAGTATCCAACTCGCTGCTTTGGCGTGCTCAAGGACCTGGCTTTTGCCTTTGCCGATTCGGTGATCACCATGTAAGTAGGAAAAACTGGTGAACTAGGAACGGTGCCGTCGTCCGTGATTGATAACTGTTTCGCATGACCAAATGATCTCCTTGGTAGAGAAGGAATGTTCAGCAGTTCACTTAAATCCTTGTCTCGAGTGCTTCCCAGCTTCTCTCGTCTAATTTCGCGTCTGTTGCCACTATTTGCATCTGAATGCGTAATGGGCATTGAAGTCTGCAGTCTCTCATCTGTGTAAGCATCTGAGTCAGGCCACGGCTCTAGGCGGCAGCTCCACCTCCCATAGTCCTTGGTCCATTGAAATTCTTCTGGAACTTGAGGACTTCGTCCTTCCTGAGAAAATGCAAAAGCTCCAATGAAGGAAATAATTAGGTCCATCCAATGAATTATATTCGGGTTATTAGGATTTGAGCTAATACAAATGTCTTTGTCCATAAGAATGAGAGTTGTGACAGCATGGAAATACCCGGTGGGAGTATGAAAATTTCTTCATACGCTCTCTTTTGCTCATTGCGTCTTGCTTCCTCAGCAGATTGGCTTCAAGGTCTGCCTTTGAGTATGTGCTGCAGTTCCAACCCCTCTGGCTGGGGCAATCGAGCTGCTCGACACAAGGACAATGTTTCTAGTAGTATTAGCCTTATAAAATTAGAAGTACTATTTAGTAACTACTGGACATCAATCTACGGTTTATGGGACAAAATTACAAATGATGATTCAAGGGGTAAAAAGCAGTGTGGAAAAGTAGATTTGGATGCCACAAATCTCATCTACCTTTGTTTCCATTTCCGCCTGTTCTCTTCTGGGCTTGGAGAGATCTTTCTTTTCACAAACTTCACAGCCTCCAATTCTGGATGCACTCCTTTGTAGGACAGATGGTTGCATACTCGCACTGGAGGGAGGCAAACACTTCAATGTGGCAACTCTTTGGCGTCTGACAGCTCTGCCACGGGCAATAGCTTGTAGCCTCACCAGTCCTTTCAGTGCACGGAACGCCCTCCTCGCCTGTTTGAACTCTCGACGAGCAAGATTGTCAGAATAACAAAGTCATGTTCATTTCAAATGAAATAAAAATCGATGCCACAAATTAAGCTGGCACGTGTCTTATGATACTCATCCGAGGAAATTCCACATTGCTTCTAGATTCTCCATAAGAATCATTAGATAATAACAGATGGCTGCAAAATTTGTTAAGTTCATTAGATATGGCCAAATGGTAGCAAACAAGGTTCAAAGAATTGAAACAAATGTTCAATTGTTTCAATTTCTACATTGGTGTCTCTACGCAGATTTGAGGAATAGAAGCCAAGACGACATAAAGAATCGTACTAATTCTCAGGAGCATTTTATTGAGTACTAAGAAACTACAAATAGAACTAGATGTGCATGAGTTGCTGCCAGAATGAGGTGATTACAATGTGATTGAGAAATTGCCGAGTAATAACTTCAATCTCATCCATTCTTCCACTCTACGTGCTAATAATCTTTCTACAAATTGGTAAAGTTAGCTCTTCCCACGAGATTCAGACTCAGCAGGATTGGGACTGAAAATATCTCACACCAAATGTCCCAAGTGATATATGTGAAACGTTAGTTTCATGAAGTCAGAAATTTATTATCTCACTAAGTGCCAGAGTAACAACTACACTCACAAGATATGCCCGGAAAGCGCTTTGAATACTGATGGCAGCCAAGTGTGGATCTCCTCTGTAACTGCAATGCTGCGATTGAGAAGCGCTGGTCAACCGGACCACCTCTGCTGCTGCATGGGCGGCTGCAACCGCTGCCTCGGCAGCGGCCGCAGTGGCCATGGCAACTGTCAGAGCATGCTTCCTCTGTTCCTCCATCGCTTGACTCAATTTCGGATGTGGTGCAGCAAGTTGAGGGCATTGGTTAAGCTTAAGCCCTCCAAACAGCCACTCATATTTCCTTGACTTCTGCATTCAACACCCAAAATAAATGTATTTCCTCACAAAAGCTCTATTGAACAGGAAAAAATAGGGGTTTTAGGACTACCTTTTCTGCTTTTCCTTTTGAGTCAGGGACAAAGAGCCTCTTTATCCAGCTGAACCAACACATCTTCTTACCCATATAACATTCAGGAATAATCTATCTCGACTTCATGAAACGCTATTGACGATCAAGAAGCTTTCAAAAGAAACAAAAATCCATGCCTTCACACGAAGAATAATCACAATCCTGAGATGGAATTCAAAAGTCCCCACAAAACAAAAACTTAGTCCACAAAACAAAGATATCTCTTTCGTCCCATCAAAGCCCATCCTAGCCAAGTCCTAAGACATTAACACCAACATCACCAAAAGTACAGACAAGGTCAAACAGTAGTGATTCCAGTACCCAATTGAATTGTGCACGTATTAAGAGCTTCATCAAAGAACCGCGCAAGTGGTTAAACACTGCCACGGCATCTATGCCAGATAAAGACTGGGCAGTGACATGCGTTACTGAGGAAACTTGCCTCTTTATAGCATCAACCACATAAACCCAAAAAAAAAAAAAAGAAGAAAAGTACGCAAACTTGACCTCAACTGCACAGCATGTATGTATACAGTCCTAACCCACCCCTAATACAGTCCTAACCCACCCCTAAAATGAAAAGAAGGAACCCAACATTCTCAGATAACATAGTGCACTGTTCGATACCTTAAAGAACTCATTGGACATCAGCACCAATTAGACGGGCATTTCTTGAAGCAATTTGGCAAGAGCTTGTCAAGCCAAACCCCGCTCAGTTTCACATAAGCAAGCAGAGAGAGAGAGAGAGAGATGTGTACCTGTTCACTTTTCAGTGTGTCTGATCCCAGTTTTATATAGTTGGTGATGCAAGAATTCAGAGTGATAACAGGGAGAGAAGGTGATGACTAGAAATCAAAGGGTGGTCTCTTTCAAGCTTCATCGTGGGGGACCTCTTCTTTACATTTTTCTCAATCTCTCCCACAAAACAGTCACTTTCACAACTGCCACCTGAGTAGTTGTTCTCAAGCGCCTCTATTCGGTATCCCTTCAATTTACCATCCTGACCTTTCGATCTGTGTCAGTTCAGTGCACTCATTAAACAGCCATTCCAATCGATCGAACTCCGCGGATCTCGAAGCATGCCTTCCTCTCATGGCGAAATCACTATTTTAAAAATCGAATTATTCCAAATTAAATATGCTTGATAAGTGAATGAAGGCGCAAATTAATTGGGGTGATCGGTTTTTGGGCAGTTTGCTTCTTGCCCAGGAACCAGGAATTGGACCGATGCTCCTTGGCACTGAACCGAAGCAGATCGACTGATCCTGTCCGGTTCTCAAATGGGCCAATAAAACCGGTGGTATATTCAACTTTTTGTTTATTTATCATTAATGTTCAAGATGAAATTGAAGATGATTTTTATAATCAAGGTATTTCTACAATTAGTGAGTTACGTGTAATATTGAAAGTTTTACGGAGATTTTTTCAAATTGTGGCAAAATTTAGTTGGAATGAGCAATTACTGTTGTGTTTTGATTTCTTCTTGTCATCTTATTCATGTGTATAAGCAAACGTAGTTGCTCCAACCATGTCATTTGTGAAATGGGAGATAGATTAGGTTTTTTTTATTATAGATTCTTAAGAAATAAAAAAAAATAGAAAATTTTGTTCGATCTGGGTGGATGATTCCACATCTAGAACTAGGAACCGGACCAATGCCTCTAAGAAACGCCCAAAATTTGGCAGTTTGGTCAAGTTTGAACATTTCCTTTTACTCACCCCTACTAATTAGCGGGACCCTTTTATTTAATCTAGGTTCAAAGCTTCATTTATGCATAAAATGGTGCATGTAATGGTTACTTTCCTAAGTTCGCGGGTTCGTGCCCCATGGCTACTTATTGCACTCCATGGATTGTTGTTGAGCACAACACCTAAATCTCATTTCAGCCAATATAAAATTTGATAGATGGTGATGGGATAGAAGGTGATTTAGCTGTTGAGGGCTACTTTTTTCCTTGCAGAACACACCCCTCGTACGAGATCGACATGCCATGTCTTTGGAGAGTGTTTACTCCGAAACACTTCACCAAATTCTTCCTCCATTGTCATTCAAAACTTTGAAATTAACCCGCCAAAATGCAATTAGAACTGCCGGATTTCCCGTCGCAGTTCAAGACCACCAACTACGTCCTAAGACTCGGTCAACTAACTATTCATGAGACATTTCTCCAGGTAGACGGATTAGATTGACAAAAATGTTAGTGCCCTGAATTTTCTTTGCTTCAACATGGCCCATCCAAGTCCATTCACAAGAATAAAATCGACCCTACGTTCAAGGACACCATGTGAACAAGAACATTTTTCTTGACCCCAACTTTATTTTTGGGCCATACATTTCTTGACCCTAACTAATGTCTATATACTAGACCCAACCTTGTTGACAACCTATCTTTTTCCCTTTTTTTTATTCATTCTTTTTTTCATCTCTACGATGAAAACCGCAACTCGTAAAACGATTAAATTATGTCTCCGTCCTTTTTATTTCAAAAAAGAAGTTGAATTAGGGGTGAGCATAATTTTAAGGTAAAACCTGAAACTTGAGAATCAAACCGGTGGTAACCCGTCGGTTCCGGGTTCTATGGTATACAGAGTAGATTTCAGGTTTCACGGGTATGTTCCAAGTTCTAAGTAGGTGAAACCTAGAACCCGAAATCTAAAATATTTTTTTGTGTTTTTCTTGGTGTAAGTCTTCTTGTGATTCTGCGGAATTCAATGATGTCCGATGATGATTGTATAATCTAGAATTACTAGTATGAGCTTTTATTTTATGACTGAGACTTTTATTTTGTTAATGTTTTATATTTTTTGTGTGTCTAAATATAAATTATGGTTAATGGATTGTAATAGTAAGTGGTGGTCATTACTATAATCGTTTAATTAATAATACAAGTGAAATTTAAGTGGAACCTGTACGGAACATGGAACTTTCACCCCTAACTAAATCTAACAAGAATTTTATCATCTGGGTAATTATTGCATTGATGCACCAACTCCGAGGGAAAGTCGTACGTAGTAAATGAGGAAGATTAACGTACGTAAGTTAGGTAATTGAGGAGCGGGACTACATGAATCTCGGTCCTTTCTTTTATTTTGGCGTGATGCAAGGAGGGAGGGCGAAGCCTCTTCTGAGCTGTAAATAGTCCCCAAGATGTGCCATCAATGTGGTGGGGGACTATGCCTTTTTTGCTTATTATAATCATATTTTGTTTGGCTAAACAAAGTAGTTATAAGAAAAAAAAAATATGCGAGCAATTTCCTTTTCTAATAAGCCCAAGATTTTAAGCAAATCATGAGGAAGTACTTGTTAGGATTTTGGCATCCAAATCCTATAGAATTGAATGAAAAGTGTATGGATGAAAGTGTCCCACATAAGATAGAAGAGGTGATGGGAGATGATTTATTTTGAGGAGCCTCTCAAATGGATTTGGGCCCCAAGGGATACCTTACTTTTGTGGAAGGGAGAAGACCTATACCAAGCTACATTGGTCCCCCCGCGTGGGCGTCGCCGCTGCCCGGCTCGATCCGGGCCCATTCTCTATCAGTTTTTTTATTTTTTTTCGAACAGAAGCATTGTTAGAAATTAATTAATTATTTTTTTTGGACAAACAAACATGTATGTTCGTGAGGTTCGGTTTGCCCAAACGAAAACCGCTTCGGTTCGAGTTAGCCTTCGCGATTGTTCACGAACCGAACTGAGTCTTCGACTGTTCACAAATCGAACCAAGTCTTCAACTGTTCATGAACCGAACCGAGTCTTCAACTGTTCATGAACCGAACCGAGTCTTCAACTGTTCATGAACCGAACCGGTTCAAGTGAACCTTCGCTACTATTCACGAATCAAACGGGAACCGCAAGCGAGTCTTCATTACTCGCAACTCTTCATTTTCGGCATATACAGATATCCGAACAGTTTAGTTTGGACGGTGACACTTCGTGGCATTTATATTCCCGCGAGACATTTTTCGACGCATTCTAGACAATTTTCACTTCATCATTATCATTTTGTGCGATTATTCTGCGAAGTTGTGTTCAAAGGTATCCTCTGAATACGTACCACTTCGGAGGAACGAGATCCGTTCTATCATGGGAGACGATTGTCCAATATCCTCGGGTACTGATTGAGGGGCCAAATTCGTCTTAAGGACACAACGTTACTTCGTTGGGCTCATATCAACATTCTTTTTATTATTTGTACTGCTTTCAGGTTAGTTTTCTTGACGTTTATTTCAATTTCTGGTATGCGAACTTAGCTGACAACAATCTTAAGACGAATTCTTCGGTTCTGTTCGTATAATGATTTGCATAGTCTATGTATTCTTATGCGTTGTTCATTGAGTTTTTCTGTCAAATATCTAGATTGGCATTCCTTTAAGTTGAACCTTTGTTATTCGTATGCTTCTGAGTTAATACAAGTATTATGCATAGTTCGTATGTTCCTTGTCATAGTCATATCGGAATACGATTCTGTTCATACATTTGGTCCTGTTACAATTTTTCAATTTTGTTCGTAAACAAATTTTTCGTTTCTATTCATATTAAAATTTTTAATTCTATTCGTGAACAAGTTTTTCGTTTATGTTCATATTAAAATTTTCAATTCTATTCGTGAACAAGTTTTTCATTTTTGTTCATATTAAAATTTTCAATTCTGTTCGTGAACAAGTTTTTCGTTTTTGTTCATATTAAAAATTTTCAATTCTGTTCATGAACAAAAGATTCTGTTCGTAGTCATATATTTTCGATTCTGTTCGTGAATATGTTCTGTTTTGGAATTTCAGAAATGGCTTCGACTTCGACTTCGGTCAACCCTATTCTGAATCACGGAGAAAAGCCAGAAAAGTTCAATGGTACGGATTTCAAGCGATGGCAACAAAAGATGTTGTTCTATCTCACGACCTTGAACTTGGCTAGATTCCTCAATGAGGATGGTCCTAAATTGGATGTTGGAGAGACAAATAAAGAAAAGGTTGCTGCTGTGGATGCATGGAAACATTTTGACTTCCTGTGTCGTAACTATGTCCTCAATGGTCTGGACAATACTCTCTATAACGTCTATAGTCCGCTAAAAATGGCTTAGGAGTTATGGGATAGTCTGGACAAGAAATACAAAATCGAAGATGCCGGATTGAAGAAATTCATTGTCAGTAAATTTCTAGACTTCAAGATGGTTGATTCAAAGACCGTCTTAAGTCAGGTTCAAAAGCTTCAAGTGATTATGCATGATATTAATGCTGAAGAAATGACTCTAATCTGCATTCATTGAAAAACTGCCACCATTCTGGAGAGATTTCAAAAATTATCTCAAACACAAGAGAAAGGAGTTGTCACTTGAAGACTTGATTGTTCGGTTGAGGATTGAGGAAGACAATAGGCTCTCTGAGAAGAAAGTTGGGAAGAACTTAGAGGTTTCAAAGGCCAATGTTGTTGAAGAAGGATCGAAACCCAACAAGAAGAGGAAAATGCCTAGCAAGTCTGAAGAGGGATTCACCCAAGGCCTGAAGAAGTTCGTTGGCAAGTGCTTCATCTGTGGCAAGTCTAGACATCGAACCAAAGACTGCAGAGCCAAGAAAAGACAAAAAACTCAGGCTAATGTGATGGAAGAGATTTTCAATGGTGTTGATAATATCAATCTGATTGCTATGATATCCGAGTGTAATATGGTGAGAAATACCAAGGAGTGGTGAATTGATACTGGAGCAACTCGTCATATCTGTGCAAACAAATCGATGTTCTCATCCTACACAACTGTAGGGGGTGATGAAAAACTTTATATGGGTAATTCATCAACCTTTAAGGTTGAAGGTGTCGGAAAGATTGCTCTGAAGATGACATCTGGAAAGATTATGACACTAAATAATGTTCTGCATGTGCCAGATGTTCGCAAGAATTTAGCGTATGAATCTCTCCTTAACAAGAATGGCTTCAAGTTGGTTTTTGTATCTAATAAGTTTGTACTATCAAAAAATGATATGTATGTAGGAAAGGGTTATCTGAGTGATGGTTTGTTCAAGCTGAATGTAATGACAGTTGTAACCAAGGATGATTTGAATAAAGTTGCTTCTACTTATGTGCTTGAGTCTTCTAATATTTGGCATGCTAGACTAGGACACGTTAACTATAAATCGATAAAGAAATTAATGAATATGGGACTGTTGCCGAAGTTTGACTATCCAAGTGAGAAATGCCAAGTGTGTGTTGAATCTAAATTTTCTAAGCCTCCTTTCCATTCTGTAAATAATAGAGTTACAGAACCTTTAGATTTAATACACATAGATAAATGCGATATGAAATCAATACCGTCAAGAGGTGGTAAGAAGTATTTTATCACATTTATAGATGACTGTTCAAGGTATTCTTATGTTTATTTGCTTAGTAGCAAAGATGAGGCTGTGAATGCTTTTAGAACGTATAAATTTGAAGTTGAAACTTAGTTAAATAAGAAAGTTAAAATGATAAGAAGTGACAGAAAAGATGAATCTGAATTTCCTTTTGAGGAAATTTGTACTGAATTTGGTATCATTCACCAAACAACTGCTCCTTATACACCACAATCAAATGGTGTGGCGGAAAGGAAAAATTGATCCCTAAAGGAAACAATGAATGCATTGTTGAACAGTTTTGGTTTACCGCAGAATTTGTGGGGGGAAGCTGCCTTAACAGCAAATTTTATTTTAAATAGAATACCCCATAAAAAGACATAACAAACTCCCTATGAGAAATGGAAAGGCAAAATGCCTAACTTGAATTATCTCAAAGTATGAGGGTGTTTGACTAAGGTTGCGGTTCCTAAGCCTAAAAAGGTTAAGATAGGACCAAAGACTGTTGACTGTGTTTTTATCGGATATGCTCAGAATAGCAATACATGTCGTTTTCTTGTTCACAAATCAGAGATCCCAGATATACATGTTAATACGATCATTGAATCAAGGGACGCTTCGTTTTTTGAAAATATATTTTAGTATAACATAGTATATGAGCCAATTGATAATAATAAGAGGCCTCGAGATATTATATCTAGAAGTGATCCAATGAAGGATGAACCTAGACGCAGTAAAAGACAAAGGACTTCCACGTCTTTTGGACCTGATTTCTTAACGTATCTGTTAAAGAATGAGCCTCGAACATTCAAAGAAGCTGTGACATCGCCACAAGCCCCATTCTAAAAAGAAGCTATCAATAGTAAAATTGAATCCATCTTATCAAACCATACATGGGAATTGGTTGATCTTCCTCCTGGTAATAAACCACTACAATGTAAGTGGATTTTCAAGAGGAAAATGAAAGCGGATGGTGCTATTGATAAATATAAGGCTAGGCTTGTAGTAAAAGGATACAAGTAATGAGAAGGTCTTGATTATTTTGATACTTATTTACCTGTTACTAGAATTACATCTATAAGGATGCTAATTGCCATAGCAGCGGTGCATAAGCTTGAAATCCATCAAATGGATATGAAAACGGTTTTCTTAAACGGGGATTTGGAAGAAGAAATATATTTGGAACAACCTGAAGGGTTCATTATTCTAGGATAAGAGAATAAAGTATGTCGGCTTATCAAGTCACTCTATGGATTGAAATAAGCACCAAAACAATGGCATGCTAAATTCGACCAAGTCATGTTGTCGAATGGTTTTAAGATTAATGAGTATGATAAATGTGTATATGTTAAGGACACTCATAATGGTTTTGCCATTTTGTGCTTATATGTAGACGACATACTTATAATGGGCAGCGATAGTGAGGTTGTTAAGGTGACCAAGCGCATGCTCACAAGTAAATTTGATATGAAAGATATGGGGGTTGTAGATGTTATTTTAAGAGTTAAAATCCATAAGACATCTGGAGGATTAGCTCTATTCACAATCCCATTATATTGATATGATTCTTGAAAAGTACAAGAATATAGATATCATACCAGTAAAGACTCCGATAGATGTTAATTTACATCTTTTAAAGAATACTGGTGAAAGTAAGGCTCAAAATGAGTTTGCTAGTATACTAGGTAGTCTAATGTATGTCATGAACCGTACTAGGCCGGACATAGCTTGTGCTGTGAGCAAGTTAAGTCGATTTATAGTTAATCCAAATAAAAATTATTGGAAAGCTATGAAACATTTATTAGGCTACTTAAAGCACAAGATTATACTTTGCATTACACAGAATATCCAGCAGTACTCGAAGGATACTGTGATGCAAATTGGATAGGCAACACTAAAGACACAAAATCGACAAGTGGATATGTATTCACACTTGGTGGGGCGGCAGTATCTTAGAAATCATCCAAACAAACTTGTATTGCTAGATCCACTATGGAATCAGAATTTATTGCTTTGGATAAAGCCGGTGAAGAAGTAAAGTGGCTTAGAAATTTCTTGGAAGATATTCCTAATTGGCCTAAATCAGTGCCCGCTGTATGTATACATTGTGACAGTCAAGCGGCAATAGGAACGGCAAGGAATGTCATATATAACGGTAAGTCTCGATACATACGTCGAAGACATGACACGGTAAGACAACTTTTTTCTAGTGGAATTATCACTATTGACTATGTGAAGTCAAAAGATAATGTTACGGATTCATTGACAAAAGGCCTAACTAGAGAGATGGTTACGAAAACATCAAGGGGAATGGGTTTAAGGCCTATAAACAAGTCATCATAGCGGAAACCCTACCTAGTTAACTGGAAATCCTAAGATCTAGATTTAAAGGGACAACTAAGTTATGAAGACAGTGTAGAGTACTGTCAAATTTTTTACTCATTACCGGATGAAGAAGGTGCTAATATGTGAAGGTTAAGCAAAAGCTTTTAATGATTCTGAATTGAGTATGTGATATACTATATGTTTAGAAATCACCTATGTGAGTGTGAAGTGAGGGCCGCTTCTGTGAGAATTGAAAAGGCCGAATTCTCTAAAACACTCATGAGACCAGGCGGTGTTCATGGCCAAAACGAACACAATAGTGAGAACCAATTTTGTTCGAGAAACAGTTGTGTGATTTCTATTGTCTAGGTTTACACCAAATGTCGACAGTTCAAAGACATCAAGTCTACTGATTGATCGAGTAAGTCCGATAGGTTTCACTAAGGAAAATTCAAAGTCTCAGACTACTTATCATGATGCATCGTTTTTTTATGGAATAATCTCACTTTGCATCTCATGCATACATGAAGAGTCATGATATCATAACTTTTCATTCATGTGGGGGATGTTGGGATTTTGGCATCCAAATCTCATAGAATTGAATGAAAAGTGTGTGGATGAAAATGTCCCACATAGGATAAAAGAGGTGATGGAAGATGGTTTATTTTGAGGAGTTTCTCAAATGGATTTAGGCCCCAAGGGGTACCCCACTTTTGTGGAAGGGAAAGGACCTACGCCAAGTTAGGTCGGTCCCCCTCGCACGCGTGCCGCCGCCATCCAGCCGGCTCGGTTCGGTTCTCTGTCGGTTTTTTATTTTTTATTTTTCGAACAAGCACGTTGTTAGAAATTAATTAATTATTTATTTTTTGAACAAACAAACATGTCTGCTCGTGAGGTTCGATTTGCCCAAACGAAGACTGCTTCGGTTCGAGTGAGCCTTCGCGACTGTTCACGAATCGAACCGGAACCGCAAGTGAGTCTTCATTACTTGCAACTCTTCATTTTCGCCATATGCAGATATCCAAACAGTTTAGTTCGGACGGTGACACTTCATGGCATTTATATTCCCGCGAGACATTTTCCGACGCACTCTAGACATTTTTCACTTCATCATTATCATTTTGTGCGATTATTCTGCGAAGTTGCGTTCAAAGGTATCCTCTGAATACGTATTACTTCGGAGGAATGAGATCCATTCTATCATGGGAGACGATTGTCCAATATCCTCGGGTACTGATTGAGGAGCCAAATTCATCTTGAGGACACGACGTTACTTCGTTGGGCTCGGATCAACATTCTTTTTATTATTTGTACTGCTTTCAAGTTAGTTTTCCTGACGTTTATTTCAATTTCTGGTATGCGAACTTAGCCGACAACAGTCCTCACTTTTTCCTCCCCTCCTTTTTCTCTTTTCCATAAAATGCTGAAAATAGAAAATTTCTGGCAGAAGGATTTAGCTTTGGTCATTCCCTTTTGCTAATACACATATCATTTGCATTCTAACTTTGGCACATGGTAAAAGAAAGGGTTCAGTAATTTTTTTGATATTATATTCTTTGGGAGTGGCCAGAAAAGGCAAAATTTTTCTTTTGGGGGTCAGAAAAGGAGTAATTTGTTTAATTAAAGAGGAGTTGTTGCATGTTAAATGGAGAAAGCGACAGGCTAAGCTATTATTGTGCCACATGATCTACATCAGGCATTTATTGTTTAAAATTAACGTTGTTTGATCCATGCTAGCGAGCATTAACTAGACCCATTTAACTAAATCCATTTGAAAAACACATTTTCCTAAGATTTCTCTGCATGTTGATTGATTTGGTCCATCATATTTTACCAAAACTAAACGTATAAGAAATTAGCCCATATCAATTATGATTGGTTATGCTTAAGGCAAAATTACATAACCAAATCATCATGAACGAGCATAACAAGTGAAAGCTAGTCAGATAGAAAGTAAGATCTAGAATACAAAGTTCCAAAGTTTAATACCAGCATGACTGCACTTTACAATGAAAGTTGCTTAAGTTCAAAGCGTGGATGGCTTAATCATTGTGACTTTAAACGAACCACTTTTGACCAGTTCAATCACAAAAGTAGATTAGCTTCATTAGAAAAATGGGCAGAGATCGAAACTCGTCAAATGCTTGAACGAGGTCTCATGAGCTGAATCGAGTGTCTATGATTCACATCACCATCTCTGTCACAATAATCACACACACTTCTCCCCATTGCCGAACAACGCCTCTGATGCATGCTGAGCAAGCTGAAAAAGTGAAGTCGCATCATTGTCGTATTAGTTTAAGCTCAGTTAGAAAATGCTTCTTCCCCTGCATTTCTTTTGCATCAAATCCCATGTGCTGGAGAGCGGCGGATAAAGGGCGTGACTGGTCCACAAAGTCTCACCAGCAAAAGAAAGTGACTTTGATCACAAAAATCGCCATATGGGTTGTGAACTGACAGTTCTATTTTCGTTGTAATCCTTAGTTATATTGGAGATACCTAGGGATTTCATTTGATAATATGTTGATTCTATGTATCTCTCATAAGGTAACACGTATATCTCTCTATGATTGTGCATATTTTGATTGACATATACTATCTTAGATGGTCATCTTATAAAGCCAATAAATAAGTTGATGAACTCTTCGTTATGATACATTGAATTATACAAAAATTCGATATTACTCTCTTCTGCATTCTCCTCTTCATTACCAAAGCCTCATTTCCTAAGAAACCCTAGTGCGCTTGGTGCATCTCATGCACCCGTAGCAAAATAAATCCATGTGAGTGTCTGATTCCCGTCTGAGTAAGCGACGCATCAACCATAAATCCACCATGCCTAACATTGTGTAGTGCTAGTTTTGACCATTTCCGCTATTTGATTTCATGGCGATCGAAGATTTTGGGACAATGTTCGAATTATTTTATAGAAATAACCTATTCTACTTTCCCAGAGGATTTGGCCTAAGCCTAAACTGTTGAAATATGCAATTAAGGAGGGAATTGGGGGCCTGTAAGATTTGATCTCAGGACCTTCTACTCTGATACCATGTAAAATTCTATGAGATCCTTGGTAACCGTTCCAAATACTTAAGTTGTTAAAATAAGGCGTGTTTTATTATTTAAATATTTTAAAAGTAATGCTCATGACAATGGGATGGCATGCGACATGATGTGTTGACTTATCTCATTTTGCGAAGTTTGCTGCATTTTGTCCTGTAGTTGATCAAAACCTTGAAAAAAGAAAAAAGAAGCCCAAATGGATTGAGTAACGAGAATCGAAAATCTTTAGCTTCTTTTGGTTTAGATACTTTGACATACTTTCTTCTATAGCAATAGTGGGATAGCATAATCCGTGTACAAAGGCATTTGAGGAAGTGGGATTGTAATCAAACATAAGTTCACTGGGAAACCAGTTTTATATGTTTACCGATCTCAATATCTCTCGTATTTTTTATCCATGTTGGTTAGCATCGCAAGGTATCCAGAAATGGTAGCGCAAGCACGATGACGAATTAATCTCGAGTCTCTTGCAAACGAACATTGATACCACCCGCCTGGGTGGCGTTGCTGGAGCGCGCACTCTTCCTCTCGCAAAAGGTTGAGTGTTCGAATCCCGGGCGCCGCAGGGTGACTTAACCGGTGGCACGTGTGTGGTGGCCGGCACGTGTGTGGTGGCCAGCACGTGTCGCCCCCAGGGTTTACTCCCCGGCTGTCGGCCGTGCGGGGGTTCCCTGGGTTACAAAAAAAAAAAAAAAACATTGATAATGCAAAACCGTCCATTCTCAAAAGGGGTGGCGATCTGTATGTCCTGTTATGAAGTGTGCATCGTTCATCCTCAATTCATATCTAAACAAAAGAACTCAAATTCCGGCCAACATGCCATAGCTGCTATGAGATATATATCTTCTCTGCCCAACGTAATATAATTAGGAAAAGAAGACCAAGTTTTCCTCCTCCATACCCGCCTTTCGATTGATTGGTTACAAATATAAACATCGCCCACATTCATTTTAAGATCTCTAAACCGCAGCGGCTTGTAGACTTGCTGCCGAAAGCTCTTTCCCACTCCATCGCAGCCGGAACAAGCGGGGCGGTCTATGGCGAAAGAACAAGAGTGCTTCTTCGTTCATAAGGCCATCCTCAAATGAGTTCTGGGCTTTTAGAACTCTCCGGTTTTACTCGTAAAATGGTTTGCTTTCTAGCCCGAAAGTCAGAAGGAAGGGGGCTTGATTTGAGAAATCCCATCTCATCCCAGCCCAAAAGCAGAGTTTATCCCGACAGAATCAGTCTGAGACTCTCTGACTGACTCGCTTGTGTAAGATCGGACATATCCAAACGCTTGGTTACCGCATGCTCGTGTAAACATGCAGAGTTTAGACGTGACTCAACTGAACCGCTGTCCTTGTGCAGACCCTCGACATGGCAAGAGAATCTTCCATTTTTTCTGTCTTATTTCTTTCATAATCACAGTGGTACTGTTAAATGAAATAAAGTGGTACATATTTAAGCTCTTTTGATGAAAATCTCTATGATTTATCTATCATGGTAAAATAATTTCTCATTAGCCGAGAAAGTTTCCGATCTGAATAACTTTGTTATCCGATTTAAGTGAGTTGGGTGAAATTGAACCCAATGCCGTTTGTATTGGGCATAATATGGTTTGAACCCACTTTCAGCAAGGAAAAAAAAAAGGTGGAACCCTACCAGCAGTTTGGGTTCAATTCATGTGATTTTGTGAAATAATACGTGTCATATTTGAGTCTATTGTAGTTACCAATTTTTCTTATAAGTAGAAGGAATATGTACACTAAAAGTCCTAAAACTTGTCATATAAGTACAATTAAATTCTAAAACTTATAAAAAGTGCAATCAAGTTTTAAAGCTTATTAAATTGATTCAATTAAGTCATTTTTGTTAACTCCACTCATTTGACTAACAAAAAATGCTAACGTGCTATATTTTTTTTTCTATCCTACGTGGCGATAATGTGGCTAAAACGACGTCGTTTGGACCAAATTTGACTTTTAATATAAAATTCATTTAAATTCAATTTTAAAAATAAGCTAAATTTAAATAAATAAATAAAACGGTAGGGAGACAAACGATGAGGGCTATAGCCCTCGCCACTGCCGCCTCACCCTCGCCGACCCCGACGAGGGTGGGGGATGATGGGTGACGGGGGTTGTGGGGACTCGACTGGGGGCCTCGCCAACTGCAATCGATGATCATGGTCTTCCCCAAGATCGAACGAGGATTGTCAGCGCCAATGGCAATCCTCAACCAAGTCTAGGTGAGGGCCTACAAGTCCTTACCTCACTGACCCCTTCTACCAATGGTGGCTCTCAGCTAGGTCTGGATGAGGGCCGGCGACCCTCATCCAAGTCTAGGCAAGGGCTGAAAACCCCTCACTCGATCTAGGGAGGGTCACGCCACCCGCCTAAATCTAGGCAAGGGCCTACAAGCCCTTGATGATCGGCAAGGATGGGGCGGCACTAGCAAGGGTTGTAGTCCTACCGCCTGTCTCCCTCCCCCCCCCCCCTTTTTTTCTTTTCTTTTGTTAAATTTAGCTTATTTTTAAAATTGAATTTAAATATATTGTATATTAAAAATCAAATTTGGGCCAAAAAGACGTCTTTTTAGCCATGTCATCGCTACGTAGGAGAAAGAAAATATTAAAAAAAAAAGCCACGTCAACATTTTCCGTTAATCAAATTGGACGAAGTTAATGAAAGTACTCAATTGCATCAATTTGATAAGTTTTAGGACTTGATTGTACTTTTTGTCAGTTTAGGACTCAATTGCACTTTCATTATAAATTTTAGGACTTTCAATGCACTTATCTTTAAGTACTATATAAGTGAAATTACAATTTATGCACTTAAACTTTTAACATCTTATTTTCTGATCTCCTCCTCTTCCCTCCTCCCATTCCAAATTCTCAAGTCAACCATCGACATTGATGGGCCGAAATCGAGTTATAACTCAAACCCCACGAAGGGCTTCGACCTTCGCTAGAGTGCTCCTAAGAGACTCGTGATAAGTACCTTAGAGAGGTCCCAACTAAGGGGTGTCCAAAAAACCCAACCCGAATCGAAAACTTTGGGATCTTCGATTTGGGTCTCGTTCTGGTTTGGGTAGTAGATAGAAAAGTTCAGGCTTTGTGATGGTTCGGTTCGGTTTGGGCCTAAAACTAACTGAACCGAACCATAACAATCACCAAACACTTTCACTGAAAAAGAGCTTGTTTTCACCCTCAAATTTGTACGTTTCTCTTCTCCCGTTCTTCTCGTCTGTCACTTCTAATTCAAATCTCCCTCCCGTTTTTCGCTGATCGCCCCTGACGGTGAAGATGACGACAGCTTGGTTTTGCGTTGATAGGAGGGCTCAGGGTCACTGTTGCTCAGCAACAACAAGTCTTGGAACCACCGCAGATTCGATGATCCAATAGAGTTGCTCTCCATGCAGGCAATGGCTCGCCGCGACC
The DNA here is from genome assembly GCA_031216235.1 of Syzygium jambos. Classification (NCBI taxonomy): domain Eukaryota; kingdom Viridiplantae; phylum Streptophyta; class Magnoliopsida; order Myrtales; family Myrtaceae; genus Syzygium; species Syzygium jambos. The sequence continues at coordinate 14,961,015 of CM062230.1, read as the reverse complement.
AATGCTTGCTTCCACAAACAACTTCTTCATAGGCGGCTGAAGAATTGAGGGCGATAGTGAAGGGTTCGACTCGGAGTCAGTGAAGATGGGGTTGCAGTTGAAGAGAGGGAAAACTGGGCAGATCTGGCCGTTGTCAAAGATGTTGTTGGCCGAGCCCGGTGAATTGCCCAGGTTGAGGCAAGAGAATTCAGAGTCTGAATCTGTCTTCTTCATCGTATTCTTCTTCTTTCTAGAGCTGTGGCTTTTGCTTTGTAGATTCGGTTTCGGTATTAGAGCAATTGGGTTTGCTTTTAGCTTCGGAGATGTCGATGGCGAGCTGGAAATCCTTTGCCACTTTGTGGGGAAAGTACAAAAAAAGCCCTAAACATATTATAATTGTGCCAATTCAATCCTAAATCTTTCAATTATGTCAATTCAGTCATAAACTTTTTCATATTTCACCAATTGAGTCCATCCAGCTAATTTTGATAAAAAATCACTAACGTAAACGCCGACCATTTTATTTGGCACAGCAAGTGTTGACGTAGACATTTTTAATAATATTTTGATTTTTTTCTTTATTTTTTTGTCTTGCCTTTCATTTTGGCCAACGAGGGCCACGAGGTGGTCCTCGCTAGCGGCCAGCGAGGCTACGATGGCCCATGGTGAGGCCTTGCGGGTAGTGGCGCAAAGGCCCTCGCCCAAGGCCTTCACGGTCCCGCCGGCCGTGGGCAAGGCGACCATCGCTAGCCATAATGTAAGGAAAAACAAAACGAAAGAAAAAATAATAAAAATTCAATCGTTTTTAAATTATAAAAATTATCCACAGCTAGTGTCGAATGATGTTCACGTCAGCGATTTCTTGACAAAATTGCTCGGAATGACTCAATTGGCAAATTGTGAAAATGCTTATGATTGAATTAACACAATTGAAAGGTTTAGAATTGAATTAGCACAAGTAAAACAGATTTAGAGTTTTTTGGGTACTTTTTCCCCCAATTTGTCGAAAGACTTATGATTTGCGGTCACGTAACGAGGATCAAAGGGAGAGATGGATACCAAAAATCTATTGAAGGGAGAGATGGTCAAGTAATGGCGAGCTAGAAACCCTCTATGTTCTGAAAAATCAATGGCCCCTATGCAGCGTAGAAGAACGGGCGCAAAAAAAAAAAAAAAAGGCACACACAACAACCCGAAAAACCGAATCGAACCGACTCCAACTATTTTATTGATTCGGACTATATTCGGGTATCAAGTCAGTTCGGGTCACGTTAAGTTTTTATTCTTAATGTTCGGTTTGGGTATCCAACCACGATACTCGAACCGCTGACACCCTAGTACCAACCACACAAAGCAAGCAAGCATCTAGAAGAATCTCACCGGTACCTAAAATTGGGGTCTTCGAAAAGTAGGAGCGCCCTATGATAATGCTCGGGGGAAACTGTCATTGCTATTCGTCTAGATCGACTCGTCTTCCTTTTTCAGAACGAAAATTCCGAGAGTAAAGATTGCGAATATGTCGAACATCGGGGGACATGAGCATGCAAAGCACAAGCCAATCCAGGGTGTTTTTGTTTTGGTGAAAGTATTTTCCGAACTTTCATCCTTTTGGTTGTCCGAAAATAATTTGATCAACCGAAAACACTTTCCGGTCAAAGAAAATATTTATGTATAAATTTAGGAAAGTGAATTCCCCAATATAAGAAGGTGAAAATACTTTCCGAATTGATTACCTTAGATTTGTTAATATTTTATTTTTCCTTTCTTTTTTTTCTTTTTTTTTGTTTTTCCTCCCTCTGCCGGTCACCGGTCGGTGACCAGCCATAGGAGCAGAGCGAGTTGCGAGCTCGTTAGCCCGAGCTCCGTCAAGGCCAGCGAGCTTGGGCTCGCCAGATCTAGGCAAGTTGAGCTTAGGCTCAGTGGAGGACGGCGAGCTCACGGCTCACCAGATCCGGGTGAGCCCAAGCTCGGCCAAGGCCAGCGAGCTGCGAGCTCGTCAGCCCGAGCTCCGTTGAGGCAGGCGAGTCAAGCTCGGGCTCGACTGAGGCTGACGAGCTTGCGGCTTGCTAGATCCAGGCAAGCCTAAGCTCAGGCGAGGTCGGCGAGCTCGAGCTCGCCTTTGGCCGTCGCCGGGTGAGCCTCGAGTTTGCCTGTGGCCTTCACTGGCCGGTCGCGATGGAGGAAGAGGAAAAAAAAGGAAAGAAAGAAAAAAATTAAAAATTCCATTTTTTAAAAATAAAAATAATTAAAAACTCGACTTTTTTAAAAAAGAAAAGGAAAATATAAAAATAATATAAAATTAGAATTTTTTAAAGTAAAAAATAAAAAAGAAATCGATTTTTTTTGTCCGAAATAAAGTCATGAGATTAAAATCATTTTTCAAATAATATCCAAACACCAAAAAATATTTTCGATCATACATTACCAAATAACAAAAATAATGAAAAATATTTTTAAAAAAATTTACGGCGCACCCTCAATTCACATCGCTATTGCTCCAATAGGACATATAACCACTTCCCAATTGATGGACTCGTGACGTGTACGACAGAGTGCGGCCCTCATCGTCACCCTGCAACTTCGATGGTTCTACCAATTTGAGCGTTAGTCAGAAAAGGGAGCTTAGATATTTTTGTTGGACGTGAGGCATCATTGCAATGCAGGGCGTGATCGGTGCCATTGAGTCACTCGTCATTGGGGTCACTTTGTGGTTTTGTACCAATCGTCAATCGGACCCAAAATGCGAGTTGATGTGCACAGGGAAGCATCTGACAGCATATTCTCAGGGCACTAGGGCCTGCAACTATGTGTACCCTTCGCTTCTTTGATGTGCCCTTGGCATGAGAGAGCACCACAGCTTTGGTACGTCAGCTAATGCTGTGCTGAAAGCCCCTTCGAGATCTCGCTTAATTTGCTCGAAAGACTATCTCCTTCGAGAGGTTAAACGAGTCAATCATCTTATGCTCACGAACATAACTTGCTCAAACCATCGAATATCTGGAGAATGAGAACTGAGTGTAGAGCCCCGATTGCCTAAAAATTCATGAAATACCAGTAAGCTCTATTAACCGGTTAAGTTCAGTCATTTGGTATGTGCATAATTTAGAGCAATTTGCACGGAGTCAATGGGATTTGAACGGGTGACTTGCCGTTCTCAATCTTAAAAGCCCTTGAAGCCCAACACTACCTAAGTTACTTATAAATTTGTATAGCATCTATAGCTAAGCTTGTTAATATCTCGTGTTTTGAAATTCTTTTCAATCAAACGAATTTTTCATGTTTTACTTATGCGAACCCTTCTTCTTCCCTACAGACGCTTATTCTATCTCCGTTATGTTTCGCGATTTAGTAATTAAGCACGGGACATTAAATAATGCAATCTAATACCTACGTGACATCAATCTTCTATTACGCGAATAATTTTGTTTTCAATTGTTTAGTAATTAAGCACGGGACATTAAATAATGTAATCTAATACCTACGTGACATCGATCTTCTATTACCTCATTTCTATTTGTTATTCATGAATAATAGACCAAGAAAATGCCACGGATCACATTGGATTGAGCAGACCCGACCCAAGTAAAGTTCAACTGCCGTGCGCTATAACAAATCAAGACCGACTTATCCTTTTTACGACGAAAATGCACCCTTTAGATATTTAAACTCTGGACTCATAAAACACCCGCTAATTTCGTCAATAAGGTAAGATATGAACTAAAATCAAATGTTGAATGGCACAAACATGAATTATTTATGGAGCCAACTGGGATGGCGTCTTTGACGATTCAACAGGGACATGACACGTATGAAAATGTGGAAAGTCAAATAAAATGGATTCATAGACTAGAAATGCTAATATGTTTTTGGAATGAATTTGCTTACAAAACTATATGAATATATTGTCTCATTTGAACAAGACAAGCGAAATTATTTTTTTTCGCAGCACACGGAATTTTAAAAAAATACTAATATAGTTTTAGGGCCTAAGATATTCGTGCCTGAAAAATTTTGCAAAAAAAGCGAAAAATTTCAAGTTTAGTCTTGTACCATTCATAAACCTCAATGAATTCAAATAAAATAATACATTAACTATCAAACTTCAAATGGCCCGTTAAAAAATATCGTGTAAACTTGAGATGTGCACGAAATTTTTTTCTTTTGACGAAATTTATGGATTTTCAGTAAATTTATGTTAGTTATTTGATGATTGTATAAAATAGTTTTGAAATTTAACGATGAATATTGTTTTTGAAAAAGAAAATGCTAAAACAAAATAATTTTCGGGCTACAACCCAAACCGGCACGAGCTGTATTGAATAAATACACAATCATTTATTAAGCAATCAAATAAAGAACTATTGTAACTTTTAGTACATCCACTGTTCTCCTAATAAGTATAATTAATACTTTGAAAATAAAATATCGAAAACTGAATATTGGCTAGGGCCCTTTTATAACGATGCTAAGGAGTTAAAAGCAAGGATTACTCGCTCCAATTATTAAAGATATGACTTTGAAGTTGACAACCTAGGACACGTCCTCCCAAGTGCACTTGTCCACACGGGTCACCATCACGCGCAAAGATAGAAAAGAAGTCAAGAGAACATCATTGACTGCCTCCAAGAATGTACCTTCTAGGGTACCGACGGTAGAAAAAAATTTTACTCTAATCATTTGCAATGAAAAAAGAGTTTTCTACAATTATAGGGTCTAAGATGTTCATGCCCGAAATGTTTTGCAAAATTTTTTTAAAAAAAGCATATCTAAAACTAGATTAAAATAAAATTAAAAAACTTAAAGATTAGTCATTTACTATTCATAAACCTCAATAAAGTGACAGATTAAATTAATCATCTAATTTTGCATAAACTGTTAGTAGTTTTGAAATTTGACAAAAAGAAATATTTTTGAAAAAGAAATTGGGGCTAAAGCCCCAAACCAACCTAGATTGTACCAAATTGATTCCGTTCCCAACTTTTTTCCTTTTCAGGTTGGACAAATAGACCAGGCCTAGAAAAGTTGGGCCAGACATATCTGGGACGAACAAAAGGCGCCAAAAGCCCCCCTGTAGGCCCGACCCACCTAGCCCCACCCAACCTGTACGTAGCTTTATGAGCTTTTATTAAGCAATCAAATAAGGAGGGGAAAATTATCCAAAAAGTGTTAAACCTATTTTACTTTTACCAATTCAATTTTAAACCTTTCTAGATTGTTAATTGAGTCCTAAACCTTTTCACTTTGTGTCAATTGAGTCCATCCTGTTAAAATTGGCCGGAAATCGCTGACATGGACGTCGGCCAATCACGTGGCGCTAATATGGACATTTTTAAATAATATTTAAATAATTTTATGAATTTTTTGTGGTTTTCTTTTCTTTTTTTTTCCTTTTCTCTGTTTTTTATTTATTTTGGAGTTAGGGCTGACGACCCTTCCTAGCTTTGTGTGAGGGCTTTATGGTCCTCGTTGGCCCCGGGCTAGGTGCTTGGTGACCCTCGCCTAGCCAGATATGAGCATGGCCACGTGACACTAACGTGGACATTTTTAAATAATATTTTAATAATTTTCTAAATTTTTTATGATTTTTTTCCTTTTCTTTGTTTTTTTTTTGGGTTTTCAAGTTAGGGCTGGCAAGGGTGTCGCGGCCCTCGCCAGCTAAAGCAAAGGCGCACGAGCCCTCACCGAATTTGGCTAGGCAAGGGCTTGGAGGTCCTTGCTGACCCCACATTCTTGCTCGCATCCACGTCAGCGATTTTTGGTCAAAATTGACCGGATAGACTCAATTGACAAGAAATGAAAAGGTTTATAACTCAATTGGCAAACTTGAAAGGTTTATGACTGAATTGACAAAAATATAATAGGTTTAGGACTTTTCAGACAATTTTCCCAACAAGAGCTGCTACAGTTTTTACCAAATCGATCGTCCTCGCGACATGCATAATCAATACTTTAAAACTAAAATATCAAAAACCAAAACATTTTCGAAAGTGAATTGCTTATGCGACAATCCTTATCTCACAGCTTGTTTTGAGCCGCAAAAAAATAAATAACAGATAATTAGAAATTATTGTGGGGTCCGCTCTTTCAAAAATTTATTGTGACATCTCAGAATGTCACACGTAACACGTGTCTTTTATTATTACTAATATTTATCAATAATCAAGCCGGCGGAAGTTACAATTTGAACATGTTTGAAACATGAAAATCACACAAATTTAGTCAATATACTTATGCTTCTTATTAACAACACTTATCAGATTTACAAGTCTAGACTATACATCATATAAGTACAAAAAACAAAAGTTTGGGTAGGTCAAGGCTGACTATCTCCATACTAGATTTTACTCCAAAAGTCTGCCTGGACAAAAGTTTGGTGACGTCATGGATCAATGACTTCACCCTCCATTGTGGTACCACCATCATCTAAGTCGAAGCTCCTCAACGGGCCAACTAACTCACCGTCAAGGTTAGAGTACCATGTAACAAAAAGATAAGAAACCCATTCTGCCAAACCCACGTCAATCCAAATAGTAGAGCTACATTTAATATATGATGCTTAAGACTCAGGCAGAAATACATTTTCATAAACAGCTTCATGATATATGGAAACTCCAAAATGCAGAGACTGTGGAACACTATCCTACATGTCTGAAAAATAAAGAAATGAACCGAGGCCCAATAAATGAAATCTCTAGTTTTAAGTTAGGAAAATCAGCTTACCACTTCACCTGGCACAAACAATATACATGCACGACAAACGGTATGCATAGAACTTGAATGAATGTTATACTTTTTCCATCTGGATATGCCACAAAATCTAAGCAAATCAATATTTCACAATACTTTTACTCAGACGCAAGCATATGATGTAAAATATTTATGCTCATGCATTAAGTTCATTACTTCTTTCTCCCGAACACTCCCGGGGCATCCCAACCAACGAGGAATCCCAACTCCGAGGCATCCCAGTACACTCTCCGGGGCATCCCAACCAACGAGACATCTCGACTCCCGAGGCATCTCGGTACACCCTCCAAAGCATCTCGACCAACGGGGCATCCCGACACACAGGGCATTGTCATCGTTGAATTTTGTGGATGATGGAATTTATATTATTTTCATGCAAGCCATGACAACCAAGCATTTGCATTCTTATACTCACATTCATTTTACATCACATGTCCTTTAAAGCAATGAAATGCATCATTTGAGCAAATAAGTACGAATCAATACAGGTTCAGACTCAAATGGCTAAAGTCTACTTAAGTTCAAAATACATATATCCAAACTTTGAAAATAAAGTTTACTTGAGTTCAAAATACATATGTTCAGACTTTGAAAATAAAGTTTACTTGGGTTGAAAATACATATGCCCAGACTTTGAAAATAAAGTCTACTTGGATTCAAAATACATATGTTCAGACTTTTAATATAAGTCTACTTGGGTTCAAAATACATATGTCCATACTTTGAAAATAAAGTCTACTCGGGTTCAAAATACATATATTCAGACTTTGAAAATAAAGTCTATTCGAGTTCAAAATACATATGTCCAGACTTTGAAAATATATTTTGTTTGGTTTCAAAATAGACATGTCTAGATTTTAATAGTAAAATCTATTGGATTTTAAAAGTAGACATATCCAGACTCTGACAGAAAATCTGTTTATTCTCAAAAATAGACTTGTCTAAATTCTGACAATAAAGTCTGTTCAGTTTAAAAGTAACTAGAATCAGAATTTAAGGCTAAAATCTGCTTAGTTCAAAAGTAAACAGAATCAGAATTTGAGGCTAAAATCTGCTAAGTTCAGAAGTAAACAGAATCAGAATTTGAAACAAAAATCTACTCAAGTTCGTAAATTAATATGTCCAGATTCAAAAAGTAAAATTTTCTCGGATAAGAAGTTAATAGATTTTACAAAAGAGGCTTAGGTATGGACTTATAATGTGACGCCCTAGAATGTCACACGCGACATGTGTCTTTTAATATTATCAATAATTTGGCTAGCGGAAATCAAAATCTAAACAAGTTTTAAACATGAATATCGCACAAATTTAGTCAAGATACTTTTGCTTCTTATCAACACTTGTTAGATTTACATATCCAGACAAACATCATATAATCACAAAACAAAAGACTAGGTAGTTCGATGGTTGCCTATCTCCATGCTACAATCCACTACAAAGACGGCCTATACAAAAGTAGACTTTACAACAAGTCATAGGTGTTGCCGCCTTCATATCAACCAAAATCCCGCAACGGCCCAACCAAGTCACCATTGAGGGTCATATGCTATGCCGTAAACCGACAAGGAACCCACTCTGGAAGCCCCACATCAACCCATATAGTAGATATACATCTAGTATAGACTATATCCACCCTCGGAAAAGCATAACAACATTTTGGCAACCATATTGTCTAGGGAAACCAGTAAACATTGACAGCAGATTGTCCATTCCTACATGTCTAAAAAAATAATGGGATGAACTGAGGCCCAGTAAATGAAATCTATAGTTTTAAGTTAGGAAAATCAGCTTACCACTTCACCTGGCATAAACAACGTGCATGCATAACAAATAGTATGCATAGAACTCGAATGCATGTTATTCCTTTTTCCGTCTGGATATATGCCACACAAATCCAACTATTTCATTGTTCCCCAATATTTTCATCCAAACGCAAGCATACGATGTAAAACATTCGTGCTTATGCGCTAGGTTCATTACTTTATCCTACCGAACACTCCCGGGCATCCTGACCAATGGGGCATCTCGACTCCCGAGGCATCCCAACACATGGGGCATCTCGACTCCCGAGACATCTCGACACATGGGGCATCATCACACACCACTATATGGGCGACTGAATTTATATTATTCTCATGCAAGTCATAGAAACCAAGTATTTGCATATATTATCCTCATGCAAGCCATGATAACTAAGTATTTGCATGCATATATTATCCTTCTTTTCACTTCACATATCCTTTAGAGAAATAAAGTGTATCATTCAAGCACATAAGTATGAAGCAATACAAGTTCAGACTCAAAAGGCTGAAGTCTACTCAAGTCTAGAAAGTACATATATCCAGATTTTGATAAAAAAAAGAAACTTTCTTGGTTTAGAAAGTACCGATCCTAGATAGGCGGGTCTGAAAAGTAGGTAATCAAACTCAAAAACAAGTTCAGACTTAGAAGCAAGTTCAGACTTAGAAGCAAGTTCAGAATCAGAAGCAAATTTAGACTCGAAAACAAGTTTAGATTCAGAAATAAGCTCAAACTTGCAAGCAAATTCAGACTTAGAAACAAGTTCATATTCAGAAACAAGTTTAGACTCAGAAGCAAGTTCAGACTCAGAAGCGAGTTCAGACTCAAAAGCTAGTTCAGACTCAGAATGTAAAGTCTGAGCAGTTTCAAAAGTAGACAGAACTAGATTTTGATTGTAAAGTTTGAGCAGTTTCAAAAGTATATAGAGCTGGATTGTTGACAGTAAAGTCTGAGCATTTTCAAAGGTAAGCAGAACCAGATCTTGAGGTTAAAATTTGCTCATTTCAGAAATAAACAGAATCAAAACGATTTTCTACTCTTTTGGACATACAAAAAACCAGCAAGAAGAATTCAATAATCACCTCAAAGATAACATTCACACGTTCGAATTTAACCGTTCCATCTGCTGATTTCCACCACACTTTAAAGAAACAGATCACCTTCACTTGAACATGTATAGAACCAGCAGAAGAGATCCAACCATCACCATATCCTCACTATTATCATACGTCGGAATAACATTTCTCAAGCAACTAAGTTAAAAGTGTCAGTAGATTTATTTAGCTTAAATCTAGAGTCTTCACTTACCTAGTGCAGAATCTAAACACCCAAAAGTTAAAGTTCTCCCGTAGATTTTGAATCGGTTAAAGGTGAAAGTAGAAAGTAAAGAAGGGAGTTATGATTTGGAGTAAAATTTCCTTCAGTGTTTACCTAAATAAAAATGAGACAAAGGAATATAGGTTGAGGTAGATAAACACCTTGCACTCACAAGTGGCATATTCTCTTTTCATCACGGCCAGATGTAAGAAATCAAGAAAGGAGTAGTGGCCAAGGAAAAGGATTGTTTAGGCTAGGTGTCTAACTAGGGTGGAAGCTTGGCTTAGGAGGACAAATGGCATTCGGTCAAGCTTTTCCTTCAATAGCCACGTGAGAGAAGAAGAGTCCATAAGAGATATTTTGTGACAATATCTCCTCCCCTTTTTCCCTTAACAGCAAATTAGAATAAAATGGCTAACACTACCTAACCAAAATTAATCAATAATAATAATACCCATTAATTACCAAGATAACGGTAATTTAATTAATACTGCACTATTATTAATGTATACATCAACGTTTAGAATTTTCAATAAGTCGAGCTCAAAATGATTACGTTCCCAAATTCGTGCCTCGCAAATTATAGTCTAACAACAATTTCTAAGCATCCGCACAATTACTAACTTAAATAATACTTAGCTTTATTATCTAAGAATCATTTTCAAACATGGAAAATCTCCAACGTCAATTACTTATTATTACGAAATTTCCGGATGTCACATATAAATATGATTTTTCCAAGTTCTAATTCATCATTTACACTCACCTAATATACTCCACTTTGAGTAAAACGATTTTCTACCTTTTTAAACATACATAAAGCCAGCAAGAAAATTTTCACAATCACCTCAAAGATGACATTTACACGTTCATATCAAAATAACATTTCTCAAGCATCCAAGTTAAAAAGTGTCAAGTAGATTTAACTATCTTAACTCTAGAATATTCACTTACCTCGTCTAAAATTTGAATGCCCAAAACTAGCTTGTAAATTTTGGATCGTGTGTTGATGAAGTAAATCATCTTTGAAGATTGACGGTGAAAAAGAGTTACCGCTTAGGGGTGAAAATTCTCTTTGATGTTACCCAGTAAAAAATGAAAAAAAAGGAGTAGATTGTGAAGTGGATAAGTGCATGCACTCACAGATAGCACTTCCTCTTTCCATCCACGGCCAGGTGTAAGAAATCAAGGCTTATTAGGGAAGAGTAATGGCCAAGAAAAATGATGGCCTGTGGCTAGGTGTCAAGCCAAAACAAGAAGCTTATCTTAAGAGGGTATATGGCATGTGACCATGGTTAAATCTTTCATAGGCCACGTGAGAGTAAGATGTTTTGAGGGAATTTTGTGAGAAAAACGGAATATCTTCCCCCCTTAACTGCAATTAAAAAATAATGATTATTACTAATTAGCTAAAGTTTAATATAATAATATTACACATTAATTACTAAGACGATGGTAATTTAATTAATATCGCAATACCATCAACATACACAACAACGTTTAAAATTCTAAATACGTCGAGCTTGGAATGACTACGTTCCCGAATCCGCGCCTCATAATTTACGGTCTAACAACGATTTCTACACGTTAGCATAAATACTAAGCTAAGTAATATTTAGCTTGTAATCTAAGTATTATTATCGAATATAGAAAAATTCTAACGTCACATATTTATTATTACGAAATTTTCGGATGTCACAACTGACTCGCGACATTATATTATTCTAATAGTAGTCCAAATATTATTATGCTAATAAAGCCCTTTTCGAAATCAAGAAAACGTTAAAGCTTTTCGCAAAATTTGTCTAGAAGATCCTCGATGATATTGGCAAGAAGTTAAGCCACATGGATTATTTGCTTACTCCAATTATTAAAAATCACGACTTTCTTCCAAGGGGGACAACCTAGGACTAACGTGTACCGCTCTGTCGCTCTAGATCATCATCATCATCCCTCCCTCCCTCCCGTCCACCGTCCACACGGGTCGCCATCACGCAGCAAATTTTAAAAAAAAGCAAGGAAAGCAGCGCACATCACTGACCGCGTCCGGCAAGTTACCCCCGTATAGTACCGACAATAGCACATTAATACTCCCATTTTTCACAATAAAAAAACAAAGGAATATCGTTCTCTTTTGTTAGAATTGACTGACAAGACTCAGTGATTTAATAGACAACTACTCCACATGCGACCTAATTTCCTAAAAAATTTCAATCCTATTCTGAATATCCAAAAAACCCGTTATTGATTTTTTCCAAATTATTAACAGTATGGTCAATTGGAGGGTGATTAGTTAATATCCTTGTTTTCATCAGCATCCTCGCCTCCTCGTGGAATAGCAACCATCTGTGGATATTTGGATTTTCTTTTTAGGGAATTAGCCCCTTGATATTTCTATAGAAAGAAAGAAAGAAAACCATCCAAATTTGAATTTGATATTAAGTGTGGAGAAGAACGGTGACGATGCTTGTGTATGGATTCTTATGCAACGGCTCGATCCATTGAAAGGGAAATTATAATCGGAAGCAAATAATCCCGACTGTTTCGATTATTCCACTTTATGGTGGGATGATCATGGATCAACTATAATTCCTGTTTCATTTTTTGAAGACGACATACTTGAAAGCACATTTCTCTACATCGACTCGGTATATCTGCAATTTTATTCACGGAGCACTCCCAAGGCAAGCGATAATTTGCGAATACGGCATATCTTCTATATTTATATATATTAAGCCCAAAAATCAGTTTGTCTCACCTCACTATTTCTCACTTAATCCTTACAAACTCTTTTTTTTTCTTTTCTGAATGCAACTTGGGCGGGATAAATTGTAAAATTGGCCAAAAGAAAAGGACGAGAACAAAAAAGAGAGTGGCCACCCCCACCTACTATTAAGAAAGTGTACTTGGTTAAAATTACTCAGTTGTCTTTTATTGAATAATCAACTCCTCCCTCGCACGCAATTCGAGAAATTTGGAATGTCTCTCTTACTTTTTCCCTTAAAATTTTTTTATAATGTTTTACTAACTAAACATTTTGCTTCAGTTATTTAAAAATTAGCAAAATGTTTGTTTAGTATTTCCTTTCAAAAGGAAGAATTTTGTTGCAATAATAAAAAAAAAGAAAGTAACCTCACCTCTTTTTTTTAATTTCGCCGTGCCATTAAGGTTAAGAATTTACAGGTCGAATATTTTTTTTATAATATTGTCCAAGGATCGCAAACTAATCGAACCGCACACGTAATGCACGCGTGAAAATTAGCACTTTTATAACGGAATTAATTTAGACCTTTTCAATTTCGGAGAAATTGATGTTCTTGTTTTATTATTCTTTTCTTTCTTGGTATGAATTTCCCTTCCCCACGAAGAGAGAGAGAGGAAAAACAAAGAGAGGAAACCGCCATACGAGGGAAGGCTTAATATAAAGAAAACGCAAGAATGAAACCCCCCCACGCATTACTGTGTGCTTCTTCTCTTTCAATGTCACCGCGAGTTTCATAAGCTTCCGAAGCGCACCCTTTGAACGTTGCTTCCGAAGCCTTAAACCCCCCACCCCCCCTCTCTCTCTCTCCTCGCCGTGATCGCAATTCGGCCGCCGATCGCTCCGTTCTTGGACGACCCTCGTTTCCTTTCCCGTCCAGGAGGCCGGGGGATTGCATCGTTCTTGAAGTTGTTTACCCTCCGACGGGTGGCCGGCCTTCTTGTTCTTGCTCTGCAGCTGCAGGGATCTTTTGCTGGGGGTGGTTCTTTTTTATACACCGGTTTTTCCTTTTCTGGGGAGTCTTGTCGGGGTCGAGGATGGGCAGCTGGAGGGGACAGAAGGGTTATCCTCGTCATCAGGGCGCTCCGGGGACCAGATCGTTGGCAAGAAAGCCGCCGCTCGGTAATATTTTATTTTCTCTGTTCCTTTTTCTTTCCCTGTGATTGATTATCTCTGCCTGTGTTGAGTGATTCGTTGGTTATCGTTTTCTTTTCTTTTCTTTTCTTTTCTTTTTTCAATTCTTTGCCTGCGGTGATGTTTCTTTTGCCCCTGTTCGTGTCGGGGTCGTACTTGTAAAGGGTGTTTTCTCTTTTCTTTTTTCCGCCCCCTTTGCTCGCCCTTTGGAGATATATTGGTCTGGTGGGAGTTGGCTGGCTTCTGTTTGCAGAGGGGATCGTGTTTTTTTACGGTGGTTGGGAGTCTCTTTTTGGTGAATGATAGATTAATCTCAATGTGGTGGAGTTTGAAGCTGAGAGCTGTGTGACTGAACCGATTGCGGACTGGATGTCATGAGTTGCTTGAGATTGATTGTCGGTTAGTTTGATTGTGTGGAGTTTGGCATTGGATGTAGCTTGATTGTTATACTGCCTTGCCGCTGGGTCTTACTTGGGATGATTTGGGCTGTTTGTTTCGGATTTAGCATTGTTATGTAGGGAAAGGGGTGAATTGGCAATAAGTTTTTATCATCTGATGGTGTAGTGTGTCAATGCTCGTTTATTTTTTTTTCATTACTGGAGAGTCTAATTTTTCCGGTGTGGATGATGTTTTATCTTTGCTAGATTGGGTCATTGTTCGTACTAGATGTGCATAATCCGGTCACTTCCATTTTTTTTCCCTGACTTTTGTTTGGAAGTTTCGTGTTGAGTTGATGAACTAATGATGGTTTTGTTCATTTACAGGCAGTTGGCAGCCAACTGTGCCATCTTGGGAGAAGAAATTCTGCAAATCGGTTGGCTCAGTTCCCTGGCACAGGCTCTTGGATGCGAAGAAGTACTTGCACATACATGACAAAGTAGTTAAATGGAACGACTCAGCAGTTGAGGAGGCGTTTCACAATGCAAAGGAACGGTATTGGGCAGAAATCAATGGGCTTCCATGTAGCATCTCTTTGCCTGATCCAAATATCCATATAGACGAAGTAGATTGGGAATCCGAAACGGACCCTGAACTGCTTTTGGACTTGGAGCGAGGACCTGAGGATTTGTATGGCAGTAATAGTGGTCAAACTGTTATCTTTGGCAATGTCTTAGCTGATCCAGCCTTTGCATGTGATGGATGGGGAGATGTCGAAGAGGAATGGCCAAAGGATGAGACATCTTGGAAGGTCATTGATGATTGTGTGGGTGGAGAAAATGTTTATGGAGCTGATCCTGCGGAGCAAGTCGCAGCTGATGCTGATGCTCTTTGGGGATCGAAGCAGGGCCATTTTCAGGGCTGGAATCAGGGGGTTGGTACACAAGAGGATTTTAATGTGAAAGACAAAGACAGGACCGTTGACAATTGGGACACCTGGGGTTGGGATAAGATGAATGGAGAAGTCGAACCTGCAGGGTGCAAAAATACATATGGAGTTGATTCTGTGGATCGAGTTGCAGCTGATCGTGACCCTTTTTGCGGTTCGAAGCAGGACTGTTCTCAGGGGTGGACTCAGGTGGTCAGTGCTGAAGAAAATTGTGATGTAAAAGATTATCATAAGTTGGAGAACGGCCGTGATAGAATTGGTAACAACTGGGACACATGGGATTGGCACAACGTGAGTAGAGAACTCAAACACATTGGGTGCGGAAAGACGTATGGATCTGATCCTGTGGAGCGAATCACAGCTGATGGTGACCCTATTTGGGTTTCAAAGCAGACCCATTCTCAGGAGTGGGATCAGTGGGTTAGTACTCAAGAGAACAGGCAATTCATAGCCTGTGACAATTGGGATACATGGGACTGGGATAAGATGAATAGAGAACACGAACCTGATAGACAATATATCCCGAGACACAAGCGCGCAGGATATGGCAAGATTGACAAGCGAATGAGGTATGGATGGAACCATGGGAAAGGGATGAAGCAGAATAATTTTGTGTATTGATATTTGTGCTGTGGTATGCGTCTTATAGTCTTTTATTCTTTGAGATCCATTACTCCTCTGTAATGTGGATAAACAGGGGTAAGGCGACCGTTTTTGTTTGCGATAATTAGCATTATTTTGTTGCGCTGTATATGTCATTCTGTGTATTTTGCATCAAGATTGTTAGAGCAGAGCCGAGTCTGTTTGGCGGTACCTAAGTAATTCGTGTTGTGTTCACAATTTTGTCCGACTGGTCTGGAAGATTCGTCAAGTCTTAGCATCAATTACTTCCTGTTTCCCCTTGTAGTTTCTTTGCTGTAATTCATCAATTATGAAGAATAAGCAAAGAGCAGTTATTGCAGATTGAGTCCTGAAATAGAAATGCCATTCAATTCATTGGATCTCCTATTCTTTCTTCTTTTGTAATCTTGAATGTCTGCTACTTCTGTATTCTCTATGCATTGAAGCATAAGGTATGAGCAAGTCGTCAGGCTGCTTCTGTCTTTGCGACGGCGATCCTTGTTGCTACTGCTGGTTGTTTGATGAGCGCTGCTGCTTCGGAACCGGCAGAAACATGTTTCCTCATAGAAATTCTAAATGAAGGAATGACACCGCTGCCCAATCAATTGAACGAGCCTCGCATTTGGTGGTTTTAATAAGAAACACCTCAATGTATCCTATCAAACAATTCAAGTAAGAACAGTTCCACAAGAAGGGCCATCAAAAGGATCTCACCTGACTACTATAAATGAGCGCTTAGGTCATCAGAGCAAAACCGAGATACGTTGTACAGTTTGTCGAATGAATTAAGGTTGTTCCTCATTTTGAAAGATTTGTATACAAAATTGACATAATCTTCCGTTTATGTTAATAATCTCTATTTAAAAACCGAAAAGCTATTTAGACAACTAACTTTGAAATTTGATATATAATAATTTGTTAATTTACAAAAAGTTCTATATGACATTAAGGTATGCAATTTACAGGCATCAACACATATTCAGATGATTGTTCCAAAATTTCCTGTACCTTTCATCCATCTATCAATGTATCAAATACTAAATTGAAATAAAAAAGTAATATAATTATGAAATTTGTACAAAATAAGTACCATGGCGCTTTGTATAGTTTGTTCACTTATTAATTCGAGGACCAAAAATATCTGTATATAGTGAGTATAATAGCACCTTCACAATATGTTTACATGTTCAAAGATATTTATAATCTGCGATTGCAAACGAATTCTCATACCGTACATATTTATGTGAAATTGCTATAAATTCTAATCTTAATACGAATACATAATATTATATGAACATAATCAGGGATCAAGTGCGTACCTAGTACGCTCATACCATAGACAACTAAGTGATTCTCTGAATAATAACTGCCTTCATTTGAAAAAAAACATTAATGATATGAGACGGGCCAAATCCTAAAAAGATGCACAATCTTTTATCAAGATAAAGATATTCTCACTTTTTAAATGGTAAAAAGAAGAAGAAGATACGCATAGATTTTTACTGGATGGACAAAAATACCGAACATTGAGTTTTTCATCTATGCAAAACAAAGATATTCTCACTTTTTTAAATGGTAGAAGAAACCACTGAGGGTTTACCCCAGTGGCCACCCTTCTCACTTGAGAAGAGGGAGGTGGAGAGTTCGAATCCCTACCTTCGCAGAAGGGGTAGGAGTGGAGCCGCGTAGTTTAAGATGTGGGTTTCGACGTCCACGCCCTGCAAGAGGCGACTCACAAGTTTGAGTGTGTATCGTGAGTTTCATCGATGCAAATTGACAAGTTCACTCAAGAAGTTCACTCAAGATCGTCGATTTGGAACACTATTTAATAGTAACATTTATAATTTTCTTGGAGTCATAAAAGGCACTATATCCTATGTTTCCTAAGCAGTTGAAAAATAAGTAGAACAAGTTATTTTTCTTAGTGCACAATCATGGAAGCTATACTTGAAATAAGGTCATTCAAAATGAAGTAAAACCAACGAAAATATATATGTTCTATGTGTTAAAAAAGAAATATTATAAAGACATAAATAAATCATAACTTAGTTGATGCACTAAACTGAATTATTTGCATAAAGTAAGTTTTAATCAAAGTTAAGAATAATTTTTTATTAAGACCCTACATCTTTAGTTTGTTAACTCGTTCTACTTTTGTTTGGTCTCTCATTAAGCGGTTTTCTGATAAAAGAGATTTTGCAAATATAGATGATACTTCGTTTAAATTAAAATTATAACATTGGTGAATATATTTAAGAAACATTATTCAGACTAAGCCATATGAGTGAAAAGTATACATGAATTCACTTCCTTTAATATATTCATTCTTTTTGAATTTAAACTTAATAAGAGATAAAATCTAACTATACACTCTCTTCGTCTATTTTTTTTTAAATTTAAATCCCATAAAAGTCAGAAGTTTAGATGTGACAACTGAATAAATTACAGTAGAAGGGGAGTTATACGTTGAAATTATGTTATGTATTGCCACGTGGCTATCATAAAGGCAAAGTGAAGTGCCATGCTTTATGAGGGAGACAACCGAAGTGCCGTGTGGCGAATTTGGAACAAATACTTTTCTCAGACTCCAATTTTACTTATTCACAATAGATTTTCTACAAAAGGTGTACTTTAACTTTTGCTTAATTGAGAAAAAAACAGAGTATTGCTTTAAATTTGCACTCGCACGCGAGCAAGTTTTGCATTTTAGGCTTGTCTTTATGGCGAGCTGCTCTTCCTCTTCCTCCTCTGCCTCCGGCCTTCCGACAGTACTAACCATTTACTGTGATGCATCACAAGGGAAAAAAGGAAAAAACCATAAAGGCTTTTAGATTTTAACACCAGGAAGCCTTAGACGCTGATGCTCTGAGAGAGAGAGAGAGAGAGAGAGAGAGAGAGAGAGAGAGAGAGAGAGAGAGAGAGAGAGAGAGAGAGAGAGAGAGAGAGAGAGAGAGAGAGAGAGAGAGAGAGAGAGAGAGAGAGAGAGAGAGAGAGAGAGAGAGAGAGAGAGAGAGAGAGAGAGAGAGAGAGAGAGAGAGAGAGAGAGAGAGAGAGAGAGAGAGAGAGAGAGAGAGAGAGAGAGAGAGAGAGAGAGAGAGAGAGAGAGAGAGAGAGAGAGAGAAAGAGAGAGAGAGAGAGAGAGAGAGAGAGAGAGAGAGAGAGAGAGAGAGAGAGAGAGAGAGAGAGAGAGAGAGAGAGAGAGAGAGAGAGAGAGAGAGAGAGAGAGAGAGAGAGAGAGAGAGAGAGAGAGAGAGAGAGAGAGAGAGAGAGAGAGAGAGGGGCTTGGCTCACCTCAAATTCAAGAACCCTTTAATGGATTTCGCAGCTTCAATGGCTCCGAGCCTTTTCTTTTTCTCGCTGTTTCAGAATTTGGGGCGTCGCCTTTTAAGCATTTACAATTTCTTGATTGATGTTAATGATGGGTAAGAGGATGAGAAGAGACGATCATCGCATCGCTGACCCTTCTACTTCTTCTTCTTCTTCGCCTGGTAAGGTCTTTTTTTTTTTTTTTTGATAATCCAGGGAACCCCTGCATGGCCGACAGCCGGGGAGTAAATCGTGGGGGCGACATGTGCTAGCCACCACACATGTGCCACCGGTTAAGTTACCCTGCGGCGCTTGGGATTCGAACACTCAATCTTTTGCGAGAGGAAGAGTGCGCGCTCCAGCAGCGCCACCCAGGCGGGTGGTTCCTGATAAGGTCTTTTTTTTTTTTTTTGATAACCCAGGGAACCCCCGCACGGCCGACAGCCGGGGAGTAAACCCTGGGGGCGACACGTGCTAGCCACCACATACGTGCCACCGGTTAAGTCACCCTGCGACGCCCGGGATTCGAACACTCAACCTTTTGCGAGAGGAAGAGTGCGCGCTCCAGCAGCGCCACCTAGGCGGATGGTCCTGATAAGGTCTTTTGATTGTTCTTTCTTTAAAGAAAATTTTGCCTGTTGGGAAAAACTCAATCCCGATCGAGTCGTTCGAAACATATTCGGAACGAGTTCGATTAGTGCGGAAAACGTGCCCGAGAATCATCAAACTTGTATCACCGATCGTACAGGCATATCACACAATGAACATACCCGGTATTGTCACAGATTAAGTGCCACTTTGCGCCTGAATGTTCTTCGATCGTCTTTCGCATTCGAGTTCGTTCCGAAGAGAAACAGAGAAGACCACGTTCTTGAAAGAGTGTGTTTGCATGTATGAAAGTTACGTTACATTCCAAAGGGTGCCTTTCTATTATAAAAGGGAAATAACTACCTCGTGGGCCCTTGTGGCTCACGGACCGGGTTTGGCCCATCTTGGGCGGTCCACCCATTATATCCTTCATCTCCCACTCGCTCACGATGGGCTAAACACAACTCTCTTTCTTGCAAAGTTCATATTGGCAAATAATCCGTGCGACCAGCATACTACGAGAGCTCGTTGTTATACATCTGTTAGGAATATATAACAGCTCAGATTTGGGCACTATGCAGAGTAGAATTAGTATGCAGTTCCCTAGATCAATCAGTCACATTTTTATCTCTCTTGATCTCTTTTAGTATATCGTATATTGTATTCACAATTATGATTTACTTAAAATCAAAATTGGTCGACCTGTGAATACAAATATAGAATGTGACATCATAAGTTAAATTGATCTTCCTCTTTCCTTAAACCTCTCCATTTCAGTCCAACTTGCTTTTCTAGAAATGCCCCGTTAGACCGAATTATCATGATCATCGGCAACATCCTAAGATAGCAAACACTGAATAGAAATTTTGAGAATAAGTAAGAGTCGTGAGGGCACTTTAATTGAGAAAAACTATTTTCCTCAAGAGTCTCACACGACTTAAAAATTGAGATCATAATTTTGTCAACTCTTATCGGTCGTTTCATGCATACGTAATATGAAATACGTATTACGGTATTATCTCCTTTTCCCATAGAGCGTATGTCTTTACTCTCAATACCGTACAGATGATAGTTTAGACATACTCAATGTCTAACTTGAGTTCACAAATCTACTCTATTCATAAGCATCTATCAGAACTCACATCTGGCATTAAAGACAGGTAAAGTGAAATATGTGGGTCATTTCACTTTCGGACATAATAATCTATATGTCCTCATCTTAACATTCTGTTAAGGCGACGTCCATACTTCAAGCTTTAGCTCTCAATTATCACCTAGATAACAAGCTTAAAGTTGTCTCATCTCTATTCATCACACAGTGAGTAGAGGCGATTACCCGTGTGAGTGGGCTAATCTCTCATCTGTCCGACATACCTTTTCAATATAATGCACTCAGCATCGACATTCACAAACGTCATACAAACTTATAGGCATTGATAATAACGTACTTCATTAATAGTGAACATTCTGGGAAAAATACAATAAACAGTACATCATATTCTACACAGTCCTAGAGATCTCACATGACCATGGAAAACTTCTCTAGGAATCGGCTTCGTCATAGGATCTGCTATCATCCTTTGTGTAGATATGTACTTCACGTTCACTTCCTTTCGTGCAACCATATCCTTGACATAGTTATACTTGATATCTATATGTTTGGTCTTTCCATGGTACTTGGGATCCTTAGTGTAAGCTATTGCTGCTTGGCTATCACAATAGACCAATACTGGGTTTGCAGCTTTCTCAGTTACACCTAAGTGATCCAAAAATCTTCTAAGCCAAACAGCTTCTTGTGCCGCTGCTGATAGAGCCACGAACTCGGCTTCCATTGTAGATAAGGCTATGCACTGTTGTTTCTTACTGCTCCAAGATATGGCGCCATTATTCAGTAAGAATACGTATCCAGAAGTAGATTTCCTTTCTTTTAAATCTCCTCCCCAGTCAGCATCTGTATAGCCTTCAAGGTGTAGATCACTTCCTTGATAAGTCAGCGCATAGTCGGCACTTCCCTTTAGATATCTCAGGATTCTTTTGACGGCGATCCAATGTGCTTGACCTGGATTGGATTGGTATCTACTTACCATTCCAACTGCATAACAAATATCTGGTCTTGTACACATCATAGCGTACATCAAGCTTCCGACAGCACTAGCATATGGAACTTGTTCCATTTGCTTCTTTTCTTGTGAAGTCTTAGGACACATTCTGTCGCTTAATGCTTCGCCCTTTGCAATAGGAGTATCTATTGATTTACAGTCTTGCATACGAAATCGCTCAAGAATTTTATTCACATACGTTTCTTGTGAAAGAGATAGGGATTTCTTTGAGCGATCTCTTGAAATCTTAACTCCAAGAATGTATGCAGCTTCACCCATATCTTTCATATCAAAATTGGAAGATAACCAATTCTTGACTGTATTAACTAACTCCATACTACTTCCGGCAATTAGTATATCATCAACATATAATGATAAGATCACAAATTGATCTTTGGATCTTTTGATATATACACAATTGTCTTCATTAATCATTTCAAAATCATATGCCATTATTGCATTGTGAAAACGTATATACCATTGTCTCGAAGACTGCTTAAGGCCATATATCGACCTCAATAGTCGACACACTTTGTGCTCCTGGCCTTTTGTAATGAAACCAACAGGTTGTTCCATATAAATTTCTTCCTCTAATTCTCCATTGAGGAATGCAGTCTTTACATCCATTTGATGTAATTCTAGATCCATACTAGCTACTATTGCCAGAATAAGGCGAATAGAGGTAAATCTAACCACAGGAGAAAAAGTTTCTTCAAAATCAACTCCTTCCTGTTGATTATATCCTTTCGCCACAAGGCGAGCCTTATACCTCTCTATTGAGCCATCAGCCTTACGCTTTATTTTGAGAACCCACTTGTTCCCAATGGCTTTGCGTCCTTTTGGAAGGTCAACCAATTCCCAAACTTGGTTTGATCTTAATGACTCCATTTCCTCTTCCATTGCATATATCCATTCTTCCTTATCAGGGCATTTTAGAGCATCATTCACATTCTTCGGCTCATCTTCATCTTGTGGGGCAATCATGAAGGCTTCTCCTTCAATGTCAAAACGTCGACGGGGAATCCTATTACGACTCGACTGTCGTATGGAATGCTGTACTCCTGATGATTCACCACGTTCCATTGCGCTCCCACTCGAATGAGATGATGGTGGTGTCGTCTCTTTAAGTGGTTGCAATTGAGACTGGGTTGCATTCAACTCTCCATTTGTCACAATGCTCCCACTAACTTCACTATCACGATCCACAGATTCGTATAGTGAGTAATTACCACCTACTTCGCCCTTTTTAGGAAACTCATTCTCTAAGAATGTGACATCCCGTGATTCAAATTCAGTTATACTTCCGCTTTCTTGCTCACCTATGAATACATATCCCTTTGAGTGCTCTGAGTATCTTATAAAAATACTCTTTTTGCCTCTTGGGCCTAATTTTCCATACTTGTGAGAAGACTCACGAGTATAGGCAGCACAACCCCAAGGTTTTAGAAAGCTTAAATCAGGCTTTCTGCCTGTCCATAACTCATATGGAGTAGAAGCAACTGATTTAGAAGGCACACGGTTAAGTATGTAGGCAGCAGTCAACAAAGCATCACCCCAAAAGGTGATGGGCAAGTTAGCATGTGCCATCATTGATCTAACCATTTCCATTAGAGTTCTGTTTCTTCTTTCCGCAACACCATTTTGTTGAGGAGTATATGGAATAGTCAGTTGTCTTTCTATTCCCTTTTCATCACATAAATTTCTGAACTGATCAGACAGATATTCTCGACCTCGATCGGATCTTAATGCTTTTATTTTCTTGTCTAATTGATTTTCCACTAAGCTCATAAATCTTTTAAAGCAATTTAAAGCTTCGGACTTATGAGAAATCAAATCGACATGTCCGAATCGAGTATAATCATCAATGAATGTGATGAAATAAACAGACCCGTGCCTTTCTTTTATATTCATTGGACCACAGATATCAGTATGGATTAACTGCAAAGGAAATTCAGCTCTTGTTCCTTTTCCAAATGGTTTCCGTGTTGTTTTTCCTTCTAGGCAATGCTCGCATATGGGCAAATCAACCTTTTTAATATTTCCCAATAAGCCATCTTTAGCCAATCGATTCATTCTTTGTTGGCCAATATGACCAAGTCTAGCATGCCACACGTTCACATCATTCTCATAAGAATCAGATGATGTAAATAAGGAATAACTAACATTAACTTCATAATAGTCAACATCTAGTACAATAAAACCATCTAAGAAATATCCGGAACCATAATAACTTGTTCCTAAACACAAGTTTACACCATTATTATGGAAGTTTACACTAAAACCAAGTCTTACTAAAACCAACACCGAAACTAAGTTCCGACGAATCTCTGGAGCAAATAGCACATCATGTAGGAACAATGTACGTCCACCGCGCATAAGTAGTTGACAGGTGCCAATGCCTCTGACCTCCACTCTTGAATTGTTCCCCACGTATATCCACTTCGTTCCTTGTGGAACTCGTCGGAACTCCACGAAAGCTTCTCTGTCTTTCGCTACATGGTCTGTGGCTCCCGAGTCTACAGTCCACAAAGGATTAGATTCGGTTAGAAACACTGAACTTGACACATAAGTAGCAATTTCATGAATGCTAAGGGTTTCTACCTTCTTTGGCTCGCCACAGTCGCGAGCAAAGTGACCCTTATTGCCACAGTTGAAACACTTCACTCTTGAAATGTTCTTCTTGAAAGGACGCTTTCCTTTCTCCCGTTGGTTGAGCCTCGGCTTCTTCCCTGAAGGACTTGGTCCTTTGCCTTTCCACTTCCTTGACCCAGCAGGGTGCTTCCTCTTGGAGCCCGAAACTCCATGCGAGCTAGAACCAGCAAAATAAATATCAGTTTCTGGCTTAACCGCCATGAGGCGATCCTCTTCCAGCTCAAGATGCCGCATAGCATCCTCGAAGGTCTTGATACCCTCATTATGGGTCAAATGGATCTTCATGTGCTCCCAGCTTTGAGGCAAGGAGCGGATCACTGCCTGCACCTGTTGTTCGTCAGTGAGTATGTGCCCGGCATCCTTTAGCTCACTGATCATATTCGACATCTGCCTCAAATGTTGTTTCATGGTCTTTCCATGAGACATCTTGTAAGAGTCGAAACGGATAGTGAGTTGTCTCAGTTTGGTCACAGAAGTTCGACCAAATCTTGATGCCAGTGCAGCCCACATCTCTTTAGCGCTCTGGAAACGTCCGAACTCTCGCATGATGTCATTGTCCATGCTGCTTAACAACGTAATGCGAGCAAGAGAGTTCTTTCTTTTCCAAACAGTAAAGGCATCTTTATCCCTCTTGTGTTGGGCTGTTGTCCCTTCCTCAGGTTCTTCCATAATCTGGTTAAGAGCTTCGAGTGCCTCTTGCTCTTCCAGCACATATTGGATTTTGAGACTCCAAATCTCATAATTGTCGCCATTCAATTTTTCTCCCTTATTTAGTTCAGCCACTATGTTCTTAGTTGCTGAAGCCATCGTATCTGAACATTTCAGACACATACGCACGAGTTATTAAAGCCTATCTAAATGCTTCATCAGCATCAGGATTACATAAACTAATTATGTTAATGAATAGTTTCACTAAAGGTCTTAGAGTCAAAAGTTCACTATGTTCCCAATCATCGTCTAAAAAACCTAATTTGAAATTACCATTAACATAATCATTTTATGTAATGAAATTGGTTCTTCAAAAGTTATACAAATTTTAAAGAACTTCCCACATAAAACATAACACATAATATGGCAATATAAAATGAACAAATCATCAAAAATTCATAGCCACATATATATCATAAAACATTCACAAATGTTTAAGAATATGTAATATCAACCAAAGACATGTACAAAATTGGTTCCAAATTCTAAAAGAACAACATCAAGTATACCAATCTAACACATAGACAGGAAAGGACTCATAAAATTCCTCAGAAAGTTTTATTTTCTTCGGAACATAAATAGAAGCTCCCGGAAAACCCCTAGATCCTGACCATGATTTGCCCCGAGACCCATTCAACGCAAGGGTTGATGTCCTTCTTGCCCCGACCTTTATGTATTCTTACACAAAATTCTCCACAAGCATCTTATAGCTTGGACATTTAAGGTTTCTCTAACCTTATCAAGCATTCTTCCCAACTCCTCAGGAATAGTGCACTTTAGGGCTCCGACCATTACATACTCCGGCATTACAAAGCCGTTCCAAATGATATCCTGTATCATTTTGTTGACCTTGATGATGTGTGTCATCATATCATCTCTGGCGTCCCATCGATAAAGAGCTAACTTGATTCTTAGGTTCTCAAGCTTCTCCTTTTGAGCCGCCGTTCTTGGGATGATCGGAGTGCGTCTCAAATGTACCATTGTTCCTGCAACGAATGCAGAACAAAGGATTACTTATAATCCATGATACATTAAGGTAAGGAATGCTTATTCATATACATATGATCTTGCACTTGTATTTCAAAAGACTATAGAGAAATACTATAGAAAATGCCAAAAAAATATGCCCCTAAGTACGTGTACATAGGGTTTATCGTGCATTTTCATATTCATAAGTGCAGGAAAAATGTAATATGAATACACCATAATGTAGAGCATTTCGATACGAGCACATCGATACCAAGAACGCCCAAATCGGAGCTTAAATGAGCTCGAACGGGCCGAGAGAAGACACAAGGGTCAATCTGCCGGTTTGAACCGGTCCGGTTCGACCGGTCTGACCGGTCCGACCGGGTTGACCGGTCCGACCGGGTTGACCGGTCAACGGTCAACGGTCAACGGTCAACGGGGTCAGGTAACCGGGTCGGGTCAAAATCGGGTCGGGTCAGGTCAACGGGTCGGGTCAACGGTCAACGGGTCACGGTCAACGGTTCGGGTCAACTCGGGTCGGGTCAGGCTCAGCCGGGTCGGCTTCCGATGACGTCACGCTGACGTCATCGCCGGCGGTTAGCGCGAACGGACGCGCCGTTTCGCGCGCCGCGCGTGCGCCTCACGCGCCGTCGCGCGCCTGGTCCTTGCCGGCGCGTGATGGCGCGTGAGGGCGCGTGCGGCGTCCTCCGGCGACGCGCCGCCCATCAATTTTCTCGTCTCGACGAGTACTTTCCGTTTATGCAATAAAATTTAAGTTTTGACAAAAAACAGAAATCGAAACATGCATGAACAGTTCGGCGACGCGACGAAGACGAACAAAAAACGAGGCCAAAACGAAAACAAACAGTATACACTTCAGACGATGCATAAGCATGATCGGGAAACAAGTAAGCGGGCTCTGATACCAATGTTGGGAAAAACTCAATCCCGATCGAGTCGTTCGAAACATATTCGGAACGAGTTCGATTAGTGCGGAAAACGTGCCCGAGAATCATCAAACTTGTATCACCGATCGTACAGGCATATCACACAATGAACATACCCGGTATTGTCACAGATTAAGTGCCACTTTGCGCCTGAATGTTCTTCGATCGTCTTTCGCATTCGAGTTCGTTCCGAAGAGAAACAGAGAAGACCACGTTCTTGAAAGAGTGTGTTTGCATGTATGAAAGTTACGTTACATTCCAAAGGGTGCCTTTCTATTATAAAAGGGAAATAACTACCTCGTGGGCCCTTGTGGCTCACGGACCGGGTTTGGCCCATCTTGGGCGGTCCACCCATTATATCCTTCAGCCTGCATTTTGATGATTCCTCGAAAATGCGGGCACGAGTGGAAGTGAAGAAAGATCGGTTTCTGATGCTTTGATAGGTGGGGTTTGGGGGAGGAGGGAGGAAACAGGCGTGGAGGACAGCTCAAAACCCTTTATCATTATGGAGTAAGGTTTTAAAAGGTCTATACTTTCCCGAAGGTGATTTCTGGCATGCAAGTAAAGGAAATAGACCGTCATGGGGCTGGCAAAGTTTACTACTAGGCAGAGACACCATAAGTCCATCGCTCTAATGGGTGGTTGGAAATGGGAAAAACATCGGTATAAGGGAGGATAAATGGCTAAAAAGCGATATGAAAAGGGGACCTGCAAACAGAAATGAACCGAAATTACTGGCTGACTTAACTGAGAAGGATGAAGCAAAGTGGAATCAACAGTTGCTACAAAATATGGTCGACCCTGACATAGTGGATGAAATTACCGCAGTCCCCCTAAGACCACAGGAAGCAGAAGATAAACTGGTATGGACAAAAACCATATTTGGTGTATTTTCGGTTGAATTGAAGGATATCATGATCAGGCATGCGCATTGCGCGGGTGCAAAACTAGCGCCGGGGAACGTACTATATATCATAAGGATGGCTAAATTGACATGAAAAAGAAATTGAGATATCATCGTCCTTCCAACTCTTCCCACCATTGCTTAGATAATTGCATTAAAATCACCGAACATATTAATCAAACTACTAAAACAAAAATGTGTATTTAGAGATCGTAGGGGAAAACATTTAAAGTAGTTATCAATCAGAAACAAAAGTAGCTTATAAAAGATTGGATGTGGATCTTTCAAAGGTGGAGTAGAAATAAAAAGAAAAAGAAAAAAAGGATGTTGTAAAAACAAAACTCAAAGAACTATGGAGACTTAGGCATTGTGATGAAATTGATCAACTCACCCATCACCTTTTGTCTGTCCAGTTGTGGGCTTTCCATAGAGGAAAATAATATATGTAAACCTTTCAAGCAACAGACGAGAGATTAAACAACTTTTGGATATCCCAGAAGTGAATACAATGCTTTCCGCTTGAGGATAATATGTCAAACATACTCAATTGTAATAAATATCATCTGTTTCATAAAAAGAGTAAAAGAACTTAGTTAGGGTTAAATTGGTTTGGTTCCATGTTCTACCCACCAAGATATGGAATTGGGAACCAAGCCAGTCAAGGCCGATTCTTGTTTAAGAAATTAGGAATCAAACCAGATCCCCGAGGCTTGAACTAGACAAGTAAGTTCAATTCGGGCAGATTGAATTGGTCTGATTGCTGACCCCTAGTCTAGGTGGTGGCTACTCTATAGGAAAAGCACCAAAACCTTTTCTTGTAATGAGAAGTGAACTATGCTAGCAACCTACAATTCTGGGTGGCAAGTTTAGAATCAACACTTAGAGAAATATCAGTAAGAATATGGAGAGATATTTGGGCCATTGTGCTTCCTTTATATAGTCTTAAATTTTTCTTTTTTTTTCTTTTTTTGTTAATTAGGTTAAAGATATAACATTGATTGGTTTAATAAGAATGATTTATAGAGTTGGTATGATGTGGTAAATTTAGGTACTGAATGCGGTGTACTTGTTTATGGGTCCAGTTACAAATTGTCACAAAAACTAGTATAGTAATTTAATAAACCGGTTTTAATGTACCTAGCATTACACTTAAAGAACGTAATTTTGATTCGTATAGTGTAGCATGCTAGGTCCAATAGAGTATCCTAATTGTTATTTTCCTGTATCCCCAAATAATTAATCCTCTATAAAATTGGATACTATTTGTTAAAAACTGCTTATATATCTAATTTTGATAGTCCGAAAAATCGATATAAGCGAGTCATACTATGAGCATCGGCAAACTCGAGGCGTTAATATGGTGTGTCAACTCCCTGGTCGTCTCTTCCTCCGACTCCTCCTTTGTCTCCATCAAATATCACGTAAAGTTAGGTATTGAATACGGTGCACTACTTGTAAAGTTTGTTTTCTTTACTTTCTATTTTGTCGGAAATGTCTTCACGACGAAATATAATTCACCGAAAGTCGTTCTTCAGTTTTTAATGAGAGGAGACAGAGTTCTAGATTTAATTCCGGACAAGAGCAATTTAGGCGTAAATAAGAAACTTGATTTTCACAGAAGATCTAGACAAATCCACCCACATGCTGGTGGCGTCCAAACTTTACAAAGATTCTGAACAACTGTAGCTAAGGAAATTGAAAGTGCGAAACTGGAAAGTAAAGATAATTATGAAAGTTGAAAGTGCGAACTTGGAACTAAAGATAAAAGACAACATTTGTTTTGTTCATGTGTGTCGGGGGGGCTTTCTCTGTTGATAATCGGCCGTTATTTATAGTGCAGACTTGGTAACCGTTCTTGGTGTTTTATCCGGCCTCTACCGTCGATTTCATCTTCACCGTTCATGTAATGATACCTGTTCATTAACTGTTATCGATCTTATCTTCTGTATGAAATGATAACCGCTTTTGAGCCCATTTAGTCTCTGAGAACGACAATCGTCATTGTGCCCATTGGTTTTCTAAGGCAACAACCACTATCGAACTTTTCTCCACTTAACACCTATCATGGTAACTGTTATCGAGTTTTCTCCGTTTAACACCTGTCTTTTGAGATGATAACCGTCATCGAACCTCTGTCTCTTGGGATGATAATCGTGATCGAGTCTTTCCTCCGCTTGACATCTATATTTCGGGATGATAACCATCATTGAACGTTTCTTCCGTTTGACACCTGTCTTTCGGAAATGAGGACCTTCGTCGAGCTTTTTTGACTTAATATCCATCACCTTTTTCATCGATGAGAATCACTTTTAGCACTTGGACATTTGTCTTTTGGAACAAAGGCTTTCATCGAATCTTCGATTGGAAAGTCTTGCAAAGACCTTCATAGCTTAATATTCATTTCTCCTCTTGTCGATATCTTCGACGAAACTACCTTCAATATTTTTGATCCCCCTCTATCTGAATTTCAAATTCCCCGCTTATGACTGTCTGTACCTACCAGTTGTCATTTTAGTACAGGTGATGTCATCTCTTGTCCTTTTATTCATATATTTTCACGACGAAATCTCTAATTAATTTTGAGTGTCAACAGATGCCCCATTTTAAAAGAATTAATCCTTTTGCTTAATTCTTTTAAAACAAAATTTGACCTAAATAATCTTACCTTTAATACCTTGTAACTTGTATTTGCCCATTCTTCCTGAAACGCTGCGCCTTTTTTCTGACATGTCATCCCGATCATTTATGACCTAGCAGATCTTCATAATAACGTATCACTTGAACCGTCATATCCTGACGAAAAATCATATCTTTTGACCCTCCATCTTCTTCTTCGATTCTAGGTTTTCCTCTAAGTAGGGGTGTGCAACTTGGACTGCCTAAACCAGGAACCGCCTGGACCGGACCGGACCGGCGAGTTCGGTCCATTCCTGAGAGTATCGGTCCGGTTCTCGATTCCAAAAAATGGAACCGGTGTTTGGGCGGTCCGGTTCCCGATTCCAAGGTGGGAACCGGACCGCCCGGACCGGACCGATAAAAAAAAAAAAAAATATATATATATAATCAATCAAATTTAGATTTTTTTGCTTGGGGACGTGTTCTCTAGCTTGGGCTTGCCAACGTGAATTATGTGAGTGCATGCTCAACAAAACCATGGCCCAAAAGCCCCAAACCACCAAGACCTGTCCTAGCAGAATGAAGATCTCGTTAGTAGCTTCCCCTGCCTTCATTGCTTTCTATCTTCTACTGAAGAGAGACATTTCTTAGAAAACCCTAAAAGGAATTACTCTTCCCCTTCCCTCACGCTCGCGGCTTGCCTGTCTGCCGTTTCTCTTCCCTTGCGCTCGCATTTCCCTTCACTCGCTCTGGCCTTGCCCTTCCATCCCGGTTCTTGCCTCACACGGTCATGCCTCTCGCCTCTGCCCTCACGCTTCTCGCCCGTCTGGCCTCTCGTCCTGCTGGCCTCATGCCTCTAGCTCGTCTCGCCTCTCGCCCTTCTGGCCTCTTGCCTCTGCCGTCTGGCCTCTCGCCTCACGCTTCGCTCTTCACTTTTTCCACAACTCGATTCTCAGAAGTTTCTCTTGGCTCTCGCATCAACTTAGTCTTTACTCTTGAGTAAGTTTTTCTCGTCTTTGCATTGCTGAGATTTTATGCGCTTTCCTTGTTAATCTCCTCCGCTGCTTCTATTACAATGATTTCAGAGCAAATGATTGTGATGGTGATATGATTATGGAAATTCATATTTGTGGATGAGTTGGATGGTGTTGACAAGAGGGGAAATGGAGGATTAGATCCTTTGGGTGGGTGAAGAAGGAAATTGTTCAACGGTAATGATGTTAGTATGAATTTGGGATATCGACCAAGTTTTATATCCTTGAATTGTGTATGAGCTTTCAGAAATTGAATTGCTACTGATTTTGGTTCTTTGCATCAATTTTTTAGGACACTCGTGTTTATTCAATTAACAAAATATTCTCAAGCAATGACTATTTTGTGTAACATATGAATTCCAAGAGGAGATAGAGAAAAAAAAAGGAGAATTTTGATGCGTCACTTATTATATATCTAGAAACACAACTTGTGGTCTTTGATAAACATAAGGTCTAGCTTGTGTGCTCCTACTTGTAGACATTAGGAATTATATATACGTTGCGGTTTGATGGCTCCAATCTCTGTTTTGCTTGATTCAGGTGATCTATATAAATGTCAATGGAAGTGGACAAATCCAATGATGCTATGAATCCGGTAATTGACTCACTAGAAAATGAAGGTGAAGAAGACCTCGAAGAGGCATTCGACACAAGGTATTTAATGCTTGTGCTTCTGGTAAACGAAAATCATCAGCTTGGCTTCATTTTCGTAAAGGAAAAACTAAGGATGGGAAAAGTGATGTGTTTTGCCTTTATTGTGGAGCCAAGTATACTTACAATGTTGATAATGGTACCTCTGCTATGTTGAAGCACTTGAGAAGATGCAACAAGTATCCGCGAAATATAGATAAAAGGCAAAAATTGTTTGCTGCACATAGAGTATATGGGACTCAAATGACAATAGGGCATACCAGTACTGGTTTTGGTAGTGGTAATGTGTTATCGACATGGACATTTGATCAGGATCGTTGTAGGCAAATGCTTGTTCGGATGATCATAATGGATGAACAACCTTTTTCAATAGTTGAGCGTGTTGGATTCCGTGATTTTATTAGTCAGTTACAACCTCTCTTCAATCACATGTCACGATTTACGGTGGCTAGAGATTGCTTGAAGTTGTTTCTTTGTGAAAAAGCAAATTTGAGGACTTACTTTAGCAGGCTTAAGTCTAGGGTCGCACTCACGACCGATACATGGAGTTCCATTCAAAACTTGAACTATTTATGTCTCATTGCACATTTTATTGATGATGATTGGAAATTGCACAAAAGAATCATCAATTTTGTGGTGATGCCTAGTCACAAGGGCAAAGATATTGGGAAAATGGTTAAGAAGTGCATCTTCAAGTGGGGAATAGAGAAAAAAGTATCCACAATCACTGTGGATAATGCTAGTTCAAATGATGTTGCCATTGGTTTTTTGAAAGAAAAATTATCAAGAGATAAGTTATTGATCTTAGATGGTGATGTTTTACAAATGAGGTGCACCGCTCATGTATTAAATTTGATTGTGAGGGATGGATTGACCGAGGTTCGTGATTCTATTGTACGTATTCGAGACGTGATTAGATATGTGAGGGGTTCTCCCATGAGAGCTAAAATATTCCAAGGTTGCATTGAGAGTGCAAGGATCACTTGTAAGGGTTCAGTTTGTCTTGATGTCACAACTAGGTGGAACTCCACTTACCTCATGTTAGACACCGCCTTAAAGTTTAGAAAAGCTTTTGAAAGGATGGAAGAAGATGATCCTGCTTTCTTAACTGAGCTTGACTATGAAACTCCTAAAAATGAAGATTGGGAAAAAGCCAAAATTCTTTCCATATTTTTGAAGAAGTTTTATGATGCCACCAACAAGATGTCTGGGACTAGGTACATCACTTTGAGTGATTATTTTAATGAGATAGCTATTTTATATAAAACTCTGAAACAAGCGGAGAAGGCTTCGGATCCTAGGATGAAAGCTATGGGTGCGAAGATGAAGGAAAAGTTTGAAAAATATTATGAGAGTTTCGAAAAGGTAAATATGATGGTGTTGATTGCAGTAATATTGGATTCAAGAAAAAAGAAGAATTATGTGAGGTATTGTTATAGACTAATCTATGGTGATTGTGCGAAAGTTGAGGAGATGTCTGATAAGGTGAGGATTGCCTTGGAACATTTATTTCATTTTTATCAGAAATCTTATCTTGGTTCTTGTGATAAAAATTTGGATGGTCAACTTTTGTTTGATATCAATAGTAGTTGGAATCCTGATAGCTATGAGGAGGATAACCAGAACAACCTTGATTTGGTTGTGGATTTCGATTCGGACAAGGCATATGAATTCTTTCTTCATGAGGAGAAAAAAGTGTCCGCGGGTAACTTGTCTGAGCTCAATAAGTATCTTAAAGCCAAACGTGAAAAAGGTCGTGATCTTGACCTTTTGATGTGGTAGAAAACTGTTGGCCAAAAGTTTAAAATCCTCTCTTTGATGGCTCAGGATGTTTTGGCTATTCCTGTAACAACAGTTGCTTCGGAGTCAACTTTCAGTACATCTGACCGTGTGCTTGATGGCTTTCGAAGTTCTTTGACTCCTAGAGTGGTGGAAGCTTTGATTTGTACTCAAGATTGGTTGAGAGTGATTACCGCGCCGATTAATGTTAAAGAGTGCATCGAAAATGCGGAAAAGTTTGAGTGGGGTAAGTCATTGATATATCTTTTTATCTTATAATTTTTTCGTATATCTAATAAATGAATGCTTTATTTAATGTTTTGTTTTTGTTAGATATTGATGATGTTAGCTCGGAGCTTACCGGTAAATAGAGTTTACAAGTTGAAGTAGAAGAAATACATGTGGTGAGAATTTCTAATAATAATTTGAGTTTGATTTGTACTAATTCTGGTTTAAAACTAATGTTTGAATATTTTGTTTGGAAACAGAAATAGCAACTGTGGCTGGGTGTTTCAAATGCTGCATGGCTGCGTGCTAGTAGAGGCCATGAGAGAAGCTCTCATTTTGCACCAGAAGGCTATCTTAGGTTGCGGAACTAGTTATATTTTCATGGGTCCAAATCTTATCTAGAGTTTGCTTGTGTTTGCATCTTTTTTTGTTGAACCAGTTGAGCCTTGACAGTAAAATTTAAATTTGAAGCTACTGTTCTCGATCGAATGATCACCTTTGTCTGTCATTCATGTGATACTATAACAAACAAATCCTACAATATGCGTTATTTTTGCTACCTTTGCTATCCATATATGAGGTGTTGCAATGTTGTGTGCTTAAAAGAGAATGTTTGTGCTCTATTTTGAAGAGTTACTGTCCTTCGGGGTTCAGATGTTCCTGGTTCAGGAATCTCACCATGTTTGGTTGGGGAATATCTACATTAACCGGTTCTATTAGACAGGATCAGACCCGACCGACGGTCCGGTCTGGTTCCCGGTTCCAAGATTGGCCGGTCTGGTTCCCGGTCCTAAAAATTGAGAATCGGTCCTCCCGGTCCGGTTCCCAGTTTCATCGGACCAACCGATCACCCTTACCTCTTCGTCTTTCACTTCTTCGTTTTCCATTCGGATTTTTCATTCAATCTATACACTCATGGCCCGCAAATACTCTCCCAAGTCATATATTGAGAAATTTGATCAACTACGTCACGACCAACCATCCTTGAATTGTGACTTTCGACTATTATACTTGGTCGATGACGAATCCCCCAACCAACTTATTCTGGGTCCTTGCTTTCATGATCATCAACAGATTCCTGCATCTCTTCGCTCCTGTTTTCCAAAGAGGACAGAGGAATTGCTTTCTATTCAACAGTTATCAGCTGCGGACATTTTGTTTTCAAAAATCTTGCGATTTCGGGGGTTTTCTTCTCTTGAGGTGGGTTTTCATCGCTGGTACGTAAAATTGAAGGGAGATATAACTATTCGCCTTGCCTGGATAAGAGCTGGTATTGATACCGCATTGGAAGTCAGTATGTTGTCGTATGATTTAAATCTAGGGCTTCTGGGTGCTGCCATCAGTTTCTGGTCCCTTTCGACTAATTGTTTCTTTTTCCCCTGGGGCCCTATGTCTGTTACTCTTTTGGACATATATGTCATCACTAATTTTCCTCCGATTAGGACCCCCATAAGTGACATGGCTTCGATACTAGTTCCCGTTATTCCTGAGGCACATCTTGCTTATGGCAAATTCTTGGAAATATATTCTCTCAGTACTGAGCCAATAACTCTTGATGAGCGTACCTGTTTTCTCCTCTTTTGACTGTCTAAATATGTTTTCTTGGCCCCCATACTAAAAATTTCCAAAGATTTCTTACTGCTTGCAGCCAATCTTGCTGCCGGTAAAACACTTGCATTAGCACCACTAATGTTAGCCACTTTGTATCGAGAGATAACTTATGCATCTTTATCGATGACGTCCAAAGAGGAAGGTACCTTATTTGGACCATTCTGGATTATTCAATGCTGGATGGTGCACTACTTTCCTTTTCTTTTCATCCATACTCCTCGCACCTTTCATCATCACTCCTGTCCAGAATTCTAGCCACCAACACCCTTTCCCTTCGGATTTCGTTTACTCAGTTATTCCTCATTAAGTATTTTAGAGAATCTTTCTCCTTTTGCCTTTTATCTTCATAAACTCCTGACAGTCCACTCAAATGAAATTGAATTTTTTGCTTATGATGCAAATGAGTTCAATCACTTATTTGATTCGATAGCTCTTCTCAACTCAACTGACTTTTGGCTACGCGTCCTTACTCTTGTGGACCTTCCTTTAAGGTTATCCCAGAAAGGAAAATTTTATCATGGCTTTGAGATTTACTCTCCTCAATACTGCGCTAGGCAGTTTGGTTTAGTTCAAGCAATTCCCATGCCAATTCTTTATTCTCTTGAATTCCTGAGCATGGTGAAACAAAAATATCCTTTCAAGAATGATGTCCCCTTCGCGTGCTGTGCTAAAATCACTCGACTTGTGTATGCCAGATTTGCCCCTGATGTTGATGACTTTGATCCTAAACCTGGATGCACTCCTGTATGGACTTCCTGGTGGCTTTCTTTCTGTCTCGAAAGCCCTTATGAGGAGGCTACTCAAGCTATGTTGTTTCGAATAGCAGCAGGTGCATTTAAGCCAAGAAGCAAGGGCAAGAAGGGTAAAAAAGGCATTTCCATAGGACGTGATGCTTCAAATCCTGAATTAGAACCATTGTGGATAACTCAGGGGGCACAAATTAAGACTCCTAAGGCCAAGTCGCCAATTTCTTCTAAAAAAGTGGTTCCTCTAAGAAGTGCCCCTATTCGAACCAGATTGTATTGTGCTACTACAATGGATCAATCCCGAGTTGATGACAACACACCTCTCCTCAAGAGGAAATCCGATTCGATTCAAGGTATTCTGTTATTGCAGTCTTTCTTGTTTCATATGATCCCCATGTCATCTTTTAACCCTAATATTTATTCTTTTAGGGTTCCCATCATCTAGTCAATTTATTGAGAACGCAAACGAAGAACCAATTGTGGTATTGCTCAAAAGAAAACATCTCGACCCTTCATTTACATCGTCTTCTTCTTTTATGGCCATTGTTAATTCTGTAGAGACTTCAAATTCTCAGGCTAATCCCACCCATTCTGGAGACAATTCAAATGGTATATCTTTGTTGGGCCCTTCTTTACTTGTTCCTTCTATTCGATACAAAGTAATTAATCTTTTGGCAATTCACTACTGACAATCTATGTATAGTAGGACCCTCTGTTGACCCAGCTCTTAACGTCGCTATTATTGATCCACCTATATTACTTCTCACAGTGCCAAAGCAAGGTATTTGTGTAATTATATCACAATTCATGTCCTATCTCAATAACTGATTTCTCTCTATTTCTAGGACCTTCGAATGATTCGGTACCACCAATTCAAGCAGTTTCAGACCTTGAAACACCTGCCAGTACTGCACCTGTCGACAGCCGCATCATTTCTGATTTTCTTGTCCATTCTATGAACCTAATCCTTCTAGTTCAGCTTCTGCCCTGGACACTGCTCTTGTCCCAGTACAAAATGCTGCTGCTCCTTTGACACAACCTTCTTCCAGTCATGTAATTCCTTCTACCGAAGAACTAAGTTCACCAGAATCTCTCTTGAAGACTAGGCACATGTTAGATGAAGCTTCTCACATACTGAGTTTTTCCTCGGAAGCACCTTCCTCGAGGCAGATGGACATCGAAAAGGTCAGAAATAAGCTATTACGACTTCTAGACCTTTCTAGTGGAGGTTTTCCTATGATTTTATGCAATCAGACAGCTTTTGATCAATCGAAACTTCTGCTCGATGAGCTGTGTGGTGCTGCACCTAATGAACTGCTGTCCCCTGAGCTGAAGGTCAAACTTGATGATTTTTCAAAGGCTTTCGACAATAGGATAGAATCTTATCGACGTAATTATGACCTAATTATGTCTTTAACTCTTTCTGATCAACCTCTTGTCGAGAATAATCAAGTCATAGACGAGTTCAGTCATACTGTAAAGGAAAAGCAGACTACCTTCATGCCCTAGTTGAAGAAATATCTGGACTTGACGAGGAAGAGCTTCATCTCGAAAAGCAAAAGGCAACAATTGAGCAGAAATTGGCCTTTCTCTGAGACAAGCAGAAACTCAAGCACAGAGAGAGGCTCCAACTGGAGACGGACTTCAACAAAGACATTACCATTCTCAAAGATCTCAAGCAAACCGAGCATTGATGTCGACTAGCAATTGAAACTGAAAATCGACGGACCTAGAACAAGTGTATAACTGAGAATGGTCAATTTGACCATAGTATATTGTCTCTCCAAAGTGATGTAAAGAAATTATTATTTTCCAAGAGAAATCAATAAAGTGATTTCCATTTATTTTGAATTTATCTTAATATTTCTTTTGATATCTTCTTTCCAGCGGGAACTTTTTCATTCAAACTTCTCCACGTTTCTGATCGTGGGTGAAGTCGGTTACTATGTTGGATCTATTTATACCCTTCGATCTCCATTTTTACTTCATCTGGCTCAAACATGGCATCCAACTTTCCTTTCTTTTCTCATGCCTCACCTTCTATGTTCTTGAATTGTCTTGATGATCTTCAAGTGTACGAAACAAAAGGCCGTATCTCTTTGTCCTTCATGGACCATAATACTAACAATGATCACATTATAATGGGTCCTTATCTCAAAACCGTTCCAGCCCCTCCTATATTCACTGAATATTTTTCTCGCCATTATCAAGAAATTCTTCCCATTAATAATAGCCGTATTCATGCTCATGCTTGGTTGACCTCCAATTATAGGTTGAATTCTTATGTCGATTTTGACAGGAGATTTTTCCAATGGTATAAACGCTTGCGTAGTGTGATGAAGTCCAAATGGCAATCAGCTTGTATTGACACAGCTATGATGTTTTGTTGCATGTCTATCAATTCAATGGAGTATAGCCTTATTGGCAGTCTCTGTACCATCTGGTCACCTTCTTCGCATTGTTTTTTCCTTCCTCGTGGTCCAGTAACCAACACTCTTTTGGATATTTGGGCCTTAACAGGCCTTTCACCTTTTGCTGAATTCCGAGGTCAAGAGATCCTTGAATGTTTGCCTTTCAAAACTTAACGTCTCTTAATCTTTCTTATGATGAATTTATGGACTAATTTGCTAAATCTGAAAGGGAAATTTACTCCGATGAACATGTTGCATTCCTTCTATGATTGGTTGTTACGATACATTTTTTGTACACCAACTTTATCAGTTTCTTATGAATTCCTCGACATTGCTCACATGCTTTCCCATGGTATTGATGTTGGTCTTGGTCGAATTACTCTTGCTGTTCTTTATCGATCTCTTACAGATGCCCAGACCTCTTTCTTCAATGCACATCTTGATCCTTTCTTTGGTCCTCTATGGATGGTACACGGATGGTGTCGTATGTGTTTTCCTGATCTTTTCTTTGATGTAGGAATTCCTCTCGTTTGTTGGTCAGAGGCTGATCTTCCTCCTATCGAAAAGGAATTTGGTCTTTGGAGACTTTTTCGTCCTCTTTATTACCCCTAAATAGGAACGTCCCTATTCGAAGGTTTCCTACAATATTTGCTTTCATCGAGAAACTTTGTCTTCTATCGAATTTGTGTTGATATTCTTGAGGCTAGCCACTCTAATAATCAGTCTGATGCTTGTATTTTCTAGAAAAGCATTCTCACCCCTTGCGATCTAACTGTGGACTTCCGATGAAAAGCCAATTTTTCTCAAGATTTGAGGTATATAATCAGCACTACTATTCTTGTTAATTCGGTCTTACCCAAGGTATTCCAGCTCCTGTTGTTTACTCCATGGAATATCCTTTTTCTCGTACTAGTAGTCATTATTTCATCAATGAAGGAAGTATTTCTTGCTGCAATGAAATTACTCGTACCATTCTTGGGAGATTTAACTACATACATTTTGCCGGAGATTCTCATAGTACCGATGTCTTCGATGAATGGTGGGTAGAATATCGATCATATATTTTTTCCTCACACGTCGATATAATGATGTCTAAAGTCACTCACTATCTTCTTGGACTGAATCACCCATTCAAAAGGCCATGTGACTTATCATCTAACTATGATGATCTTTCCTCAGAATCAGAATATTCGTCCTATAAAGGTATAACCTTTAATTTCAGCTCACATAAGGCTCATCTCTTGCTTCATTTTCTATTATTTCTTGTCTTGCAGACATCAGCGTTACGTCTTATAAACAAGAAGTTAAGACTTACATTGGCACACCTGTCGAAGTCCATTCTCCAACTTATATTCCAATTTCTGATAACACCAACGAACTTTTGGTAAACCGTCCCTGTCTTAAGGACAAGACGAGTTCCGACTCAAATGGATTCGACTTCTTCATTTACTGTCATCTGGTTTATCTCATATTTCTAGTAATATTTCCATGGAGATAGAAATTAAATCTCTTCTTACTGAGTTATCCAGTTTACCTTGTCCTTTGGATTGTCTAGCTATGGAGTATGCTGTCGAAGAGTTAGCTCAATCTTTTAACTCAGCTTTGGAATCTTACAAGTTCCGACAGGATCGTATCGATACCTTCGACCAGATGGAGAAATCATATCTGATCAGGCAAAAGGATCTAGAGCAAGCACGCGCTGTCCTTACACGTTATCAAGCAGTTGATGATATCCCACTACAACACTTGACTGATCAGCTTAAACAAGTCGAATAATTGGAAATTGAATGCAGGATTATGGAGGACGAACTTCAAGAAATCACCCCTGAGAAAGATCAATTCTTCGAGGTCAATTGTGATCTAGAAATTTGCTTATGCAACTTCTCCCTGGGAATTGAGCAGCACTTCATGTAAACATAGATCCAGTTTGCCTTGTAAATATTTAATGTACATATTAGGATCTTTATCTTATTTGTGTCTCAGTGTACTCTTAATCCTTGAATTTATGTACTTTCCTTTCCCTAAACATGCGTGATCGATGAGCTTTACTTCCCTTCTGGTATCCTTTATCCAACCGGTATTATATCAACTTCAGATGTCAAACATGCCCAAATTTATAGCTGGTCATAATGATCCATTTCCCTGACAGATGAAGCATATAATTGCAATCCTTCATATTCCTATTCATGGCAAATATGGATCTTAAATATCCATTAATTCTGATAGACTGCTCTTACCCTTTCTTTGTAAAGGCTGCGGATGGATTCACTGCACACGTTTTCCCGTACTCTCACTATGCCGTTTTATTCTCTTTGATGATAATAATACCCTGACACGTCTGTTTGAAGAGCCTATCAGTTATATCTATTTTCACTTTGCTTGATTTCCGTACGACCCTTTGGTGTTACTAGGTCTTAATTCATTATACCTACCTTTTCTTGCAAAAAAAATGCCGACGGATACGATTCCCTATATGACCCTATCTTTTCGCTCCATTTCTACCAACATTAATAACTCATCATGACGTGATCTTGCTCATTAGTTCAAAGCATCTGTCAGTTACACTCATTACTCATGTCGCTCAAGTTCCTTAGACTTCCAATCGTTTCTATCTGCTTTGGCTGTTTATTTAAACCACTGCTTTGGTTTTTTATTTAACCCATCTTTGGAGTTTTGCTAACTTACCACCTTCATCCGATCATCCCAAATTTCAGACTGGTTTTGCCATGGACAACTCCTCCTCTTCCTCTTCACATGCTCCACTTTTTACTGAGGAGTTTATCTCCTTAAGGAACGACATTTTATGTCGTTTGTCCTTCACATATGCCTATCTGTCCATCGAATCCCGTGCTATGGATGAAATTTTTACTTTTCTCAAAGAAGCTGAACCCAAATTCCTTCCGCCCAACCATCCTTTCATATTTGACTTCAATAAATTTTGTAGTGTTTTTCCTTATGGTCTTCGAGCCTTCTCTGACAACAGAACGATAATCGAACAACATGCAATCACAGAGGGTGATTATTTCAACAAGGTTAGCCTTGTTACCCAAGTTGAGAAAGTGTACTTTGACCGGCTTAAAGTTCTGGAGCCCACTCGTGCAGGATTAAGTAGCTTGATCCGTGCAAAAGAAGCAAAAACCGACCTAGTGGAGATCACCAACGGTCGAC
This sequence comes from Syzygium jambos, assembly GCA_031216235.1. Taxonomy (NCBI): domain Eukaryota; kingdom Viridiplantae; phylum Streptophyta; class Magnoliopsida; order Myrtales; family Myrtaceae; genus Syzygium; species Syzygium jambos. The sequence goes on along the minus strand of CM062230.1, from coordinate 14,918,912 downwards.
TCAGAGACAAACTGACATCTGAAGAGAGAGCAACAGAAGAGATAGAGAAGAATGGGCTGATTGAACTGCTTGCCCAAATAGACGAGGATATCAACTCCTCCAGGTTGTTAGTGGATCACTTGGACGAGCAGGCCAACGCATACTTCGTTAGGCTCACAAAAGTAGAAACAGAGTGTAACCAAGCCTATTTAGCCAGGAACACCAGTTTTTCTGCCTGCTTCCATGCTGAAGAGGAGAATCGTCAGCTGGAGAGTCGTCTATGCAGCTTTGTAAACAAGTTTAGGCATCATATCAGTGTAAACTGATCATGTAATGATGCCTAAACTATTTCTGTAAATCTGACCTCAAAATGTAGCTAACTCAACCCCTTCGACCAACCTGTTTGTCAGCCCATTTCATGGACTCTTTGTACGACTAATATTATGTTGAATGAATCTCAGTTTCTTGATGTTCCTTCATGTCCCACATGATAGAATAATATTTCTTTAAATATTTTCCATTGATTGATCTAGGCATTTCTCCAAATCCATTAATATTCATAATATGATAAACATTTCCACTTAAAACTTGTGTAACTAAATATGGACCTTCCTAATTTGGTGATTATTTTCCGAACTTTTCATTATTCAAACCTACTGACAAAATAGTCTTCCAAACTAAATCACCAACATCAAATCGTTTTTCCTTCACATGTTTGTTATATGCTTTAGCAACTCTATTTTTCTAGGCAATTAATTCATCATTTTCTTCCTTGGACATGCCCCCTTGTAATTTTACCCTTAATGATTGTACTGTAATTTCTACAGGTAGTATAGCTTCCTGGCCATAAGTTAACATGTATGGGCTTACTCTCGTACTTGATCTCCTCGATATTCTATAGGCCCATAATACTATCGATAAGAGTGAATCCCATTCTCTAGGGTTTTCTTCCAAATGCTTTTTAATAAGGTTAATAATAACTTTATTAGATGCCTCCGCTTGCCCATTCGCCTGAGCATAATAAGGAGTTGAATGAAGCATCTTAATCCCCCTAGATTTAGTAAACCCTAGAACTTCTTGACCAATAAATACAGTACCTTGATTTGCTGTTATTGTCTCTGGTATTCCAAATCGATGAGTAATTTTTTCCTCTATAAATTCCTTTACTACTTTCTAAGTTATGTTCTTATACGAAGTAGCTTCGACCCACTTGATAAAATAATCCGTAGCAAACAATATGAAACTATGTTTTTTAGATGATGGAGGATATATTTTTCTAATTATGTCCATTGTCCATCCTCGAAATGGCCATGATTTGATAATGGGTTGCATAATAGCTGTAGGGGCATGTTGCAGTGGTCCATGCTTTTGACATGTCTCGCATCCATTAGCATACTCAATACAATCTTAAGTCATTGTTGGCCAAAAGAAACCATGGCGCCTTAATAACCATTTCATTTTGATGCCTGCTTGATGCGCACCACATATTCCTTCATGTACTTCTGCCATTGCTATAAATGACTCTTTTTGGCTTAAGCATCTAAGCAGAACATCATCGATGGTCTTCCGATATAATTCTCCGTCTATCAACAAGTATTTCAACACTTGCCTTTTAAATACTTTATCATAAAAAGCAGGGTTCTCTAGATATTGAATGAACGGTTTTTGTCCAATCTTCTTCATCGACATGTTCCTTATTGGACTGTATCATCATAATTCGATTATCTATCGATGGCAAAGTTTTTGTTTGCGTAACAATAAATTTTGCTAATTCTTTTGATATCTTATATCTAGATGCCATTTGAGCTAACTTATTGGCTTTCGCGTTATCATTTCTTTTTATATGCTCCAATTTATAATCAAAGAACTCATTCAACAAAACTTTCGCCATATCAAAGTATCAAATAATATTTTCATTGAAGCATTGATAATCTCCCGATAACTGATTGATTACTAATTGAGAATCCCCTTTTATACTTACAAACTTAACGTTCATGTCAGCCAATATATTAAGGCCAACAATTAATGCTTCATATTCTGCTTGATTATTGGAACAATCGAAATCAAGTCGACACATAAGCTTTGTTTGATGTCCCTGAGGGGATACGATCATGATCCCAATACCAGATGTTGTTGTCGTACTTGATTCGTCGAAATACAATGTCCATGGTACCACCTGTATTGACCCTTCGACATTCTCCTCTTCTAAATGTACACATGGATATTCTATAATAAAGTCAGCAACCGCCTATCCTTTAATTGCTTTAAGCGGCACGTAGATCAAATGTATTTCAGACAAAGCGAAGGCCCATTTGGCAATTCTTCCTCGAATAATCGTGCGAGTTAACATATATTTGATAATATCCGTTTTACAAATTACCTGAACTGTTGTCGGCAACATGTAATGACGTAATTTTGTACAAGCAAAGAATAATGACAAGCATAATTTTTCTACCGGAGTATATCTTTTTTCTGCATTATTCAACATCCGGCTGAGATAATATATTGCTTGCTCTTTTCCATTGTCATTTTCTTGTGCTAGCATGCTTCTAATGGTATTGCTAGCTGCTGACAAGTACAGCTTTAATGGTCTACTTGGCTTGGGTGACATCAAAACTGGTGGATTGATCAAATATTTTTTAATCTGCTCAAAAGCAAGTTGATGCTTTTTTTCCCAAACGAATTGATCTTGATTCTTAAGTTTAAGCAACGGAGAAAATATTTCTATCTTACCGGACAAATTAGTAATAAATCGACGCAAGAAGTTTATCTTTCCTATGATCATCTGCAATTGTTTCTTACTTACGGGTGGCGGCAATTCTAGAATAGATTTAGCTTTATTCTTATCTATTTCTATTCCTCTCTGATTAACCATAAACCCTAAAAAGTTACCAACCTTTATCCCGAAAGCACATTTAAGAGGATTCATTTTCAATTTAAATTTCTGCATCCTTATAAAAGCACGTTCAAGATAAGTTAGATGACTTACCTTTTCTGATTTGATGATGATATCATCGATGTAAACTTCTATGAAGTCCCCAATCATATCGTGGAAAACAAAATTTATAGCCCTCTGATAAGTTGCTCTAGCATTTTTTAACCCAAATGGCATCACCAACCATTCGAACGTCCCAATAGCTCCTGGACATCGAAATGCTGTTTTATGCACATCTTCTTCTGATATGAATATCTAATTATACCTTGAATGACCATCCATTAATGACATGATCTCATTGCCAGATGTTGCGTCAATTAACATATCTGCCATTGGCATTTGATACTCATCTTTTGGGGTTGCCGCATTGAGATCTCGAAAATTTATAGACACCCGTACCTTCCTATTCTTCTTTTTAACTGGCACGACATTTGATAACCATTCGACGTATCTTACAGTTCTAATAAATCCTACTGCTAATAAGCGTTCAACCTCTTCTTTAACCTTATGCATGATTTCTGGTGCAAATCTTCTTGGTGGTTGTTTACGTGGTTGGAAGCCTTTCTTAATTGGCAATCTATGCTTCACTATATCTCGTCCTAATCCTGGCATTTCATGATAATTCCATGCAAAGCAACCTCTATATTTTTGTAATAACTTAATCAATTGGGCTTTTGCAACTTCATCTAACAGTGCACTGATGAAAATTGATTGATGATGTTGGGCATCTCCAATGTCAACTTCTATTAGCGGATCTTAAGCTTCAATAAATTTATTGTCTTCTCTGAGGGGCGATTCTTCAAATTCCATAATACAGTCATCCAGATCTTGCCTACTTACTTCGGCCTTGTAGGCCGTATACCTCTTATTGAGGTCGCCTAATAATATAAGATTCTCCATGAACAACCTTGTCTAAACATCCCGCCAGATCAGTCTTGGGAATCCAATGAACATTTCCCTTGTTAAACCGGCAGAATACAACATCCCTTGAATCAATTTTTGGTGGTTCAATAACACATGAACTATCTTCTGGCATGTTTTTTAACTCTCGATCAGTTCTTAAAGCATGTGCCCATGACACATGAGCCTTATTGTTAGCTTTAACATATTCAACTTTGCTTCCGTTCCAGAAAGCTAACATCTGATGAAGAGTCGATGGTACACACTGATTTCCATGGATCCAATCTCTTTCTAATAACACGTTGTATGAACCATCTGTCTTGACAACACAGAATGCTGTTCTAGAAGTTTTAGATCTTACGGTCAGGTCAGCCACAAATACTCCTTTGACCTTTGTTATTTCTCCTGTAAAATCCGACAATTGTATGTTCGATGAGATAATTTCTTCATCTCTTTTTCCTATCTTTTTGAAGAACCTATATGGAACCAGATTTAAAGTAGAGCCTCCATCGACAAGAACCTTGGAAACTGGATGGCCATCTATCCTAGCATTTATATTAAGTGCCCTCAGATGTTTGGATCCTTCATAAGAGGGTTTCTCAAACTCCATTAATTCTTCTTCATTTTCAAATTGAAATTCTGCCTTGTCTTCCTTATCAATAATTGAACCCCCATTGGTTGTTGAGCTTACAGATGTCACTCTATATTGCAACGAAAGTCTAGCTTGAACCATGCATGAACTTAAAGGTGAAACAGATCTAGATAATACGACAGGTCTAAGTACAATTTTGTCATTAGCCTTACCCTTTTTCTGATCATTATTTTTCTTATCTTGACTAGACTCTCTAGGATTCATTTTCCATACTAAATTTCTAGCTCAGAATTTCTTAGGTTTATAAGGCATTGATGGCATTTGAGTAATATGAATCTGATTAGCCTGTCTTTGTAGTTCATACATCTTTTTCTTTCTTTGTAACCTTCTTTTTTGAGTCCTTGTTACATTGCCCCCTTGACCCTAAACTTCTCCTGACTCGAACCATTCATTTTCTAGTGGATCACTTGATATTTTCAAAGTCCTAGTTCGGGGAGGTGTTAGAATTGCCTTGGTCTCTCTTTTAGGTGGATCATCGAATTTCTCACCCCATCCAGTTGCAACTACCTCCTCTGAATGTACAAGAGGTGGACCATAGTCAACATAGTAGTTGAATTTACCACTGGGCTCTCCCAATATTCCAATCCTAGGGTCACCTTCTTCATAGCGCTACTTAAAAGACTTCCGTTTTGTTGGGTACGTTGTCGAATTATCGACAACCTGAGGATGTCGCTCCTGATTTGAACGTCTATTACTATCTTGAACATTTTAGGAACGACCCCAATACCTAGTCTTTCTGTTATAATTTTGGTATCCAAATCGATCCCAAAAAGTCTGTTCCTGTGAAACATCCCGTTTAGAAGGATGCTCTTTTCGTCGATCACAATTGATTTTTTTTTACACCAAGCACATAGGTGTGGCCGTATCATTTTTCCTTTGGGCATTAGTGACACCATTCCAATCATCACGAGAAATGGATCAACATCCACCTCTATAGAAGCCTTTTCTTTGTCATCTGCAAATTTGATCTTGCCTTGTCAAATCGCTTCTTGAATATTCTTTCTTAATACAATACAATCAACTGTATTGTGACTCCATGAGTGATGCCACTTACAGTATTTCTTTCCTCTCATATCTTCTGGACTCGGTATAACCTGGCCTTCGGTAAGCTTGATTAGCCCATCAGCCAAAAGAAAATCAAATATCTCATCGACTTTGTTTATGTCGAAAGAATAATACTGGACCTCCTTTGACTTGACCATGACAGAACCCTTTTCCTTTGTTTTGGCTGGTTTCAAAGCAGGACAAGTGTATGGCTTTTCTATTATCATCTTGGCAACTGCTACTTCAGCGTACTCTGACTCATCTCCATCGACTAGTGTTTCATCAACAAAATTTATCTCATGTCTAGTATGCTTTCTATCCTTTTTTTTCAAAAAGTTTTCATGCTTCACAGCAATGGTAGTCAACGAAAACAAATCATAATAAGCCTGACCTACCATTCTTTCCCTAATGGCAAACTTTAAACCATTAAAAGCAAATTCAGCAAACGTTCTCTCAAGTAATGGTACAAGGCATCTATTTCTTGCCTTTTTAAATCGGAACATGAACTGATCAACTGACTCATTATTATACTGTTTCATTGCTGATACATCTGCCACAGACATGTCCGGCACTGTCCTTTGAAATTGACTATGAAATATCATTTCCACTTGATCCCAAGAGGTTACAGAATGAGGTGGTAGAGATGTGTACCAGGTAAAAGCGGTTTTGGATAATGACAATGGGAATAAACGCAACATCCAATGATCTCCATACATAACATCTCCACATAAAGCAGTGAATTGATTGATATGCTCCTGTGTTGACTGCTCGTCTTCGCCAGTAAACAAGCTAAATTCCGGCATCTTAAATCCTCTTGGATATGGAACGATATCCATCTATTCTGGGTAAGGCTTCCTGTACACTTGTCTAAAAACTCCTGATTCACCACCGTATTGCCGTAACATCGGATCAATCATGTGATGATTTTGTCCTGTCGGGATTATAACTGGCAGTGCATTTTGCATTTGATACTGAGGTATTGGCGCTTGTGGGATTGGTTGTAGTAATGAATATTGTGCCACTGGCTGTGGATACTGTGGAGTTGGATTTTGCAGTGGTGGTGGATATTGTGGAATTGTGTTTTGCAACGATGGTTGTGGATATTGTGGAATTGTGTTTTGCAACGGTAGTTGTAGATATTGTGAAATTGTGTTTTATGGTAAAGGTCGTAGTGGTTGTGGCATTTGGTAATGTGGTACTGTCTGCGGTGTTGCTACATTCCTCCCTGGATTATCTATATTAACATTTGGCCTGAATAACCCTTGAAGAACATTTGGTTGAGCAGCAATCACTAGACAACACGTTGTCGTGCAATTGATATTGAGCAGTATGCTGAGGAACCATATTTGTGGCAGTCACATTTGTTTGAACTGAACTAGGCAAATTTGTTCTATTAATATTCTCATTTCGATGTGTCGAAATGACCATACTACCTTCACTTGTCGACAACTGGCCATGTATTTGACTTGCCAACACATTTTCTCCTCTATGAAGAATTCTTACTGGTGTAAGAGGCATAAGTTGCCCTATTGTTATACTACCATAAGTTGTAACTATGGGTTGTCCAAGACCTCCTACTGGACCTAAAGGTACCACTGGGACAGTTTGAGGTTGAGAAGAATTCGTCGATGAATTTGGCCTTCCAGTGATTTCCTGAACCGTATTGATAAACAATGGCCTGACAGTGTCAGCCATGCATCTAGTAACTAAATTAGCCAAATCATTATGTTGTTCTTCCATGATCCTTCTTATAGTAGCAAGTGTAACTGGATTTGGTTCCAATTGCCTTCTTTGCTCTTCAGTAGGGTATTTGGGAACGTCTACCTACCCTACCTGACCCTGCTCTGTAATTGTTCGCCCCGTTTGAAGATTCTGTGCATGTCACTCGTTCTACAGCAGGATTCGGGGGTGCACTGCTCCCTGGAACATTGTTATTTTGGTCTAATTGACTCTGACTTCTCGTTTGTGCCATTGTTACTCCTCCAATTGATCTAAGAGGTCCTACCGGGCATGCCAAAATTATGTTTCGTCGGAAATGTCTTCACGACAAAATATAATTCACCGAAAGTTATTCTTCAATTTTTAATGAGAGGAGACTGAGTTCTAGATCTAAATCCGGACAGGAGCAATCCAAGCGTAAATAAGGAACTTGATTTTCACAGAAGATCTAGACAAATCTACCCACCTGCTGGTGGCGTCCAAACTTTACAAAGATTCTGAACAACTTTAGCTAAGGAAATTACAAGTGCGAAACAGGAAAGTAAAGATAATTATGAAAGTTGAAAGTGCGAACTTGGAAGTAAAGATAAAAGACAACATTTGTTTTGTTCATGTGTGTCGGGGGGCTTTCTCTGTTGATAATCGACCGTTATTTATAGTGCAAACTTGGTAACCGTTCTTGGCGTTTTATCCAGCCTCTACCGTCGATTTCATCTTCACCATTCATGTAATGACACCTGTTCATTAACTGTTATCGATCTTATCTTCTGTATGAAATGATAATCGCTTTTGAGCCAATTTAGTCTTTGAGAACGACAACCGTCATCGAGCCCATTGGTTTTCTAAGGCAACAACCATCATCGAACTTTTCTCTACTTAACACCTGTCATGGTAACTGTTATCGAGTTTTCTCCGTTTAACACCTGTCTTTTGGGATGATAACCGTTATCGAATCTCTACCTTTTGGGATGATAACCGTGATCAAGTCTTTCCTCCGCTTGACACTTGTCTTTCGGGATGATAACTGTCATCGAACATTTCCTCCATTTGACACCTGTCTTTCGGGATGATAACCGTCATCGAATTTTTCCTCCGTTTGACACCTGTCTTTTGGGATGATAACCGTCATCGAACTTTTCCTCCATTTGACACCTGTCTTTCGAAAATGAGGACCTTCGTCGAGCTTTTCTGACTTAATATCCATAACCTTTTTCATCGATTTCATCGATGAGAAGTACTTTTAGCACTTGGACATCTGTCTTTTGGAACAAAGGCTTTCATCGAATCTTCGATTGGAAAGTCTTGCAAAGACCTTCATAGCTTAATATTCATTTCTCCTCTTTTCGATATCTTGGACGAAACTACCTTCAGTATTTTTGATCCCCTCTATCTGAATTTCAAATTCCCCGCTTATGACTATCTGTACTTATCAGCTGTCATTCTAGTACAGGTGATGTTATCTCTTGTCCTTTTATTCATATATTTTCACAACGAAATCTCTAATTAATTTCGGGTGTCAACACTTTCCCTTGATTGTGTGTTTTTATATTGGTAAGCAGTCTCTTTTTGTTGAATTATGGAATAATTTTGTTTAATGGATGATCAATAATGTAATATTGGATCTTCCTTATTCGGAATTGTGTCTTGTGTTGATGACTAATGATGGGTTTCGTTACTTTAGCAGGCAATTGGCGGCCAGCCGTTCCATCTTGGGAGAAGGAATTCTGCAGATTGGTACGGTCAGTTCCCAAGAGAAAGCTCGTGGATGTAAAGCAAAGCGGTACATCCGCACATATGACAAAGTGCTTAAGTGGAACGACTCAACAGTCGAGGAGGCATTTCACAACGCAAAGGAACGGTTTTGGGCAGAGATCAACGGGCTTCCATGTAACATCTCTTTGCCTGATCCAAATATCCATATCGACGAAGTAGATTGGGAATCCGAAATGGACCCTGTAGTGTTTTTGGACTTGGAGCGAGGACTTGAGGCTTTCTATGGCAGTAATTGTAGTGGGACGGTTATCTTTGGCGATGTCTTGGCTAATCCATCACTTTAATGTGGCAGCTGTATACTCAAGAGCAGCCAAGATATAGTCTGTGACAATTGCGATACGTGGCATTGGGGTGACTTGAATAGGGAACTCGAGCCTGTCAGACCCCATGTCGCTAGACACAAGTCCTCAGGATTTCGCGAGAATGACCAGTAAATGGGTTACGAATGGAACTGCGAAAGTGGGACGTAGCTGAACTAAGAATCGTTGTTGCCTTCTTAGTTTCTTTGTTGTAATTCACGAATTTGTAAACAAAAAGCGGCTGTATTTATAACACGATGTACCCCGAAAAGGAAATGACATATAAGTTAAGTGAATCTCATATTATTTAAGTGGTATGTTTGTGAAGCACATATACTATCTTCAATTTCTAATTTCTATGCAATAAAGCGTACCCTATACCCTGAACGTTTGTTTATAAATTCGAGACATGTATTCATTTTCAAAACAAGAAAAAACTTGCATTTTATGAGATTCGAACCATGATCTTCAACACGAAAAGCACAACCATATATTTAAATGACCACGTCAGAGGAGTTGGTAAATTTCAAGGACAAAATTTGCAATATACAATTCAGCAGCTCCACGTGGAATTGGGAACTCACCCATTCTATTTTCAGTTCAAATCCTTTGGAATCGAATACCATCTATTCATTTTGATCGATTTAGTTACTGGTTTTGATTTTTCATATTAGGTACCCCTAGTTAGTGTCTCGATTTAGCGTGGGTCGTGCCACATAGCGTGGGATGGCTGTCGTCCACTTCAGCAATTTCAGACCAAAATTTACTAGATATATTGGCAAAATGTCAACATGTATAGGACTAAATTTGTACAATTAAAATATTTAGGATCGAATTGGTACAAATTTAATAGGTTTATGACTTTTTTGATACTTTTCACCTCTGTCTTTTTTAAAGGTAATTGGCTAATACTCACCCTAAAATTAATTCCTATTAACGATAAAAAAATGTGGTATTTGTTTCCTTTATTTCCTTCTAGAATGAAGGATGTCATGATCAGGCATGCGCATGGGAAAATTGTCAAATCAGTCCTAAACCTATTGTACGGCGGCCAATTCAGTCCTAAACCTTTCAAATTTGCCAATTTAGTCCTAAACCTTTTAAATTCTTGCCAATTCAGTCCTTCCGGTCAATTTTGGCCGGCCGGTGCTGACGTGGCCGCCGGTCGGCGCCGGCCGTCCGGTCGGCGCTGACGTGGCAATTTTTAATTATTTTTTAATATTTTTTTATTTTTCTGCTTTTTTCTGCTTTTTTTTTCTCCTTTTGTTTTCTGCTTTCTCCCCTCTCTGCCCGGTCCGGCGACCGGCGACCGGCGACCGGCCAGAGGGGAGGGCCGGCGAGGCCTCTGGCGAAGCTCGCCCCGCCGGCCACCGGCGAGGGCGAGCCTCGCCGGCCCCTGGCTGGGCGAGGCGAGGTCGGCCTCGCCTCGCCGTCGCGACCCAGGCGACGGCGAGGCTCGACCTCGCCTCGCCTCGCCTCGCCGGCCCCTGGATGGGCGAGGCGAGGTCGGCCTCGCGTCGCCGTCGCGAGCCAGGCGACGTCGAGGCTCGGCGAGGCGAGGTCGAGCCTCGCCGTCGCCTGGGTCGCGACGGCGAGGTCGAGCCTCGCCAGATCTGGGCGAGGCTCGACCTCGCCTCGCCGAGCCTCGCCGTCGCCTGGCTGGGCGAGGCTCGACCTCGCCGTCGCGACCCAGGCGACGGCGAGGCTCGGCGAGGCGAGGTCGAGCCTCGCCGTCGCCTGGGTCGCGACGGCGAGGTCGAGCCTCGCCAGATCTGGGCGAGGCTCGACCTCGCCGTCGCGACCCAGGCGACGGCGAGGCTCGACCTCGCCTCGCCGAGCCTCGCCGTCGCCTGGCTGGGCGAGGCTCGACCTCGCCGTCGCCTGGCTGGGCGAGGCTCGACCTCGCCGTCGCGACCCAGGCGACGGCGAGGCTCGACCTCGCCGTCGCGACCCAGGCGACGGCGAGGCTCGGCGAGGCGAGGTCGAGCCTCGCCGTCGCCTGGCTCGCGACGGCGACGCGAGGCCGACCTCGCCTCGCCCATCCAGGGGCCGGCGAGGCGAGGCGAGGCGAGGTCGAGCCTCGCCGTCGCCTGGGTCGCGACGGCGAGGCGAGGCCGACCTCGCCTCGCCCAGCCAGGGGCCGGCGAGGCTCGCCCTCGCCGGTGGCCGGCGAGGCTCGCCCTCGCCGGTGGCCGGCGGGGCGAGCTTCGCCAGAGGCCTCGCCGGCCCTCCCCTCTGGCCGGTCGCCGGTCGCCGGACCGGGCAGAGAGGGGAGAAAGCAGAAAAAAAAAAGCAGAAAAAAAAAGCAGAAAAAAGCAGAAAAATAAAAAAATATTTAAAATAAAAAAATAATTAAAAATTGCCACGTCAGCGCCGACCGGCGGCCACGTCAGCACCGGCCGGCCAAAATTGGCCGGAAGGACTGAATTGGCAAGAATTTAAAAGGTTTAGGATTAAATTGGCAAATTTGAAAGGTTTAGGACTGAATTGGCCGCCGTACAATAGGTTTAGGACTGATTTGACAATTAGCACTAGGGAAGGTACTCTATATCCTAAGCATGGCTAAATTGACTTGGAAAGGAAATTGAGATGTCCATCCAACTCTTCCCACCAATGCTTAGATAATTGCATTAAGATCACTGAAACATATTAGTCAAACTACTAAAACAGAAATGTGTATTTAGAGATTGTAGGGGAAAACATTTGAAGTAGTTATCAATTAGAAACAGAAGTAGCATATAAAAGATTGGATGTGGATCGTTCAACGGTGGAGTAGAAATAAAAAGAAGAAGAAAAAAAAGATGGTGGAAAAGCAAAACTCAAAGAACTATAGAGACTTTGCATTGTGATGAAATCGATCTACTCGCCCATCACCTTTTTGTCTGTCCAGTTGTGGGCTTTCTATAGAGGAAAATATATATATATGCAAAGCTTTCAAGCAGAAGAGAGATTGAATGACCTTTCGATATCCCAGAAGTGAATACAATTCTTTCTGCTTATAGATAATATGTCAACTATACTCAATTTTAATAAATATCATCTATTTTATAAAAAGAGCAAAATAATTTAGTTAGGGTTAAATTGGCTCGGTTCCACGAGGAACCAACCTGATCCCCTTGTGAACAGGGCACCAGCCAAGTAAGGTTAGTTCGGGCATATTGAATTGGTCCGATTTCTCACCCCAAGTCTAGGTGGTCGCTACTTTATAGGAAAAGCACTAAAACCTAACCTTGTAATGAGAAGTAAGATATTCTAGCAATCTACAATTCTAGGTGGCAAGTTTAGAATCAAAACTTCAAAAAATCTCTGTGAAAATATGTGGAGATATTTGGGCCATTGTGCTTCCTTTATACGGTCTTAAATTTTTACCACCAATTAAGCAGACTCATTTCCTTTTACCTTTTGTTTTTTTATTAATTAGATAAAGAAACAACATTGATTGGTATAATAAGATTGATTTATAGAGTTGGTATAATGTGGTAAAGTTAGGTATTGAATACGGTGCACTTCTTTATGGCCCAGTTACAGATTGTCATAAAAATTAGTATATTAATTTCATAAACCGGTTTTAACGTCGCTGGCATTACACTTAAAGAAGGCAATTTTTAATTCGTATAGTGTAGCACGAGAGGTCCAATAGAGTATCCTAATTGCTATTTTTCCATATCCCCAAATAAATTATCCCTCTATAAGTTGGATACTATTTGCCAAAAATGCTTATTTATCCAAATTTGATAATCCGAAAAATAGATATAAGCGAGTCGTACTATGAGCATCGGCAAACTCAAGGCAGTATTAGTGGTCTGCCACCTCACCGGTCGTCTCCTCCTCTGGTTCCTCCTTCTGTCTCCGTCAAATATTACCAAAATGTTTGTTTGAAACTCTGCCTATTATAATTTCAACCAAGGACGGTTTAGGCAACATTTCTTAGCTCGAGCTGTTATACCTAGATTCTGCTTCCACCATTGACGAAGATTTGGAGTATACACGGTACGCATGAACATTGTGCACGATATTTTGTTTTGCTATTACTAATGTAGTACCAAGAAAAAGCACTAATACAATGCAATGCAAACGAGGCTAAACCATTACCATAGACAGTGAAAGGCCACTTAACTTTTAAATTATACCCAAACATTGCCCCTGTTGTTTTCATAAATTGGAGGGCTGGTCCAAAAAGTCTCTTTTCATCTATCGATTTACTTAAGATTTTACAGGTAGACTTACTTCCATGCATGAGCATACTGCGTTACCATCTCAAACCACAACAGATCTGCAGGAAGGTGCAAGACCAGGAATGCCAATTACATGGCTTTCCTATCACGAGGGTCAATACTTGGAAAATATTTTGCGATGATCTCGCCCTTGTCACATGGATTGACCTTCCAAATATTGTTAAGCATTCCAAATTAAATATGTACCTCTCCAAATTCTCTTCTTGCCTTCTAACAGACATGAGTGTTGGATTTGGTTTCCGAAATTTGTTCACTTCTCTTGGAAACACTCTGGTGACCAGTCGCAACCATATGGGAAGACATCTATGGAATTGACTTGAATTTTGAAGGCTCGAATGGAAACAAATATCTGTAAATTAAATGACTAACAACGGTCGCTTTTATTAATTTTTTGGTTGAGAAACTCAATGGTGATTTTTCCTTTTCTGCTAGTTGACAAAAAAAAGTAAACGTTTAGCAAAAAGAAGACATAGAATCATGTCGGAAAGACAATAATGCCTGTGTACGAATTCGATTCACCAGCGGTGGATGAGGACCGACAAAGAAGGAAACTGTAATTGGAATCAGAACTTGAAGAGCTTATATAAACACCAAACCGCCCCCTCGCAAAACAGTGTGCTTCATACAATTTTATCTCGAGTTTACGAATTTTCAACCCCCCATTAGGCGTTGCATACAAGCCTTAAACCTCAGCATCTCTCCCTCTCTTGTTGTGATCGCAATTCCAAACTGACCCTCATTTTGTTTTCCGGCTGAAACCTGAGATTGCCATCTGAAAGTTTCTCGGACTAGTGCCATCTTGTTCTTGCTCAGCAACTGCAACATTTTTTCAACATCCTTCTATCAATTTTAAAGGAGTGTTGTCTGATGGACAGTTGGAGGGGACAAAAAGGTTTCAATCGTCATCAATGTACTCATGGGAACAGATCGTTCGGAAGAAAGCCGCCCATCAGTAATATTTACGTCTCTGCACTCTTTTATCATTTATTTGTCTTTGTCTGATTATCTGAGCAGTTGATTAACGTTTTTTTTATTCTTTTTTAAGTTCTTTGTCTGCAATAATGTTTTCTCAGGTTCCTACTTGTAAAGTTTGTTCTCTTTATTTTCCTTCGATACTCATTTGACTATGGCAGTTGACTGACTGCTATTTGAAGGGGTTGTGTTTTTTTATAATGGCAGGCAGTCTCTTTTTGTTGAATTATGCAATATTTTTGCCTAATGGATGATCAAGAATGTGATATTGGATCGTCCTTATTCGGAACTGTGTCTTGTGTTGATGAACTAATGACGGGTTTCGTTACTTTAGCAGGCAATTGGCGGCCAGCCGTTCCATCCTGGGAGAAGGAATTCTGCAGATTGGTAGGGTCAATTCCCTGGAAAAAGCTCGTGGAAGCAAAGCAGTACATCCACATTTATGACAAAGTGCTTACGTGGAACGATTCAGCAGTTAAGGAGGCGTTTCACAACTCTAAGGAGCGGTTTTGGGCAGAGATCAATGGGCTTCCATGTAACATCTCATTGCCTGATCCAAATATCCATATAGACGAAGTAGATTGGGAATCCAAAACGGACCCTGAACTGCTTTTGGACTTGGAGCAAGGACCTGAGGCTTCCCATGGCAGTAATAGTGGCCAAACGGTTTTCTTTGGCGATGTCTTAGCTCATCCATCATTTGAATGTGGTGGCTGCGAACTCAAGAGCAGCCAAGATATAGTCTGTGACAATTGGGATACGTGGGATTGGGGTGATCTGAATAGGGAACTCGAACCTGCCAGACCCGATGTCGCATGACACTAATCCTCAGGATTCCGCCGGAATGACCAGCAAATGGGTTACGGACAGAACCGCGAGAGTGGGATGAAGTGGAACTAGAATCGTTGTTGCCTTCTTAGTTTCTTTGTTGTAATTCATGAATTTGTAAAAAATAAGGGACTGCATTTATAATACGACGTACCCTGAAAAAGAAATGACATTTAAGTCAATGAATCTCATATTAGACATTTAAGTCAATGAATCTCATATTATTTAAGTGGTATGTTTTTGAAGCACAGATACTACCTTCAATTTCTAATTTCTATGCAATAAAGCGTACCATATACCCTAAGCCTGTTGACAAATTCGAGACATGTATTCATTTTCATAACAAGAAAAACTTGCATTTTATGAGATTCGAACCATGCTCTTCAAGACAAAAAGCACAACCATATAACCTTTGAATGAAGACGTCGGAAGAGTTCAAAAATTTAGAGGACAAAATTTACATTATACAATTCAGCAGCTCCATGTGAAGTTGGGAACTCACCCATTTGATTTTCAGTTCAAATCCTTTGGAATCGAAGACCATTCATTCAATCTGATCGATTTAGTTATTGGTTTTGATTTTTCAGATCGAGCACCACTAGTTAGTGTCTCGATTCTAGGTGGGAACCGACCCACTGGCAAAATGATCACCCATATTCTAACAATGACATAATGGCCATACGGCAGCTTGTTTTGGAAAAGAAATCCACAAACTCTGAGAGACCTCCAATGCAATCTCCATCCTCCATTTCTAAAAACTCCATCTTTCCTAGTGACGCAATCGACGTTCAATTCGATGACATTTGTTTAAAGGATGACTCTATGTTAGGCCATTGTGCTTCGTCTATGTTAGTCTTGATTATCACCTTTGAGTACTTGTTTTTTGGTCAGAAATCACCTTTGAGTTACTCAACCAAAAAATAAATGAAACGAACTTTTATAGTCATTCGAGCATTCGTATTTCAAAAGTCAATTCCACAGATTTATTACCATGCAGTTGCAACTCTTCATTGAGTGTTTCCAGAAAAACTGAACAAATATCATAAACCAAGTCCAACATTGGAAAGCAAAAAGAGAATCTACGTAGAGACGTACATATTTAAATTGGGATTACATAATTCTTACCATTCTTTGGAAGGTCAATCCACGTGACAAGGACGAGATCGGCACAAAATGTTCTCCAAGTAGTGAAACTCGCAATAAGGAAGCCATGTGATTGACTAATTGGCATTCCTTGTTGTCCACCTTATTGCAGATCCATAGTGGTGTTCGATGGTAACGCAGTTAGTTCTGTGGGCAATGCTCATTATTTGAATCACACGCAAAAGGCAATGTAAATCAGCAATTTCATCCCATTCGTATTTAGTAACTTCAAATTTGGATTCCATTGTCTTTCTAACTTATAACAAGATAAAAAAACCCGAAACCAAAATTTCCAATTGGATATGGATGACGACAAATTTCTAGTGAATGGGAAGATGTGCACATGCTTATGTCACAGTCTAGTGGTGCACAAGCATGATGGACTGAGGATGATCCAAGAAGACGAGGCGAGCCTTGAAGCTTCTAAAGTCCTAAGGTTTCTTGTGTACTCTAGGATATTCCCAGGGGTAATATGGGAAATATAGACTAGTATAGAGTATTCTTGTAATTAATGTGGGTGGTTGGGAAATAGGGCGATACAGTTTCCACTGTTAGATTAAGGAGTGATCTACGGTTGTAATTAAATGGATAATAGTATATACATGGGTCCCGTCTCCCTTATTGATATCATCTCACAAGTAATAAAAATTCAAAACTTATCTCTCTAAGATCCTTGTGGGTGCTGTGAGTATGGTTGACTTGGTAAGAAATTTCTAAGGCCGACATGGGTAAGAGGACGTAAGAACAACCGGCCCGTGATAAATGGTATTAGAGCGAGTCCACCCATGGCGCAATGGATCCACGTTCCGACATAATGTTCATCCAGGGTGAGGACCGACAAGATGGGAAGGTTGTTGAGGATCGAAGTGGGAGGGCCACCGAGGAACAAGGCGCTAAGGCAAACAAGGGCTGTGGGGGTTCAAGGGATGTGCTGTATGAGTTGGAGGCCCACGTGGCGAAGATCGAGATTGCACGGGGATGTCCTAGGAGTGGTCGAGGAAATGTCCGAGAGCATCGTAGGGCTTGAATCTAGAAAGGGAGCGAAGGTGCAAGTGCATGAATCAGACATGGGTGAGCTCCTTGGAGAGATGTTGGGCATTTTGAGTGCTACAACCGAAAAACTCCAGTAGCAGGACGATCCTTGGAAGCCTTGGTGGAGACTATGCGGGTAGAGATGATCGAACTCAAGGTGAAACTCGCTAAGGTGGAGGCTGCATGTTTGGGCGGGGCAATCACGTCCATGAGTAGACGGTCCTAAGCCGAAAGAGTTCAAGGGCTCAAAGGTGGCCAACGACGTGAACAACTCTTATGGTACATGGAGTTGGTACTTCCAAGCAACAGGAGTTACCGATGGTGCACTAGCGCAAAAACTGCGGCCATATATTTGACCGACAATGCGCTATTGTGGTGGCATCGCAGGTGACGATAGGAGCAGCGAACCCATTACAACTTGGGAGATATTTGCCATGGAGCTCCGACGGCAATACTTCCCCGCATATGTGGAGGAAGAAGGTGGGGATGAACTCTGTCGCCTGGAGCAAAGAGGTGGAGTGTGAGAGTGATGCCGAAACGCGATAGAAAATTTGGCTGAACAAGAAAATTCGACAGAAGACAATTCGTCCTCCAAATATGATTATTAAATCAAAATATCTAAAGTCTGCTTAAAGGAAACCCTAAAACAAGCTTATATATCCCCAAATCTAGCCCTACTAGGATTAGTAAACATCAAAACGTAAAAATTACGAAACTACCCTTTACTAAATTAACCCATAAAAAAATACTAAAAAAAAGAAAAACCCATCTAAACAATCTCGAATCGCGAAAATCCATCGTTAATCATGGCCAAAGGCGGTGAGTATTGATCAGCACGCCATTTCGCTTCAGCCCACCAAATTTGAGCTCAATCCGATATCGTTGACTTCAAGCCCGCAGGTTCGTCTAGTCGCATAACGGGTCCGCCGGTCCCCTAGGTGCATCATCCTCCCCTGCTAGAGAAAGATTCGTCCTCGAATCTGCTTTGTCTTCATTGTCATCAATTTCTTCAGGGTCTTCTTCCTCTTCAGTGTAGTAAAGTGACAAATCTACTACATTAAAAGTTCTAGAAACATTGTGCTCACCCGGCAACCCAGGTGGTAACTCTTCCGGTACGACATCAGCAAACTCCTCAAGCAAGGGCAAAACTTGGTTAGGAATTTCGGGACTGTCAGAATTCCGCTCCATCACCACAATGGCAAAAAGCTTAGGCACGTTCACTGCCTCTTCTAGAAATTCTAACTTGGACAGCAGATTATTCTTCACTTCCTTTCTCAAATCTAAAGGACCTAGGGTAATGGTTCGACCATCCTTCTTGAAGGTATAAGTATTTCTGAAACCATCATGCTGTGTCTTTCTGTCAAACTGCCAAGGTCTTCCTAACAGGATATGACAAGTATCCATTGGAACTACGTCACCCCACACTTCATCAACATATTTCTTCCCAATCGAGAACTGCACTAAACATCTCTTGCTCACTTTTACCTCATTCCCATTCCTAAGCCATGACAGCTTATATGGTTGAGGATGTTCGACAGTTTTCAATCCCAACTTTTCCACCATAATCGTGGACACCGCATTCTCGCAACTCCCACCATCTATTATCACGCTACATACTTTTCCTCTACTAGTGCACTTAGTATGAAAAATATTATGTCTAAGCCATGGTTCATCATCCGCTACAGCAACATTTAATATTCTTCTAACGATTAGAGACTCACCAGAATCAGCATAGATAATCCCTTCCTGTTCCACATCCGCATCCTCTTCTTCACCTTCAGATTCATATAAACTGGACCTTTATCAAAGACTGGATTATCAACAAGCGTCACAATTTGTCGGTTCGGACAATTAACAGCAAAATGCCTGAATCCCTGACACTTGAAACATCGTTTTGCTGTAGTTCCTCCCTTGCTAGTTTTAGTACTACTCTGCCCCTCGTTGGATGCAGGTTTAGAACTCACATCCTTAATTGTAATCGATGTTGAATTTACTGCTGATGTTTTTGCTTTTCCTTGGGATTCTTTATCTAACCACTTGGAATTGCTGCCTGACCACTTAGAATTACTGCTCTTTCTTTTAAATTGCCCCTCCACCTTTGGGGCTAGTCTGCACACATCCTCATATGTCCAATACTGCTGCAATTGGACAACATCAGAGATCTCATATCGCAGCCCTGCCAGATATCGTGCAATCGTCTGCTCGTCTTCCTCCGCCACATCACAACGCATCCGCAAACGATCAAATTCTTTAGTAAATTCTTCAATTGTTTTATCACATTGCTTGACATTATAATACTCAATAAACGCCTCTTGTCTATAATGGGTAGGCAAAAAAATTTTCTGCAATAACTTTTTCATCTTCTCCCAACGATCCACCTTCGGCTTCCCCTCTCTAGCGCGTTGCTTTTTCACGTGTTCCCATCAAATTGAAGCATGTTTTCGTAGCCTAATAGCCACTAACTTCACCTTTTGCCCCTCAGTTAGATCTTTAAGATCAAAAATCCGTTCTACCGTATGCAACCAATCAATAAACTCATCAGGATGAGCCTTACCATTAAACTCGGGAATCTCGATCTTCATTCCGAAATTTTGAGAAGAACGCTGATTTCCAGGTCGTACTCCTCGATTCCGCCCCTGGTTCAGAACCCCGAAAGGGTTTACGTCTTCTTCTTCATCATCGGATGAATCCTCATATTCCTCTCCTTCTTCGGATTGAACGCCCAACCTCACCTCCGCAAGTTGTCGCTCCAAATCCTGGATTCGTCTTCTCTGTTCTTCAATTTCTACGTCTCGCAGATCTCTTAGACGCGGTTGATCGTCTGCTTGGGGAACGCCTCCACACCCCCGGCCACCACGAGCCCGCCGTCCACGATCACGATTCTGTTCAGCCATTGATTCAAGCAACCTGTGCTCTGATACCAATTGATGCCGAAACGCGATAGAAAATTTGACTGAACAAGAAAATTCGACAGAAGATAATTCGTCCTCCAAACATGATTATTAAATCAAAAAATCCAAAGTCTGCTTAAAGGAAACCCTAAAACAAGCTTATATATCCCCAAACCTAGCCTTACTAGGATTAGTAAACATCAAAACGTAAAAATTACGAAACTACCCTTTACTAAATTAACCCATAAAAAATACTAAAAAAAAGAAAAACCCATCTAAATAATCTCGAATCGCGAAAATCCATCGTTAATCACAGCCAAAGGCAGTGAGTATTGATTAGCACGCCGTTTCGCTTCAGCCCACCAAATTTGAGCTCAATCCGACATCGTTGACTTCAAGCCCGCAGGTTCGTCTAGTCGCATAACGGGTCCGCCGGTCCCCTAGGTGCATCAGAGAGTATGTGAAAAAATTCTTGGAATTGTTGCTACAAATCCCTTCCATGAATGAGACGGAAGCCTATTTACAATTCATGGGTGATCTCAAACCATGGGCGAAGCTCAAGTTGAAGCGACATAAGGCAAAGGACCTCTCGACGGCCTTGATTGTGGCACGGACACTCGTGGAACACAAGGGAACTTTGGAGATAAGTTAGACTCCCAAATTAAACACAAAGGCACATGTGAGGGAGATCGCAACAAGTTCCACCGACCAAGTGGAGGCAAACCACTAGTGGCCCCCCGCAAAGGTGAAGCCGGAGCTGAGCAGTGGAGAGAACAAGAGAGCACTTCTCTATCAAGTGATTCTTGTGCGGCGCACAAAACTCGTGATTACTTAACATGAGGAAAACTCGCGGCGCTTGTCAAGGCCCACCCGCAAGTCGGAGCGAGAGGAGACGCGACTGGGTTCGTAGCAGATCCTAAGCTCCATCAAGATGAAGAAGGCGAACAAACCCAAAGGACTAATGTTTGCGGATGTGACAATTGCAGGTACCAGGACGAGTGTACTTCTGAATACTGGCTTGAAAAATAAATTGAGATATCATTCATCCGATTCTTCGCACTAATGCTTAGATAATTGTATTAAAATCACTGAAACATACAGACCAAAAAAAAATCACTGAAACATATTAATCAAACTTCAAAAACAGAAATGCGTATTTAGAGATTGTAGGGGAAAACACTTAAAGTAGTTATCGATTAGAAACAAAAGTAGCGTATGAAAAATTGGATGTGGATCGTTCAAAGGTGGAGTAGAAATAAAAATCAAAAGAAAAAAGGGATGGTGTAAAAACAAAACTCAAAGAGCTATGGAGACCTAGGCATTGTGATGAAATCGATCTACTCACCCATCACCTTTTGTCTGTCAAGTTGTGGGTTTTCCATAGAGAAAAATATATATGCAAACCTTTCAAGCAAAAGAGGAGAGACGGAACGAACTTTGGTTATTTCAGAAGTGAATACAATTTTTTTTTTGCTTGAGGATAATATGTCAAACATACTCAATTTTAATAATTTTCTGTTTTATAAAAAGAGTAAAAGAACTTGGTTAGGGTTAAACTAGTTTGGTTCCATGTTCTACTCTCTAGGGTATAGAATTGGGAATTGAGCCGGTCAAGTCCTATTCCTATTTAAGGAATCTGGAACCAAAATCGGATATCCTTGTGAATGAAGCTTGAGCCAATCGAGTAAGGTTAGTTCAAGCCAATTGAATTGACCGACTGTTCACCCCTGGTCTAGGTGGTGGCTACCTTCATAGGAAAAGCACCAAAACCTTTTCTTATAATGAGAAGTGAGCTATTAGCAATCTACAATCTTAGGTGGCAAGTTTAGAAGCAACACTTAGAGAAATCTCTGTAAAAAAAATGTGGAGATATTTGGGCCATTGTGCTTCCTTTATGTAGTCTTAAATTTTTACCACCAATAAAGCGAATTCATTTTTTTTTGTTAATTAGGTTGAAGAAACAACATTGATTCGTAAACTAAGATTGATTTACAGAGTTGGTATAATGTGGTAAATTTGGGTATTGAATACGATGCACTTGTTTATAGGCCCAGTTATAGATTGTCACAAAAAATTAGTATATTAATTTAATAAACCGATTTTAACGTACCTAGCATTACACTTAAAGAACGTAATTTTACTTTGTATAGTGTAGCATGCTAGATCTAATAGAGTATCCTAATTGTTTTTTTCTCGTATCCCCATATAATTATTCCTCTATAAAATTGGATACTATTTGCCAAAAATGCTTAGTTATCTACATTTGATAGTCCGAAAATCGACATAAGCGAGTGGTACTATGAGATCGGCAAACTCGAGGCATTAATAGTGGTTTGCCACCTCCCTGGTGTCTCCTCCAACTCCTCCTTTGTTTTCATCAAATATCACTTAAATGTTTGTTTGAAATTCTGCCTATTATAATTTCAACGAAGGATGGTTCATGCAACATTTTTTATCTCAAGTTGTTCAACCTAGATTCTGCTTCTGCCATTGACGAAGAGTTGGAGTATACACGGTACACATGAAAATTGCGGCACGATTCTTCGTTTTGCTATTTTTTTTTTTTGATAACACAGGGAACCCCCGCACGGCCGACAGCCGGGGAGTAAACCCTGGGGGCGACACATGTTAGCCACCACTAGACCTGTCAAATGGGTGGGTCGGGTCGGGTTTGGGTCGGGTCATAAATGGTCCGACCCAAATTGACCCATTAACCCGTTTATGACCCATTTATGCGCAATGCAATTTTGTTGACCCATACCCGACCCGACCCATACCCAACCCATACCCGATTAGACCCATATTGCTAAAATACTTCCATATTTAATTAAATATAGGAAAATTCATACCCAAGCTGAAATGAGAGTGCAAGAATGAGTGAGTGCAAGATTGAGTGAGGGTAGAGAAATGCGTTGAGTTTAAATCAGTTGTAAACTCATTTATGACCCATTTGCGACCCATTTATGACCCATTTAACACTAATATAAGACTTCTACCCATTTATGACCCATTTACTAAATATAACTAACCCATTTAATAATAAATGGGTTAAGAAATGGGTTTATGACCCATTTTGACAGGTCTAGCCACCACACACGTGCTACCGGTTAAGTCACCCTGCGGCGCCCGGGATTCGAACGTTCAACCTTTTGCGAGAGGAAGAGTGCACGCTCCAGTAGCGCCACCCAGACGGGTGGTGTCGTTTTGCTATTAGTAATATAGTACCTGGAAAAAGCACAAAGACAATGCAATGCAAATGAGGCTAAACCATTACCATAGTCAGTGGAAAGCCACTAATCCTTTAAATTAGAACCCAACAGTTTCCCCTCGTGTTCATATATTGGAGGGTTGGTCCAAAAAGTCATTTTCATCTATTGATTTACTTAAGATTTAAACGGTAGACTTACTTTCATGCGTGAACTATGCGCGCGCACATCTACCCATTCACTAAAAAATTGTCATCATCCATATCCAATGTGAAATTTTGGTTTCGCTTTTCCTTCTTTGCCTAAGTAAGAAAGACGACCAAATTCAAAGTTGCAGTTACCGACCTGCATCGGATGAAATTGGCTTATTTACGTTGCTTTTTACGTGTGATTCAAAAATATGAGCATTCCCCACAAGAGTAACTGTGTTACCATCTCAAGCCACTATAGGTCTGCAGAAAGGTGTGTTACGAAAGTCAAGTGATCGAACAATAAAATTGACAGAATAAGAAAATAAATCGGATACTAGATTTACGTGGTTCGGTTGTAGTGACCTATGTCCATAGGGAGAGCAGCACGAAATTCCACTATAAATCAAGCGATATAACGGAGATTACAACCACATTCGAGTCACTCAAATACTCTCGGTGTTTTTCAAGCCCCAATTACACCTAATAACGCACGCAGTGTTTAGCTCCCAATTCCTCATCAAATAATCTCTCAATCTCACAAAGAAATTTTACACAAATCTTATTACAAGATTTAATCACTACAAATACTTGAACTCTTGGTGTAATTTCATAAACAAAATCACGAACCCAATGCCAAGCACTCGCTTAGAATATCTTCATGTCAACCGCGGCACTTCAAGACTTCTCTTCGCGTCCTCTACGGCGTGCACCCTCGAGAATACATATAAGTCACCACCAGGGATTAATGAATCTTTGCATCGTCATCAAAGATAACCAACTGTGTTGGAGAAGGAAATAGAATCCAACTGGGATTCGGTCAACCAACCCAACTTTCTTCTTCTTCTTCTTTTTAGTCTTTTCGTTGCTTTCTTTCTTTGTCTGATACATTGGCCGAGTCGATGTCTAACTCAAAGTCCATATTGGACTTTCCAGTATCTAGCCGCAGACTCTAACTTAAATCTGGAAACTACCTTAAATCACAGCTCGTGCACGATAGATAATGTCTGTAATCTACAATTTTATATTTTCAACTTTCCTACATCAAGCTTATACAAATAAAATCAATTCGAGTCGAGTTCGTTCAATGGGCTTAAACTCGAGACATATTTTAACAATCTCCACCTTGGCTTAACGTTTGAGCCAAGTTATAATCGCTTTGATAGAATCCGAATTTCGCTATTACTCTCCCACAGTCCCCGATGGGCTTAACTGCCATAGATGTCTTTCAAGTCTAAGCCTCGCTTGAACTTCGCCATAGCCGTAGACCTCATCAGAATACCAACTCGACATGCACCTTTAACCGCTTCACAAGGATTTTCCGATACAACCTCCTCAATCGCTAAATAAAGTAAAACCATCATTGCATTCATATCTATTAGGAGATCGAATACGCACCTTGTCAATATCAGCTGTTACAGCAACTGTTGGCTCAATAGGCTCCACCTCGCTACAAGCACCATTCGTGTCGATTACTTCACTAGTACCCGCTACCTCAAGAGTTTCTGGTTGCAACTCCACCTCAAGCTGAACACTATCTAGATTCGGATAAACATTGCTATTAATACTCCTAGCCAGAAATACTGGAGACTCGTCAAATGTAACTTTTCTGCTGATAATAGGTGAATTTAATTTCGAGCACCATAACTTATAGCCTCGCTCACCTTGTACATAACCTAGGAACATGCACTTTCTTGTCCTTCCATTGAGCTTACCATCACTAACTCGAACATAACATGAACAACCAAATATTCTAAGAACAGAATAATAATCAACGTTACCTGACCACACTTTTTCGGGAGTTTGACATTCAATTGCAATCGATGGGGATCTATTTTTCAGGTAGCTTACCAACCTAAGCGCATCCGCCAAAAATCTCCTAACCATACCAACACTAGAGAGCGTTTTATGGGTCGTCTCTAGTAATATTCTGCTCATCAACTCTGTAACATGTTGTGGTTCATTGGCATTAGTGCGGTGTTTCACTATGCCTTTCTTCATGCAAAATTCATTTAACAGCTCCGAGCAAAACTCCATATTACTGTCAGTTCGCACTTGCTTGATCGTTTTACCAGTCTCCTTTTCGATCAAATCTTGTAACTGCATGATCTTGACAACAACATCAAACTTGTGCTTTAGTACAAACACCCACGTTTTTCTTGAGTAGTCATCAACAACTGTTAGCATAAATCGGGCACTCTTCCCCGAAGGAAATCGCGACAACCTGCGAACATCCAAGTGAATTAATTCTGCAATATCTGTGGTTTCTTTGATAATCGTACTAAATTGTACTTTCCGCCGTTGATCTAAATCATAGCACCAGCATATATTCAGTTCGTTAGCCACGTAACCACATAGCAAATTCCTTTCACTTAGAACTTTCAGGCTTCTCTCGCTAATGTGCCCCAAACGCATATGCCACAATTTAGACTCTCGAACCGATGCATCCGATATCTTCACAGCGAATTCCGTCACTATCTCACCTTGAAGTTCATATAGGCTACTATGCTTGATTCCTTTCATTATCACCAAGGCACCTCGAACAACTTTTAGAAGTCCACATTCTGAAAAATACCGACATTTAGCTGAATCTAGGGCACTCAAGGAAATCAGAATTTTCTTCAACTCTGGAACATGCCTCACTCTAGTCAATATCCACACAATACTATCATGCATTATGATTCTGACATTACCAACACCAATAACATTGCATTCATAATTGTTCCCCAACTGCACTTTTCTACTATCCGTGCATTGATAAGTAGTAAACCAGTTCATATTTGGTGTAGCGTGAAAAGAACAACCAGAATCCATAATCCATCCGCCATACGACAAATTATCAGTGACAGACAAGACATAATCGGCATTATTTGAATTACCATCGGCTATAGCTGCAACATCATCCGCAAGATCAACTCTAATTCTCTTACCCTTGTCGTTTTTCAGTTTACGGCAATCCCTTTTAAGATGCCCCCTCTTGCCACAACTCCAACAGACAACACCACCAGTCCTAGACTAACTTCTTCTATTTGAGTTCATACTACTCTTGCTAACACGTGTACCAATTCTTCCTATATTTTCACATACTAAAGCAGCAGACACATGTTCGCTAGATTCTTTTCTACGGATATCCTCACTCAGAATTAAATCTCAAATACCATCAAACGTCAAACTTGTTGACCTAGAGGAATTACTAACAGCAGTAACAGCAGTACTCCAACTATCAGGTAATGAGGATAATAGAATCAAAGCACATACCTCATCTTCAAATTCAATCTCAACTGAACTCAATTGACTAATGATCGCATTGAATTCATTGATATGATCTGCAACTGACGCACCTTCGCTCATCTTCAAATTAAACAGACGTCGCATTAAATAGACCTTGTTGATTGCAGAGGGCTTCTCATACATGTCCGGCAGGATTTTCATCAAACCCGCAGTGGTCTTCTCATTCACGATGTTAAACGCGACGTTACGTGCCAACATCGGCCGAATAACACCCAAAGCTCGTCTATTCAGCAATTCCCAATTAGCTTGCTTCATCGTCTTTGGCTTCTCCCTAGACAAGGGTAAGTGCAGTTTCATCTGATATAAATTATCCTTAATCTGCATCTTCTAGAAATCAAAATCCTTCCCATCAAATCTGTCGATTCTCACTTTTCCTTCTTCTGTCACCATCGATTCGCCTCAATTCAACCAAGCCTAGCTCTGATACCAATTGTTGCGGAAGCTAAGCGATCGAACAATAAAATTGATAGAATAAGAAAATAAATCGGACACCAGATTTACGTGGTTTGGTCATAATGCCTACGTCCATGGAGAAAGCAGCACGGAATTCCACTATACATCAAGCGATACAACGGAGATTACAACCACACTCGAGTCACTCAAACACTCTCTGTGTTTCCCAAGCCCCAATTACACTCAATAACGCACGCAGTATTTAGCTCCCAATTCCTCATCAAATAATCTCTCAATCTTGCGAATAAATTTTACACAAATCTTATTACAAGATTTAATCGCTACAAATATTTGAACTCTTGATGTAATTTCACGAACAAAATCACGAACCCAATGCCAAGCACTCGCTTAGAATATCTTCATTTCAACCGCGGCGCTTCAAGACTTCTCTTCGCGTCTTGTACGGCGTGCACCCTCGAGAATATATATAAGTCACCGCCAGGGATTAATGAATCTTTGGATCGTCATCAAAGATAACCAACTGTGTTGGAGAAGGAAATAGAATCCAACTGGGATTCGGTCAACCAAGCCAACTTTCTTCTTCTTCTTCTTTTTAATCTTTTCGTTGCTTTCTTTCTTTGTCTGACACATTGACCGAGTCGATGTCTAACTCAAAGTCCATATTAGACTTTCCAGTTTCTAGCCGCAGACTCCAACTTAATTTTGGAAACTACCTTAAATCACAACTCATGCACTGTAGATAATGTCCGTAATCTGCAAGTTTATATTTTCAACTTTCCTGCATCAAGCTTATATAAATAAAATCAATTCGGGTCGGGTTCATTCAATGGGCTTAAACTCGAGACATATTTTAACAAGGTGCAAGAACAGGAATGCCAATTACATGGCTCTCCTATCACGAGGATCAATACTTGGGAAACATTTTGCGATGATCTCATCCTCGTCACATGGATTGACACCTTCCACAGAAGGGTAAGAGTATGCTTTTTCTTTTTTCTTTACCAACCTATATGCGTTTTGGATTTGGTTTCTGAAATTTTGTTCACTTTTCTCGGAAACACTAG
This sequence comes from Syzygium jambos, assembly GCA_031216235.1. Lineage (NCBI taxonomy): Eukaryota > Viridiplantae > Streptophyta > Magnoliopsida > Myrtales > Myrtaceae > Syzygium > Syzygium jambos. The sequence goes on along the minus strand of CM062230.1, from coordinate 14,890,347 downwards.
GTGAAGGGTCGCAACTATATGGGAAGACATCTATGGAATTGACTTGACATTTGAAGGCGCGACTGGAAAGTGGAAACAAATATCCGTAAATTAAATGACTAAGAAAGTTCGTTTTCATTTTTCTTGTTTTGGTTGAGTAACTGGATGATTGTCCTTTTCTGCTAGTTGACAAAAAAAGTAAACGTTCAGCATAAAAAGAAGATATAGAATCATGTCGGAAAAATAATAATGCCTGTGCATGAATTCGATTCACTGGCGATGTATGAGGACCAACAAGAAAGGAAACTGTAATCCGAATCAGAACTTGAGGAGCTATATAAACACCAAACCGGCCCCCGATATACTGTGCGCTTCTTATGATTTCACCTCCAGATTTATGCTTTTCAACCACCCTTTAGACGTTGAGCGCAGACCTAACGCCCACGTGACTCTCTCCCTTTCTCTTTTCGGGATCACAATCCTGCAAAGAACCTGAGATTGCCACTGGAAAGTTTCTCCGACGAGTGCCCTCTTGTTCTCGCTCTTCAACTGCAGGATCTTCTGAAATTTTCCTATCAGTTTTAAGGACTGTTGTCGGGTTGATAATGGACGGTTGGAGGGGACAAAGGGGTTACAATCGTCATCAAGGCAGTCAGGGAAGCAGATCGTTCAGAAGAAAGCCGCCTATCGGCAATAGTTGTCACTCACTCTTATTTCATTTTGATTGTCCGTCTCTTTTTGTTGAATAACGTAATAATTTCGTCTAGTAGAGGATCAACGTAATATAATATTGGAGCTTTAAGTCGAAAGTAGTACGACTGAGCTGTTCGTGGACATGACATTATTTGAAGTTGTGTCTTGATTTGATGAGCTATTGACGGTTTCGTTTGTTTTAGCAGGCAATTGGCGGTCAGCCATTCCATCCTGGGAGAAGGAGTTCTGCAGGTTCGTAGGGTCAGTTCCCTGGAAAAAGCTTGTAGAAGCAAAGCGGTACATCCACTTATATGACAAAGTGCTTAAGTGGAATGACTCGGCAGTCGAGGAGGCGTTTCACGATGCAAAGGAACGGTTCTGGGCAGAGATCAATGGAATTCCATGCAGCATTGCTTTGCCCGATCCAAATCTGCACATAGATGAAGTGGATTGGGTATCTGAAGTGGACCCTGAACTGCTTTGCGACTTGGACCGATGGCCTGAAGCCCTTGATGGCGGCAACAACAGCAGCACGATTATCTTCAGTGATGTCCTAGCGAATCAGTGGGTGAGTACTCAAGGGTATCCCGATAGCAAAGATGGCGGTAAATTCGGGGGCTGTCCAGACAATTGGGATACATGGGACTGGGGTGACCTGAATAGGGAACCCGAACCTGCTAGACCCCATGTCGCGAAACGCAAGCCCTCTAGATTCCGCCGGAATGATTAGCAAATGGGTTATGGACAGACCGCCGGATGGAAATGAAGCGGAACTAAGAGTCGTGGTTGCCTTGTTAATTTCTTTGTTGTAATTCATGAATATATAAAGTATAAGCCATTGCATTTACAGTAATATGTACGTTAAAAGAACGACATTTAATTTTGTTAGAGATAATTAGGATATTTCCCCAAATTCTCCATATCTCTCGTGATTATGCATGTATCATAGAGATTCTCTGTGTCTCTCTTTAATTATGCATATCTTGGATTGATCCTAAAGCCTATAAAAAGGCTCATGCACTCTTCATTTTGAGATGTACGATGACTAACACAATCCTCTCCTTTGCATATTCTACTCTAAGTTAATGAATCTCATATTTTTTCAGTGGTATGTTATTGAAGCACATGTACCATCTTCAATTTCTAATTTCTATGCAATATAGCGTATCATATAAGCAAGTTGGGTGACTATATTTTGTGTTGGCAATCTTTCTCTCCCCAAATTTTTACAAATGTTTCAATTTCTAAGATTTTGCTCAAGAAATTCCAACGTGAGAGTAAAAACTCGGTGGAGCGGTTACCGAAAAAATATGAACTTATGAAACAACACTTGATACTATTTTCTTGATAAGTGGGTAACTTTTTTTGGATTCAGCCCTGCTTTTTATAGGTGCACAATGGATCAAGGAAGAGATCAGAAAAAGGAAGAGATCAGAAAAAGGAAATACGGTTTAAGCAAAGGTGATTTTATCTTGAGTTCACTCAATTAAATGCCCTTGATAACAGGATTTTCTTTGCAAATTGGGGGAAGAGAGAGAGAGAGAGAGAGAGAGAGAGAGAGAGAGAGAGAGAGAGAGAGAGAGAGAGAGAGAGAGAATACCTTTTCAAGGGTAATTTTGTTCATCCGCTGATTTGGAGCCATGTAGGGGAATGGAAATAGTACCATTGTAACTAGGAAATAAAGGACTAGGTGTCCCCATTTAGTTCTTTACTAAAAGAGTTGCTAGCCATAATGCTTCCTCTATATTAGTCTTACCATCTTTAACAATTACTATCAATGGAATACACAAAGTGTTTTTTCTTAATTTGTTGAGTTAACTTAAAAAATAAGGAGGCAAACATTGATAGCCCAAAATGCAAAAAGAGTATTTGTTGATTTTGCCATTGGCATAAAAAGAAGTTCATTATAAATACCCCATCTAATATATCCATGTTGAGAATTAGATGCCATTTTTAAATTAACGTCGTGTTACACTATGAGTAATCATATATACCTCTCTCTTTTTTAAGTTAATCATCATACACATGAAAAGAAACCTGTTTAATTGATGGTAATTGACTCAAACATTGTTAGGAAGGAAAACTATTTGATTTATGCAGTGTCTCTCGGTAGTAAATCAGTCTTAATATATCATACGTTACGTTTAAACAAAAAAGGAGGCGAATAATATTACATGGTGCGGACCAGTTCAAGCAGAGTGTTCTAATTATGATTTTGCCAATGTACCCACATAATCATCCATGTTTATAGATGGAAATTGCCATTTTCAATTCATAATTTTTAAGGAGATAATATTTTCCATAAAGGCCTAGTTATCTCATTTTGAAGTCTGAAAATGCATAAAAGTGAGACTTATTTGGAGCATCGGGAGTCTCATGGGTTGCTGGTGGCCCGCCACCTCCCGTGTGTCCGCTGTCCCTATTTGCAACTCACTCCGCAAAATCAACTCCCAGCATATCTTCATCGCCATTGAAGTCGGAAACGATCTTCAAAAAGTTACCATCCTCTTACCTCTCCTTCTCTGTGTTCGCCTATCCATTGCTTGGAATTGACTAATGGTTTATCCGCTTTGGACCATCCTTACCAAGCCTTGCTGTTTTGTCCACAACAGGTGGGCACCTTTCCAGGAGGTCACTCATGTGAGAGTGCTTCCACCCAAGCACGTTTAACTTTGAAGTTCCAAAGTTTAAGTATTGCTATTATGTCAAAAGGTGCCCCTTTGAGTTAATTCCAGTTTTCACACACACATATATATAAAATTCGTTCTTCCCTTATTTGGTATACGGTTCAATTCATTCATGTCCTCTTCACATCCTGAAAACTTCCCAAGAGCCGCTCCTTGTCCAGGCCCTCTGGCTGTGGCAACCACTCTCCACCCTCGTCAGACCAAGTCATTATATTTTCGTCGCCATTGAAGTCGAAGACGATCTTCCAAAACCGTTCTCTTGCCACTCCTCCTCTGCGTTCCCCTATCCATTGCCCGGAATTGACCAATTTGCCAGGACATCACCAAAGACAACTATTGCGCTTCCATTACTGTCGTCATCGAGAGCCTCAGGCCCTTGATCCAAGTTTAGAGCCGGCTCAGGGTCCACTTTTGCATTCCCAATCTACTTCGTCGGTATGGAGATTTTGTATTAGGCCAAGAGATGCACAAGGAAGGCGGTTGATCTCATCCCTGAATTAGTTCCTTTGCGTTCTGAAACGCCTCAACTGCTGAGTCGTTCCACTTAACCACTTTGTCATATTAATTGCAAGTACCTCCTTGTTACCACGAGCTCTTCCAGGGAATTGAGCCGATCAATCTGCAGAACTTCTTCCATGATCGCACGGCTGGCTGCCAACTGCCTGCAAAAGGAGAGATGCAAGATACAAGGCTTCCTTTTTAAGAGAGTCAATAGCTGGACAGAATTTTTGCTCTGATGTCATCCGCGTCTCCCGGATTGACCTTCCAAAGAATGGTAGGAATAATTGAATCCCCACTATACATCCCACTGTACATTCTTTTTTCGCTTTCCACTGTGATGAGAGTAGGATTTTGGTTACTGGATTGTCTTCACTGTTACTACAATATACTCATTGTCATTGTTTTCATTAATAACTCAAAGCTTGTTGTCCTATTCTTTTATCAGTAGAAATTGTAATCACTAAATGATACGCAAAGAGAGTACAAAACAGGCATGTAGTGATCGGCGAAAAGTTTGACCTTTTTCTCCGACTTTCCTTTGATATTGTGTTTTGAATTAATGAACTAAAGATGGTTTCAATTACTTTTGCAGGCAGTTGCAGCTGAACTGTGCCATTGTGGGAGGAGAAGTTCTGCAGCTCGGTTGGCTAAATTCCCTAGTGAAAGCTCGTGGAAGCAATGAGGTTCTTGCACTTTCATGACATTGGTTTAGTCTAATAGCTCAGCAGTTGAGGAGGTATTTAGCAACCCGAAGGTAAGTGGGCAGAAACAAACGGGCTTCCATGCGACATCCCTTCACCTGATCCAAAAATCCACATCCTGCACCGACGAAGTAGATTTGGAAGCCAAAATGGACCGTTAACTGCTTCTGGACTGGGAGCAGAGTAGCGGAGGGTCTTGATGGCAGTAACAGAAGCAGAACAGTCATCTTTGGGAATGCCCCAACGAGTCAAGTCATTTGCATGCGATGGACGGGACGACGTAGAAAAGGAGTGGTCAAAAGACAAGAATAGTCGGAAGATCTGTCTGATTTCGACGTTGGAGAAACTGTAAATGGAGTTGGTTCGGTGGAGTGACTTGCGGCTAGGCTGACCCTTGTGGGGGTTCAAAGCAGGGCAATTCTCAGGAGCCGAATCAGAACCTTAGCAGAACAGCAGAATCAGCAGGTTACTTCTCTACAGGATTTTCACCAAAACAGGAAAGTCCTAAGTTGGAGAATGGCCAAGAACACGACCCTTGACGATTCGGACAGATACAATTGGGACGGCATGAGTGGAGATCTCGCGTAGAGAATAATATGGAGTTGATTCTGTGGAGTAGATTGAAGCTGATAGTCACTGTTGTTTGGGGTCGAATTGGGATAAGTGCATCAACTGTTTCTTGACTGTAATTCATCAGTTGTGGAGAATAAGTGCATTTGCAGCAAAATGTACCCGAAAATGAAATGCCATTCAATCAATGAATCTCCTGTTCTTCTTTCCTTTCCTTTTGGGTACTCTGTTATGCATAAAACTAATAGACAGGCGTCATAGACCAATTACTTTATTCGCACGATACACATCCAATAAACTTACATTTTTTAAGTTTGAAATTATTGCTTCTTATTAGCTTATTTCTTTACATACCAGAGCGCATATATAATTTCTTCAAAAAGTATAAATTTAACTTGTACGGGTCTTGTTTTCTTCCAATCATATTGATGGATTACAAGTTATGGGCATATCTAAAGTTGTGGATACAAATCCATGTTTATATTGAGTAAAGTATGGTGTGAGCGTTGCTCACAACTGGAGATCCGTCTAACACTCGGTGTGATCAGAAGAAATTTGCACCAATAAAGGATGAAGGATTAAATTCCAAACTTTATATTAACAACGGATAAACATCTTCCATTTAATATTGTGTTTCCCTCGATACCTCAATAAATATCAACTATCCATTAACGAAAATAATTTTTTTTTACGTTTAAGATTTGTGGAGACATCGAAAGGGATTCAGTATTTTCTACGCCGACCCGTAATCTTGAAAATGCAGTCCCTTTGTATATTTGTCGTAGGAAAACGAGGCGACATATAAATGGTGGTTTTCGCCGGAGTGAGAGTAGGAACGAGACGTGGGACGGTCGGTTGGTTCGTGGAGTCCGGCGGTTGGCCACCCACGACCTCCACGCTTCGGCGGTTCTTTCTTCCTGTCTGCGAGGCGTCGGGTATGCCCTCGTGCTGCGTCTCTTCTTCCTGCTCAGCAGCAACAGCGTACTCTCTCTCTCTCTCTCTCTCTCTCTCTCTCTCTCTCTCTGTGCGCTCTTCATCCATGTGGCAAGCATTTCGACTAGGGTTCAGGGGTTTCGCCACCCCTTCTTTGAGGTTTGTCCCGGGCCCCTCCCGACATCTCCTGTGCGTGAATCCAGCGTGAAGAATGCTCGAGCTTTTCTAGCCTTCTTTCCATGTGATACCCTTTTCATTTCGATTAGTGGGTCAGCAAAAGCGACCGCTGAGGCGACAATCTGTGATGTTGCATTGCTTTGGTTGTTGAAAAGTGCCTGACTTTTTTGAACGTTGTAGTTTCGCGGCGGCTCCAAGATTCTGGGTCGGTCGTTCTATTGTCTCCCTCGGAGCAAGCGAAATGGTGTCCAAAAGGGGCATTTCTAATTCGTCGAGACCTGGGTCGGCGACTCCTGATGACAAGAAAGGGAAGAAATCGAAAGGATTGGCGACTTCGGTTCCTAGTTCTAGCACGAGTCGTGTCAAGGTATCATCTGTTAGTCGAACCTATCGTTCGACCTCTGTTTTGGTGACTTGACTGCTTAGCATTCATTTTTCTTGTAGGAAATTTTTGGTGAAAGCATCGGTGACGTCGAATGCCTTAAAAATGACCCTGCCAGAATTGAGGCGATGACATTTCAGGGATTGAGAACTACATTGAGGTGGGGATAAATTGTTTTTGTCAAATTTTGCAAACGAGTTATCGTTGTTATGGTGTTTCCTGCGAAACCTTAACAGTAAGCAAAAATCAAGTTTTTCTATTTGAAGCTTGCAAGCGTGATTATTTAGCAGGGAAATCAACATTACTGATAGAAAACCATGAGGTCTGGAGAGTTCTCCTTCAACAAAAGCTATGTCTTTGTTGCATCACGCTTTTTCTCAATGTGATGATGAAACCTTTATGTCCTTTTTCGCATTTCTACGGTCATTTGAGAGGCTTGTAAATTGTTATTGTAAAGCATGCGCAAAGAGTACACGGACCGACTGGTCTGAAGGACTGGCTCCCTAGCTGCTGTTGCAGTTCAGAGGCACAAACTGCACCTTCTCGGTTGTCCTGCTGGTTGGACTTACAGTCTAGCAACCTCTTGGAATTGCATGTGAACTGCTTTTGTAGAATCCCCAGTTATATTAAGATTGGATGAATAACTGATCGATGTGATTTTTAATATACAAAATAGATGTTCTCATGACAATATTGGAAATATCATCTCTCTAGAGGATGCATATATAGAAAGGTATGGCACTCGAAAGAGTTGACTTTTTTTTTTCGAAGCACTCGAAAGAGTTGGATAAATAGTTTCTATTGCATGACTGGTTCCCTCTGAGAGTGTACCATTCTTTGTATTATCTTGAAAGCAGTTGTTATTGTTTGAGACACCTGTAAATTATTTTTTAATTGCATTGCTGGTTGTCTTTGATATTCTTCTGACATCAGGAGAATTGGAATCCCGGCCAAAGGGCGTAAACCGGATCTAATATCTGCCTTGAAGGGTTATTTCAATCAAGAAACAAAGGGTACCATCTTTATAATTTTTTTACAGTTTGATGATAATTCACTTGATGCTGGGCAGAGGTAGCAAGATTAGAAGTTTTCTCACCAACCGTAAATATTTGAAAGACTTTCACTTACGGCAGCAGCTTTTGTGACTGTTTGAAATCTATTTCATGTGCTCATTGACAGATGTCGAAAACTTTCTAGGAGAATAGAAGCTTTTGTGGCAGTTTGCAATCTACTTTATGCACTTTTAATTCACAGGAACACATTTTAATGCTCAATTAACTATTTGATATTCCATTTCCTATGTTGTTTTTGGACCCATTGAAGTGTGAAGATGAGTTCCTCACTATTGTGGTTGACAACCATGGTGGTTGTCCTGTATTGGCTTTTGTAGGTGATAATATTGAGGCGGCGGACGATCAAGCATCTTATGGGTTATCTGAATATATTTCAGTTTCAAAAAGGGAAGAGAACTCTGATGAGAATAATTGTGTTGAAGCTATTAGCTCCGAGTCAAAAATTTCTAGAATGCAAAGAAGTAAGAGGGTAAAACAGTCTACCAAGGAAAAAACGATGAAAGTTGATGGCACAGTGGTCAGATCGAAGCAGATGCAGTCAACTGAAACTGATGAAATTGCTGGTTGGTGAAATATGTACTGTTTTAGTAATTGTAGTAAAATGTGTTCATGCTGTTTGCCTAGTTAACTTAATTTAAATTATTAGGTGAAATGAAGAAAGGGAAAATATTATCCATTTCGAAGAAAAAAGATACAGAAGTTTGTATTGAAGAAGTAGGAGCTGAAGTTAATGGAACAATAGAACCATGGACAGTTCTCGCCCACAAGAAGCCACAGAAGCACTGGGTTGCTTACAATCCTCGAACTATGAGGCCTCCACCTCTTTCACGGAATGTGAATTCTGTGAAGTTGATGTCTTGGAATGTCAATGGTTTGAGAGCATTGTTAAAGATGGAGGGATTTTCTGCTGTTCAGCTTGCTCAAAGGGAAAAGTTTGACGTATTGTGCTTGCAGGAGACCAAACTCCAGGCAAGTATACTTGTTTTTCTTCTGAGTTTGTTGGGACCATCTTTTCCCATTGGAAGATTCAAAGCCTACTAGTTAGTCCAAGCAGACATCAAAATCATTGTACTATGAACCACTTTATGGATCTGAGGTTACCAGAATTTGCTCAAACAGCAAAGATCCGTGAATTGGTACGTGCGTTGCAATTTGTGGTTCACTAGAGACTTGGTACGCTAGATTTGGCCATCCGAGCATTCCAGATGGAATAAAGGAAAATAAGAGTGAAATCATCTATTGGATATATATATATATATAGATATAGATATAGATATATATATATATATATATATATATATATGTATGCTCTAAACATATACTATATATGATTTGACTAAAACAGGAAGAATTGTGCTCTAAATATAACATATTTCTTAAATTACTCAAACTTGATCTCTGAACATGTTCTGCGATGCGATGTTTGAATTTGGGTCAGAAAAAGCTTTCCAAAGAAACCTACCCCTTTCATACTGCATTCTCAATACATAATGTTCCTTGTTCCCATTTTCGTTTCACGTACCAAATCAAACTGCAAACGAGGTTACTATTTCTGCTTAAGGGAAAATATTATCATATCCCTCCTAAGCATCAATGCTCTGTCTCCTGGCTTCATGTTTGCTTGAGGTTGTTGATATTTAAATTTTGCGTATATGCAGGAGAAGGATGTAGAAGCAATCAAAGACGTTATAGAAGGTTATGAGAACAGCTACTGGACATGCAGTGTTTCTAAACTTGGTTATGCTGGTACAGCAATCATCTCACGGGTATGCTTCATTTTGCTTTTCACTGGAGCACTCTTTCCAGCCTTGGGGAATGTGATAAAATTTTCTTATATATGTCATTGTTTGATGTCCACCTTAGCTGGAGTGCTGTATGGCTTTCATAAGAAAGGTTTGATTTTTGCAATGGGAGAGAGATTGATTATCTCTAGCTTCATAATGTACACATTCTGTTTTAATCTGCTACTTTGACACTATGTTGGATATAGTCAGTAGAAAATAAGGAAGAACTTGGTTACATTTTGAGTAGAAGAAACAAAACAGATTGATGGAAGCAACTGATTGTTGGCATATTTGAAAGAAGAATGAATAAAGCCTGAAAGCATCTGTCTGTCCTTGAAGAAGTGGAGAAATGAGATGGCATGTCATCTCATGGTCAAATTGTCTTAAGCTGGGAATGAGCAGAAATAGACTTTATGTGATTTGCTATGTAGTGAATGAGCTACTAGAAACTAGATATCGTGCGGAAAATTTTCATCATCCCAGTTTTCTTCATTTCTCTCCTTTAAAGCACTTTGAAAGAGTGATTTGAACCCATTCAGCCATAGTGCCTTCACGGTCCTTTTGGCGCCTCATAGCATCCAATGAACATCTTTAAGAAGCAGTTTGTAAAAATGTAAAAATTCCAAATGGCCCCATTGATTTGTTACAGCGAGTGCTTTTGACTCCAATGAATTGTCATATTGTAACCGAGAATGTAGGAGTCCGTATGGATATTATGATGTTTTAATCTGGTTAATTGACATTGTAATATGCTTGTAGCAAGGTTAGTCCATTTGCTTTATATTTGTTCAAATGAAATGCTTCTCATCTGAAATAAAGGTCACAGCCAATGATCAGCTGGTTTAGGTGCTTATGAGTTGGAATTAGCATCTCAATTGATGTTGGATGGATAATAAAATTGATATAAGTTGTAATTTGTATGTTAAAAATGCGAAAGGATTACCTTTTTTCTATATTAACTCATGTAAAAGGTGGATACCGTGCCTTTTGGCTTTCTCCTACATTTGGCTTTTTCGGATTATCTATTTCTGTAGTTACTATTAGTAATTTTTTTCTGCAGACAAAGCCCCTATCAGTTACATATGGCTTGGGCATATCAGATCATGATTCTGAGGGACGGCTTGTCACTGCAGAATTTGATTCGTTCTTTCTCTTGAGTGGTTACGTTCCTAATTCTGGTGATGGCCTGAGAAGACTGGTATCAATCTATTTCATTGGTTTATTCCGTTACACACTTGCAAGTATGATTTTCTAACTCTATTGCTTTTATTGTTTATGTCAGATGTATAGGATTAAAGAGTGGGATCCATCTCTGGGCTGCTACATAAAAGTATGTTCAGTTCTATGTGGCCCTCTTTTTTTTTGTAAAGCTATTTAGCCTTTTGTTCTGGAGTCATTATTCACCATATCATGGATCATTCTACAATATGCTTTTCTTAGTACCTATAAAGGTTTTCCAATAGACTACTGCTATAATTCTGTTGCAATATTGTTTTATTTCTTACTCAAATTTGTGCTTGCTGTTGGCAATACAGGAACTTGAAAAGTCAAAGCCCGTGATTTTGACTGGCGATCTGAATTGTGCCCATCAGGAAATAGACATTTACAATCCTGCGGTAAGCGAAATAGTCCATTTGCCTTTCCTGCCTTTGATTGATAGGTGCACTAATAACATCAACTTTTTAATTTAACTGTCACAGTACAATGTCCTTGCCGCACCATATGTCCCCCACCCCACTTAAAAAGAGGGGGAAAAACTTAAAACAGAAGGCAGCAAAATCAAACAGAGAAAAGGACTGTAATTAGGCTTTTTTTCTCCATAGAACTGAATTCGGGGAGGGGGGGGGGGGGGTTGTGGGGGGATGTGGGTTTGATGGAAATCACAATTCAGGCTGTTTGGTATTTCAAAACAGAAGTTCTTAGTACATCTAATGTTTATTATATCTGTCATTAATCTGATTATCATGAGACTCCAGGGAAATAAAAGAAGTGCTGGATTTACAATTGAAGAAAGGGAATCTTTTGAGACCAACTTCCTGTCAAGGGGCTTTGTCGATACCTTTAGAAGACAGCATCCTCATGTTGTTGGTTATACTTATTGGGGTTATCGGCATGGTGTGAGGAAGACAAATAAAGGTATACATAGATCTACTTGATGGAAAATTATATATCAAATGTTACACTGCTCTCCGGTAATTGTGATAATATGAGCAATGACAACCTCTTTGCTTTTTCTTGGGTCATTATGCATATCTTCGTCTTATCAGATGAAGCTTATGGAAATAGGTATTCTCAAATGTTAACTATCCTCCTTGTAATCTACAGGGTGGCGGCTCGATTATTTTCTCGTTTCAGAATCTATAGCAGACAAAGTTCATGACTCGTACATCCTTCCTGATATCACTGGTAGTGATCATTGTCCTATTGGCCTCATTCTCAAGCTTTAGTTCTGTCATCTCTTTTGGGATCTCAGTGAATATATTCTGGGAAGGTAGTCCGGCAGCATCATCTTAGATACTGGTTGGTGAAAAGTATTGAGCTTTTCTTGCCATGGTCATTTATGTTGAAGCCAATAGCAAGGGAAATTTTTTTGATGAAATTTGCTTAGCAATGGGGGCAAAGAAAAGGATGACGAGATGACGGGACAGACAGTATTTGCCTTGTCTGGGCTTGTGGAGTGATCTGGGTTTTTCTAGATTATTCTATAAGGCATCTTTTGGAGGAAGAGTTATGATGGAACTTTGAAATCACATTTGAAGAAATCCGTGCAAGCTTTTGAACATACATTTTGATGCCGATGCCAAAGCCGTTAGAGGAATAATGCTGAAATGCTGTGTGCAAGTTGTAGGTACAACCTTTCTGGTTTGCGATCCAATTTGATCATCTGGTGGATGTTTTTTTTTTAAATTGAAAAGGAAGCCTAGAAAGACAGTTGTCTACGACTGTCTGCTGCACAGGCTATTAAGGAGTAAGGCAAGGCATACAATGACTTATCGTGGATCTTTGTTTGCGTCTTGTTGTTAGAGAAGCTCAAAGGAGCATGTATCAGCAATTTGTCATTTTGGGCTCTTGAATATGAACATGAAAGACCTGAAGATGATGATGTTGCCATAACTAGGCGCAAAAATGTAGATGGAATTAGCTAGTTTCTTTTATTTATGGAATCCTGCTGTTCAAGTCTATAACAGTTTGCTGGCTTCCCTGACAAAAAATATGAAGGCTCCTAGAATTTGTAGGAAAATTTGCATGGAATTGCGAATGTTGGTAATACTAGGAAGTCCCAACAGACTTCACAAAGGCCACGATAAAGCCTGAACTGCTGATTACTATTATTATCCATGAACATGTTCTTGCCATCTTTGAAATTTTATCTATATCAATAAACTGCAATTGCTTCTTCATAAAGCCTGAACTGCTTATTATTGCTTCTTTTTGAGTTTCCGATGCTCATATGGTGTACTTATTTTGTGGAAGCCTTAAGCGAATGTTGAAACCATTTCTTATTTCATGTTCTCAATTTCTCCGGAATCCAGCATCCGTGGGAGACCATATGGAAGACCAGAAGGGAACCATGCCCTTACATATAACCCTCCAATTTTTCTCTCTAGAAACTGATTTAACAACACCTGCAATGCATCAAATATGCTTATTAAGATACAAAAATATACAAAAAAAATTGTTCCAAAAACACGAAAAGAAGGCGAAGTATTGTCAGAGTGAAATGTGCCTGCTAATCAATTTGAACCCGTGCATTTGTTCAATCCTTCATACGATGGTTTGGTATAACATGTTCGTGCATCGATGATATTCCAAAACGATGTGCTTACTCGCAATCATCTTCCTCGGTTGCTACTGGTCTAGCTGCCACGAAGAACGATCCCAAGGGTATGCCACCCTCATCATACTACCAGCTCTTCACCTTCTTCTCCAAATGGAAGAGCCACAAAACTTGGTGAGGGTGTTGGGGAAATTGCGAGGGCATGGGGCTCCCACAGGAATATGCGTTATCTATTGCCCAAGAAGGCAGGGGTTGATGCCGCACATGTCCAAGCCTCTTCTTTGGTCCTTTAGGTCCAATGCTTCCTTTAGTTTTCCACATGGACTCCCCATCCAAGGGCATAGTGAAGATGAATTTCTTCACTTAGAGAGCCTTCTTTAGACTTTAAGCTGATTCGGGACATTGCTGGGATTGTTTTAGTTGTCCCACTTCCGCAACTGACGAAACCACATAAAATCGAATAATGTGTCACTAGAGTTTTGGTTTCGAACCCAGTTCGAACTCGAGAACTACACCATATTGTTGTGTGCGAGACGATCTACATCTCAAGGTCAAATCTGGTCCGACCCCAATAAACCCTACCTAATTATTTAGGCCAAATGAATAGCTTTCTTATAATCCAAGCATAAAGCTGTTAAGGCTCTTAATCACAATAGTATTGGCCTCTTAGAATGTAGGCCGAAGCTCGATGGGTACAGTAATATCAAGAACTGAATCTAGCTCGTGCATTTAATTCACACGCCAGTTCCTCGCACCAAATCCAACATCAGGATGTCTACGTATAAACTTAATTACATCATTCCGAACTTCTGTGAATGGACATCCTATACATACTCATCGAACTTGGAGCCATGTTTGGTGGAATTAGAATTACTAACTTAGGGCCGACAGTTAGAATTACCAAAGATCATGAACTGGCAAAGAGGCTGGACTACCTGGAGATCACAACAAACCAGTAAGTTCACAAGCTTAGTCCTTTTGAGATAATCCTCATCCAGAGTAGTTTACACACTTGCGATGAAAATGTGATCGGACAAGCTCGAAGTCCTGTGCTAATCCAACCAATATGCCAACCCAAGGGTTACTTTTTCTTTTCCAACTTACATTTTTGTCGACAAAATAAATTTTAACATGAAAATAAAAGAAACTTCAAGGGCTAAAACTTGGAGGGAAGAACCAACGCAGAGAAATAAATGAATAGAGTGACAATGTGTAAAACCGCTTTACTATCGAGCCATGTAATTTGAGTGTCTCATATGGATATGAGCCCCAATTAGAGGTTCTATATTACCGTCCAAAACAGAATACAGGTCAGGCATTTCAACACCACTTCTTACATCTTTCACATGCTTGCGAGGGCAAAGAACGTATCTCCGGGCCTCATCTCGCCATACGTCGAACACATCTTCTTTCTTGATGCCATTTATGCCTCGAACTCCTATATCGCTGGCTGTGACAAGAAGTCTAGCCTTCAACCGGTTGAGGGCCTTCATCTTATTTGCAAAAATACTCCTTTCACCTGTGGGATAAAAGTTTTGAGATCTTATTTCTCGATCACAAAATGCGGTATGAGACAGGAATGAACGTGTGTTCACACACAAGTCAAAAGATTTCATAGAAGTCTTATCACCACCAACAATCGGAGGGGATCAGCATAATTTGCTATCTATTGAGGAACGGGCGTTTGCTTCTCTGTAAAGTCAAAACTGGATTGCGGAAACCATTGGTAAACAAATTTGAGTCGGAAGGTCGACTCTAACAAATGAAAGAATAGACAACTCATTACCTGAAGATTGGACGACAAAACCAGTAGGAACATGCTGAATAACAACTCCAGACCGGCCTTCACTGACTTCTACTTCAGGTGATGAAGACGGGCACAAGATGAGTAAATCCTCCTCATTAATTTGCAGGTCAGGGGCCAAACCACAGAACAGAGGAATTATATCAACAGCTGCTAGGCTAACCTACATAATTTGAGTACTAAAATGAGAAACTGGCAGGAATTTAAGGGCCGATGATGTAGCAAAACAGAAACACATTTCACAGAAGAGGCTCGTCTCAACCACTAATTCACTATCATAGAAGAAACAGCTATTACTATAAAAAGAAATGACTAGAATGGTAAGATCCCATAAAATGCAATAATTCCCTTGGCTATGTTTTTGAGTTAACTAAATCAACCTTAAACTCATGTGCACAATTAATCCACACGCCACTTGAAGTTGCATATCTTATATCTTAGAACCGATGTTAGACTCTATGGTACATGAATACATCTAGGTGCCACAAACATCTAAAGTGTCCAATTAAGGTAAGATCGAAGAAAGAATTTACCCAAATATATACGATAAGGTGTCATGAGTACGAGTTCATATCTAGCTGCTTTGATTCAAGAAAGAGCCACAAAAACTATCAATCTTCCAATTTCGATGTGTTTTTCTTTTTGCAGTCATTTACATGTTGGTCACGTCTTTAATACATTTAAAATCAGTTCTTGATATTAATGATGCACTAACAAGATGGCACTTTCGCCGTTTGAGATCTCTGGATAGAGAAGAAAGAAATCATTCAGAGCCCATTATTAAAAAGAAGTCAAAAACCAATAGTAATATACAAAAGCCAATGTTTCATCAAAACGAAAATGATAATTGTAACCTAACCTCATCATCTGTTGATCCAGTTTCCGAACTTCTTATCATTCGATGAACACCCTTCTCCCCTTGAAGATAACCATATGCATAATCAAATTCAAATTCAACTGTTGCAGAAGTGATTCCACCGTTCTTTGCCAGACGCTTCTCTACAATCCTCCCTCTGTAACCTTGCTTCTCAGCCCATTTTTGGTACATTCTCAGTAGTTTTTCAGCCCATAACTGGATTAGCAAATGAATCAGAGACAGAGAGATTGGAACCAGCAGAGGCATAAGCCCGAAAGATTCTTTTTCTTTTTGGTCAACAAAACCAAGGTAATTTCATTGAATTAGGCAATGGAAGCGCAATATATCCCCATTATAGATGAATATTACAGTCTGCTATAAATGTTGTTCTGTTTTTTCCAGGATTGCATCTGTTGTATGCAAATAGATTGGCAACATATCATCCCCCGCCCTAGTTCATACTGATGTCGAAATGAAGTATCCTCATAGCACAGAAGATATCGAACAACAATCCATACTGATCAAATTCTCACTCTTTCATTTTTTCTCATTATTCTTTTGATAGTAATCACATTCTCACTCAATGTTTACTTCTGAGTGCATGGAAGAGCTATTGGCAAACTGAAATTCAGGGGAGGGAGACGCGAAATACCTCACACAAGAAGAAGAATACTAGACAATAAATTATATATCAGCTAAACCCTGGTGAAATCCCACAATCAATTTTCAAGACATCTAAGTCATCAAGCAAAGAGATACGTAGATGAGAAGTAACTGACATGGTGATGTGCACAAGCATACATAAATACTAACATTCCCCTAATGATGTCCCACCATTACATGTATATATATGCAGTTTTTTATTCTCAAGTTCTTTGAAACTCCTATATTTTAGCGTAACATTTATAAAGAAGCAGGAACCAGAGACTTCAAATGCATTCTCAATGCATTTAACTATGGAAGAGTATGAATAGAACATCATCTCTTTGCACATATATAATTATTTTAGAAACCAAGTCAAATTATCAAACCTCATGGTCATTGCCATTGGATTCAGCTTTGATGACCATTGACGCTCCATCCACATCATATGGTCCCTTTAGAAGCTTTAACATCTCATACTGGTCCAAAAACTTATTCATATCCAAAGAAGCAGTGTATGCCTGCTCGAAAAGAGCATAATTAATAGCATCCATCTCCGCCAGTTGAGTTATCAGCTTTGCTTCTTCCGCCTGCAACCTTCAGCAGACAAAGTTAACTAAAGCCCAGCAACCACACTTCCGTTAATTGATACAGTTAAACTAGACAAGACAGTCATTGACACATTAAGAATCAAGTTAATCTCAGAGAAGAGTTGAAACAAGAAGTGCCTGCACATGCTTCCAGGTTTCGGCACAGAGCACGCACAAACCAATGACCCAACAATCGCCCAACTAAATCCACACCTACTGGACGGAATAAATTCCTACGAGATGGATATGCCATTCCCCATCACCTTGTAAGTTAAATCCCTCAGAGAATCGACTGCTCTGGCAATGTCTGCCAACTTCACGAAAGCATCATTGGATTTAGCAGGGTCATCCCAGAGGTCGTAATCTTGAATCAGTCCATCCTGCTTAATCCATCGAGCTTCTTCGATTTGCAGTGCAGTAGGAGCCATCATCTCAGTGCGTTGAACTGCATCTTCGATCTTCTTTTTTAGTGAAAACAACCCTGGAGTAAAAGAAATACAAAGTTAACATAAATGCCTAACTGCAATGATTTTACCCCAACAGCATCCCAGAAACACCTTTTGCTTACATTTCACAGAACTCGTGTCAGAATAGACAAGGAAATTAAACTTGACTTCAAGCCTCTAACAGGAGTCACATTTTGCAAAACCCATGTTTTGCCCCATGTTTGACATAACTTCCTTACAACGCCTACAACACAACCACAGATATCAAATGAAACACTGGTTCGAAATTCTGAAGAGCGAACTCCGAAACCAAAGATACTGGAACACCGAGGGAAAAGAAAGGAAGAACCTTTCCTTTAGGAGGATAACTTAAAAAAGCAAGAACCACCCACATATGGGAGTTCACTCGTTGAGTTCGCGAGAAGTGAATAAGATAAGCAAAAGGCCTCACGAGAAAGATTCACGCCCGAAAGATATGCGAAGACTTCAAATTCTACACGAAAGACATGATTGTCTGACCAATGGATTCCGGAAAGCTCACTCTTTCCTTTTTCTTTGGTCATTTTTACCACGAACCGGTCTGGATTTCTTCACAAGCAGTCTCGACAACATGCCAAAGAATTTCTCCAAAAGACAAGAACCATCTATCACCATGTACATTTGCAAATGAACCGAGCACTCTATCTTAAATCTGAAAAAGAAAAAAACACGAACTACCCTCATGAAAACATTTGAGAAAGACCAACATAACGGACTTCGGCGAGACAGAGACAGAGACAGAGACAGACGGACCAAGTTCTCTGTAGACCTTGCTTCTGCCGTCGACGGAGCTGCAAGCCCGGACCGTACAGCGCGAGACCTCGAACTTGTGCGACTGCGGAGCCTGCCATTTCGAGCCGAATGAAGCAGAGCTCAGGCTACTTCGACCAAGAACAGCTTCAGCCGCCATTTCCGGATGGGAAGAAAGGAAGGAACCCGAAGGAAACAGAGAAAACTATGGAGAGAGAGAGAGAGAGAAACGATACGCAGAGAAGAACATGCGTCCATTACACAACATTGGTGTATCGTTGGGAGGTGCGACGAACCCAACACCACGTACGTGCCAAAGGTCTCTCCTCTGGTCTGTCGCTTTTGCCTTTCCTGCGCTCCTTATCCTCACTTTTTTTTATTTCTCTATTCGAGAAAATATCTAACTTCTTGAAAATACAATTTCAAGATAGGAATTTCTCCAAATAAAAGTAGCAATTGCATTCTTGTATTTCGAGAAGGGTTGGAAACATCCCAAATGAGGAGGTAACTAAACATATTCAATGGACCTATTTCCGGACATATTAAGTTCACGAGGCATTTTGGAGGATGGAATCTCTTGTTGCCACTTCGTTCCACATCCAGTCGCCCTTGCCCCCTACCTCGGTTCGTTCGAGCCACATGACCCGCCATTGTGTCACCACTGCCACTTTCTTTCTTTAGGGCCAAGTTTGTACATTCAGCGAAGTTGTACAATACATTTTGGACCATGGTTTCTATGCGCTGGAAATGTTGTTCTTCTGTTGAGATGTAATGCCATTATTGGAAGGTGCCATTGTTGATGTAGGACAAGAATTTCCCAATCACCCCATTAATGGCCCTTTATTTAACTTAGTTATTTAACATTTTCTAGGATTTAGAATATATAATTTTATTTAATTTTCTTATTGAGAGTATCTTTCTAGTAGGAGTCCTGCTAGGGTTTGCCTAATAATATAGGCCAAGACAAAAATTTTGTAAGTTTGGATTATTTGATTATTGGATATTGCTACTGCAGTTCTAAACTTTGCGTGAAAATCCAGTTAAATCCTCTCAACCAAATCTTGTATGAAAATGCTGGCATGGATTCAGTGTACTAAGTATCATGGCCCGCGATCTAAACAATTACTAGGAATAATGTCCTTTTTCTTAATTCTCTGATTTTTATTCCACTTTGTTTCTTTTCTTTTCTTCTAGTTATATCCAATATTTATTTTCTTTCTTTAATGGGAAAATGACATAAATGATCCTCGAACTCTCACCCAATATGCAGTGTGATCATTGACCTTTTAATACATATTCAAACTAATTCTTGAATTATATGAAAATATTTAATGTTGTCCCTTGACTACAATGTTATCCTTGAATAAATATATATCAAAAGTTTAATAACCACATTGAATAAATTAAAAGTTCAAGAACAACATTACATATTGGCTAAAGTTCAGAGGTTACATTGAACAAATTAAAAGTTTATGGACTACATGCATAATATATCAAAGTTCATAAATCATTTGTATCATTATTAGTTCTCTAATTATAATGCAAATCTAGCTCAATCTACAGAACTCCCTTTGTGTAATTGAAGCGCGGGCTCCCGAACCTCCTATTCCCTCGTAACCATCCACTCTCGAGCCTCGACTAGGGCTCCCTAGCCGGTGTCTACAGCTCAACCACTCTTGCCACCGAGGCCATTTCAACGGCACGACGGTGTTCATAATGGACGAAGCGGATGGAAGCGATCACAGGAGGTTCTCGGTCCTGAACATCAAGCAAGGCCTGTAGTCACCAGACAGCTGTCACAACCTTAGATTTGAGGCCGTTGAGCCCCCCATGGTCGACCAAAGTCAAACTCCATGGCGGCTTGACCTTGTCCTCTAATTGTCGAAACTTATGATCGAGGAGTATGCAAAGATTTTTGGCGAAAGATGCTTTAGATTCGGTTGGACGGACGCAATCTTCTCGAGAGACATAAGATATTGATTTGGTGACAGTCTTTAATCTACGTAAAAATAACCACTGGGGCAAACCCCAGTGGCCATTTTTCTACTTGCGAAGGGAGAAGTGGGGGTGTTTAGAATGCGCATGACAATCATTTTGTGCCCGAAAACTATTTCTACTCAGAAATGATTCTTTTTTATTCTGTGCCCGGAAACAATTTCTAAGCATTTAAAGACGTTTGGTAACTGTCCAAAATTTCTATTCCTGGGATAGAAAAGAACAGAAATACGTTTGGTAACTACACAAAATTTCTTTTTATTAATAATATTTTAAAATTTTTAATATTTTTTCTTTTTTTTTCTTTTTTTTTCTTTCTACCCTTCCCTTCTTTGGCCATGGCCGGTCGCCGGCGCAGGCGACCGGCCACAGGCCAGGGCGTCGCGGCCCTCACCGCTGCCCTGGCCGCCTGCCTCACCCCCGACCTCGCCCAAATCAGGCGAGGCCGAGCCTCGCTGTCGGTCACGACGGCGAGGCTTGGCCTCACTCGATCTGGGCGAGGCCAACCTCACCATGGGTGGTGACGGCGAGGTCGGCCTCGCCCGATCTTGGCGAGGCAGACCTCGTCGTCGCGACCCACGGCAAAGCCGACCTCACCATCAATCGCGACAGTGAGGCTCGGCCTCGCCCGACCTCACCGTAGGTCGCGACGGCAAGGTCGGCCTCGTCGTTGCGACCCACGGCGAAGCCTACCTCGCCGTCAATCGCGACAGCGAGGCTCGGCCTCGCCCGATCTGGGCGAGGCCGACCTCGCCATGATCGACGGCGAGCCACCTCGCCCAGGCGGCGAGGGTCCAGCCCTCACCCTCGCCTTCGCCGACGGCCGACGAGGGCCATGACGCCCTCATCGGCCCTGGGCTATGGCCGGTCGCTGGCGGCCCAGGGAAGAACAACACAAAGAAGAAAAGAAAAAGAAGAAAAAGAACTCATTCTCAAAATTGTGCCGAGAAACAAGAAGCAACTTTTTTTTACTTTTTGTTTCTCTTCCAAAACTGTTTCTGGGCACAAATTTTTGCAAAAATATGTCCGGGAACAAAAAATTTACCAAACGTATTTCTATTCCCAAACTATTTCTAGGAACAAAAGAATAGAAATTTTCACTATTTGGTACGTTACCAAACGGGCCCTTAGAGGAAAAAGTTGGATCATCCTTGCTACTTTCGGTGCTAATCATCTTGGTTGTAGTGCTGGCATGAGTACGAGTTGCTTAATGATCAATCTGCGTATCAATTCTACGCAGATTCGTGACATGGAGCACTTTGAGATGTGATAAAGGTGTACCGATTTGCTTTTGACCATAAGTTCCCCAAAGTACTTGTATATGAATGTGTGAACAGATCGCAAGAGGTGTGCGCACGACAAACATTTTGTGCCTGAGAACTATTTCTACTCAGAAACGATTCTTTTTTTATTCTGTATCCGGAAACAATTTCTAAGCATTTGAAGGCGTTTGGTAACTGTCCAAAATTTATATTCCTGGGATAGAAAAGAATAGAAATACATTTGGTAACTATACAAAATTTCTTTTTATTAATAATATTTTAAATTGTTTAATATTTTTTTCTTTTTTTTTTCTTTATACCCTTCCCTTCTTTGGCGCCAGCGACCGGCCACAAGCCAGGGCATCGCGGCCCTCGCCGCCACCCTGGCCGCTTGCCTCACCACCAGCCTCGCCGTCGGTCACGACGACGAGGCTTGGCCTTGCCCAATCTGGGCGAGGCCGACCTCGCCGTTGCGACCCACAGCGAAGCCGACCTCATCGTCAGTTGCGACGGCAAGGCTGACCTCACCGTGGGTCGTGACGGCGAGCCGCCTCGCCCAGATCGACTGCGAGCCGCCTCACCCAAACGGCGAAGGTCCATCCGTCACCCTCACCTCCGTCGGCGGCCGACGAGGGCCGTGACGCCCTCGTCGGCCTTGGGCTATGGCCGGTCACCGACGGCCGCCCGGTCGCTGGCGGCCCAAGGAAGAACAACACAAAGAAGAAAAGAAAAAAAAAGAAAAAGAAGAGAAAGAACTCATTCTCAAAATTGTGCCGAGAAACAAGAAACAACTTTTTTTTACTTCTTGTTTCTCTTCCAAAACTGTTTCTGGACACAAATTTTTGCAAAAATGTGCCCGGGAATAAACAGTTTACCAAACGCATTTCTATTCTCAAATTATTTCTAGGAACAAAAGAACAGAAATTTTCACTATTTGTCATGTTACCAAACGGGCCCTTAGTTTCAAATATGGGTTTCGATTCTCACGTTATCTAAAGAGGTAAGGTAAAAGTCTGAAAGTGAATTTAGAGTTAAAATAGGATTGGCCAAAAAAAATCTACGTAAAAATAACAATATGTTATAGAAAAAGATAAATGACAAATAATTATAAATTGTTGTGGGATCTACTTTTTCAAGAATTTGTAACTCACAACGTGTTATTAGTCTCACAGTGACAAACAACTATTATGCTAGCAAAGCCTTAAAATTGAAGCCGACCGTGACAATTGCTTGTCCACGACCATCTCATTCTCGTTGACCTTTCGGTGGCAAAGGGTGGAGGCCATCGGCAAAGGGCCTCGGCAAAAGAAATAGAGGAAAGAAGAGAAAAATTCAAAAAACTCAATATATAAAACCAAACGAGGTCATTTGCCGGCAAATATTGGGGCCTAATTCCAAAATAAACCTTCAACTTTACACTTTATCCTAATTATATCCTGAACTTTTTTTTGTCTCAAGAAAAACCTTAAACTTTTATCCGAGTCCCAAATCTACCCTCCCGTTATAAATCCGTCCAATTAAGGTCAGAAAAAAAAAAAAAAACCGGCGGCTGCGGCTGTGGCCAAGCCTTCGCCGGTGGCTGCCGCCATAGCCGCTAGGAAGGAGCGGCGACCCTCACCAAGGCCTTCTCGAAGGCCGGCGCCCTCGCCAGCCCCGGGTGAGTCGCCGGCCTTCGAGAAGGCCCAGGCAAGGGCCGGCGACCCTCGTCGACCCGGGCGAGTCACCGGCGAGGGTGTGTAGCCCCCGATCTGGGGCAAGGGTCGCGCCCTCCCCCAAATCGGGGGTTGCACGTCCTCGCCGGCAACTCGCCCGGGGCAGGTGAGGGTCGCCAGCCTTCGGGAAGACCCAGGACACTGGCAAAGGAAAACTCCACCCAATCACCGTAGGAGGAAACCAAAACGGGAAGAAACCCGAATCACGACCAAGAAAGATGAATAGAATAGCACCCAAAAACCAGAGCAGGAACAATGCCAGAACAACGCGGGGGAAACAACCTAGACAGCAAACCGCGAGCGCGAGAGCGAAAGAGGGCATACCCATCAGAGCAAAGCAAAAACAGAGGCGACCCAAAAGGGAGGGAGGGATCAAGGGGTAGAGGGACGCCGGCGAGCCTTGCCGCCGCGATGGCGGAGAGAGGGGGGCAATCGGCTGCGAAAGACAACTGGGTGATCTCCATTTCCGCGAATCCCCGCTTCAAATCACATGCACGAAGTAGAGGGGACATCCCCAGATCAAGCTCGAAGCAGCTCAGAGGGGAAGGAAGGAAGGGTCTGTGTGTCGCCGGCGACCCTCGCCGGCCCCGGGCGAGTTGCCGGCAAGGGGGTGCAGCCCCTGATCTGGGGGAGGGCGCGACCCTCACCCCAAATCGGGGGCTGCACCCCCTCACCGGCGACTCTGCCGCTCCTTCTCAGCAGCTGTGGCGGCGGCCACCGGCGAAGGCTTGGCCACCGCCACAGCTGTCGATTTTCTCTCTCTCTTTTTTTCTGACGTTAATTGGACGAATTTATAACAAGAGGGCAGATTTGGGACTCGGATAAAAGTTTGAGGTTTTTCTTGAGATAAAAAAAAGTTCAGAATATAATTGGGACAAAATATAAAGTTGAGGGTTATTTTTGGAATTAGGCCCAAATATTGGACTACTACATCAGAAATTTCAGGCAACAGTTTGATCAGAATTAAATTTTCGCGCAAAAGGTTCAGGACAACGTCATATCAATTGAAAGCTCAGGACTAAAATATCAATTTCTTCCTCTATCTATTCCTTTGGTCGGTAGATAATCAAGATGGGCATTATAGCAGGACAGAAAAACACAGCCTCTTTTTCAAGAGAAAAGTCGGAATTGCATGCAGATGCTTACATTCAACCTGTATCTCAGATCAGATGACTCAAAATCTATTTCCCCTCAGAATAAATAGATTTTTTACACTCTTACTCAGAATAACAACAACAACAACAAAAAACCCTCCCTTTCAATATTATCAACCGACATATAACTTTCCTACATCACATTCCTACATCAAGCTAGAAAATTCTGCAAGTACCTCAAACCGCCATCCATGCTCGCGCACCTCCATCTCGCCATACTCAGAATCCCCACGCTCACGCTCACGCTCTCGACCTTGATTCTCCCCCCAGTCGCCCTCCTGCTACAATACCCTAACTTCAAGTGAGCCACGAGCCCACTGGCGGCGGCATTTGAGCAGCACCCCGGCGATGGCAGCTCCTGCGAGAACCACCCCTCTGCCCCAGGAATGAAGCTCGCCTTCCCATTGCACTCCATCATGGTGAACACCGCCTTCCACCCTCTCAACGCCACGATCCACGTGATCCTCACGTGGTGCATGATCTCCATCACCAACAGGCACTCCTCACCGGTGCTGAGCTCAAACCGGAACAGCCCGTTAGTGTCGGGAGCAATCTCGTCCCCCGGCTTTGACACAGTGGTGATGCGGAGGTCCTCGGACTGCACGTCGATGACGAACACAAGGTCGTCGAGGGACAGGCGGGGCTTTGCAGGGGAGCGTGTGCGGCACCTGGAGGCGGCAAAGCCGAGGGCGTAGATGCGGCAGTAGGGGAGGGCCGGGTCGGTGGATTGGAGGGTGGAGAGAGAAGGGAAGTGGGAGGCGCGCGCGGGCTTCCAGAGGTTGTCCGAGGACATGGAAGCGCACCACGACTTGCAGACGCAGGAGGCGACGGCCAGGGTTTTGGGGTCGAGGTGGTGAGAGACGAGGAGGACGACTTCCCACGGTGGCGGAGGGTGGTTCTGGGGCGGAGGAGTGGCCGACATGGCTTTGGCTTCACGAGGGTTTTTTGCGTTTTCTTGAGGTTTTTGTTTGATGTGAGAGTGAGGGCAGTTACACAGGGTTGCTCCACATGGAGGAGAGTTTGGGCTGGGAGGTTTTTGAAGTCATGGCACGTGGAAGACGGTGGGGTCTTGCATGGAAGGGAAGAAGCCACGTAGGTTTTGCATGGAGGGGAAGAGCCACGTAAGCATGGTAGGTCCTCTATAAAGACTTGGTGATTCACTCATTTGATAACAAGCGATGTCTCCGCCAAAACCCCATTTTCTTCGAATTGCACGTTCAGCAATCGATTGGAATTCCACTAAGATGCAGAAACATGCACACGACATAAAGTACCGTGATCAAAAAACAGAGTCCTCCCTCGCGCGTTTGATTATATTTCATCTTCTTTCTATCTTTGTTCGCCTAATTTAATGCTTTGTCCATTTGCGATAGGGATATGAATCCAATGCAAGGCCGACTCAGCAACTAGATGGAAGAGCCGTCTGGCTATACACTCCAAGGGTAGATGGAGGTGCTGCCTAGGTCAGACTTATGTCGAGCCAGTAAGTTGTGCGATTGCTTTCGACATAATAAATCGCATTCTCAATCTCAAGCCGCCCAAGCACTGGCCAGATCGTTCATCCGTGCAGTTTTAGAGCTCTTCTTATTTTCTCAGCTTCCATACTGTCTTTTATCTCCTCACAACTTCAAATATTTACAGTCCAAACATACTATTTCATTTTGATAAGCATATATCACACCGCTCATTCGGCACAACTCAAACATAATCAAACTACCGGTACATTGCAATTATACAAATATTGCTTATGCATTGACTATAAGTGGTGAGGTGAAGCTAAATGAGCCTTTGTTTTACTCTAAGGTGATGGCTAATGTTGAGTTGGTGACGCGGTTAACATCTACGAGTAAAGAGATGGAATTACTCCTGACGGAATCAGACATGGGAGTTGGTCAAGGTACCCAGGAGCTAAAAGATTGTTTGATGCAAATGGATCTACAAACAGAAGGAGGGCATTCCCGGTATCAAAGCAAAAATGTATAAGGTGAGACTTGTTGCGAAAGGATATACACAACATAAGGGAATTGACTATAATGAGGTGTTCTCTCTTATGTTAGACATACTTTTATTCAAGTATTACTTGCCTTAGTTGGTATACAAGATCTTGAGCTGGAATAATTAAATTGTGAAAACAGTTTTTCTTTACAGTCAGTTTGAGGAGCGAATTTACATAAGGCAGCCATAGAGATATGTTATTCCGAGTAAGGAATACCATATTTGCTTATTAAAGAAATCTTTGTATAGGCTAAAAGAGTTTCTTAGGTAGTGGTATAAGCATCTTGATGCTTTCTGGCTAAACAAGATTATTCGAAAAATCAATTGAATAGTTGTGTTACTTTAGGAGATTGGAGGATGAACATTTGATTTATAAATTATTATATGTTCATCACATGTTTTGCATAAAATATGCCTAATATTGATGTGCTCAAGCGGCAGTTGAGTGCTGAGATTAAGATGAGAGATTCAGGTGTTGCAAAGAAAATATGGATGTGAGATTTTGCGTGGTAGGGTTGTTAGATTTTTGTGTTTGACTCAAAAGAAATATATTAATGAGATTGTGGCACAGTTTAACATACAATTAGTGAAATCTTTGAGAACACCTTTAACTAAGCATTTTAAAATTTTCTGATAAATTATCATTGCAGACTGAAAGTAAGGATGAACATATGTCCCATGTTCATTATTCTAGTGCAAAGGGTAATATTATGTACGTATGGTATGCACTGGGCGTGGCATTTCATAAGCTGTGAACATCGTTAGTCGTACGTAAAACGTCCTAGAAAAGTTTATCGGGAGACTATAAAGTGGATCCTTAAATATTTGAAGGGGACAACAAACATTGATATAGTGTATTGGAGTAATAGCAATGGAAGAGAGACCACGGGTTATGCGGATTCTCATT
This sequence comes from Syzygium jambos, assembly GCA_031216235.1. Classification (NCBI taxonomy): domain Eukaryota; kingdom Viridiplantae; phylum Streptophyta; class Magnoliopsida; order Myrtales; family Myrtaceae; genus Syzygium; species Syzygium jambos. Next base: position 14,862,937 of record CM062230.1, on the reverse strand, counting down.
ATGCCGTTGACTTGGATGAGTGCAGGTCTTTAACGGGGTACAACTCACACTGGTAGGTGGTACAATTAGTTGAAAAGCGTCTTTGCAGGGCAATGTTGCCCTGTCTTCGACTAAGGCAGAGTAAATGACACTGACCTTTATAGCGAAGGAGGTGATATGGCTAAGGGATGTGCATTTGGATTGGGTTGGAGCAGAAATGTGTTGCTATATATTGTAACAACTAAGGTGCAATATAACTGACTTACAATCTATATTATCACAAGCGAACGAAGCAAATTGACATCAAGTACCATTAAATTCGAGATATTGTGGCAAAGGAGCAAGGTTGTTGTGAAGAAGATCATGTATCTGAAGAACTTGACACAGATGATGATTAAGCATGTTTCTTCAGTAAAACTTAAGCTTTCCTCGAGTTTAATTGGCATTTATAAAGAATAAGCACTAATTGGGGTGTTGGGAGAGCCGGCGTACTTGATGAGCACTATGACTTGGCTGCACATGTCTAGCCAAGGTTAAGAATTTTTAAATTATGTCTCAAGTTTTAACCGTGTATGAAAGCTGACTAAATCCGTAATATAAGAAGGATTTACTGGAAGAAATTGTTGTTGGTCAGAATTATTGAGCTACCATGCAAGGAAAAAAATCCCACACTTCCCTATTCGGATAAAATTCCTTTTTTGCAGGGCCACATTCACGTGGAAGATTTAGAGTTATTCCTGGTCTTTTAATGAATTTTTTGGCCGCAGGATAAGAAGAGAGCTCAATTCTGGCCGCAAGAAAGAGCTCTATAGAAACAAACGGCCAGTGGAGTTCCTTGATTTCAACTGCATACATGGGTGTATTTATTTCACGAAAAATAAATAATTCATAAAATATTTTCTTAAAAATGATCGCCTATAAAAATAAATGAACGAAAAAATATTTTCATCATTCATAAGGATGTTTGACATAAATTGTTATTGATAATGAAAATATTTTTATCGACTAATTATTTCAAGTGAAATAAGTAATCATTTTTAAGAAATTATTTTCTAAATCATTCATTGTGAAACAAATGGAACTTAAGAGTTCTCTTATTAGCTGTGTGGATAGCTCCGAACACGGGCTGATTTGCTCTGTGAGTTCTATATTAAAATTGTGTTATTTTTTTCATGGAGATGCACGTATTTTAAAGCCGTGAGTTAATTCTCCGTGAGGCTAAACACTATAAGTTTGGATAACATGAAACCTGAGAACATGACCTGTGAAAACTTGTAGGTTTCAGGTTCGAAGGTATGCAGGGTAGGTTCTAGATTCCAAAAATTAGGGAACATATTGTGATGGTTAAGTTCCAGGTTATAGGTAGGTGGAATCCGGAACCTAGAACCTGAAAATTTAAATAAATTTTTTGTGTTTTTTCTTGATCTATGTCTTCGTATGATCCTGCGGTGTTCTATGGCATTAGGTGATGAGTGTATAATTTAGAACTACTAGTCTTACTTTCATTTTATGACTTGTTAATGTTTCATATTTTTCGTGTGTCCAAATATAAGTTATAATCAGTGGATCGTAACAGCAAGTGATGGTTATTAAAGGTGATGATTCACTGTAATTGTTCAATTAATTGTACAGGTGGAACTTGAGTAGACCCTGAAACTGATCCTGTAATATGTGACGGGGTAGGTTCCAGGTTTCGAGGTATGTATGGTAGGTTCTAAGTTCAAAAAATATGAATAACTTGTTCCCATGGGTAGGTTTCGGATTCCAAGTAAAACATGTACAAAACGTGGAGCCGATCACCCCTTAATGTAACTTTGTAATTCTTTGATTGTTTAGTAGATTATTTACTGCTAGCTCTCCTCAAAAAGTAGATACCGATATTTAGACCGAACCACATATATATCTAGTGTGCTTTATCATTGCTTGTTTATTTGTTATGATGATATCATTCTCTCACATTGATTTAATTGCAAAATCTGATTAGCTTCTACATTATTTTACAACAATGTGAATATCAGTCCAGAGATTACAACACCCCTGTAATTGCCGGACCAACATCTATCCAATCCAATCCCACTTAGACCTCTAGCATAGAAGAATTACTCTATTATTGGACTTGGAATATTCCCTCTCGTGTTACTAAGACATGTTGGTCGTGATATGTTAGATTCTTCGTCCACCGTAAGATGTTTGAATTCTTCCACGGACACGATTTACCTCGTTTAGAACCATTGCTTGCATATTTGTTCATAGGTAAAATTGTCGAGAAATTATCTTATGGTCTACAGATTATGTGAACTAATATAAATCGTTAATTATGTGGGTCTTGTCGTGGAGTCCACATGATCATCAGCCAAGATGGGTTTGATATAATCTAAAGATCATGCATATTTTCAAATTGGTCTTATATAGACCTTGTTATAATTTTTTCCCTATGTTTTATTTCTAGATATGTGACAAGGAATTGTTGATAGCGAGAATTGAACTATCACAACTATAAAAGGAGAATTGGTGACCGGAAATTCCGTCCCTAAAAGGCAAAAAGCCTGAGAAAAAATATTGCATAAAACTGTGATTTCACACTGGCAAAATCGGAGTCTCTCACCGGGCGACACCTGTCGTCCTGGCCCTTTCTCCAATGGCAACGGATTGATGATGTCACTCGTCTTAGCCTACGTGCTTCCCTTCAAAGATGGCGCGCAGGCGAGTGTTTCTCGAAGACCCTTGTCAAGGTCAGTATCAACGGTTAACGTATTCGTTCCCAATGAATTTCATAAGTTACGGAAAAAATAATATGCACGAATATTGTCTATAAAGTCAATAGAGTTCTCATTGGCATAGGAGGTTTTATCTATAAGGTTTGCATTTGAATTTTTCGACAATTAAAATCTTGATGTCTCTTCACACTGTCAACGGGCGTGATAAGGTTTGCATGTGATCGATCATAGTCATTCAACAATCACTCTCGTCGGAGGAAATCCTTGAAGCTGTACAGGAAAAGAATGAAAGACGATACTTTCAAGAAGGCCACGAGAAATAGCCTCTCTCATCTGTTACAAACTTCAAACACGTTCAAGAAAAGTAGAGGCCACCCAAATATTTGTCGAAGTCTGTGAGCAAAGCAGAAACCAACTTCCGACAAAATCTCAAAAGCGAAATCAATCGGACTATACTACAAAAGAAGCGCTTATTTATAAAGCCTCTTATGGGGGTAATCACAGTTCGCATCGTACGGCGTCAGGCTTGCTTCGGAGTGTCCGAGACGATGATGGGCCGGCTGCGACGGAGCTCTCTCTCGATGGTTGACCGAGAGAGCGCCAGCGACGACGACGACTTGGCGGAAGCAGGAGCAGAGGAGGGCTGTCGAGGAGGACCCTTCTGACCGACGGAACCGTCTCCGCCGTCCGACCCTTTCAGGGCCTGCATGGGAAGGACGGCCGCGGCGGCCCCACCGTCGGCGGGGGACGGCGATGGGGCCCGAGGGTAGAAGTAGTCGGTGGGGAAGAAGTAGTACTGGAGACCGGCCATGCAAGAAATCAGAGGACTTCGAATGGATTCTCGATCGGACGCTGGAACTGAATATAAAGAACGCGAGGTTTGGAGTTTTGTCGAGCCGTCGGAGGTATCGGACCTTCTTGTCGTTGGTGGTGGTGGTGGTCGCCGCCGCTGTGGTTTTTGCATTGGTGGGGGCGAGCGGTTTTATAGAGGCGGAGACAATGGCGAATGACTTGGAGGGCTACGACAGCTTTGTCGCTCTCGTGGCGTCCCACGTGTGCTGCGTTTTGTAACTTTGTGGGGAGTGGAGAAAGAGAGAGAGAGAGAATTGACATTTTTCATGAATTTTTAAATTTGGTGGTCCCAAGGGGCCCAAAAAAATATAAAATTGGTGGTCCCACTTGTCGTGCCACATTTTTGGCCGTTCGATTTGTCCACGGAGGAGGATCTGTCTTTTTATGGGAAATGTTTGTGGTCAAAATGATGTGGGTTCCAATTCGACAATTGCCCATCATAGAGATTTATGTTTCAGGCAGGCTGGTGAAAGTCTAAATTTTGCTTTGGTCGAAAAGGTCTACAATTTCACAAGTTAGATTTTTGGTAGGGTAACGGGACCAAAGCCATTATTTGCGATTTTCTTGTATTGATTTTAGTCTTTTCGATCAAACGTGTGGAGAGAAATTATTAGCATGACGAACCAGATCATGTTTAAATCATATCAATGCCTAATAACTTAACACTTAGCTAGTTTTGTAGAAAATTTGACATTTCTAGAAAATGTTTTTGAAGAGGTCATTTTTCAGGAAAATGGTAAATTTTTTCTGGTGTTTAGCTGGAATTTGAAAATGAACTAAAAATTATTCTGTTGTTTGAAAAAGAAAACTTGATTTTATTTTCTTAAAAAGACATGTGCTATTTGTAAGATATAAAGGATACCCAGCCGCTTGGGTCCCGGTCATAGGATTCGAGGTTTCTTGGGCCCAACTACTAGGAACCCGAATACAGACTCCGAGAACCCAAACCCGGTCTTGATGAACTTTAGGCTAGGGTACAAGCGACTTGGGCTTGGAAGTTGGGTGCCTGGGCATGAGCATCAGGGTTTACATCCCCAAGCGCTGAAGACGCGGTCACAGGCATGGGGTCTCCGATCCAGTCTTCGTGGATCCAAGCCCAGCCTCAATAGGCTCGGGTCCGAGCGTCAGTTAATTGGGTGGAGGAGCCGGGTACCCAGACATGGCAGTGGGGGACCCATCACCGACACAAGGTCCTGAGCTCAACCTCTTTGGACCTAGGCTTGGCTTTGACGGACCTAGGCTAAAGTGTTGGACTGGGGTCCCGGGCACTAGTGACTTGGGTGCGAGAGCCGAGTACGAGGGCACGGCTGTTAAGGACCTGAACATGGGTACCAAGATCTCGAGCTTTGTGACACCCCAAAGCGTCACACGTGACCTGAGATCTTTCGCTGAATTGTATATTCTTTTTAGCACGTGAAAGCACCATAGAGTAATCACATCATACGAGAACAGAAATTTGACAAGTTTAAATTATTAACCCATCCATCGTTCCTTTAACTTCTCTCTTCCAAGTATTAATACAAGCATCAAAGGAAATAATTACAATGCATTAATCCTGAGACAAAGGTCGGGTCTATTGTCGTCACTATACCCCTGCTCTTGTACTAGAACTTGCCTATATAATGTCAAGTGATTAGACTATCGATCCATCGACACATCGCCATCGCCATCGAAGCTAGGGGGACCATGGAAGGCCCTCAGGGGTTCTACCAGCTCTCCGTCGATATTAAAGTACCAAGCTAATTGATATGGGATCTACTCTTGCAACCCCATGTCATCCATACAACAGAACTATACTCAATATAAAACACTGCTAAATCGGGTATATATACATCTTGATTTTAGCAATCGAAGTACACAAGAACTCTAAAAAGCAGTGGCATTGGGAGAACCATCGTAGAGATGTGTAAAAATAGGGGGTAAGTTAAATCTTAGTAAATGAAATCTTTAAGGTAAAAGATCCTCTTATCACTCAACTTGGTACCAATAAATTAGAGTTAGTTCAAGACAAGTACAATTTAATTATGTATGACGAATGAAGGAGTAAATGCACCGATTTCCTATTATGATATGCTGATGTAAACCACTTAACAGTGGCACATAAGATTATTCACTCAAATACAAGCATATATCATATTATTTTATGATGCATAGGAATAGTAGCTTATCGATATACATAGGTAAGTTTCTAACTACTCATCACTAGCCAGGACTTATCTCAACCCACAAAGCATTTTGACGAATGAGGGATCGTTACCACCAACTCATGGAGATGGAATCATTAATACCTCTTTGCCATGCCACTCAACCCATCCATCACAAACGCCCTCTACATTAACAAGGATAAAAACACCATGATGATGGTCAACTTAGGCTACACAAACCATGTCGGGCAAACCATTTCATATTATGTGCAAATTATAGGATTTTCATGTCCCGTCAATCTTGTAGAGACCCGTTCCTCGATGGTAGAACATTTGTCTTTTCCTAAAGTCTTTCACACATACTCATACAAAGGAAGTTGTTCTCTGGTGAATAGGTCGTGGCAAAAGTCTAATCACATGACAACACACACACAATTCAATAGTTTGAAATAAATGTTGTGTACATATTGGCAATCACAATTGTAAGTAATAATTTGCCATTTCATGTGTAGGTAAACAAAAAATTACATACACTCCAACACACGTACTCTCGTTCCCTTCTTGCCAAGCCATCATCATTTAATTGGAGGCCTTAGTGAGATAATCGGCAATTTTAAGAAAATCGACAACTTAGGAATCGATACTTATAAATTGACAACTTAAAATGGACATTTAGAAATCGACAACTTCGGAATCGATGACTTTAGTCATAACTCAACATCATTGAAATCAACAACTTTGAAGTTTGACACATAAATCGAAGACTTTAAATCAATACTTCGAAATCACTAACTTTAGGAAATCGGCCAGTTGGTTAATAGACGGAAAGTTGATCAAGAAGTCAATGTAGTTAGAAAATGATCAAAATTGGCAAAAAGGTCAGATTCGATGAATTAGTAAGCCGATAAGATGTTTAAAATAGGTGAGGGGGTCAAAATCAATGGAATACCATAATCGGTGAAATGGTTAATTTTGCACCATATTCACTAAATCGAAGACTTTAAATCAATACTTAGAAATTGCTAACTTTAGGAAATCGGCCAATTGGTTAATAGACGGAAAGTTGATCAAGAAGTCGATGTAGTTAGAAAATGATCAAAATTGGCAAAAAGGTCAGATTCTATGAATTAGTAAGCCGATAAGATGTTTAAAATAGGTGAGGGGGTCAAAATCAATGGAATACCAGAATCGGTGAAATGGTTAATTTTGCACCATATTCACTAAATCGACCATCAAATAAGAGATTGGTATCTTGATTGGGTCGGTTAGCACTAAGTCAGAATCACAAAAATGTCGATTCTAGGCCCAGTTTTGCCTTTCCATTTTTCCTTCCCGAGTCACGACACTACCCTTGAGATATCAACCAAGCATATCACAAGTATGGAAATCACTTTTCATTCCAATCAAACAATCGTAAAGCTCAACATGCTAATACTTAATTCAATCACACTTAAACCAAAAGCACAACCATCAAATCAACCAAGTCAAGAGTACCAAGTAAATCAATCTAACTTAACCCTAGAGTTTCACTTACCTAAATGAAAGACTTGAATAACTCAAGACTTTAATTGCATTCAAGTAAAACAAACAAGAACATAAATGAACAACTTTCGATCTTTATAAACAACCAAACTAGTTTGATAAAAAGAGGAGGGAGTCCAAAAATTTTCACCTTTACTTCAAAAGAGTGGGAAAAGAACGAGGAGGAAAGTGACTTGAGATTTCTTTTCTTTCTTTGTAAGGACAAATGAAATTTCTTTTCAAATCTGGGATACTTGTAGTGGTTTGTTGATCAAGAAGGAAGATGAATTTGGAAAAGAATAATCAACCAAGGTAAAAGTAATGATGACTTGAGCTTAACAATACTAGGTGGAAAATGAAAAGAGTGGTGTTCAAATTAAAAAGTGACACATGGGTTGATTATATGGTTCCAAAGTGCATATCTTGACGAGTTAATTACAAAGATATCTAGTATAATTGTACATATATAAGGATATCAGTGTCCATTCTAAACAATGATAATATATAAAATATTTTGAATCCACTAAAATGTTCAGAGAAAATTACCAAACATTAGGTTAATCACAACTTAGTAAATTTCTAACTTGAGAATTTAACCGGTACGCTTTCCAAGGCATATCAGTCTCCATTAACAATTACTATGGCGGCAAGTGGTTCTCCACCACTCCATCTAATAAAACTATGCATGATTACTTACTAATTTAATCCTAACGGAATCACTATTCCAAAACTACATACACGTAAAATATATTCCGGATCCTCTGCACACTATAAAACTAATAATGCCATTGAGACTTCACACTCAACATTTTCTATCTTTATATCCTAAATATAAATAACTAATGCAGGAAATTTCGGATGTCAAAATCCCGGTGAAGTGGCCACCATATCGAGATTTAGGCTATTTGCGTCTCAGTCACTCAAACATCAACTCTAGTGATGGAACAAGGTTTCGATTCTTAAGAGCAAATGGTTTTACTCGTACTAAGCTTTTTGTCGATATACCCTAACGATTTTTGTATTTACAGATGCAGGGAACGCATCAGCGGCTACTTCCAAGTCATCATTATCAATCGCCGAGAATGTAGTCCTAGCCTTAACGGCCGGGACGACCACAGGGGTCAATGGTGAACCTGAAACTATATGCCCGCTCAAACCGAGCCTGAAACTGTTAAGACACACAAGCCTGCGGCCATTGATATTACCCCTTCCTGCATCTGTTGAGATACCGGTGCCTGAGAGTACTCAAGTTCCAGCTCCTGAAACTGTTGAGCCAGTCTCCTCCAGAAATTGCTATTACTCTGTCCAACACTTCGACTAACCGAGAGTCTCCAGTGCCATCCACGAACGAGCAAGCAAATCAAGTATTTAAATCCTGACACATCAACTATCAACATCACAGGAGAAAATCCACCAGTGATATTAATCCAGTTGAGTTGAAGGGTATAAGGAAAATCATTCAGTCGGAGAAGCCCAAAGTTCCCCCTGCGGCTAGTGTCACCAATAAAATTCTTATCGAAATGGTGAAAGCCAAATGGAAGGAATTCCTTAATGTCATCCAGGGTGGCTATTCCACAGTTTATTAAGCCAGCTTCTGAGGCCAGAGCTAAGGAATTATTTTCCAGGCTGAATGCTGGTAACCTTTCCTTCACAAGAACTCGCCAATTTCAAACCGAGTGTGAAGAGTATTTAGTTCATTTTATCTCCGACATAGACATGTTCAAGGAGAATTATGATAAATCAATGAATTTAACGTTGTCAGAAAGGAAAGTTACAGCTCTGGAGGAATCTCTCGACAGTAAGAAGGTGCACATCGACAATCTCTATGTCAATTGCAAGGCATTGAGCGACACCGATGCTAGATTCCTTGCGGAAGGAAAAAAGCTTGAAGAGCAATTGAAACCCAGTTCGGTGTCGAATCACTGCAAACAGGGTCCACATGACTGAGCTTGGGCAAGTTTTGAGGGGACTTTTTAAAAAGGCTTCGACAAGATTTCCAAGGAAGCCGATCAATACAAATCTGATTTGGATCGACAACAATCAGTGAAGGCCCAATGTCTCGCCAAAAATACCAAACCAGATAAGAATTTAGCTTCCTTCAGTATCACTGTCGAAAGGTTTTCTAAGATGCCATATGCTTGTAATCCGACAGTATCGATGAAGTAAATTTTCGCTCATTTTATCCACCTGGACGGCTACTTCTATGTTGTCTTTAACCCAATAGACAGTCACACGAAGATGAACCCTTCTGGAGAAGCATGGAATCCATTATAATGTCAATCTGCATGAGCATTGGGAAAGTGTTTGGACCCTGGGAACACAAGAATTGTGAGAGTCAAAGCTGGCGGTACCCACACTTCAAACGTCACAAATGTTGCACCGGTTAGGATTACCATCCGAAAGCTATTGCATTTATAAAGTGGCCTGGTAACTTCTATAACAGTTGGCCACGAGAAGTAGCGTCTCATCTACTAACAACGTCAAACACGTTCAAGAAAAGTAGGCGCAACACGATATTTGCGGAAGTCTCTGTGAGCAAAGGCAAAGAACAAACGAACTTGCCACAAAAATTCAAAAGCGAAATCAATCAGAGTATACTACAAAAGAAGCTCTTATTTATATAGCCTCTTCTGGGTAATCACAGTTCACATTCAGGCTTGCTTCGGAGTGTCCGAGGCGATGATGGGCCGCCCACGACGAAGCTCTCGCTTGATGGCTGACTGGGAGAGCGCCAGCGGCGATGACGCTGCGGGAGCAGAAGCAGAGGTGGGCTGAGGAGGAGGGCTCTTCCGACCGACCAAACCGTCTCCGCCTCCCGATCCTTTCAGGGCCTGCACGGGAAGGACGGCTGCGGCAGCGCTGCCGTCAGCGGGGGACGGCGACGAGGCGCGAGGGTAGAAGAAGTCGGTGGGGAAGAAGTAGTACTGGAGACCGGCCATGTAAGAATCAGAGGATTGAATGGATCAGTGATCGGACACTGAATCTGAATACGAGTATGCGAGCTTCGGAGTTCTCGGAGATGTCTGTATGTTGGTGGTGGTGGTGGTCGCTGCGGTTTTCGCCTTTGGAGAGGAGAGGAGTGCGGCTTTTATGGAGGCGACAATGGCGATGACTTGGAGGTCTACGTTAGCTTTGTCGCTGCGCGTGGTGTCATACGTTTCCCCCTTGTCATGCCCACTTTCTTGGCCATTTGATTGCTCCACGGGATGGGAATATTCTCTATTGGGTGGGAGGATCTGTCTTTTCTTTTGTGGAAAATTTGTATGGTCAAATCAATTCTGCGTTTTCGGCAGGCTAGTGAAGGCCTACAATTCCTACACGTAGAAAAGTAAGTCTGAGAATTTTTGGTCAAATTTTGAAAACTTGTGAAGGGTTTGGAGGAACCCTGGTTTCGAAAAGTTGAGATATTAGGGCGTGCTCTAACTATAGCGTGGCCGAAAGGATTAATATCACGAAAAATTCTAAACTGATATATTTGTTATACATTTACTCCAAATTATTTCTTTGATCATAAAAAATCCCAAACTGATACACCTGTGATAATTTTATCCTGAACTATTTTTTTGACCACCGAAAACCCCAAACTGGTACACCTGTAACAGTTTTACCCTGAACTTACCACAAAAAATCTTAAATGGGTACATATATGACAATTTTACCCTGAATTAAAATTTTAATATTATTTTTTTTTATTTTTTATTTTTTTTTCATCTTCAACCTTTGGTCGGTCGCCAGTCAGGCGACCGGCCAGAGGCGGAAGTCGGCGAGGGCGGCCCTCGCCCCCTCGCTCGACGTAGGCGAGGGTCGCCCTCGCCGGATCTTGTGAGATTGCATATATTCCGAAATGATAGTACAAGATGAAAGTTTTCGGATTAGATTGCATATATTCCGATAATTTAGGGATCAGTGGTGACTTTTATCTCTTTCCTATTTATAACTCTCTCTCTTTTACTAATAGGTTGGGATATGGTAAGTTACCCAGACTTCTGCTCGCATACCTTGTAAGTTTGTGCTGGGATTCACGTGTTTATGAACGTGCACGATGGTTTTTGCATGAAACTAAAATGATGATTGTACTCGAGAAAACAATCGCTTTTATAATTTATTTGGCACTAAAAAGTGGGGCTAATTCCCAAAAACATTCTCAACTTTAGGTCTAGTCTTAATTCTATCCCGAACATTTTTTTTTCCTCATAAAACATTTTCAACTTTCATTCTAGTCCTAAATCTGACCGCTTGTCCAAAAATCGTCACCAATTTCTTCAATATTATCAATATTAGGAGGTTGTTGTTGTTCCTTACAAGGTAAAGGTGCTTATGAAAACGCAGATTTGATAATGAACTTCTAACCAATTCTGATGTTAATAATTATGAGTAAACTAGTGTTTTGTTGTAATTTTGACTTCCACAATTTAAAGTTTGAAATCAATTTTGCTTATCCGAAGAACAAGTTACCTCAAGATATTTCACCTTTTTATTCCAAAATCAAAACAATTTTTTAACTAATAGGAAATTCAAAATTTTGTTTTCTTTGGTTCGATTAAAGTCAAACGAAGCGTGCTCTTGGACAAACGCGAAACATGATGGGAATAAACAAATTTGTGGAAGTTTGAGTACTATTCAGAGGAAGTCCACATGAATTGAATCTGAGACTAAGACGGCATGCTAACTTAAAAATAGAAAACCTCAGTTTGTTATAAGCACTTAAATAAGTCCTTATAATAATAATAATAATAATAATAATAATAATTATTATTATTATTATTATTATTATTATTATTATTATTATTATTATATATTACGTTTGAGGACTAAGGTACGTGATCAAATCTATGCAAAGATCACCCATGGCAAGAGAATCATGCGGCTTTTTTTTTTGCTCCTCTTTTTTTTGGGTTGGCTTATAGTTGCTCAAATGACTTCATCGAATTTATTAATTTATTGACTCATAAGTTCTAACAAAATTTAAAAAATGCGTGGTCAATAAGCGCGATGTTTCTCCGCAGCCTTAAAATTGGGGATAAATAATACTCATGAAAGCTGCGTTAATTGAAAGAGTCCTTCCAAGTTATTATGCCACAGTTGAAATTTGAGTATATGATACTTACTAGGGGTGAGCATCGGGTTCGGTTCAACTCGGGAACTAGATTGAACCGACCTAGAAGAACGATAGGTTCAAAGCCGATTCTAGAGAGAACCGGTTCGGTCAAAGAATTCAGAACGCATATTAGTACAATCATACTTACTTATGTAGTCTCAATCAAGTGAGAACCAGTTCGGTCCACGGTTTTATTAAAGCTACTTTCTCTTCTCACCCAACTCTCTCTGGTTCTTTTTTTTCTTCCACTCCAAGCTCCATCGACAGAAATAACTCTCAATTGAGGGAGGCTCCATCTTCTTAATTTGAATTGAGATTTTCTCCCCCGATCTGATCTGGGATATTTTATTGTTTTTATCTCGTTTTTGTTTTTTTCTTTTTGCTTCCCACTAGTGCTATTCTCTACTTGTTAGGCGTATCTTCCCCTTTCATTAGTAAGAATCAACCCGCTGTTTTAGATCTTCCAAACCAAGAAGTCCGACAGGATCAAGGAGTAATATAGTGAGTTCATACTGCACTGGAAACGGTTATGCGACTTCTCTAAATTTTGGAAGCTCTTATCTCCCAATCTAGATCTAGAGCTAGGAACTCTTCTCTTTAGATCTAGATTTAGATTTGGGAGTTTCTTAGAGACGTTTCTCTGCATGTTCAATCTCTCCCAATCTAGATCCAAATTTGGGAGCCTATTCAACCTGTTTTTGGTGTCTCCGTACGGTAATTGTGTTGAGGACATTGAACCTAACTGTGCACCGCCCACTAGCCAAGCCATAGCTATTAAAGAAGGTGACTACAGTATGTGCTCTCATTACATATGACAATATAAGATTTAGTGATCGGCCGCCATTCGTTTTGCTTTGATGATGAGACACTTCTTGTTGAATAGAAGTGTGCTTATTAAATAGTTTGTGCTTTATTGTTATACTTTGCTTGGGAATTGCTATATTTTGAACTTTTCGTGTATTATCTTGGGATCTTGAAATATTTACTTTCGACTAAAAAAAAAAGTTAAAATTTGACTAGCGATAGATACTTCGCATTGGAGATTAGCCACCATTTTTATTATCAAGATAATTACTTATGAAAATATCACACATATGTTAATCATCCAAACACTAATTTTACCATACCAATTAGAAATCACTTGGTTTAACAAAGATTAGTCTTGCTAGAAAAATTAACTGATCGGTCCTAAAGTTATGGTACAGATGCCAATTCAATCATAAATTTTTCAATTTTATCAATCTAACCCTAAACTATTGTGCCAAATTATAATGTAGCCCTTTTGGACAATTTTCACCAAAAATTAATGACTTGGTAGTCTAGTCAACGCCGGTTGTACATATTGTCATGTTAGTGATTTCCGGTAAAAATTGGCCAGAAGGACTCTAATAGAGCTCCACGCAAAAATTTTGGACTAAAGTGATAAAATTAAAAAATTTATGACTAAATTGACATTCGAAGCATAGATTTAGAACTGATTGTGCAACTTCCTCTGCGTTGCATAGGGAGCCAATCAAGCTTTTCTCCCATTCAAACACGCAAAGTGAGTAACTTCAGTCTCTCACTACTTAAAATTTAATGATACTATCGATTTAAGACTTGTCGAGGTGTAAAGAAAGAAGGAAGAAGTATCCTCCTGGAAAGTCATGGACAACCTTTTACTTTTCTATGAAAAGGAATGGTAGACATTGGCCCGTGAAAGAAGGCCAGAGACGGTCGAGGATCTTCCCTTTAATAATGAATCAACCGAAGCCGGAACGAAACTTCCGGTCGAATATAATAGGTGAACACCTAATTCCCTAATCGGGGAGGACATCATCTAGTGGCCACATATCACCTGAATTCATTTGAAGATTAGAATAGGAAATGGAAAGACTTTATGGCGGGATGGGTTGGCAATTTCGGACGCAAATTGACGCGTTTGTACGCAATCATGCGACGAATCCGATTACGACATGGCTTGCAAATGCACGAGTTTATAGCGTGATCGATGGAAGCATGCGACTTGACAAGATTACAAAATCCGATGATGAGTGAGCGCGAATGATTGGACCTATTTAATGATTGTTATTAGTGGCAATGTGGCGTGAAATGCTACGAAGGGGAATGATACCTTTTTTTGTTAAGATGATGGGGCAATTAATTTAAGGGTTAACATCATAAAAAACTTTAAACTGGTACATCTGTGATAAATTTACGCTAAATTATTTTTTTATCATAAAAAACCCCAAACTGGTATACCTGTAACAATTTTATCCCGAACTAATTTTTTGATCACAAAAGACCCCAAACTAGTACACTTATGACAATTTTAACCCAAACTAATTTTTGACCATCAAAAATCTCAAACTGGTATATTTGTGATAAATTTATCCTTCGTTAATTTCTGTTAAATTTTACTATCAAATTGCTAAGTTTGATAACATGTCGTAGTTGACCGGTGTACCGGTTTGGCCTGTTTGTCACAAGTTTACCTGTTTGTGATTTTTTATGATATTAATCCAATTTAATGAAGAGTAAATTTGTCATAAATGTAGTAGTTTGGAGCTTTTTGTGTTCAAAAAATTAGTTCAGGGTAAATTTATATTCAAAAAATTAGTTTGGGGTAAAATTATTATAGGTGTACCAGTTTGGGGTTTTTAGTGGTCAAAAAAAATAGTTTTGGGTAAACTTATCATAGCTGTACCAATTTGGGATTTTTAGTTGTCAAAAAATGAATTCGGGGTAAAATTATCACAAGTGTATCAGTTTTGAGTTTTTCGTGGTGTTAACCTATAATTTTTAAAGAGAGGCGTGATGCACTCCTTGAATGAGAGAGGTCAGCATGCACGAGCAAATTTTTTTTTAAAATTCGATGCTTAGAAACATATGACGACTTTGCCTTTCTAAATAAACATCAATTAACGGGCGAGTTTCCTAATCTCACGAGTTTCTGGCGAGGTAGATTTCATGTTTGAAGTAAGATAAGATGTCTGACTTTCTATTCAAATTTGGAATTGTCATGTTATTTTTGGTTGTTTGATATATTATCATTTCGAAATTTCATTTGAATTCGAGTTCATGTCTGAATTCACTTTTACCTTTTACTTAGCCAAAATATTGCGCAATTTAACTGTTGTTTTTATTGGAAACACTTAAAACTATAAATGTTAATACATGAATTTTTTTTTGTCAAAAGAAAATTGTATTCATTGATCCAAAGATTACATGAAATACTTTCATGGCAAAACAAATCGAAGTTCCAAAATATAACAAAATAAAGTCAAATCCAGAAATGAGGAGAATGAATAGAACACCGGCAGGGTTAAGCACACATTCGTTTCATAAGAATGGATTAATCAAGCAAAATAATCGGCGGCCGATCATTAGATCTCATATCATCAGTGATGAGCATATGCCGCAAATGCTTTCTCCAATAACTTCGGCATTGCCAGTTACCTGTGCATGCCTAGTTTCGACTTTCTTTATACCATTGTTGAATGGAAACAACCATAATAGGATGAATAAACAAGAGCAAATCTTCATTCTTAAGCGAGACGCCAAAGTTCTTGCAATCACCATTAAAACTGGATATAGAGAACCTGTGCATGAACAAAACACGAGGGTATCGAATCCCCGAAAATATTATTAAACTCCCAAATTTAAATCGGGAAAATATAACTCATAGATCTATAATTAAATCAGAAAAGTTCAAACTTTCATATCTAGAACTAAACCGGGAGAAGAGAGCTCCCAGATCTAGATCATAAGGAGAGAAGTAAAAATAAGAAAATAACAAGAATACGCAAACAAAATAAACAATTGAGGAAGGGGAGGCTGATACTAGCTCAAACCCTCGCTGAAGCTTGAAAAGACAACGGAGAGAGAAGAGAGAGGGAGAGAAGAAGACTCTTCAAGCTGCTTTCCAAGGTTTTTTGGATTAGAAATGACCTAAGCGTTCATACGTGAATTACCATACTATTCTTTGATACTTTTTTAAAATTTAGTTAATATTTCTAATTTTGGCGCGAAAGCAAAACAATAAATTTTACTTTGATTAATGTCGAATAAACAGGGCTGTTTGTTTATCATTTTGCCAATTTGTTTCATCAATGCTACTTATAAAATAAATATAAGTTTAAGAGACTATTATTGGATGATTGATTTTCAAAAGTAAGAACAATGTATTTTCATGCTTGGCCATACAAAATGCATGTGTCCTAACTTGTATTTAACGGTTCTTGTTGATGAACGTCTTTTTCTCTCCTTTTCCTGCAAACTATCATAGGATGTGAAAATTTTTTCGTTTCTCTGCGCTTGAACGCTCAACTGCTGGTAATTCGGGTTGGGATTCATACGAGGAATGAGAAGAAATAGACCAGTTGCTAGGGAGATTTGAGACCTTCAGGAGCTTATTCTTGGGTTCTAGTAGTTTTTGCTCAAATGAGAAATTGTATGTAACGACCCGGTTCGACGAGGGCGGGGAGTGGTCGCCGGGACCAAAAGGGCCTGGACAAGGAGTGGCTTCCGACAGGCTTCTAAGATGGCAAGGGGGGCATGTCTCCTGTCCCACATCGCCTAGGGAGGGAGCCTTGAGTTTAGTTATAAAGGCTTGGGAAAACCTTAACTTGCAAGAGACCTTTTCTGGGGGTAATATGAGCTGCCCTCGGAGGAACAAACCGTGAGAACTTAGTATCCAAAGCGGACAATATCTTGCAAGTGGGACCCAGGTTGTTATAGGTGGTATCAGAGCCAAAGCGAGGAAGCTGAGGAACAATTGCGAGTAGGACCCAGATTGTTACATTGTAGCTGCAGGAAACACTTTCAGGGGCAATGTTCTATGCCCTGAACGATGGTGTGTTTACGTAACTATCAATTCACGAAGCACCGTGGGTGGATTTAGGAAGAACTGGGGTTGAAAGTCAAGGGACTTCCAACGGGCTTTTCACGGTTTCACCTTTAGGAAGTCGTCACGCCCACACCGGCCTAAGTGTCGATGACATTCCAAGGCCAGTTTGTTGGTCTACTCTTTTGCTCTTTCGAAAGTTTCCTAGGTTCATTTCAGTGTAGTAGTTGTTGGAATTACTTTTCCTTAGATTTGAGATATCATGTCCTCCCGTAACCAAAGTCGGCAACAAAAATGATAACCGTATTGAGGTATCACCGGGGGCTTCCTTTTCCCGGCTTTCTGATTCTAGAGTCGTGTTGAAACATCAAACAACAGCAAGACCAACCTTCACTGGAAGGATTGCGTTTCTGCAAGTAAACTATTTTCCGGAGGGAGTGATATGCTGCTAGGGAAGGTATAAAGCTATGCAGGAAATCATCTGAAAAAAGCCATACCATCTATGCACTCCGGAAAAGATTACCTTATTTACAAGTATGTAACAAATGGTCGAGAATGTAAACTTCTTTTTCATAATCACAATCCATCATATCTCCAGTTGGAGAAAGAATCTCAATAACTACAAGTTCGTCTGTACATTGACTTGTAACTCGACTCCTGATGATATTCATTATAAGACCACATTTATCAATCTATGCAAATTAAATCTCTATCTGAGGTGAAAGGAGCTAATCAGCTCCCACTTACATGTTATGACACAATGATCGAAGGACACTAAATGAACCATATATCTCCTCGGCATCGCCCAAACGTTCCAATTTGATGAATCCAATGGAACTATGAAGTCATGACCACGAATTCTCTTCATGGAGGAGCCTTCTCTTATTCATCTGTGCGCAAAAATTTAGAAATGGAAGAGTTAGACCTGTTCTACCAAAATGAATGCAATGAGTAGGAAGTGCATCTCCATTTATTATGGACAGAAATTGGTAGTATTAATTGGAGGTAAATGGTAGTTGGTTCAGATGAATCAATCAATCGTTCCTTACCTCAATAATTAATGAGGAATAAAGGCACTTGCATGACTCAAGCTGTTCCTTGTGCCAGAAGCATGATCAATTCCCAACTGGAGGACTAACCGTTTCGAAAGCTTCTACTAGTAAGTGAACTTTTCTTCTCCTTGTTGGAGTTAATTTGGAGACAACTTGCTGAAGGGCATAATCCAACATCCATTCCTCAGTATTTTTCCTTCCATCCTTGTCCTGATGCCTCAAATTGACTCTCTCTGGTTCATCATGGGGCTGAGGGGGAAGATGTTGCGGCTTCTGTAGGTTGAGGTTCCTCACTTTCTCTAATGCCTTGACAAATCTCTTAAGGAGAATTACCTTCTTCAGATTGCTCCAATTTTTCACTGCCCCTTGGCTAAGTTTGCTCGCCACCTTGGGCTCCGTTCTATCTGCTTCTTGGGAAGCACCACCAACCGTAACAAATTGGAGCTGTGTTTCTTGATCTGAAGCTCTGGTTTGTTCTGTCCTTTCAGGTTCCACCCTTCCATCATCAGCTGAATTATTCGATGCTGAAATGAGAGTCTCTGCACATTCTGTCTTCTCATAATGAATGTTATTACTAGAAAATTGACCATCTGGTGAACTTTCCTCTGCTTCCGGAAGAAGGATATTGTCAATTGCTTCTTGTACCAGCTTAATGGCCTTAATCTTTCTGAGTTCCATCTTTTCACAATCAGCCCTCTGACCTAGAGATGTTTGCTGATCTTTTGCTTCTGGTGAATCTTGACAAGAATCGTACCTTCTGTCCAATTTGTTCTCCTCTTCTTCGTCTTCCTTGCTAGTTCCATCAAGAGGTGACCTGCTTCCATCTTCTGTATGAAGACCTGATACCATGTGCTTGTGTATCAAGAACCAGAGACTTGAGTACTTCTTGTTCTCCAACTGTACTTCCTGTTCTGCATTAGTGACACGGATAGGCATGGACTCCTCAAGTGAAGATGAATCAGACGGGAGCTCATCTTTGGAATTTGCTCCATGTTTACCTTCTTGACTAGTTGTCATGGGCTCCTCAAATGTGTCATGAACAGATGCTAAAGAGGACGAACCTTTGAGATGCGTTGACTCTGCGTTGTCATCTTCTGGTGAGTCACCTTTAGAATTATTGAATACTGTCACTGCCTCGCCCAGAGAACCTTTGGTCTCGGAGCTTTGGCTTTTTGATCCAGCATCAGCACCCTCAGGTGTTGAATTTAAACTTGCAGTTTTCCTTGTGCGCTCCTGTACATTTTCACTGTTTTCTGCCTTAAAGCACCGATCAGAAAAGTCACCTGTGATGACAGACTTGCTCAAAACCTTGGTAGGACTTGAGAAACTAATTTTTGTAAGGTTTTCATCGTAGACCGCCCTGCTTAATTCTCTACTGATTGTACAAAAGTCCTGACCTGTTCCTTTGGCCTGAGAGAATGCCACTGGCTTCCGTTGTTCTTTAGTTGAAGAATTGCTGCTTTGGGCAATTGGAAAAGTCCTTGATGACTTCCCAGTCAAAGTCTTAGCAGAGTATCCCTCCTCAATGGCTATTGGTTTGTCATCCTGGACTGAACAATTCATGTTGACTTTAGCATCGTGAACAGGATATGAAAATGATAAATTTGGACTTGCGAGAGATTCACCTCCTTGTGTTGGGACGACAGTTTCAAAGGCTTCTACAAGGAGAGCTACTTTTCTTTGCTGTGCAGGATCCAGGTTGGAAATGACCCTTCGGAGTGCATGATCAAGCATCCATTCCTCGGATTTCTTCCGCTTTTCTATAGATTGCTGTCTCAAGCTAACCTTCTCTGATTCTGTGTAAAGTTCTAAGGACGGGCTTCTTGGCATCCTTGGCTTGAAGTTCCTAGTTTTCTCCAATGCCTTGACAAATTTCTTGAGAAGGATGAACTTTTTCACGCTGCCCCATCTATTAAGTGTTGGCTGGTTAGGCTTGTGCCAAATCTTAGTTTTTGTTTGTTCCTTCATGGTATGCAGATTTTCAGTTCTGACCTGCTCTTCTTTTGAATCTGATACTGCACCATTCTGAAGTTCAAGGGAAGTAGAGATGCCTGGTGATTTGGTTTCACCACTGCTTCCATCCTTCTCATCGGAGTGACACCGCTCCTCCAATTTTGTGTCATTAGCTGTTGACTGGTTGTCAAACTTCTGATCTGGACTTTGGGAAAGAAGAATTTTATTAACTGCTTCTTGTAACAGTTTGATGGCATCGCTCTGGCACAGTTCCATCTGCTGCCGATCTGCATCATCGGTTGCTGCCTCAATGCCCTGACACCCTTCAGAAACCTCTTGACAATGGTCCGCTTCATCCACACCAGGCAGTGTACTGCCATCTTTCACATGTTCTTTCTCATTTTCTAGATTGAACGTCCGCGATCCTCCACTTTCAGCAATGTCTGAGACCATGTGCTGATATATTAGGTACCACAACCCATTATACTTCTTTCCTCCAACAGGAGATGGATTATCTGGTTCTGATTCTTCCTTATCTTTAGGTGAATCACCTTTAGAATCATTAAAATTTGTCACTTTTTCACCCATTAAACCTTCGATCTCGGAGCTTTTTCTGTTTGATCCAGCATCAGCACCCTCAGGTGGTAGATTTGAACTTGGAGTTTTCCTTGCACGCTCCTCCTGAACGTTTCCATCACCTGATAATTCAATGTCAATTTCATTTTCACTGTTTTCTGCCTTCAAGCACTGATCAGATAGATCACTCGCGATGGTGGACTTAGTCATAACCACATCAGGACTTGAAAAACTAATTTTCATAGGGTTTTCTTCGTAGATCGCCATGCTTAATTCCCTACCTATTGTACAAAAGTCCTGACCTGTTATTTTGGCTTTAGAGAATGCCACTGGGTTCTCTAGTTCTTCAGTTGCGGAATCACTGCTTTGGGCAACTGGATGAGTGCTTGATGACTTCCCAGTCAAAGTCCCGGAAGAGTATCCATCCTCACTGCCTTCTGGTTTGTCATCCGGGACTGAGCAATTTATGATGGCTTTAGCAGGACGAACAGGAGATGACAATGACGAATTTGGACTGATGGGAGATTCAGCACCTTGTGATGGGACGACAGTTTCAAAGGCTTCTACAAGGAGAGCGACTTTTCTTTTCTGTGCAGGATCCAGGTTGGAAATGACCTTCTGGAGTGCATAATCAAGCATCCATTCCTCAGATTTCTTCCTCTCTTCTGTCGATTGCCGTCTCAAGTTAACCTTCTCTGCTTCTGGGTAAAGGTCTGAGGACGGGCTTCTGGGCATTCTTGGCTTGAACTTCCTAGTTTTCTCCATTGCCTTGACGAATCTCTTGAGAAGGATTAACTTTTTCACAGTGCTCCATCTCTTAAGTGTAGGCTGGTTACGCTTGTTCCAAATCTTAGTTTCTGTTTGTTCCTCCTCGGTATGGAGATTTTCGGATTCAAGCTGCTCTTCTTTAGATTCTGGTGCTGCACCATTTTGAAGTTCAGGGGAAGTAGAGACTCTCAATGATCCGATTGCACCTCGGCTGCCATCCTTCCCATCAGAGTGACACTGCTCCTCAATATCCGCATCATTACCGGTTGACTGGCTATCAAACTTCTGAACTGGGCTTTGGGAAAGAAGAAGTTTGTTGATTGCTTCTTGTAACAGTTTGATGGCATCACTCTGGCACAGTTCCATCGGCTGCCGATCTTCCTCATTGGTTGGCATCTCAATGTACTGACCACATTCAGAAACCTCTTGACAGTGATCAGTTCCGTCCACCCCAGGCAGTGTACTGCCATCTTTCACACGTTCTTTCTCATTTTCCGGATTGAATGGCTGCAACCCTCCGCTTTCAGCTATATCTGAGACCATGTGCTGATATATCAGGTTCCACAACCCATTATACTTCTTTGTTCCCCGAGGAGTCCTAAATGGATCATCCGGCTCAGAGTCTCCAATCTGAGCTGCTGCATTTTCTCCCCTCACTTCACACGCCGAAGATAATTCATCTTTTGTGGCCCTAGCAGATTCTTTACTGCTAATACATATATCTAATGTGCATGCTAGCTCATCAGCCATGCTATCTGCTACAGTGGTGTTTCCACCATTCATTGCTGGTTCAGTCAGGTGAAGTTCTGACTCCAAACATGAGGGCTCTTCTCCATCAACTTCTCTGACAATGTTGATATCCTGTGGGTTTTCTGAATGACAGGTTTCTGTGATAGCAGTTGACTTGGAGGACAGGTCATGGGAAAAACCACCACCATCTTCAGGTTTCAGTTGGCAGACCACTGGGGATGCAGCTTGATCTTCATCAAGAGCAACATTCCCTCCTCCAGTATCGCAAATAACTGACGAAATTTCCTCTTTATTCTTTTGTGTATTATTAGAGTCAGTAATGCCCAATTCAAGTTCACTTCCACTTTGATGAAGCTCCATATATGTCTCCCCGTTGAGGGCCAGAGGAGGCACCAGCACATGCTGTTCCTCACTGTGAAGACATGCTTGCTGTATACTTTCTCCAGAACTTTCACGAGGGCTCATAATTTCGACAGACTGTACATCAACTAGACCCAGAGAATCAGAGTTAACTTCACCTCCATCTTGAGCTACAACTCCATTTGGATCTGCTTTTGGTCCAGTGTAGATTTCTACTGGAACTTCCCTCTTGAGTTTCCGAACAGTAGGAGTGACATTCCCTTTTTCTTCAATGGCTTGCTGTCCCTGGTAGACTATTTTGTTCGACTCATTTCCCTTTACTGAGTTGCCCGTGTTGTTTACTCTTCGAGGGGGCTGCACTTCCAGTTTCTTGCTTCGCTGTGCATTCACACGCTTTCTTGCTGATTTCAAACGCTTCAATGTAGGAGCTTCTCCATGCCGGTGATGACCGTGAAGAGAACAGTAGCTATACGGACAAAATTTCTTTGCCAAGTTCCTTTCAGACAAATGACCCTCTTGCGGAATCTCCAGCTGGTCAGGAATCTTTTTCCCCTTGATAGCCGAAGAACAGGTCGGTCTAAGAATGCTCGAGTCCGAGGACTGAGAAATTTGCTGCCGTTTCCAGACAGAAGGCCTCTTTGGTTTCAAACTGGCCATTTTAGTCAAAATCCCCACAGGTCTGAGGGTTGGAGTTCTTGTAAAGCCTTTAACAGATTTATTACTGGAAGGACTCTGCTTTGGCTTAACGCTATTCAAGAATTTTCCACTCTGATTATTGCTGGAGACAGAAAGCTCAGAATCAAGAGGACTTGCTTGAGAATTCATCTTCTTCACATCAGAACACCTCGTTGACTTCAAATAATTTGGCAATGCATCCATGTCACTCGAGGAACTCAAAGGCTGGTCATATACCAAACTTGGGTTTCTTCTGGATGGCCTCGCGGTCTGAAACCACGCAAGCCTGACGGACCGCAACTTCTTCAATTTCTTCCTCTGAAGATCCGCTACTCCAGAGATCTTTTTCGAAGAAGACCTTCTGATTGAACTGGACATTCTTGTCAATCCCTTATCAAACCTTAAACTAGATCTCCTAGTTAATGTCCTCGCCGGTTTCTGTTCATAGAAGGCAATACGTATCCGTAAGTCACTGCCCTATTCATCTTACCACCCAGATATCATCCCTGTTCCCCCCTCCGTTATTGTACTGGTAATTATTGCTAAAGGAAGAGGATTTGGTGGAATTACCTGCAGATCATACGCCTTCGCATCGGAACATGCCGTTGCCTCGGTGCGATCCGGCGATGTATCCGATGTCTCAATGGAAGTAGACCATTCCGAGGCTGCTCCATCACTGGAACAGTCGAGTACCGGGTTGTAACCAGATTGAGACTCTCCTGATCTTCTTGAGGACTCCATGCTCGGCCAACTGGAGAGCGAATCCATCTCAATCTGTTTGGACCTTATTTTACTTTTTCCTCCCCTGGTTTCGCTGCTGTCAACTTTCTGGTTCAGGACGGCCCAAAATCAAATTTCAAGCAGCAGTTCTGCAAGCTGCATCAGAATCGCTTCAACCATGGAGGTAAGATGGGTAGTTTCCTTGTTGGCAAGGAAAGAAAGAAGTGTTGAACTTTTCTTGCAGGCAAGGAAGAAAATCTTTGACTGGGAAAGTTTCTTGGTAAATGAGAGGAACAGAGATTACAAAGTAGGCTGTTGGCTGTAGTGGTTGGTCTTTGCTCGCGAGCTTGACATCGATTTTTCCTGTGACATTACTGAGCAAACTACAGTGGAATACGGGTTGGAGAGATCAGAGACGGGGAAAGTTCAATAGATTCCTCTGACTTTGTACAAAAAAAAAGGGCTGTTTGACTCGGCCTTCCTTGCTCAACAGACCTGTATTTTGGATTCTTCAGACGGGAAAATGCTTCTGGGCTCCTGTTGCTGTCGGGTGGGGGCGATTATCACCGCCTTTTCTCGTCAACCCGCGTCATGTCACCAATAGCATACCAGGTTGAAGTCACTGCAGGAGGAGGTTAGTTTATGCTGAACATGGCTATTTTCTATACAATTTTTTTATGATAAAAAGTGGAAAAGTGTAAATGCAGGTGGTCCCATGAACATGAACGAGGGAGATAGCTTCCCAATTTGTAGCTCATTTGGGCTAAAGAAAATCCCAGATAGAGATGCATAGGCCAGTACTTTGTGCATCCTACAACAACCCACATCAAGGTCAGATGTCAACTACGGACAGACCCAATTCATATTTAATGGAGTTTACTTTTGATCTATGACGTTCGATGTACTTGAATCTCAAATGATACCGTCAGCTCCGAGGTCGGATGTAGAAGAACCCGTGAAGAATATTTTGAGGTCCTCTCGAAGCAGTGAGAGACGAACTAATTGGTAGTGGAAAGCCAGTAAAAGCCTTTTGCAGTTTTCACTGTTGTTGAGCATTTTCTTCCATTGATTCTAAATCCGTGAAACCTTGAAAGCCGAAGAGGGCCTTAATGATTTCGAGAATTCCTGGTCGTGAACGCGTTGGAAGACCAGCGTGAGAGTCAGGATTGGGGAGAGAGGGAGAAGGCACATTGATTTTGCATCGACTTTGTACTGAAGATGATCGAAGCGTGTGGGGTCTCAGTTTAGCGTGAGTGCCGGGAGGATCGAATTGCTCTGTCCGGAATCTTATCTCCAGACCTACACGTATAAATTCGTGCCATGATTTTGTCTGAAGTGAGACCCACGGAGGAGGTGAAGTTTAGGACCGCTGGTCCTGGACACGGCACAGCCACGCAAAACGTCAAACATGTTAACACTAGTTATCGTGTATAAACGTAGTTTCCGTGTGTTTAACATATATTTGTAGACGGATTAACTTGTCATGTTCGATCAACACCACGATTGCATTCGTGGTGTCGTGTCATGCAAGGCTCTTTATCAGGCGTGTCCGTTCGCGTCGAGGTAGCGTTTATCAGACATGCCATGTTCGTTTTAGACATGCGCGTGTTATGCATGTTCCGATATGACATGATTCACGTGACACGACAGAAATTACCAACTCTAGACGGGTGTTTTCTTATTTTCGCATGTTTCGTTTTTATTGTCCTAGCAAGAAGCTTGCGCGTGTGGATAAGGCATGAGTGGAAATCTCTTCTGATAAAGAGCCGGCTACAGATCTCTTCCCACCTCTCGCGATTTTTCCAACCGCAGGGATTTACCGAAGCAGGAAAGAAGAAGGAGGGATCGAACTTTTGATGCTCCAGGCGGAACGCGTCGACGGAGGGGGCAGCGACTTCGACTTCGACATTGACATGTGATGCGGTCCTGTTCACTGGCGTGCCGTTCAATTGCTTGTAATGTACATTCTTTAAGCGTTGATTCAAGGCTTTGATGTCGAGAAGAACTTTGATGTCGAGAAGAGCAGTCCGTGTTTTTTCTTTTGGTCAGAGCAGTCCGTGTTTCAAAGGGGAACATAATACAGTTTTAAAATGCGTTGAAGTGGTCCTGCGCTGGAGAAGGCATGGTGAGGTAATGATGGCAGATCATAGCCTATAGGGTAGATTATAGCCCATATTATACAGATTATAGAGTTTTAATTTCTGGATTGCACGAAAATTTTCAATATTGCCCTGAACTTGAATTAATATAAGGACAATATTGAATATTTTTAAATAGTCTTGGGACTAAATTGAATATGTACCAAAAATTTCAAGATCACATTGAACAAATTAAAAGTTCATGGACGAAATTACACATTGGGTTAAAGTTCATGGACTATATTGAACAAATTTAAAGCTCAGGGACTACATTGCACATTGGGTTAAAGTTCAAAAACTATTCGGTGTTGGATACGCCGAACCTTCAAAACCGTAATTACAGATGGAGATCCTGACGTGTGCTCATCACTGATGAAAATGTATGATCTGGTAATCGACCACCAATCCTTTCATTTAGATGCAGTCGCAGATCTATTCTTGAAGGACGAGTGTGTGATTATCTTTGCCAACCATGCTACGATAATATATCTTGATTTGTGGTTTTTGATTTGTTTTGGAGCTCCACGGACTTGCCCTGTTACGGTGACTTTTCAGATTTTTCATGAATTGTTTCAAGTATCATTTTGATAATGAATGGAAACCTCTTTTGATAAAAAAAAAAATCAAAAGAAGATCCATTCGAATTTCGATGCTTCAGCTAGCAAAAGTGCTCGGTTTTTTTTTTATGCCGAATCGCTTGATATGCTTCTATGCATGTGTTAGCTCCACATTGAGAACGTTTTCAAAGAGACCAACTAAGAAATTCAAGAGGGTTTCATCTAGTTCCCGCCCTGCCCCGCCATGATCCGTCTCGTTGCGCTGCCTTCTGGCCCGTCCTCCGTTCTTTTGTGCGGGAGAATTTGCCCCCATCCAGTTGACATGGCTGCCACATCAGCATTACCATTCGTATATTTTGAATGGAAAGACCCAATCGAACAAAAGTTGTTAAAGTGGAGACTCAATTAGATAAAAAAAAAATTCATAGATTAGACTGAACAAATTGAAAAAGTTTAGAGATTACGACGCCTTTTACGCTGTAAAAAAAATTCTAAAAGTGAGGAACAAAGAAATTATTAAAGGCCTTATTTAGTTCGATGCGGAATTGGATTCCTCCAAGAATGAGATTTCCAATTCCTACATTTTCCGTATTTGGAGAGAAATCAAACTATAGATTTGGATTCCTTGTAAAATTGTGAAATTGATTCCTTAGCAATACCGAATGTGAAAACATCACCAAAAATCATAAAAATATATTACGACACATTTAACCCTAGGCGAGGGCCATTGAGCTCATGAGACCTAAAGCTTCACAAATCTAGATGTTCAATGGTCAAGCTTCCCAAATCTAGCCTTTCCACCCAGGCGAGGGATGCCGATGTCGCGCAATCCTAGATGAGCTAGATTTACTTGGGAATTTGCCTTTCGAAAATATTAAAACACAAAGCTGTCTTGGGCTTTCAACTTTGCCAATTCTAGCATTTCTCCAAAGTGACCTAAAAAAAATTTTGCTGAACGTCCTAACTTTTTTACAAGAGACTTTAAAAGACCGAAAGTTCCTTGAGAAAGTTGAATCAAATGTACTTCTTATCTTAAATAATTATTTGTAACTACCGACTTAATCTCAAATAAGGGCCCAAGAGCTTACTGGTTAATTTGCACATGCGACATCCGTGCTTATTCCGGTTAGAGACAAGAGGGGCAAATTTGTAAAAAAATATTGATTTTATCTAATTTAAAGAACCCCCAAATTGAAGCTGAGTAAAATATGTTGGGCAAGAATCCAAGAGGGACAAGCCCTACACTCCAATCACCAAGCCTCTCTCTCTCTCTCTCTCTCTCTCTCTCTCTCTCTCTCTCTCTCTCTCTCTCTCTCTCTCTCTCTCTCTCTCTCTCTCTCTCTCTCTCTCTCTCATTTCTTCAGGTTTCAATGTCGCTCCGAGCAACACCATGACGAGCACAAAATCCGTCAAATGCCAATACTTCGTCGATTGGAGATTTCACAACTCCGATTTGGTGTCGCCAAACTTTTGGATAAATCTCAAGGTGTCGCAATTCTCTCTTTCACAGTTCATCACTAAGCACACTAAAATTTGTCAATACTGATTTGTTGAGTTGAAGAACAAATCTAACCTCGGTCGGACCAAGGAATAAAAAACGATAGACATGATTGAAACATAGAGAAACTTCGTCAATGATATCGGGATGAAAAGTGCCCTCAAATAACCCTAGCTCCAATTCGGGTCAGATAGGTACATTTCGGACGAAAATTGCCTTGATGCTGCCATGGGAACAGGCACGTGAATCGCATGTTCAAGCCGACTGGCCAGCAAGCTCGAGCCCTTATTTTAGATCAAGTAGATACACTTCAAAACTTTTTTCTAAGACAATATCCACTTTTGACCCTCTTTTCAAACTTCGAACACTTTTGCCATCTGCTTTTAAGCACAAGCTTTTTTTCTTCCAAATTAAAAAAAAGAAGGGGCTGGAATTTTGGGCCCAAAACACAAAGAGTAGATTCAAATGATTTAGCTGGCGATCCTTTTGGGCCGATTTGCTAGACCCATTGGGCTCGAATCTCTCGAATCTATGTATGCTTTAGGTTCAGCATTCCCAAGGAATTTTCGGCCTTGAAAGCCTCGAAAGCAAATGCTGAGCCGTTTAGCAAGCATTTTCAATGAGCTTTTAATCGAAAGCCAGCATAGGAAATGCTAAAAGTCCAAGGTTGGTCTGGATCAACTTTAAGCTTTCCACATTTGCCTAATGCTGAAACCAATATTTTCTTTTCCCAAACTATCCTCACTAATTCTTCAATATTCCAATTTTGCTCCTCATGACTATTCATCTTTTTCGGGTTGAGGGCGGCTGGCGAAGCCATCGGCAAGGTCACCCGACCCTGGCGATGGTTGCTTGGGGTCGCACAACCCTCATCGGGGGTTGCTCGACCTCGGGCGATGGCCGCCGACACTAGATCTGGCTAGCCGGTGGCCATAGCCCATAGCCAGCCCCGATGAAGGATAAGCTTTTTTTTTTAATAAAAAAATCTCAAAATCCTTTATAAAATGAGTTTATTGAACACTATTTAGATCAAAGTAGCTCCACAATAAATTTTTTATCAATCGCAATTTATATTTCTCAAGAGATTTTAAGTTAAAAGGTATTTGCATTATTTCAAAATCTTTGGGAATGCTAAACCAAAGGTACTCTTCCATGGATAATCTTCTCCACCTCCTCCCGCGACGTCGACACCAATCTCCTTGTCTTCCTTCCACAAGCCACAAATGGCACTTTAGCGGGAACGTGCACGCACAAGCAAAGCAAGAAACACGAGTTCCAAAGCCCCTCCCCCTTTTAAATTCATTCAATGCCCACGACTTCCATGATGCCGACTCCCGATATCTCTGCAATATAATAATGACGCTCGACAAATCTTCCGTCTACTTCCCCTTCCTCTTCCTCTTCCCTTCCCGTCCATCCAAAGTTCCGCCTCCCCTGCCATAACTTCCAAGAAAGCTCCAAGATAGTGGAGAGCTCCTCTGTCCCGGAGCGACACTCGTCAGCTCCCCCTCTCTCTTATCCGTCTTCTTTGATGCCATCCGTCGCCATCGCTGCTGACTCGGCTCCGCGTCGAGCGAATCCCTATCTCTTCCCGGATTCGACATCGTTCTTGGGTTGGTTTTAAATTCTTTGGCTTCTGGGTCTCGCTTCTCTCGCCTCTTCTTCGACCTCGACCCACGTCTTGGAATTTGGTTTTGCGCCTTCTTGAGTCTCCGTTGGAGGGTTTGAGTTGGTCTGGGGAATTTGGGAGCTTGTTGAGTTGTCGCTGAGGATTGCGGGGAGAATCCTGGCGAAGTGTTGAAATAGTTTCTGCGATCGTTTGCCTGAGAAAACCCTGCCCTTTTTAGATTCGAAGAATTTTTTGGCACCTTGGTTCTGCTAATTAGGAGCTTTCTTGGCTGTTGGTGTTCACGATTGCAGGTCAGCGGCTATGATATGAGCGTCTTGCTTGTAGCATGAATGATATAGATGATGTCTGGGTCAATGTTGCAGAATCTTGCTGGATAGTTAGAAGCTCGATCTGTCTCTGAAATCCCAGTCTACTAATTTGCTCGAAATAGTGATTTTTTCGGGTCCTTTGTGAAATTGATTTATTCACTTCCTTACGCATTTTAACTAGATTTTATCTGGTTATCGATTCTTTCACTCTGAATTATCAAAGAAACCTTTGATTTGTTAATTTGCATTTGGTATTCCATTATCCCCTCATGCCCCTCTTTGCGCCTCGTGCTCAGTGATGTTTTTACCCTACCTTTTCTGCTGTGGATAGTGGAAGTCTGCAAGTTATTCTTTCGTTCCTGAAGAACCTATTCGATAATTTAACATACCAAAGCATCTAGAGATCAAGGGTGGTTGTTGATCAAGACATGGATATAAGCAATGAGGCAAACATTAATCCGTTCCCCATTGGACCTTCGTCCATTCTTGGTCGCACCATTGCTTTCAAAATCCTGTGTTCTCGGTCAATGTCACATCTGTCGCAGCAGCTCTTTCATGTGGTGTTGAATTATGGCCTTAGAATTGGGGACTTTGTTGCCACCATATTATCATGGTTCCATCCTAGGAATCCACAAGGGATATTGGCAATGGTCACCGTTATAGCATTCTTGTTAAGACGGTACACCAATGTGAAAGTGAGGGCCGAAATGGCTTATCGGAGGAAATTTTGGCGGAACATGATGAGAGCTGCATTGACTTATGAGGAATGGGCTCATGCTGCTAAGATGCTTGATAGAGAGACACTGAAGATGAATGAATCGGATCTTTATGATGAGGACCTGGTAAGAAACAAGCTCCAAGAGCTCTGCCACCGTCGCGAAGAGGGGTCTCTTAGGGATATCATCTTTTGCATGCGAGCTGATCTAGTCAGGAATCTCGGGAATATGTGTAACCCTGAGCTTCATAAGGGTAGACTTCAGGTGCCCAGGCTCATTAAGGAGTACATTGATGAGGTCTCGACTCAGTTAAGAATGGTCTGCAACTCTGATTCTGATGAGCTCTCTTTGGAGGAGAAGCTCTCTTTCATGCATGAGACTAGGCATGCCTTTGGTAGGACTGCTTTGCTTTTGAGCGGGGGAGCTTCTCTGGGAGCCTTTCATGTTGGTGTGGTTAAAACACTGGTTGAACATAAGTTTTTGCCTAGGATAATTGCTGGTTCCAGTGTGGGATCTATAATGTGCTCTATTGTTGCCACCAGGTCTTGGCCCGAGCTTCAAAGCTTCTTCGAAGATTCTTGGCACTTATTGCAGTTTTTTGATCAGCTGGGAGGAATTTTTGCAGTTGTCAGGAGGGTCATGAGGCAAGGAGCTGTGCATGAGATCAGACAATTGCAGCGGATGTTGAGGCATCTTACCAGTAATCTTACATTTCAAGAAGCTTATGACATGACAGGACGAATTCTTGGGATAACAGTGTGCTCTCCACGAAAGCATGAGCCACCCAGGTGCCTTAACTACTTAACCTCACCCCATGTTGTCATTTGGAGTGCGGTGACAGCTTCTTGTGCCTTTCCTGGCCTTTTTGAAGCCCAGGAACTAATGGCGAAGAATAGAAGTGGAGAGATTGTTCCCTATCATCCACCATTCAATTTGGGCCCTGAGGAGAACTCCAGGGCACCTGGCCGTCGATGGAGAGATGGTAGCTTGGAAATTGATCTACCTATGATGCAGCTAAAGGAACTATTCAATGTGAATCACTTTATAGTGAGTCAAGCAAATCCTCATATTGCACCGCTATTAAGAATGAAGGACTTTGTGAGAGCTTATGGTGGGGGTTTTGCTGCCAAGGTATCATCTCTAAGTTCTACTTACAGTTTGCCTTAATGCCGTCTTTATTTCATATCTATATCTCTTTCTCCTAAATGGTTTGCCCCTAAAGAGGCCATACCTGGTATCTAGTGGTTGTTGATCCAGTTTTCTCTGAGCAAACGCATTACATTGTTCAAGGTGACAAGTTTAGTAGGTCCAGTTATAATATTTCATGTCCTGCTTGGGTCCTGAATTTACAATATATTGTACCTCTTTTATTACTTTATGTGCACGCCCATGCGCGTGTGCGTGCGCGTGCGCTTCCTGAATTTACAATATATTGTACCTCTTTTATTACTTTCTGTGCACTCCCATGCGCATGTGCATGTGCATGTGCATGTGCTTGAGAGAGAGAGAGATAGAGAGAGAGAGAGAGAGAGAGAGAGAGAGAGAGAGAGAGAGAGAGTTCTACACTTAGGAGTGTTAATAGAAAGCAAAGTTCCTGGTTCTAAAAATATGAGATAGGCCTTGTAATGTTTAAGAGGAAGATGTTTTTGCACCTCTTGTACTTTGGATAAAGTTACTTCGACGTCCTAAATTTCTCTAGGTAAAGAAAGCCCTGTGTGCTATTTAAAAATTAAGAATGCTCCCTCTACCCATCAGTTGTTCAGTTGACCCCGTCTTTGGGTGAAACATAAGATAATATCGTGTGCTTCACAGAGGAGTGACCTATAGAAATGAAACAATGTTCATCTACTAGCTGATCAGAAAATTGGTTACAAACCATTTCTAAATGGTACAATAAGGGTTCCCTCACAAAAGAAAGAAACAAATAAAGAAAAGTTTCGAGGGTTCTGATTATGAATGATCTAAACTACAGTTTTCTTCTAATTTGTTTGGCAACCTTGGAACAATTCTTTTTGGGTTTTTTGATTGTTACTCTTTCCAAGACTTGCTTTAATCTTTTGTTGGTTCATGAGAAGGAAGGGATGGAAACTCAGGTTTGTGATTTTGATAGTGGATAACTGGATGTCTTGTGCTATCTGATGTGGTCTTCTTCTCTGTATATGAAGAAGCAAGAATGATCTGTTTATTTATTTATTTCTTGTGGAACTTTGTAGCTTGCTCAATTAATTGAGCTGGAGGTGAAACATAGATGCAACCAAGTACTGGAGCTTGGTTTTCCTCTTGGGGGTCTCGCTCAGCTCTTTGCGCAAGAATGGGAGGGCGATGTCACTGTTGTTATGCCTGCCACACTTGCTCAGGTATGTGCAATATAAAGGCCCCAAGCTTCTGGATTGATTGGCCCGTTTGCGCTTTTGCTTGCCCATAAATTGCCATCCTCTTATTTATTTATTTTTTGTTATCTATGTTGCAACTGATTTAAGCATTTGTCGGTCGGTGTTTGTATTACAGTACTCGAAGATCATCCAAAACCCATCCCATATGGAGCTTCAGAAAGCTGCCAATCAGGGGAGGAGGTGCACTTGGGAGAAGCTCTCCGCCATTAAAGCAAACTGTGGCATTGAGCTTGCACTTGATGAATGTGTTACGATCCTCAACCATATGCGCAGACTCAAGAGGAGTGCAAAGAGAGCTGCAGCTGCTTCTCTTGGCCTTGCCACCACTGCCAAATTCAGCGGGTCAAAAAGGATCCCTTCATGGAACTGCCTTGCTAGAGAGAACTCAACTGGTTCCCTCGACGAAGATCTCCTGGCAGACGCCGCTTCCTCATTACATCAAGGAGTTGGAGGATCCTTGGGTAAGAATTCTCGGCCCCATCGTGGTGGGCATGATGGAAGTGACAGTGAATCTGAGAGTCTAGATCATTCTTGGACAAGATCCGGTGGGCCCTTGATGAGGAGTAGCTCTGCTAACAAGTTCATTGACTACATCCAAAGCTTGGACTTACAAGTAGACCTGAGCAAGATCACCAATTTAAACTCAAATGTTGTCCAAATGGGAGGAGAAACACACTCTCAGAGCTCGAGGGTGACAACACCTGATAGAACTTCAGAGAACGCCGAGTTCGATCTGCGGGACTTGAGCAATAGAAGCAGCTCAAGCATCACCGTGACCGAAGGAGATCTCTTGCATGCTGAGAAGGTTCAGGAGGGGATCATGTTTAATGTCGTCAAGAGAGAGAACGTCAGTCTTTCGAACAGGAGTCATGATACTGAGAGTTGCAACCATGAAGCCGCCGTATGTTTGCAACTCGATTGTCCAGAAAAGGAGATGGATGGTAGCTCGGATTCGGAATGCGGGTTTGGTGGAGATCATGTGGAAACAGCTTAAGCCGAACGAAGGAGATGAGACTCATATGGCTCTGGTTAAAATTGGTTCTGGCGTAGATAGCGGAAAGGACCGGAGTATCTCCTGATGGTCGGTTTATACTTTGCATCGCCTTTGTTATCCAGCATTCACAATAGTAAGTGGTTCCAATGCTTCTCTTACCTTTGACAGAAGAACAGGGAGCTGGACAACACCAGAGCATTGCATAGGATTGTAATTAGCTGGGGCTGAGTTTCTAGATCAGGATGCCGCACGGTTCTCTGGAAAAGCACCGGCTTGTAAACACGTTAACATATTCAATATGTAATCTTACTTTCTCTGTGCTTTCACCGTGCAGCCAAGGAGATCTCTCTCCCTCTCTCTTCCTCGCCCATGGGCGCGCATGCATTCAGTTTTACGATAGCATTAGAAGTTGCGGTTTATCGAGCGACCGTCTGTTTTTTTCATTTTCTTCATCCTCGAGCGACAGTTTAACTCTTCCAGCATCATGTCTTCACTTCCCCTTTCTCTTCTGTACTTCCATCTTTCTGGAGACCAGTTTGCGTCCTCTTCATTCTTAAGTCCGACATTACATCAATCTATTTATTACCAAGTAATTCCCGCAGGCGAAATTAAGGGGGAATTGCTTCACCCTTTCAGCTATTCGCTCTGCATCCATCACATGTAGATGGTGCAGCAGGTCAACATGAAGATTCCCGACCATTTAGGGCATTATCAGCAAGTTCGATACGCGGTCGGTCGATGAAATCGACACATGAGAGACCTTGACACGCGACAGATAATTCAATTTCAATACATAACATTACTGACCATCTATGTGAATGCCGCATGTCGACAAAAAACAACAATAACATATCGACCATCTTAACTGATCACCGATACTTCTCTAGAGCTCGTTCCTAATTGATTTTCCGAGAAACCGATCACCTATGGATCAAGCGAAAAATCTAAATCGGAATGGAAACAGCCATTTGTTTAACATTTGAATGAACAATTGGCGTGCTTTGTGAGCCCGCCAAGGTGGGAACTTTAGAAGCAGCATTACCCTTATTGGCATGAAACTGAACTTTCACGTGTCAATTTGATCCGGACCAGAAGACAAACCGATGGTCTTTCCATCTTTTTCCCACGTCAAAACACATGCTCTTGGTCCAATCTTTCAGCACTTCTAGTGTGGCCCTCGGCCAAACTTTTCAAAGCAAAACGAGCGACTTCTTCCAACTTTAATTTCTCTAGGGGCTGCCCAATTGTTCAACGAAGTACCCTTGATCGAGGGGACCTACTAAAGATACAAAATTATGCATCAAGTCTCAACCTTCATTAAAAAAAACAAAAAACGAGCTAGAAAATCGATATTAGTTCGTCGTCCTGTAATAATAACTCCGTTTATTTTTATCTCTATCTTTCTGTCTTGACATATGTTGAGGTACAATTCCGTCGGCTCCTTAAATCGAGCATTCCAACAGCGGGTGAGGTAGGTTCTGTAACCCATCCGAACCCTTATACTTGCGAGTAAAAAAGAAAACTTAGACACTTGCCAAAGTACAGCGAAATACTTTGTCTACGTCCGCGCCGGTTGTGCCGTGCAGGACGGCCCGGCATCCACATCAACGATTTTCGGCTAAAATTAGCCGGAAGTACTACATTAGCGAATCGTCAAAAGGTTTATGACTGAATCGAATCGATTGTCGTATAATAAATTTAGAACTCTTTTTTTTTTGGTAATTATTCCCTATATAAGATTATGGATACTATGGATTCAAAAGAGACTAAAATTAGCTGGAAGGGGCTATGAATTCAATTAATTAGGCCGTGAATGTCGACCTACTTGCAGACCAAAACCGGCAATGGACGAGCAGAAAAGGAGTGGATGCGAATTGGTCAGACCTCATTTCCCTTTCGTTGCAATGAATGGTGTCCACATATAAATGGCACATCACGACACTGCAAAAGGGCGGACTCTCTTCAATTTGAATGGGTCAGGGGTCCGGTTTCTTTTCCCACGCGTGCCGATCTAAACTTCTAAGTACCGACCCCGATTTCCGAAAAAAAGAAGGCCTAGTACGTAATGTCTATATCGCACGACATACTGTTTTGGTATTGGATAAAACCCCGGTGCGCGTTTTGGTAGGCCTAAATCGCTAAAAAAAAATCAATTTTACTCGAGTCAGGCCTCAATTCTGGCTCAAACGTTTTTTTGTCCCGTGAGAAAGCATCGACTTTAGGTTGGGCCTCAATTCTGGCCTGAACTTTTTTCTGTCTATTAAAAAAAAATACTAATTTTAGGTCGAGTCTTAATTCTGGCCCAAACTTTATGCTGTCTCGTAAAAAAAGCACAAAATTTAAGTTGGCATCCAAATTTGGCTCCCATCAAGTGTCTGTCTAACCACGTCGTCAAAGATTTGACGTGCTGTTTAATGTGTACTAGGCCAAAACTTGACATAACCATATTTGGGTACAAATTGATGCATTTTTATGGACAAAAAAAAAATTTGGGCCACGGTTGGGGGACATGAGCTACCAAAATTGTGGCTTAGTCTAAAGTTGATACTTTTTTTCGAGACGAAACAAAGTTCGGGAGAAAATTGAGATTTAAGCAACAGTTGGCGCTTTTTAAGGGAGTTAGATAGTTTTTGATATCATTCTATGGTACTGAACGGGAATACTTAGGGCGCGCATGATAACCATTCTATTCCGGAATGAGTTCCTGAACCAGAAATAGATTTTTCTATTTCTGGTTCCTGGATGAGTTTCTGAGAAAAAAAACCCGTTTGATAATGACAAAAAATTTCTATTTCTAGAACAGAAACCCGTTTGATAACAGCACAAAATTTCTATTTCCTAAAATAAAATCCCATTT
Source organism: Syzygium jambos (assembly GCA_031216235.1). Taxonomy (NCBI): domain Eukaryota; kingdom Viridiplantae; phylum Streptophyta; class Magnoliopsida; order Myrtales; family Myrtaceae; genus Syzygium; species Syzygium jambos. Next base: position 14,825,856 of record CM062230.1, on the reverse strand, counting down.
GATAAACAACAGAAAATTCTATTTTCAGGAACAAAAATCCATTTTTTTAGAAATGGAATAAAAATAATAAAAAATCCGAAAAATTCATAAAAATCTTTAAAAAAATTCAGAAAATCCCAAAAATTTGAAAAATTCCAGAAAAAATCATCAAAATGTCGAGAAAATAAAAAAAAATTAGATTTCGGGAAAATAGGAAATTTGTTGAATTTTTAAAAAAAATCAAGAAATAAAAAATTTCAAAACTTCACAGAATTGCTTAGAATACCTGTGGCCACCCACTTTTAGTGAAATTTAAATTTTTTTAGGTGCCCAAAAAAAATCAAAAAATCAAAAATTTCAAAACTTCACAGAATGACTTACAATACCTCTAGTCACCCACTTTGAGTAAAATTTAAATTTTTTTAGATGCCCAAATGGTATTGATTTTTTTTTATTTTTTTTGGTTCCTAAAGAAAATTAAATTTCACTCAAAGTGGATGGCCACATGTATTCTAAGCCACTCTGTGAAGTTTTGAAAATTTTTCTTTTTTGCTTATTTTTATTTTTTTTCGACACCTAAAAAAAATTAAATTTCACTCAAAGTGGGTGACCACAGGTATTCTAAGCAATTATGTGAAGTTTTTTTATTTTTAATTTTTTTAATTTTTTCGGCACATAAAAAAATTTAAATTTCGCTTAAAGTGGATGGCCACAGGTATTCTAAGCCATTTTGTGAATTTTTGAAATTTTTATATTTTTATATTTTTTTCGGCGCCTAAAAAATAAAATTTTGCTCAAAGTGGGTGGCCACAGGTATTTTAAGCCATTCTGTAAAGTTTTGAAATTTTTACTTTTTTGCTTATTTTTATTTTTTTTGGCATATAAAAAATTTAAATTTCGCTCAAAGTGGGTGGCCACAGGTATTTTAACATATTCTGTGAAGTTTTGAATTTTTTTATTTTTTTTTATTTTTTTCGGCACCTAAAAAAATTTAAATTTCACTCAAAGTGGATGGCCACAAGTATTCTAAGCCATTATGTGAAGTTTTGAAATTTTTTATTTTTGATTTTTTTTAAATTTTTTTCGGCACCTAAAAAAATAAAATTTCGCTCAAATTGGGTGGCCACAGGTATTCTAAGATATTCTGTGAAGTTTTTAAATTTTAGAATTTATTATTATTTATTATTTTTTTTGGCAACTAAAAAAATTAAATTTTGCTCAAAGTGGATGGCCATAGGTTTTCTAAGCTATTTTGTGAAATTTTGAAATTTTTATTTTTATTTATTTTTTAAATTTTTTTCGGTACCTAAAAAAATTTAAATTTCACTGAAAGTTTTGAAATTTTTGATTTTTTGCTTTTTTTTCTCACCTCAAAGATCGTGACTTCCATATGAATATGTGTGTTGAAGAAAATGAATTCCTCAGAAATGGTTCTCACTTTTGTTCCAGAAATGAAAAACCAACTTTTTTTTGGTTCTCATTTCTGGTTTCAGAATCAGTTTTGGAAGCAAACTTGTCCCGGAAATAGAAAAATGAAATTGCGTTACCAAACGGGTTTCTGGTCCAAAACTGATTTCGGGAACAAAAAACCAGTTCTGGACTGAACCAGAATTGTTATCATGCAGACCCTTAGTTGATTCAGTGCTAATGCATAGGCATATCACGTGATACAGAGATACAAGCAAAATACCTTTCCCTCTTTGGGAATGATCATTACTTAAGAAGAAAGCTGATGAATTTGTAAAGCCACTTTGGAACCACTTTCTATTTAAAGGGCCGTGATTGCGCAATTAGCAGGTGTTTAATCTACATCCCACTTTAAAGAGAGTATCTGGACTTGATCAAAAGCGAGTTGCGTTGAGTCGACAAGCCGAGCGACACGGGAGATACCAAGTACCGGTTCATTGTGCTCCTTCTTGATTACATATGACAGTATACGCCCGGCTTTCAAGCAATCGATGTTTACTTAGATTAGATGCACAATACATATTCGATTATTAGCAGCGTCCGTGAAAGGGAGAGAGAGTAGGAAAGCTAACGTGTTGTGTGAGACTTTGTAGAGCCACTGCCAACTGTTCTATGTCGCGACCTCCCCGAGCCGGCCCCGAGGCCTACGGGATTTGGCTAATGGATTGTTAAGTTAAACCTAGCTCGAGCTCTCCCAAGCCCATACTAATTCGCGACTTAAATTAAAGTTGTTAACATGCAAACCGATTTCAACTAGGAGTCGCCACTAATCAGTTTTTGGTAGGTCGATTAGACACCTAAGCGAAGCACGGGAGAAAAGCTTCACTTCTACGAACCAGAGATTCAACAGGTACGGGGACTTGCTTACACTAATCAACTAATTAGTGCCCTTTCGGTACCTAATCTTGTTCAATTCACCACCTAACATGTTCTCGCCAATCGGGAGTCTCAAAATTTCATTCCTGACTAAGCTAAGGAAAGCAATAATTAACATCTAAACCTAGACATGCATAATCAACTACATACAAGACTAATTTAAATGCACAATTCAAAGTGTGTGAACCAAGTGACGTGCAATCAAATATGACATTAACCACACAATAGGGCAAGAAAACCCAATTCCGAGAGACAAATGGAAATTTTAATAATTTTTAATTTTTTTTGGATTTTTTTTTTATAAAAAAAAATTTTTTTTTTTTTTTGAAATTTTTTTTTCGGAATTTATGAAATTTTTTTCGGAATTTTTTTTTAAAAATTTTTTTGAAATTTTTTTTTGAATTTTTTTTCGAAAAATAATAATAATAAATAATAATAATAAATAATAAACTAAAATTCGGGCCTTTTTCTTTTTTCTTTTTTTTTTTTACAAAAAAATTTATATCAAAATAATAGAATATAAAAATAAAATAAAATAAAACCGGATCCGGGTCGGATCTCCACATCCGACCCGGATCGGGACTGATCCGGGCGCGCCGGCCCGGGTCCGCGGGCGAACCGGGCTCATTTGTTGAGCCCGGTCTAAAATTTTTTAAAACAACAAGGCCCAAAACCTAAAAAGAAATAAAAAGAAAAGCCCGAAACTTAATAAATCTAATGGGCCTAAAACCGAGCCCAACACCAATGAAACCCTACCTGACCGTGACCCACTCGCCCGACCCGGTCACTAGCCGCCGACCCGAATCTCCAGAAACCCTACCCGGATTTCGACCCGACTCGCCGACCCGGTTACGCGAAAACCCTAGCGCCGACCCGGCTCGTCTGACCCGGTTCGCGGCCGCCCCACGCGCACGGACACCGGCCTCCGCGAACTCCGGCCTCCGTGGCCGACGCTCACGTCGGTGGCCGGCGCCTCACCTGACCGCGACACCACCCCGACGAGGGGCGGCGGACGTCTTCCTCCCCGAGTCACCGCCGTGGTGATCGGCGAGGACCGGAGCAGCCCGAGCCCCGGCGAGGGACTGGACAGCCCCGGATCAGGCGGACCTCGACGAGGGACGGGCCGACCGCCTCCGCCCGCAGTCGCGCTCGGCCTGCCGTGGCTATCGGCGGCGCGCCGGGGCCTTCCGACGTTCCACCCCCCAGAGAGACAAATGCAGCAAAACAGAGGGAGAGAAGGATCGATTCAGACACAACATCAAACAGCTGGAGTGCGCGACGAAAATGGGAAGCTCCGGACTCGATCGAGACTCAAACGTGTCCGAGGTTCACACACACAATAATGCGCAGACGAGTAGGACCAAAGCCGGGGTGTCACGGGCCGGAACTCGAGCGAGCCGGACGGCCGCGAGCTCCGGCCAATGAAACCAAGGAACAGGGGAACGCTCAACAGAAGACAGGGGAGGGGGGTCGCCGTTGCGGCACTCCCTATCCGGCTTGGGGGGCGGCGAGCTTGACGGATCGGACTACGTCCGGTCGCCTTGCACGCCCCCAAGCCGGAATCCTCGGGAAATCACCCCCGAATCAAGCCAAACTAAAGGAAAATCCGGCGAGTGCCCGGATTGGGACCTACCGCGAGGAATGCTGGGGCTTCGCCGGCCGCGGTTGGGGCGCGACGGTCGTCGACGGGAGCCCGCTCGCCCTCAGTTCTCTCTCCCTCTCTCTGAAGCTCTCTCGGTTTTTTTCGGTCTCCCCCCCCCAGCTCTGCTTCTGCCGCTCGGCTTTAAGGGGGCCGGCCCGCGCGGCATGGCCGGCAGGCGCGCCTGGCGCCTGCCATCGCCAGCCTGTCGCGGCCGGCCTCGAGCCGAGGAACGCGCCGGCGTCCCTCCGCCCCGACTGGCCTCTGCGCCTGCTTCCTGCTGCTCGGCTTTAAGGGGCCGGCCCGCGCGGCATGGCCGGCAGGCGCGCATGGCGCCTGCCATCGCCAGCCTATCGCGGCCGGCCTCGACGCGAGGAACGCGCCGGCGTCCTCTGCGTCTGCCGCTGCACCGCCGCTGCTCCTTCCTGCGCTTCCTCTGCTTCACGCAAGGGGAAGCAGAGGAAGCGGTGGGCCAGCGTTGAAAACGCTGGCCCTCCCCCATTTTCTTTTTTTTTTTTTTTTTAAACTAATTAATTTTAATTAATTAATTTTTTATTATTTTTTTATTATTTTTTTTATTATTTTTTTTATTTTTTTGATTTTTTTTTTTTGAAAATAAACATGGAAAATATGTTCTAATAGGTCCTATTAATGCAAATGCACCTAATAACTATATGCCATGCATTTTTACTGAAAATATTTTTGGTTTAGGGATTAAAAAGTTAAACCCTAATTTTTATGCAGTAAAACCCTAAATAATTGAGTAAAATTTAGGTGTCAACAGCTGCCCCTCTTTGAAGGGGAGCTCGGAGAGGTTCCTTTCAAAGATAAAAGACACTTAAATTTTGTTCATGGAGGGCATGAGAAAACGCATGAGAGATGATGGACGGGTCTGTGACTGAAAGAGGAGGGAGCCCTACCGTGTAAGAACGGGCTCTTGGCTCAATGAAGGGGTCATATCGTGTAAGAACGGACTTTTGACCGAAAGGGAAGCCATACCGTGTAAGAACGGGCTCTTGGCTCGATGAAATCCTATTATGTAAAAAGAGGACTTTGGGCTATCAGAGCTCGTCAGGTCGACAAGGTGCTCCGGGCTACGAAAAGCCCACCGGACAAGGAAAAAGGAAAACTCTAGTCCTTGTGAAATCAGGGCTTCAGGAAAGATCTAGAATCTTTTGAAATCAGGGCTTCAAGAAAAATCCAGAACTTTTGAAATCGGGGTTTGAGGATGGACCCGGAACCTTTTGATATCGGGGTTTAAGGATTGACCCGGAACCTTTTGAAATCAGGGTTTAATGGATTGACCCGGAACCTTTTGAAATCGGGGTTTAATGGATTGACCCGGAACCTTTTGAAATCGGGGTTTAAGGATTGACCCGGAACCTTTGAAATCGGGGTTTAAGGATTGACCCGGAACCTTTTGAAATCGGGGTTTAATGGATTGACCCGGAACCTTTTGAAATCGGGGTTTAATGGATTGACCCGGAACCTTTTGAAATCGGGGTTTAATGGATTGACCCGGAACCTTTTGAAATCGGGGTTTAAGGATTGACCCGGAACCTTTTGAAATCGGGGTTTAATGGATTGACCCGGAACCTTTTGAAATCGGGGTTTAATGGATTGACCCGGAACCTTTTGAAATCGGGGTTTAATGGATTGACCCGGAACCTTTGAAATCGGGGTTTAAGGATTGACCCGGAACCTTTTGAAATCGGGGTTTAATGGATTGACCCGGAACCTTTTGAAATCGGGGTTTAATGGATTGACCCGGAACCTTTTGAAATCGGGGTTTAAGGATTGACCCGGAACCTTTTGAAATCGGGGTTTAATGGATTGACCCGGAACCTTTTGAAATCGGGGTTTAATGGATTGACCCGGAACCTTTTGAAATCGGGGTTTAATGGATTGACCCGGAACCTTTTGAAATCGGGGTTTAAGGATTGACCCGGAACCTTTTGAAATCGGGCACCTGGGTGTACATACCTGTAGGTCAGATCGGATTGCTTAAAAGCCTTCTGTCAGTGACACTTAGGGGCTCTTGTCCGAGGGTTCGATAGATCGTCTATCGTGTCCTTTCCAGCAGAGTCCTGGGAATTCATGAATGCTTGGAGGTCTCTTAACACTTCTGAGATCAGCTTGAAGGTTGGTGTCTGAGGAAACGTCACCTGTCTTACAGGATTAGTAACAACGGGTACATGTATTCATCTCAGAAACAAGCAATCGGCACTCTCTAAGACCTATGCTTCAGGGTCAGTTCCATTGGAGTTCATGTGTAACGATTTTGATATGTCTGTATCACTGTCTTTCCACCGAGGATAATTATCATTTAAGACAATTTCCATTCGTGACATGAATTATCTAGAAAATGCTAAGTAAGAGACTTTCAGTTAGAAAGGACTTTCGTTCACTCTCATTTGAAAGGGTTATTTCGTGATAATCACTCTGCCTTACCATCGTCACGCCGACAAAGGTCCGAGTATTCTCGCAAGCAATACAACTTTACCAATCCGAGAGGTCTTCATTGGGACCGTAATATAGGCTTGGTCGATGGGCTAACAGATGAGACTGTCCAAGTCGAAGCTATGAAATACATGCTTCGTGATCCTCTTTGGGTTTACGAGTCGAGAACTCCGCGAAATAAGATAGAAAATAATCTTGTTTGCACCTCTTCGAGCAACGCTTATAAACATATGAGCTCTTACGTTGACTCAAGTGCCCCAATCAGAAAAGACTTTACGAAGGACGTACCGCGGGTTAGGTTTATGGGTTGAGAAACGAAAGGATCGCAGGCTCAATTATGTGTATAGGGGTGAGAGTTGGTGATCATCTTGACATTGTCACCGGTCTTTTCTTCGCCATTGGAGATTATCCTCAGAAATGTACTATCGATCTTAGCCATTCGGCGTTCGTCTCCTCGAGACTTGAAGGACGACTATTGCTTGACTAGGGCTGATCTTGTAATTTCAGCACATATCACCTCATCATTTTGCTTTTCATTTAATACATGGGGGCCAGCCTCCCTCTGACAAGCACACTGCCTTTAATGCCCCCTAGTTCATCCTGTTTTTTCTTCAACATTCACATCTATGGGCATTGGCCTTGCTTTTACCAGGTGCACTGCTTTTTCGTGCCCATGGTTTTTTTTTTTTTTTTTTTTTTTTGGACTGGCCTAGGCAAATTTAAGCAAACAGTGCTACTGAACTCTCAAGCCTTCATCTTTAGTCGGCACTCCGGACCATGATGCTTGCACAGTGGTGACCTTTGCCTTGCCCCGGTGTGGGGGACGATCACCAACTAGGTTTATAAGAAGCGAAATTATAGGCTCAATTGGGTTGTTCAATGGGTATAAGTGTGTAGGATAGAGAAAGAAATGCTTTTCATCGTCTTAGGGCACTTGAATTCACGCACTAGCTCATTTGTAATAGAGGCGCTCAAAGATTGATACAAGTGAAAGCAAGAATATTTTCTACTCATTTTCTTTCCTCGACATGCCGACTCACCACCAATTCACCCCGGTGTGGGGTGGTTCTTGACAGGGGTAGTATGAAAGAAGCTTCGCAAGTGTTTGGGCTCAAAATGGTTAATCAAACGGTAACCTATAGAGTTTGCGATGGATGAACGAAATGCCTCTCACCACTTTAGTTGCCGTACCTTTTGCGAGATAACCCTTCGCTTTGCAAACATGGAATTTTTTTTCGCTCAACTCATTAGGTACTAGTACATGGGACAGTGTATGGAGCGTGGTTTGCCTTTCATCATTCTGACACGTCTCATTTAGCATGTTCAAGCATTTCCGCGTCCCTCATTGAATTGTCCATTTTAATGATCCTCGGTGGAATTGGTGACTTGGACAGATAAAAATCATTACAAGGTTCATTTTCAAAAAACGTGGTCATTTTTGACATTCACATACACAGGAAAGTTCATAACTGCACAACGATCAATCACCAGACATGACTTTGAGCATTCCTTCAAAGAGCTATTATCACCAGAAATGTTTCTCGTCCCTGTACTCCAGCCTCTTCGTCGTTCGTCCTTCATTTCGTTGCTGTTGGATACCTGAAGCACAAACACACGTACATGTATGAAAATGTATGCATGACATGCATGATACTAAGTGATTTGAATTGCACGAGAAATGGCTTTCTAGCCTTGATTCCATTCATGGAAAATACTTCTTGACTGCGTCAGAGTTTACAGGCTTGGACAGCTCATGGCCATCCATTTCCATTAACACTAAAGAGCCACCTGGCAGGATCTTTTTGATGACATAGGGGCCTTCATAAGTCGGAGCAAATTTGCCGTGAGGGTCGCGCACAATGGATATCACCTTCCTCAATACCAAATCGTTGACTTCGAGGTGCCGGGGACGAACTTTTCGATTGAACGACTTCGCTACTCGTTTCTGATAGCATTGGCCGTGACATATGGCTTGTAGTCTGCTTCCATCGATCATGTTCAACTGTTCGTGCCTTTGTCGTACCCATTCGGCCTCATCAAGTTTCGCCTGAGAGAGAACCCTTAAGGATGGAATTTCGACTTCCACGGGTAGGACCGCTTCCATTCCATATACTAACGAAAATGGGGTTGCTCCAGTCGAGGTGCGGATCGATGTCCGATATGCCATCAATGCATATGGAAGCCTTTCATGCCAATCGCGATAATTCTCAGCAGTCTTTGATAAGATCTTCTTTATGTTCTTGTTTGCCGCTTCAACGGCCCCGTTCATTTGAGGGCGGTATGGTGATGAATTCAGATGCCGGACCCGAAATGTCTCAAGCAATCTATCCACGATTTTGTTGTTCAGATTGGAGCCATTGTCAGTGATGATTGCTTCCGGAACTCCGTAACGGGCGATGATATCGCGACGAATGAACTTGGCCACGTTCTTCGCGGTGACATTAGCGTAAGAATTGGCCTCGATCCACTTCGTGAAGTAGTCGATTGCTACTAAGATGAATCTGTGTCCGTTTGATGCCTTGGGGTTGATCGGCCCAATTATATCTATTCCCCACATGGAAAACGGCCAAGCTTGAGACATCTGGTGGAGTTCGTTTGGCGGAGCATTAATTCTATCTCCATAAATTTGACATCGATGGCAACATCGCGCATGCTGAATACAATCAGACTCCATGGCCAACCAATAGTACCCGAGTCGCATGATCTTCCTTGCTAGGAGATGGCCGTTCATGTGGGGACCACATTCCCCTTCATGTATCTCTTCCATCAAACGATTGGCCTCCTTCGCGTCGATGCATCTCAGTAACACTGAGTCATAAGATCTTTTGTAAAGTGCGTCCCCGCTAATGAAGAATTTTGAGGCCAACTTCATCAGATACTTCCTGTCTGGTGCTTTACTTCCTTGAGGGAACTCACCTTTCTGCAGGTAATTCAGAATATCATGGTACCATGGTTCTCCATCAGGCTCTTCTTCAATTACCATACAGTAGGCCGGACGCTTAAGGATTTCAATCCTTAATGGTTCGATATCCAAGCCTTTTGTTGCTTGCAGCATTGACGATAACGTGGCTAAGGCATCGGCGAACTGATTCTGAGATCCAGGCAGGTAATCGAATGATATTTCTTGGAATTCTTTCACCAGCTCTTCCAGAAACTCATGATACGGGATTAGTTTTGGATCTCGCGTTCGCCACTTGCCTTCGGTTTGAAGGATAATGAGGGCCGAATCGCCATAGACTTGCAATTTTTGAATCCCCATGTCGACAGCAGCTTGGAGGCCAAGGATACATGCTTCGTATTCCGCGATGTTATTCGTGCAAGGGAAAGTCAATTTGGCAGCCACGGGGTAGTGCTGACTATCTGGGGAGACGAGAACTGCCCCAGTGCCGGAACCAGATAAGTTGACCGCACCATCAAAGTACATGGTCCATTTGTCATTTGACGCAAATAAGACCTGACTATCCGTGTCACCATCTTCATCGGGATCTTCCGCTTTTTCGGGACTTTCTGCTAACATGTCCGCTATGGCTCTACCCTTTACGGACTTTTGCCCCAGGCTCCGCACGTCGAATTCTGAAATTAGGATCTGCCATTTGGCCAGCTTCCCCACCAAGGCTGGCTTCTCTAAGAGATACTTGATGGGATCATTTTCAGTTACTAGCAGAACTTGGTGATGGAGGGTGTATTGGCGTAGCCTGTGCAGCACCCAGACCAAGGCTACGCACGTCTTCTCAACCTCCGGATAGTTCACCTCCGAGGTAGTGAATTTCTTGCTGAGGTAATATATTGCGCGTTCCTTCCCGTCGTCCGGCCTGTTTTGGGCCAGCATGGCTCCCAGTGATTCATCATGGATAGTCAGATACAAAATTAATGGAACTTTGGGCACTGGCGGGACTAAGATCGGGGAATGAGTCAGATAATACTTTATCTTTTCAAAGGCATCCTGACATTCGGCGTCCCATTTGATTTTCGCATTCTTCTTCAAGAGTTTGAAAAACGGCCTCGCCGTTTCTGACAACTGACAGATGAATCTTGCGACATAATTTAATCGTCCCAACAGGCTGCGGACTTCTTTGACAGTGGCTGGAGGCTGTAAGTCGCAAATGGCCTTTACTTTTGAAGGGTCAATCTCAATGCCTTTGTTACTGACCATAAATCCTAACAGCTTTCCAGACTTTGCCCCAAATACGCATTTCGCGGGATTGAGACGCAGTTTAAACTTTCGGAGGCGATCGAACAACTTTTGCAAAACTTCGACATGGTCTTCGCCTTGCCTCGACTTCGCGATCATATCGTCTACATACACCTCGATCTCCTTGTGCATCATGTCGTGAAATAACGCGACCATGGCCCTTTGATACGTTGCCCCGGCATTTTTCAGACCGAAAGGCATCACCTTGTAGCAAAAGGTCCCCCACGGAGTTATGAACGAGGTCTTGCTCCTATCCTCCTTCTTCATGCGGATTTGATTGTACCCTGAGAATCCATCCATGAAGGAGAACAATTCAAATCCTGCAGTACTGTCGACCAAGACATCTATATGTGGGAGCGGAAAGTCATCCTTTGGACTAGCTCGGTTTAAGTCGCGATAGTCCACGCAGACCCTGACTCGACCGTCTTTCTTCATTACTGGCACGACGTTTGCTATCCAATCCGAGTAGTGCGATACTTCGATGAACCCTACTTTTAGCAATTTCATAACCTCTTCCTCGATTTTCTTGGATAATTCTGGTTTGGTCCTTCGGAGTTTTTGCTTCCTCGGAAGTATGTGAGGATCAGTTGGTAGAGCGTGCTCTACAATTTCTGGATCCAATCCCGGCATGTCAGCGTATGTCCAAGCGAACACATCCTGATATTCTTTAAGAAGGCGAACCACTCTTTCGGCCTCTGCTTTCGAAAGACTTGCCCCGATCTTTATTTCCTTGACATTTTCATCATTACCCAAGTTTAGGGTAATTGTTTGTTCCACTGTTAATGGCCTCGATTCCTCGTGTCGCTTCCATTCACGCTCAATCCCCTTCGAATCATTGTCATCGCTATCGATATCCGAGAGATTCCCTTCGTGCAAATCCGAATCACATGCGTCCTTACCATGATTATGCATAATGTGATGCCTGAGATGTGATGAGATGAGTTAGGACACAAAACATGGTATATGCCCTTTTGAAAATGCTTCTGAATATATTATTTTTTTTGAAAAAAAAAAAAAAAAAAAAAGCGTTTAAGAGCTCATCCTCATGTCATCGGACTTCCTTGCTCTTGAAGACCATGAGAATAGGGAGCACGTGGAACCCCAGCCCTCAGCGACCATCATAGGACTAGTTTGGTATGATTCCACGTGTCCTTAATAAAACATGCACGCATTTTATTGAATTAAAAGGATAATACCGCATTACAACACACACCACCCCGAACCAGCGGTTCAAAATTCGAGGCTAGACAGAGTTCACATTACAAACGAGTTCAAATTAGCAAATTGAAACAACACTAAGCTCCCACGCAGGGGAGAGAACATAAAGCGAATAACAACGCTAACGGGAACCGCCCTACTCTGCAGGGTCGGCGACACTTCCAGGAGATTCAGCTTCTTCACATGTCAGGATAGTGCATATGACATTCTCCTCGAATAGCTTGGCTATACAGTCAATGGCCGCTTCTTCCTCATGTAGCATCTTCGGGGGCCCGGGGAACATCTCGTTTAATAGGGGGAGTAATGGGCCCTGACAGCCTTCTTCCACTCCAATACGTCCGCCATGATCCCCCTGACCCGTGCCTCGGCCTCCATGGTTGCCCCGGCCTCCATCGCTACCTCGACCCCCACGACCACCTCGGCCTCCATTGATACCTCGACACCTATTGCCCCGGCTTTCACGATTGCCTTGGTCTCCATTATCCTGGTTCCTCTGATACCCTAAACCTTCCCTCTTCGCGCCTTTTCCAGCTTCGATGGGCTTCCGAATCCCTTGCCCATGCAATCCAAGGCCTTCCCCGGGGTTGTACCCGCTTGCGAGCATAATCCTTCCAGCTGCTAGAGCCGGCTTGGACAGTTCAGGAGTGCGCATGAGCGAGCCGACGGGAACGTGAACCATAGATACCAATTCCAGAGTTTGGAAACTGGATTCCTCCTTGCATTCGGGCTCCACGTACGGGATGGCTGTCTCGTGATAGACTTTGAAGTCTGTTTCTCCATGTACTGTAACGAGCTTGTCGTCGACCACAAACCGCACCTTTTGATGGAGACTAGAGGGTACAGCACCCGCGGTATGAATCCATGGTCTTCCTAGTAGAAAGTTGAACGCGCTTGGGATGTCTAGTACTTGAAAAAGCACCAGAAACGTCACAGGGCCGATCAGGAGCTCCAATTCTATCTCTCCTATCACTTCCCTTCTAGTGCCGTCGAATGCTCGTACGGGATTTTTGGCAGTACGCATCCTCCCTAGATCGACCTTTAAGAGACGAAGGGTGGCTAACGGGCATAAATTCAAAGCGGAGCCATTATCGATCAATGTCCTTGCGACCACCATATCATGGTGCTTAACCGAAATGTACAAGGCTTTGTTATGGTTTCGGCCCTCCACTGGAAAGTCTTCATCCGCAAAAGAGATTTGATCCTTCAACAGGATGGTCCCCACAAATTCTTCTAACTGGGCTTCGTCGAGTGTTTCCGGGACATGAACCTCGTTAAGGACCTTTAATAAGGCGTCCTTGTGTTTCTCAGAAGATTTGAAGAGATCCAGGAGAGAGATTTGGGCTGGCATTTTCCGCAGTTGGTTCACCACATTGAATTCACTCGTTTTTATCACTGCCAAAAATTGCTTTGCGTCCTCTTCAGTCACTGCCTTTTTCTCAACTCCTCCCGCAGGCGCATAGCAGCGACCTGACCGGGTGATGGCATCCACTTCATCCGTTTTGTAATCCCACGGGACCGCCTTAGTATCGAAATCTGGAGGGGTTTCAAGGACTATGACCCCTTCTTCTTCCAGGGGCGGCAGCTCGATCACAACCCGCGTCGTATCCTCCTTTCCCACCTGGATTGCTGAGAATTCTTTAGTTGCGAGGTCGATAATCACTGGCTCGACATCCTCCACCTCCGGCTCACTAGCATAGTCCTCATCGGAGAAGTATATCACGACTGGTGCTGTCATGGCGACTAATCCCTGTCCCATATCGACATTCCCAATTACCCCCATGCTCATCGCTCTACGAACACACTCTAATTTTTCCTCCATCGTGACGTCATTTCCTCCCTCGTGGTGTCCAGTTAGTTGAAGAACTTCGTATAGCCTCGGGATGTTCACCGTGAAGGCTTGTTTGCTCACGTTCGCTTTTCCGAACACCACATTTATGCCCTCGGCATGGTCGGGCAAAGGATTTCGCTTCACGTTGGGTTGCGCTCTCTCGAACGATAGAATCCCCTTGTCCAACAAGTTTTGGATCTTGATCCTCAGTGCAAGGCAGTTGTCCGTGTCATGCCCCCTTTCACCTCGGTGGTATTCGCATGCCTTGGTCATGTCAAACCCAGGGAACTTTGGAGGATTGTCCCTAGGTACTTCCTTGGCTACCATCCTCTTCTCAATGAGCATGGGCAACAATTTTGACAATGATCTTGGCAGCGGGGAGAATTCCTTATGGGGAAATCTTCCACTTCGATCAGATCCTTGGGGCGCATGTCTCTGTACGGTTGAGGGTTTTTGTGGGGGTGCTGAGAAGGGCTTAGACGGCTCTTGGACGAATGCAACTTCGATAGCGGCTTCCTTGTTCTTCTTTGTTGGGAGTCCTCTGCTATTCCCCGCGGGTATCCTCCCATCGACAATCGCCCATTCTACCCCTTCGCCCACTTCCACCAGTTGGGAGAATGTTTGGCACCCAGAAGTTAACATTCCGTGAAAGTACTCAGGTGGCAGGGTTCTCAGAAAAAGTTGCCTCATCTCCCTCTCGGTTAGCGGGGGCTTTACTTGTGATGCCATCGTCCTCCATCTTTGAGCGAAGGCCTTGAAAGGTTCATTCCTTCTCTTTTCTAGCCGAACTAAGTCTTCTCTGGTGGGGATGCTTTCGGAGTTGAACCTGTACTGCTGAAGGAACTCTTCGGCAAGATCTTCCCATCCTGTGATTGTCTCAACGTCCAGCGCAACGAACCATGACAAGGCAGGGCCAATCAAGCTATCTTGGAAGGTCTGGATGAGGAGTGGTACGTTGTCGGAATAACGAGCCATTTTTCTCAAGTAATACTTGAGGTGAGTCTTAGGGCAACCGGTGCCGTCGTACTTCATGCTAAATTCTGGTTCCTTGAAGGTTTCGGGGACTTTCACTTTAGCATACGGAGATAACTTGTCAACCCCTCGCATCTCGTACCCCTGAAGAACACAGAGTCGTTCCTCCATCTTGGCTAGGCGCCTTGCGCTTTCCTCATCGAGGCGGGAGATAGACTCCTCCCTTGGAACAGGATCCAGATTCACAATGATCGGTGTGACAGAGGGGGAATCTGATGCGGTCCCTTTTTCAGGAGGGTCCGTGACATGTGGATCAACGGCCATCGGGGGAGTATGTCCTGAGGAGGTGGGGACAGAAGCCTCGGTGGCATGTGCAGGCGGAGGATCTTTGAGTTTCTGACTTATCTCGATCATCATGGCGGTAAGTTGAGCCAGTTGGTTTTCCATGTTGGTCATGCGAGCATTGGCTTCTTCGCTCTCCATTCTGACTTTTGCACGGGTTCGGATCGGGGATCTCCTTTTAGCCGTCTCGATTATCTCGGTGGAACGGATGCACTAGCTAAAGCCTGGTTGCGATGGTTGACGGCTATAGGAAGAAGTTCCCCAATCTCGATTTCACTCTCCGCGTGTTGATTGAGCTCGAATTAGCAAATACGGATGGCTTGTAATCACCTGAATCATAAATGAGCAAGCATTCATAAGCACATGATTCATATAGAAGACTGGTCCATGACAATGGTTTAGCCGCTTTCATTCATTAAATTGTTCTTAATTGAGCAACACTCCTAAACTTGAAAAGTGAACTAAAACTGAAAACTCAAAGCTCCTAAACATCAAGCAAACTAAGATAAGAATCCTAAGACAAATGAACTAAAAAGACAGAGTGACTAAACCCCAAAACGGCAAACCAAATCTATTCTACTCCTCTTGATCTATATGCGAATGGGAAACCAATGCTCGACGCAATTGCCTATTCTCCTTGGCAACACGCTTCAAGCTTTGCTCGGCTTTCTCCTTCTTCCTCTTGAGATGGTTGATTTCTGCTTGGCGCGTTGGCTTCTTTGTCACGTCCGGGATCTTTGGGAGGAGCTCGATCGGAATTTCATGCCGACGGATGTATCGGGCCGTGGCATAATAAGTCTTTTCTTTCCCTTCGAGCTCGTCTTCGGGCCAATTTAACTTCTGAGCATGGCAGGCGAGCCAGGCCTGTTCAGCATGGCGAAGCTCTCTTTTGTAATCCCCTCCCTTTCTGATAAATCGGACTTGTAGAGAATCCGGCTTGAGAGGAGGCGGTAAATCCTGGACGACCCGATATTGACGGGCCACTCGGAGCGGGTAGTAGGAGGTGATGCCGGTGATTCCCACTAATGGGATTGGTTCATTATTGCCATAAGAGAGACGTCCCTCGCGAAGTCGGAACCACTTAGCTTGCCATAGGAAAATCTTGGTTTTCGGATTTTTCAATAAATTTACCCATTCTGAGAAAGAAAGATTCGGAGTTCGATCCTGATGATTTTTAAATGCCTCGATAGGGTGATTAAACTCACTAATGTCACTGATATTCATGTGAATACCAAATCCACTAGTATGAGAGAAAAACCAGACTTGTAAAAGCTCGACAGGAGCACGGAAAACCTTTTCTTCGTTTTCTTTAAAACGGGTAAGTGATAAAAATGTTTCAGCCAAGATGGTGTTGACAAAGCAAACCCCACCACATACTTGTTTGACCACCCATGCAACGGAAGGGTCAATAGCATTCTCGCGAAAGGGAAAAATTATGAACCCGAAGAAAGCTAGAAGGAAGATCTTACCTTTTAAAAGAGTCTCAGCATTTGCGAAACACTGACCTAAGAAAGAAAGTGGGCAGGCATGACAGTTATCCTTTAGCACTCTTCCAATTTGATTTTTGTTTATCCTAAGAAAGTTAGACAAAACCGATTCCGGCTCTAACCCGAGGGGTGGATCGATTAACTCCAAATCCAAAGGCTTTCCTATGGCAACGCTATATTCTTCCAAAGTCGGAGTCAACTCATGCTTATGGAATATGAACGTGGACGTTTGCGGACACCAAAAATGGGCTATTGCTTGCATGACCCCACTTTGGATGTCGATGTCGAGAAGGGGCAAAAGGCGACCAAGCTTGTTCTCCACATAGGTTCGGCTCTCACGATCCAATTGATCCCACCAATGCTTGAGCTCGGCCTTCGGAGTAGGAACGAATCGAATGTCGGACCTTCCCATTGCACATAGATCAAGACTCGACCAACCTAATTGTCATGGACCCGCCAGAGTACAAAAGTAAGTAAATTGCAAGAGTAAATGGTAGGAAACTTACTTCGCCAAACAATTACAACAACCACATAGACATACGCATGAAACGTGTGGCTCGATTTCTATTCTAAACGGCTTAACAAATTGGGGCTACGAGGGTGTGATGACTAGTCGCGGCCTCGCGTACTAAGTCAAGTCCTCGCGACTCCGGCTCAGTCAGGAATGATACCTCGATGCGACGCGGCCTCGCGAGCAAAGGTAAACATTCTTGACACCAAGAAATAAGCTTTCGGGATTGAGTTGGGCAACCTCTACTACGCGGCCTCGCGGTCGAAGTCGTATCCAACTCAATACCATCCTAAACATTCCTAGTGCGGCCCAGGACCGACGGCGGGTTGTGTGTGTCATAGTGTAGTGCTAACGCAATAAAGACATACACAACAATTCAAATATAATCACCACTTCAAAATGTAAAACAAACATTCATTCCAAAACCCCAAACCTGCAAAACAAGGGGTTAACAATTACTCATCCAACTGCAAGAACATTCACGTTAAGAACATAATTGAACAAGATAAACGGCCTAAGTCCACTAAGAATTCCCCAGCGGAGTCGCCACCTCCCCGAGCCGGCCCCGAGGCCTACGGGATTTGGCTAATGGATTGCTAAGTTAAACCTAGCTCGAGCTCTCCCAAGCCCATACCAATTCGCGACTTAAATTAAAGTTGTTAACATGCAAACCGATTTCAACTAGGAGTCGCCACTAATCAGTTTTTGGTAGGTCGATTAGACACCTAAGCGAAGCACGGGAGAAAAGCTTCACTTCTACGAACCAGAGATTCAACAGGTACGGGGACTTGCTTACACTAATCAACTAATTAGTGCCCTTTCGGTACCTAATCTTGTTCAATTCACCACCTAACATGTTCTCGCCAATCGGGAGTCTCAAAATTTCATTCCTGACTAAGCTAAGGAAAGCAATAATTAACATCTAAACCTAGACATGCATAATCAACTACATACAAGACTAATTTAAATGCACAATTCAAAGTGTGTGAATCAAGTGACGTGCAATCAAATATGACATTAACCACACAATAGGGCAAGAAAACCCAATTCCGAGAGACAAATGGAAATTTTAATAATTTTTAATTTTTTGTGGATTTTTTTTATAAAAAAAAAAATTTTTTTTTTTTTTTGAAATTTTTTTTTCGGAATTTATGAAATTTTTTTCGGAATTTTTTTTTAAAAATTTTTTTGAAATTTTTTTTTGAATTTTTTTTCGAAAAATAATAATAAAAAATAATAATAATAAATAATAAACTAAAATTCGGGCCCTTTTCTTTTTTCTTTTTTTTTTTTACAAAAAAATTTATATCAAAATAATAGAATATAAAAATAAAATAAAATAAAACCGGATCCGGGTCGGATCTCCACATCCGACCCGGATCGGGACTGATCCGGGCGCGCCGGCCCGGGTCCGCGGGCGAACCGGGCTCATTTGTTGAGCCCGGTCTAAAATTTTTTAAAACAACAAGGCCCAAAACCTAAAAAGAAATAAAAAGAAAAGCCCGAAACTTAATAAATCTAATGGGCCTAAAACCGAGCCCAACACCAATGAAACCCTACCCGACCGTGACCCACTCGCCCGACCCGGTCACTAGCCGCCGACCCGAATCTCCAGAAACCCTACCCGGATTTCGACCCGACTCGCCGACCCGGTTACGCGAAAACCCTAGCGCCGACCCGGCTCGTCTGACCCGGTTCGCGGCCGCCCCACGCGCACGGACACCGGCCTCCGCGAACTCCGGCCTCCGTGGCCGACGCTCACGTCGGTGGCCGGCGCCTCACCTGACCGCGACACCACCCCGACGAGGGGCGGCGGACGTCTTCCTCCCCGAGTCACCGCCGTGGTGATCGGCGAGGACCGGAGCAGCCCGAGCCCCGGCGAGGGACTGGACAGCCCCGGATCAGGCGGACCTCGACGAGGGACGGGCCGACCGCCTCCGCCCGCAGTCGCGCTCGGCCTGCCGTGGCTATCGGCGGCGCGCCGGGGCCTTCCGACGTTCCACCCCCCAGAGAGACAAATGCAGCAAAACAGAGGGAGAGAAGGATCGATTCAGACACAACATCAAACAGCTGGAGTGCGCGACGAAAATGGGAAGCTCCGGACTCGATCGAGACTCAAACGTGTCCGAGGTTCACACACACAATAATGCGCAGACGAGTAGGACCAAAGCCGGGGTGTCACGGGCCGGAACTCGAGCGAGCCGGACGGCCGCGAGCTCCGGCCAATGAAACCAAGGAACAGGGGAACGCTCAACAGAAGACAGGGGAGGGGGGTCGCCGTTGCGGCACTCCCTATCCGGCTTGGGGGGCGGCGAGCTTGACGGATCGGACTACGTCCGGTCGCCTTGCACGCCCCCAAGCCGGAATCCATTTTTTTAGAAATGGAATAAAAAAAAAACCCGTTTGATAATGACAAAAAATTTCTATTTCTAGAACAGAAACCCGTTTGATAACAGCACAAAATTTCTATTTCCTAAAATAAAATCCCATTTGATAAACAACAGAAAATTCTATTTTCAGGAACAAAAATCCATTTTTTTAGAAATGGAATAAAAATAATAAAAAATCCGAAAAATTCATAAAAATCTTTAAAAAAATTCAGAAAATCCCAAAAATTTGAAAAATTCCAGAAAAAATCATCAAAATGTCGAGAAAATAAAAAAAAATTAGATTTCGGGAAAATAGGAAATTTGTTGAATTTTTAAAAAAAATCAAGAAATAAAAAATTTCAAAACTTCACAGAATTGCTTAGAATACCTGTGGCCACCCACTTTTAGTGAAATTTAAATTTTTTTAGGTGCCCAAAAAAATCAAAAAATCAAAAATTTCAAAACTTCACAGAATGACTTACAATACCTCTAGTCACCCACTTTGAGTAAAATTTAAATTTTTTTAGATGCCCAAATGGTATTGATTTTTTTTTATTTTTTTTGGTTCCTAAAGAAAATTAAATTTCACTCAAAGTGGATGGCCACATGTATTCTAAGCCACTCTGTGAAGTTTTGAAAATTTTTCTTTTTTGCTTATTTTTATTTTTTTTCGACACCTAAAAAAAATTAAATTTCACTCAAAGTGGGTGACCACAGGTATTCTAAGCAATTATGTGAAGTTTTTTTATTTTTAATTTTTTTAATTTTTTCGGCACATAAAAAAATTTAAATTTCGCTTAAAGTGGATGGCCACAGGTATTCTAAGCCATTTTGTGAATTTTTGAAATTTTTATATTTTTATATTTTTTTCGGCGCCTAAAAAATAAAATTTTGCTCAAAGTGGGTGGCCACAGGTATTTTAAGCCATTCTGTAAAGTTTTGAAATTTTTACTTTTTTGCTTATTTTTATTTTTTTTGGCATATAAAAAATTTAAATTTCGCTCAAAGTGGGTGGCCACAGGTATTTTAACATATTCTGTGAAGTTTTGAATTTTTTTATTTTTTTTTATTTTTTTCGGCACCTAAAAAAATTTAAATTTCACTCAAAGTGGATGGCCACAAGTATTCTAAGCCATTATGTGAAGTTTTGAAATTTTTTATTTTTGATTTTTTTTAAATTTTTTTCGGCACCTAAAAAAATAAAATTTCGCTCAAATTGGGTGGCCACAGGTATTCTAAGATATTCTGTGAAGTTTTTAAATTTTAGAATTTATTATTATTTATTATTTTTTTTGGCAACTAAAAAAATTAAATTTTGCTCAAAGTGGATGGCCATAGGTTTTCTAAGCTATTTTGTGAAATTTTGAAATTTTTATTTTTATTTATTTTTTAAATTTTTTTCGGTACCTAAAAAAATTTAAATTTCACTGAAAGTTTTGAAATTTTTGATTTTTTGCTTTTTTTTCTCACCTCAAAGATCGTGACTTCCATATGAATATGTGTGTTGAAGAAAATGAATTCCTCAGAAATGGTTCTCACTTTTGTTCCAGAAATGAAAAACCAACTTTTTTTTGGTTCTCATTTCTGGTTTCAGAATCAGTTTTGGAAGCAAACTTGTCCCGGAAATAGAAAAATGAAATTGCGTTACCAAACGGGTTTCT
Source organism: Syzygium jambos (assembly GCA_031216235.1). Classification (NCBI taxonomy): domain Eukaryota; kingdom Viridiplantae; phylum Streptophyta; class Magnoliopsida; order Myrtales; family Myrtaceae; genus Syzygium; species Syzygium jambos. Next base: position 14,804,855 of record CM062230.1, on the reverse strand, counting down.
GGTCCAAAACTGATTTCGGGAACAAAAAACCAGTTCTGGACTGAACCAGAATTGTTATCATGCAGACCCTTAGTTGATTCAGTGCTAATGCATAGGCATATCACGTGATACAGAGATACAAGCAAAATACCTTTCCCTCTTTGGGAATGATCATTACTTAAGAAGAAAGCTGATGAATTTGTAAAGCCACTTTGGAACCACTTTCTATTTAAAGGGCCGTGATTGCGCAATTAGCAGGTGTTTAATCTACATCCCACTTTAAAGAGAGTATCTGGACTTGATCAAAAGCGAGTTGCGTTGAGTCGACAAGCCGAGCGACACGGGAGATACCAAGTACCGGTTCATTGTGCTCCTTCTTGATTACATATGACAGTATACGCCCGGCTTTCAAGCAATCGATGTTTACTTAGATTAGATGCACAATACATATTCGATTATTAGCAGCGTCCGTGAAAGGGAGAGAGAGTAGGAAAGCTAACGTGTTGTGTGAGACTTTGTAGAGCCACTGCCAACTGTTCTAAAAGCTTAAGCCATTAGATAAATGCGTGGTTTAATATTTAATCACTTTAACACTTTCCTTCACGCTTTGTCTGGTCTTTTTACCTAGCACTAAGCGTGGACATATTTAATTGAAGAGGCAACTGGGGACTGAAAAAATTTAAACTCGGGACTTCTAACTCTGATACTATATTAAATATGTTAAAATGCAGAAGAAAGAAAATGGGAAAGTCATATATATTTCAATGTGTACTTGGGTGCACTAGGTGCACTTGGATTTTCATATGAATGAAGATTCTGAGATCACGTGAGATTTTATAGAACTATTGCATTCTGTTCTAACGATTTAAGTTTTTAGATAAATGCGTGATTTAATATTTAATTACTTTAACACGTTATTTCTTGCGAAAATTCCTGAAGCTTGGGACCTGCAGCTGCGGTTTTCTCGTTTTGGCCAGAGGGGCGTTGGCACTTTTTCAAAGGTGTGCTTGTTGGGGGAAGAAAATCATCTGCTCTCTGAGTGTTTCTAAGGAATTTTAGAGAGCAAAAGGATCGAATAAAGATAAAGAAAAATAGGAGGTCCATGGATTATATAGTTTTTAAGATTTTGCAGGATAGGACAACTCTGTATAGGAGTCACGAAAAAATGCTAGGAATTACGATCCATCGCGGTCCAAGAATCCGTCTCCGATGGACCATAGAATCGCCCCGCGCCGCGCGAGTCCCGTTAGACTCGAACTGCAAGTCAATTGATCCTAACAAGGAGAATCCCAAATAGGTTGTAGCGTGATGCTAAGTCAACTCAGCCCCAAGAATGGGGCTGGAACAGCTTTGATCTCGTCTTTCTGGAGCAATTTTATTGCCTATCACTTGAGTGTTGAACGGGTCTAGGGGCAAATTTGAATGGTTCGTTGGATCCGCGTAACAAGGCAATCCGGAACCGAGGGGAAAGAGACGGGGAGCGAGACCAAATTTTGGTCTAGCTATCACATTTCTTTCTCCCATTCTCTTCCGCCTGGACCTAAGCATATTCTTAAAGGACTTATCTCGATTCTCGTCGGATCTTGGGATCACCAGGATGTAAAATTTCGAGAGAGTATTTACTCTCTTTGGAAAAGACAAAGATATAAGGGGAATTGGAGGTATGAGATGTGCGAGTACCAACACGTTAGAATAAGGAATGAATCCATGGAGCTGGTCGTCCCCGTAAATCAAACGAACAGGTCCTGGAGTCCCTCCTAGGAGCGAAAACTCCATTCTTTTGGTGAGGTTATATCTTGAGTGAACACCAAGGAAACTTAAGTATTAGATGATGAGAGAGAGAGAGAGAGAGAGAGAGAGAGAGAGAGAGAGAGAGAGAGAGAGAGAGAGAGAGAGAGAGAGAGAGAGAGAGAGAGAGAGAGTAAATTTGGGTCTCACTATCAAATTTATTCCTCTCATTCTCTTCTGCCTATCGACTTAAGTATCATAGTACCTATTTGGGTCACAAATCCAAAGCCTTAACCTGATATATATTTGTGCATGTCAAATCTCGATTGAAGATCCGGTCGACTCAAGAGCATAAGATAGTGTACCGTCATCGATCGATTCAATGTGTAGGGCATGTTCGATCTCACACGGGCACTACGAACCTCATAACGTGCATCCTCGACCAAAAGTGGGGAAAAAATGACGACGTGACCCTTCCTCCATGTTCCAATTCGTGATAGCCGGTCAACGTCGGGAATCTCCCCGGCAACACTATGTTCCACTAGTTGCTATACACTATTCTTATTCCAAAATGTGGGACAAATTAAAGTAAGATGAAACAATGGTCGTGCTAGTTCTACTCTTGGGGTCAGATTTTTCAATTCATAATGCACAGAGCCGCCCTCCATGTGATGTGCTGATCCCTCTCCTTGTCTTGCTGCAAGTAGGTCCAATCTCATGCTCCCTAGAACATACGGAACTCACAAATAATTATTAAATGGAAAAAAATAATTAAACTTTGTATAATTAAACTCCGATTGGATTATTGCAATTTATATATATTAAGCACCTAGAAGAACTCACTTCAATTATATCTTTGACCAGTCAAAACTTTATAGTTAAAACGCACGTCGATCGAAGCTCAATTTTTTCTTGTTTTAATAAATGTATGAATTAATGATTAATCTGATCAATTTGTGAGTAATTAAAGTTAATTTTGCTGTGCCGGGCACGAGCTTCGGTACTCTGCTGAGGAGCCATCCACCCAATCATTCTTTTCCAATTTTGAGAATATATTTATATCAGCAAAATATCAAAATAGTTTTAAAGAAATATTAATTATCCAACAAATTTTCGTCTTCCCAATGATTGCCCCCATCCCCCCCATGTGCCCATCAGATATGCCAAATCTGCTCCGTGATATGAAAAAACCAAAAGAAATTAGATTTCGAATAGGAAATTAATATCGGATTCTAATTAGCAATAATTGAAAAGATTAATTAGGCTCGATGGCAGAATCGTAATTTTTGATTCAAAAATTTTAGAACTCGATTTCACTTTTTTGATAAATTTGAATATTTGATTGTACTTTTTGAAAATTTTAAGACTTAATTGCACTTTCGATAATTTTTAGGACTTCCAATGCACTTATTCAGAATATAATAGATCATGCGTGGGGAAGGAGTGGTGGCATGTGTTTAGGTTTTATTGATGAAGGGCATGAATCAAATCATTTTCTGAATCTTTTGATCCTCTTATTGATTGGGTGACCACGTTGAGTAATTAATAGTTGTTAATTAATTAATTGGTGATCACAATTAGTTTTTTTTTGGTTTTTTTGATTTAATGATGTCGGTATTTCGGATTTACACACTAGGTTGAATTAACTTTTCGATCCATTAAAGGCAAGCCATTAGCATCTATAATGGGAAAAATCATTTGGCGCTATTTATCCGACTTTATCCTATTTTGAATCGGAGGAAATCCTATCCGCTTTTATCACACCTCTCTCATTTGATATTTTTATCCGGGCTATATCCCATTATATATGACTTTATCCTATTTTTGGGTAGGAACCAAGCATATGATATGATAAATTTTACTATATCCCGGTTTTTATCTTACCTACCAAACGTAGCCATAATGCTTTCAAATCCCGAAGGAAGATCAAGTTCGATTCTTAAACGGCGTGCAGTTGAATTTGGACAAAAGGCATCGTACCGGAGACAGCCCTATCCAATAAGAAACTAATGCCCGCCTATCATCGGGCACCAAGGGTCATGAATCCTCTTGCTGCTTTTTTACCATTACTCGATCGCTCCGGCCGCGTGCCAATGTGGCGCCCCTAGAGGAGCATTCGCGAGGGAACCGCTTCCTTCCGGCACGACCAAAAAGAGGCGGTCCATCGGCCCCGGATCGGCACCCCTACGCTCCCTCCAAGAGACATCGAGTTAAAAATTCGCGAGTTCCCGTCAACTTGTCCGTATTTTCGATCCGGAGCACCCAAGTCTTTTCGGACCAAAAGTAGGTCAAATTAGAAAGCGACCCGGGATGGACCGGATGGGGTGGGGGTTTCCAATGGGAAGGAAGCTGCGCGGAAACATCCCGTCCTTTTTCATATGTTGACCCTCTCGTCGCTTTTTTGGTAAAGGCGCATCGTGGATTCCTGGGCGCCAGCAAGATGCGAACAATTGCGGAAAGGTCCTCGGCAGGTGAATTTCCTCCCAATTTACACCCCCCACCCCGGTCAACGACCGAGGCGGCCCCCGTCAACGACCGCCTCCCGCTTTTCCTCTCTCCCCCACGTCGTTAAAGCCGCACAGCATACGAACGATAATATTATATTTAAAGGCCGGTACCGCGAAAAAACCCTGAATTAATATAATAAATTCATTTCTAATTAATTTGTTTTATCACAAAAAGCTCCAGAGTAGTATATTTATGAAAAATTTATCCTCAATTAAATTATTTTACAAATTGATAAACGTGTGACAAATGTAGGAGTAAAACTCTAAATTGGTATATCCGCCAACTCTTACGTGTTATCCAACTCAGTAATTTGAAGGTAAAATTTAACGGAAATTAACAGAGGGTGAATTTATCAAATATGTACCTGGTTGAGGTTTTTAGTGATCAAAAAATTAATTCGGGATAAATTTGTTACGGATGTACTAATTTGAGATTGTTTCTAGATATTAAAGCTATTTTTAAATTCACCAAAGAGAAATAGTATGAATTTTACCCACCCATGGGTAGCTTAGTTGGTTAGGATGTACTTGGGATTGTGTGGTTTAATCCGGACACCTCGTTTATCAAAAAAAAATTATGAATTTTTTTATTATATTTATTTAAAATATTTCCAGTGGACAAAAAGTACGCCGTTGGTTCACTGGTTATTCTAATGGGAAGCTTCGCGGAAGCTGCAATGGAAGCCTCCATTTAACCCGGCCTCGCTTCCTCCTTTCCCCGAAGCCCCAGACCCACCACTTTCTCTCTCCTCCCCCTTCTTACTTTCTCTCTCTACGCATTCCCTCTCCGGCCGGCGCCGCCGCCGCCGCCGCCGTCCCCATGAAGCTCATCAAGATCAACCGGCTCAGCCCGAAGCGCCTCTTCGGGTCCAAGAAGGACCGGTCGGACCCGTCGTCGTTGTTCGGGTACGGCGCCACGACGTCGTCGTCGTCGTCGTCCTCCTGCTCCTCCTCGGCCGCGTCGTCCGTGCACAAGCGCGGCGGCGAGGAGTCCCGGACGCCCACCAGCGTGCTACCCCCGCAGCTCTCGGGCGAGTGGTCCGACGCGGCGTCGTCGTCGGACATGAACTGCGAGCTCGTCCGGGCGTTCACCTACATCGACGGCGACAAGGACGGGGTCCTCTCGCGGGCCGACCTGGAGGCCCTGCTGAGCCGGCTCGGGGCCGAGCCGCTGAGCGCGGACGAGAAGGCGCTGATGCTGAGGGAGGTCGGGTGCGCCGACGACGGCGCCGGCGCCGTCGCCGCCGGGGTGAGCATAGACGACCTGGTGAGCCGGGTCGGCTCGGCGGGCGGGGACCCGGACTGCGACGCCGAGATGCGGCGGACGTTCGAGTTCTTCGACAGGAACGGCGACGGGAGGATCACGGCGGAGGAGCTGCTGGGGGCGTTCGTGGCGATGGGGGACGGGCGGTGCACGCTGGAGGAGTGCCGCCGCATGATCGCGGAGGTGGACAGGAACGGGGACGGGTTCGTGTGCTTCCAGGACTTCAGCCGTATGATGGAGCTGCAGATCTGACCGTCGTAGTCACGATAAGGGCAAAAACGAACGACGTGATTATGTGATTGGATCCACAGTGCTTCTGATGCTTAAAATTCAGTCTTATTATTCATTTTTTTCGAAGATTTTTTTTCCGCTTTTTTCTGTTTGTTTTTTTGTCTTTATTGGAACCCATCGGACAGCTCAGATCAATTGATCTTCAAATACGAAGATGCATTTCGGTTTCTTTGATTAACCGTAAATATACCAAAAAAGTCATAAATATATTATATCGGTATCAATTCATTTATAAAATTTTTAATTCAATCAATTTAGTTTTAAATATTTTGTATTTATGCGAATATAGCTCATCCATGATCAATTTTGATTAAAAATCATTGATATAGATATCGCCCATTCTAAATGGTATGACTCTTGCCTAGGCCATTGCTGGTTGCGGGTGAGAGTTGCCTCGCCCAAGCTACAAGGGTCGAGCCCGTCGAGCCCTTGCCAGAGGCTCCGAGGGTTGAGCTATCACCAGATCTGGTGAGGGTAATCCTCACCTAGGCAAGGGTGGCCTGCGATGCGATGGCCGTGACCCTCTGGCCACAATGAAAAAATAAAATAAAAAGTAATAAAAAATTCAGAAAAATGTTTAAAATTGTAAAATTTATTCATATTAACGTCGGTCGTGCCACGTAGGGGCGATCAACGACAGTCGGTGTTCATGTCAGTGAGAAAAAAATGTTTAGGATTAAATTAGTCAAATTAAAAGATTTATAACCGAATTGATATGCAATAGATTTATGACTTTTTTAATACTTTTCCCGTGAAAAACCTCGAATGAGAAAAATAAATTAGCCCAAAATTAAGCCGAGTAATGTTCGATATTAGTTCTCTTTCAAATTGGATTTGTATCCGCCGTGAGCATCATCCTTTGACATTCGCGAAACTCAAAGTGGGAGCGGCGAATTTGGGCAATACTCTCAACTGGAAATAGACTTGCACCGCAAAAAAAACGGTGAATTTGGGCGATACCGTCGAGTAAAACTTGATAAGCGGTGGTGTGATCGAATGACCGATGAACCAAAGCATAGCATGTTTAGCCCTTCCGGTAGTGGTTGCACCGTTTCCTTCTCCAACGAGGTGATCCTTAAGTAGCGTCTTATCAAGTGCTATTAATCTCGCAAAATCCGAACTCAGAAAATCATGTTTCGACGGATCCTTCCCTCGACCTGTGCACCTACACCGTCGGCCTCGACGGAACCCGTGTCGGGCGTCGTTTAGTTAGTTAAAAACCCACCTCTATCGCTTGCCCTTCGCACTTAGACTAGTCATGATATCCCGGTAGGCCGAGAGCAAATGGTTTCCACGTATCTTCCCTCTTTTTACGTGGGGATTGGTTAGACTTGGTAACCCGTGTTCTCTCGGAGTTCAGATGGAGTTTGGAATTTGATTCCGCGCACCTGCCGTGCGTGAACATTCCATATTTTTGTTCCCTCGAAAGTTCCATGCAACTTCTTCACCTTCGCGGCATGTTCTCCATCGTGGGATTAGGTCTCACCAGAAATGATTGCATCATGGAGCGCCATTTCATTAGGTGCTTTTAGGGGCATTTCTGCCGTTTGGTGTAACATTCGTGTCCGATGAATGATGTGGTTACACATAAGACTAGTTTGAAAACCATAGCGCCGCGAGTACTCGTAGAAAGGGAGAGAGAGCATAGTAATAACGCGAATACGTTAGTAAAGCCCCTGAACATTTGCCCGTCGTTCCAAAGTCATGCATCGCGATGCGTTTCGTCACCGAAACCCTCCAGAGAATTGTCATGTACTGTGGCCTTACGACGCACCGTCCGGTAATTTCAAGAGTTATTATATCAATGTCCCGAGCACCTTTCTTTAGTAATTTCAATTTCGAAAGTGCTCAGGAGTTATATCACCGTCTAGTAATTTCAAGAGTTATACCTTCGTCCTGTAAGAATGTGCAAGCTTCGCCGTGGCCGAGAAGCGAAGATCGTCTTGCAGGACAATCAAGCGTGTTGTAAGGTTATTTCATAATATTTTGTGTTGAAAGTTTTGGCCGATGAGATATGACCAACAGCTCGGCAGTCGTACAGATACAGCTAACTCAGACAGATGTCGACAAAAAATTCCGTGCATAAGAGGCCATGACAAAAGGAAAAGACGGAAGGGAAACGATGGACTCGATCCATTCCATCGTCGAGAACGATTCAGCATGCGAGCGGCTCAAGATGGGCAGTTTCTTCGAAGCTCGCCAGCAGCAGCTGCGTACAAAACGTGTTTTGTCGTGCGGCATACAAGGCTTTTCACTCAAATAGTAAAGGTCAAATCAACCCCCGGAGGCTATTGAACTGTAGAGGCGCAGCTGTGACGCCGCTTGTTGAATATGAGAAAACGCGACGCAAATACAACACTCCCAAAATCTCACTTTCACCATTATAATATTTTCCTCACACCACATACAACACTCGGAGCAAACTTAACTCCTACAATACTCAGAGTGCACCGACTCCTACAAACACTCGACTCTTTTTATTTTTCTCTCGGTCTCGGAGGTACAACCCGCTCACACAGAGCAACTCTCTCAATCTCGAGACTTTCTCTGGCCTCTCTACCTTCCTCTCATCTCTCTACTCGGACTCCTTACACCTACAGGAGGAGCAAGTTGCTCCTATTTATAGGACGGAAGGTCGGCGCATTCACCGACTTTGTTGGCTTTCTTCAAATATTCTACAAATTTCTTCCTGTAACAGCTTGGCAACTAGATTTCTTTGGAGAAGTGGAAGGGAGAGAGAGTGGCGGCGCTCTCTTCAACAGAGGCGGCGCTGAAGATGAAATCTAGCAGATAATAATCAGTACAGGAAGCAAAGGATACATGTCAAGAAAAGATATAACGGAGAAAGTGAAAGTGGCCATGGACTCCATGATTCAGGCAAAAAGAAAAGGATAGAGTTGAGGATGATGTTGGATTTCGAGAACGTTGATCGAGATGTGGTATCTTTGTGCCGTTCATGGAGTGGCTTCGGATGAAGGAGACGGAGGGAAAGAGCAGTATGGAGTCGAATCACGTTCGCTTTGGCTCCAGCTGCTCCTACTACTAGCACTAGGATCCTGCCCGAGCAACTGGCTTTCGAGCATTCTAATTACTTGAGACATCTCGGGTCGGACCGATGGATCGTTGTGTGTGCACAACCATGCCAACCGGACTAGTCCCACTGCTTCCTCTTCCACGTAGTTCCCCCGCAATTCGGGATCGATCAACATTTTCAACTCGTTCTTAATAATACATCTGTCTATCCGATCTTCCGGAACGATATGTTCGCCAAACGCCAGCGGAAAAACGTTCCCAGTCGCCTGTCCGGAGACGAGCACGAGAAGCGTTCTTCCAAAGGCGAAAATGTCGTTCTTCAGTGTGCACTTTCCTGTGGACCAGTACTCTGGGGCAATGAACCCAATCACGCCGCGGATGTGGTTGTCAACGTAAACATCATCATAGCAATGATAGGTTTGAGAACCGGAGCTGGAAGCAACTGAATCTTCCACCTGGGATGTTATAGCCCCCTCCCTTACATTTCTCTTGTGCATGATCACGGCACAGCAGAAACCCGCTATCACCGCCTCCAATTGCGCGTTCAGCAATATACTATGTGGGCAAATGTGGCGGTGCATGATCCTGACATCACCTTGATTGTGCAGGTGCGCTAGACCTCTGGCTGCTCCCAAGGCTATACGCTTGCGAGTTGTCCAATTGAGAGGTCCGGTTGACCGTTCCGGTCGCTTCCCAAGATTAGAAGTGAGGTTGTTGTGGATCATCAAGGGATAGACTAGTAAAAGCTCTCCCTTTGTCCTGCAAAATCCCCTCAGGCTTAGCACGTTTGGGTGTGTCGCAACTGAGCTTGCCACTTGCATTTCCCTTTCGAAGATCTCTTCCCTTTCTCGATCGATAGTGATTGCTCGTTTGACTACCACTAGAGAACCATCGGCTAAGCGTCCTCGATAAACCGTGCCGAAATCGCCTTCACCCACGATGTTGCCATGGCTAAAGTGGTTTGTCGCATCTCGCAGCTCCTTTAGAGAGAAGCTTTTAGGAGGTGCTGGATCCTCTTCATCGGAACTGGAGAAACTGAAGGTTCGGAGATTGAACACCATGCTCAAATGCTTATATACTTTGTCACACCCCAAATCCTATAGGTATAGGGACAATGACACGGCCATCCATTCGAAGGATGCAACCTCAAACACAACCAAAGATCCAACTCCCAAAAGTCCCCGTCGATATCGCTCTCGCTCTATTGACCGCTAATTGAGGAACCTGAAAAGGTTGGAAAGGAATGAGGCGAGTAACCGCAGTTCAGTGAGTACTGTGTATCTCTTTTAAATAGATTGAGCACCCACTATACATAAGTACAAAACTGTATCAAACTCTTATAATCCAAACCCAAGATATAGCACATGCGCACGCAAGCACACATGCACATATATATACACACACAAATCAAGAATGAGTTGTTTAATTTCCACAAAACTTTCTACATATCAGAAATACTCATTATTCTCAAATACCGTATTTCATGTACGTACAATACCAAAGGCAGGTTATATCTACAAAACTTTGTACGTATCAAAAGTACTCTTTCGATCCATAATCACAAATTAAACATTAATGGTCAAGTCCATTGATCAATCTCAAATCACAAATCAATAATCAATTCCACGATGCTCAAATATCCAACTCAAGGCTCTAGAGGTGGTTCCTACAAAATTTACGTTATCATGTAACACTTAGTTCTTGACCAACTTAGTTCTTGACCAGTATATGTCTACAGTACAAGGTTTTAGAAGGGGCTTCCACGAGACTCACATTACCGTGTAACACTTAGCCCTAGACCAACACATATCAACAGTACAAGACCCTAGAGGTGGTTCCCATAAGACTCCCATCACCATGTAGCACTTAGTCATTGACAAGTATGTATCACAATTGGTTTAAAAAACCAAAGCGTATAACCTTTCACAAATCAATTCTTTCCACCAAACCAATCTAGAATTTGTATCGTAAATTGGTTTCACAAATCAAAACACATAATCTTTCGCAATTCATCAAACATAATACATTTCACAAGACATATCTCACATCATTTCGGAATCCATTTTATAAACTCATAACATTTCGAAAAGCCTTTCATAAAACGAATCATTATAGAATTCATTTCATAAACCGGTCTGCAACGCGATACATGCATATGAGCAATAAATGTCCGATTTATAACTCTAATTTATAACTCATAACACATCACTTTCGAAATAAGAGGTCACAAACTTAAAGAAGAAATAGCACAACTCACCTGAGAATGTCCAAAAACCAAACAATGAAGCTCACTTGTACTGACGATATCGTAATTCTATCAATAAAACAAGAATTAACATCAAAATCAAGTCAAACACAACCTCAACTACGAAATGGCTATGCTAAGCTTTATCGCTAGCAAAACGACTCTCGTGCGTCAACAAATTGCTCACTAGAAGCGATTATTCAAAGCCGTCCACAACCTGGAGCTCGCGTGTTGAACTTGATCGAGCCACAACTCTCTCCACCGAACTCCGTTTCAAGCAAACTTACATTCAAAAGAAAGGCCTTTCGAAGTACTAGAAGACTCATAATTGGCTGATCCATAGTCGGGCCGAAAACAGACAAAAATCGGCATGAAAAGCTGCTGGTCGTTACTGTTTATTACGAGCGTCCAACTTCGAAAATTCCTTTAGGACAAAACGTAAACTCAAATCGAGTTCCGTAAGATAACACAGCTTCACAATACCCTAAACTATCATTTCCCAGTATTTTCTCAGCTCAACAACTCTTTGATTGCACCTCGCAACTTAAATTTCACTTAATTTCGAATTTGAGTTCCAATTCCAAAAACTATTTTGATTAGATGAATAAAGGGTTTGAACCTTTACCGGATGTTGCGAATCAAAGTAAATCCGGCTTTGCGAGGCCTTTGTGACGGGTACGCGCAAACCTTTCTTCTCTTTTGTCTTTTCCCTTTCTTCCTCTCCCTTTCTATCTTTTTCTTCTTTGACTTTTCAACCCTTTTTTTTTCAGCAGTTTTTGATGCACAAACTCTACGCGAAATGGAACCCGAGCAAAAAGGAACAGCAAGGGGAAGCAAGGTTACCTTCCGACTAGTGGCTCCCGCCGCTTGTGGGTCAGCTGAGATTGAACGTCGACGCTTCTTGGTGCAGCGATTCCCGAGTGGGTTCAGTAGCTGGGTTTGTAGAGACGCTCACGGGCTCTTCGTGGCCGGCTTCACCAAGAAAATCCATGCTCCATCGGCCCTCGTAGCTGAAACCCTAGCATTGAGGGAGGGCATCTCGTTCTTGAGGGAGAAATTGGATAGCAAGGTACAGGTACGGAAACTGATCAGCCAGAACTAGTTCCTATTCTTGACTCACCTGTGTACTTGGAAGTGATAGTTTGTCAACCATCCTCCAAGTCTCGGGCCAGGCCGAGAAAACATGGATAGCCCAGACAATTGTCGAGGAATGTTGTCAGCTCATGGCCCTATTACAGGGAGTGATTATAGCCCATTGCTCAAGGGATGCTAATCAGGTTGTGAATTGGGTGACCAAAGCTCATCGGAATGATTCTTTTAGCTTGAATTGGCTCACTAATTCTGAAATCAAAAATGCATTCTGGAATCAAGAATGTATTTTGGGATCAAGTATTTTTAACAAACGTATTTTTATTCCAGAATGTGAAAATTGCTCCAGAATGCATTCCGGAAATTTTTTAACAAACGCATTTCTATTCCGGAATCATTCTGGAACAGAATTTCTATTCCAGAATGGATTCCATGCTCGCCCTAAGTCCCCCATCCTCTATGTTCTTTATTATGTTTCGATTTTGAACCCTTTTGTGGTTTAAGTTCCGGTTATTAATGAAGTAATGCACTTTGGCGTCAATGCAAAGGGGCAGTATATGCGTGATAATTTCCTAGAATTCCTTTTATGCATCTTAATAACAAAACACAATGTTAGAATTTTAGAAAAATGTATTTTAGGCCAGATTTGAAATGGTCCGTCAAAGATAGAGAACGAGTCCAACATAAGTTTGACAGAAAGGAATGTTGGAGAAATGAACGACAATCATAATGAGATTTCTATATCAAAGTTGTATAACATTTGCAGAGTTAAATGTGAGACTCATGTAAACTACATCGTAAACTTTTATATCAGGACAATTTTGGCCTCACTTTTTCTTTTTAAAATGATATATCTAGCAATTCTATAACAAGGGGAAAGCTTTCTTTTTATTGAAAAAAGTACTAGATTTTGCTGCACAAGAAAGTGTTGCAAAGTCATTATGGAACTAAAATGTTAAATCAGATTAAGTAACCTTTAGGATCAGCATAGTCAATTTCGGCTCGGGAGATTTTCAACTCAGGAATTGATGGTCAACTGTTTAAAACTTCACAAATTGTGTGCTAATTGTTCTAGCTCAAGGCCGCTACTTTAGATAAAGGACACATATCTAGGTTAAATGCCTATACTTAACCGGTTTACTAGACTTTTGCACTCGTGCCCCTAAGTTATACAGGAAACGGATTGGGAAAATGACATAAATAGCCTTGAACTTTGGTCTAATATGCAAAGTCGTCCATAAACTTTTCATTTGTTCAACATGATTTATGAACTTTTGTTCAATGTGCAATGTTGTTTCTGAACTTTTAATTTATTTAATGTAGCTCCTAAACTTTGCTCCAATGTTTAAAATGTTCCATTAACTTTTAAATATTTTCATATAGTTCATGGACTACATTGAATAAATTAAAAGTTTAGGGAAGATATTGTACATTTGTTCAAACTTTAGGGACCCCATTGCACGGAGTAAAAGTTTAAGGATGACATTGCAAGTTGGACCAAAATTTAGTGATCAATTGTGCTATTATCCCATTATGAGACGAACTTGCGGCTGAGTAGACGTATAGATTGAGTTGATGGCATAAGATCTGGAAACAAAAAATTTCATCCATTGAGGGCCACTACGGAGGTCCTCAGCAAATACTAATTTCAAAGTCTCGTAAGGTGAAAGATCCAAGCGTTCGTACTGTCTTATGAAAATCGTAGACAGCCTCAACTCACTGCCACTGGAATAACCATTAACTAGCAAGTGAGGTGAAGACGGGCTTGTTTACTAGCATCGTCGTATGATTTGCTTCTCCGCTTCCTGCTTGATCCCCTCCTTGCATTTTTTCATCCACAAATACAGTCATGTCCAGTCACAAACTTAAACAACTTGAGAGCCGAGTCTCTCGAATTCCTTCCCCCGCCCCCACTAAGTGTGTACATTGTCCCTCGACATCAACAACACTGACAAGTCTCACTCTCGGTCGAGTTATCCTCCCTCGTTGTCAATCACGACGGATTCGCAAAAGTCGTCTTGCGGTCAAACTTGCATTGCCGGAAGTAAATGGAGAATAATTCAGTTATCATCGATGAAAAAACAGAAGAGCTAGCTGTCCAGGAGTACAGAGCACAGGGATCTAGTCAATTTATCCCCAAATTCACAAAAAAGTGGTTAAGTTTCGCTTAGATCCCTCACAACCATATGACATCGGGTAAAAATTTACTTGGCATATCGATCGATATACAAGTTGAGGACCCTGCACTTTGTAGAATTTGAGAATTGACTTACTGATATTTGGTGATACTTACAAGCTTAATTTTTATGAGTAGCTCAAAGTCTCTGCAGCAAAGTTTGACATTCATTCGCAGATACTCGATAGATTAAAACGTCGCCTTTTTTGATGTCTCTTGAATCATTACTATCAATTTGGCTCGGAAGATAGCAATCCTTACATGAAACACATAATACATGTTACAAAAGATTAGCAGAGACAGCGGAAGCGGAAGATGATGTTACATGAAAGAAGGTTGATCAAGATGTATTATCCCCATGCCTGTCGTAGAGCAATTTCGGACGAAGGAGAAGAAGGGAAAGAGTAGTAAGTGGTGGAATCACTGCTTTGACTCCGACTGTGCCAACCGCTAGGATCCTGCTCCTGCACAAGCAGTTCGTTTCCGAGCATTCTGACCACTTGAGACAGATGGGGTTGGACCAATGGATTAGTATCCGCACACAACAATGCCAATCGGACTAGTTGCTTTGCTTCTTCTTCCACATAGTTCCCCCACAAATTGGGATCAATCACTCTTTCGAACTTGTTCTCACTCATCATTCGGCTAATCCAATTTTCCAAGCTGAGATTTTCGTCTTCTAACAGACCAAACTCCATACTCTTCTGTCCACAGATAAGGTGGAGAAGAGTTTTGCCAAAGGCGAAAACATCGTTCTTTAGCGCGTGCCACTCAATAGTTCCCTCATCTGAATTCCTCTCGTTCTCACTGTCCAAATTTCCCGTCCCAGCCTTAGATAGAAAAGGTAGTAATATACTCGGCAGACTAAAGCGGCGATGGAGGACGCTAACATTACTTTGATTGTGCAGCTGGTGCGCAAGACCTCTTGCCGCTCCCAAGGCTATACGCTTGCGAGTCATCCAATCGAGAGGTCTTGGCGACCAGTCCGGTCTCTCTCTACGACAATAAGCACGGCTATAATGGATCATCAAGGGATAGACCAGGAAAAGCTCCTTTTTGGTCCTGCAAAAGCCCCACAGACGTGGCACGTTCGGGTGTGTCGGAACCGAGCTTGCGACTTGCACTTCTCTTTTGAAAGCCTCTTCCCTCTCATGACCAATGGTGATTGCCCTTTTCACTGCCACCAGAGAACCGTCCGCTAAGCGTCCCCAGTAAACCACGCCGAATCCACCTCCCGCAAAGTAGTTGTCGTGGCTAAAGTTCTGTGTTGCGGCTCGCAGCTCTTTTAGGGAGAAGCTCCTAGGACGTGTTCGATCATCTTCATCGGAATCGGTGAAACTGAAACTTCGTAGATTGAACACCATGTTCGAAAACTTCAGTTCTTCTTCAACACGAATGAGTCGTATGAGCCTGATGATTTCTCGTGGTAGTTGCTGATTGATTCCGGAGTTCCCTTTTACGGACCACCATAGAAAGACAGTCTTAGGATACTTAAGAAGTGGTTTTTGTTTTTTGGGCCAAATTGTCAAACATGGAGAAAAGGTTTTAAATTGGTTTAACATGGAAAAAATATGTCTCAAGTTTGAAAATGGGATGTGCGAACCTAATCCAGAAGACTTGGTCTCTAGGGGTAAAGTCCACGTTGAACTCTGACAATCTAACTTGGTGTTCGACTGAAGTTGGGACTTTTGTGTGGATGTCGGAATATCGTGCAAGAATCGCGAACAAACTTGTTGCCTAGTTGAGGTTGGCCACTTTCACGTTTTGTTGACACACTTACGTTCAATCTTTCCATCGGCATATGTTTCTGTCGTGTATGGACCTTTTGTGCAGTGGGGTGCCTGCTGCGGCTTCTAGATTGTGGCCGGCAACATTCGCGAATTACCTCCCGAAGAAATCGCAAGTGTTTTGAAGAGGAATAAATCTTATGGACGAAAAGCTACAAATCGTCCCCGAAAACAGAAGGTCATGCCCCTTTTTCTGATTTATGTCTATCAAAAATCATAAAGGGTTGATTCCCGCCACGTTACACTTTCAATTGAAAGAGGGTCACTAATTCCAACGAATAGGATTCGAGAATCTATTTATTAGATTGAGAGATTGTTTTCACGAGGAATTATGATGATTAAACACTGTGCAAGCTATTTAGTGTAATTGGGCACTGGAAAACACCAACAGTGTTTGTTAGTATTTGAGTGACTCTAATGTGTTTGTAATACTTATTATATCGCTCGATCTATAGTGGAATTTGTGTTGCTCTCTCTGTAGGTTATGTCATATCGATCGAATCACGTAAATCCGGTATCCGAATTATTTCCTTGTTCCGTTTAGTATATTGTTACAAAGTTAGAAGAGATCTTACAAACAGAAAAGGTAGAGAGTATATAAGTTTTCTTAAATGAGGTATCAATAGAAGGAGAAAGCCATTAGTTGGACGAAAAACGTAAAAAAAAAAAAGTGTCCATATCATTAAAAATTCTAAACCGGTATCTCACGACGCATTAATAAAAAATTTAATTTTTGTCTCATTAAAAATCCCAATTGCATTAAAAAAAAGGGAGAAAGTCCTTATGATACTTGGAGACTATATTCTGAGTCTCTGGTGCTGACCTTGAATAAGTAAAGGAAAGAAAGACATCCATTTTTATCTAATGTGAAGTGAAGGTATCCAAGTCAGAACTATATCCTTAAAAAAAATGGAAAGCATCATATCCTGGTCTAACAAAACGGAAATGTATATTATAGTTGCATGGTCTTGAAAATTGACGTATTGGAATTTTCTTTGGTGACATAGTGTTCATACAATACATGTTGTATAAAACAAACATATGTCAATATACATAATAATAACAATCAGACATAAAAGCAAGTAATATTGATCTATCAAACTATGTCTTGTTTATTTCAATGTTTTTGTTGTTTAGTTTTCAATAAATACACAAATAGCAATATTCCGAATTGAAATCCTTTCATCTTGTTTCAATAGTATGTAGCCAATTGTCTGGTATGATTAAGATATGTTTCGTGCTTTGATGTAACAACAATTTTCTCAAGGCTTTTGAGTGTCGGAATGATTAAGATAATGCAAGTAATAATTGGATCGATAAGGATTTCTAAATAATTCTTTTTATGAGGAAAAATGGGGGAGACGTAACTATTTCGCGATATAAAAATTTCGATGTGACAACATAAATACATAACCACATTAATTACATACTTTGGCTACAAATTCTGTTACTTTTGTAATTCTTATTAATCATATGGCTAAAGAAGCATGACTTTATTCAATTATTTGGAAATATACAATTTCTTCGTGGTGAAATCATGCTTGTGCGTGATGGGATTTACCTTAAACAGAATTGGAATAATCACACAGATAATAGAAAAATTGACAAACGAGTTTACCTAAGTTCATTTCAGAATAGGGCTACGTCTTGCAAAGGAATTCCACTATGATATTTAGGTTTTACAATCACAACCACTTGTTACAATGATCTCTTATATGAGTACAATATATATATATATATATATATATATATATATAAAACTTAAAATGGGCTCAAAGCACAAGCCTATTTGAATCCCTTTGATCCCACAACAAACAGTTCAGCAAATCCGATGTTGTTTTGGGGGTGTTGTCCTCGAGCCCCCGTCCGCTCACCAGGGAGCGAAACCCCCGCCTATTGTCCGGGCAGCGGGACTCCCGACATTCTATGCGTAGGGGTCACATGCCGTCGGTTCATACTTCGATTTTCTCAAACTCACATGAGTATGCCTGCTATGAGAAATAAGGGTATTCGAAGTTTTTGCCAACTCCAACAGTGCGTGCATACAGTAACAGATAAATTCATGACGAGAAGAGGTAGATGTGATCCTACGCAATTTATATAACTCTGATTTCATCATTGGTAGCAATACTAGTACATATGACCAGTCCTTAAGTACGCGTTACGATTGGCGACTTCTTTTTATTTCTTATGCAACACGATCAATTAATGACAAAATTCATACCATCAATTGGTTGTAGAAATAAAATATTGGACATTGTTTCCCTTTTTTTTACAACCATCATGCACACGTTTCTAGAGAGCAAGAATTAAATAAACAAGTTTCTAATATTTGAATGCCAGAAGAAGTAGAAGAAGAAGAATAACTATCCAAAATTGAGAAATAAAATAAAGAAAAAGCATTTAGATATAATACAAGGTTTAGAGCACGATATACAAAAGTGTATCTCCACACCAGCTACCTCCAAAAAACAACTATACCAAAAACATGTACAACTTGGGCAAAGCCAATACCAAAATAATATAGCCCTAAAATCCCGTGTCGAGGGGCTCCACCCAAGCATCGCGGGATAAGGAAGCCAGAATATCAAAGGAAAGAAGTGGCACACCATGACCGAGTGATCGATACTCGTCTCACTATATGGGGTCGGGTCGAACACCAAGTATACACATTTTATAAACATCGCTTTCGCTAAAACAATTTAAGAAAGCTTATGGAGCCAAAACGCATTTGTTGCAATAAATCCATGTAGTTCACAACATTGCAGTTCAACATAAAGTACAAAAAAAGGATGTCAACGTTCAAGTCCCACCGACTAATTTCTCATCCTTTGTCACACCCTATTACCGTGTGTTATCCCTGTGGCAAGGCTCCCAACCAAGTCTCCCCTGGTGGAGGTCATCCCTATGTGTAGTCTGTGCACTTTAATTGGACTTCATTTGTTTCACCGGAAACTAGTGATTTGAAAAATATTTTCCTCAAAATGATGACTTATATCGCTTGAAATAATTAGTTAATAAAAAATATTTCCATTATTAATAATAATTTATGTCTCAATATTTTCGCGGACAATAAAAGAAATTATCGTTCATTCATTTTTATGAGCGATATAAGTAGTTATTTTTGAAAAAAAATATTTTCAAATCATTTATTTTTCTCGAAATAAGTGGAGCCGTAATGTCCAAATCAACTTTGCTTGATCTCTCCAGAACATTTCTATTGGCGGTCAATAAGCGAGAGGAAAGGCTCGATCGCATCTCTGGTTTTGAACCCTTGGTCAAAGCGATCGGCCTTGTCCTTTTCTTATACAAGAGTACTCTTTGCAAATCTGCTTAGCCGATTAAAACGAGCCGGATACTCAATTAAAAAAAACAGGCTCTCTTGTCTCTAATTTTTCTCATCTTTGGGCGTCTCGTTTTACACATTGAATCGCAAGCTTTACTAGATTCCGTGTTAATTGACAACAAAGTGAACCACGAGACAAACTTGTGGCTTAATAATCCGACAGGTATTGTTAACCGGATAGGGTCTAGGCGCGAAAGTTTTGTCCATAAGGGGCGACGATGGAGGTCTTCTGCCAACGTTAGCGACAGATAACAAGAGGGAAGACCGAGGAAAACGACGGATTTGAACGAGTCCATCACCTAGAAGAATTCAATTCCAGAAGAAGTAGATGATCGACAGTTATCTTTGAAACTGATCTCCATTTACAATTGTCAAAGTTCAACATTCATTCACCATTGGCCACCGGAGAAAACGTGACTTCTTCAACATTCTTTTTCGTTTGGTGGACCTTTTTTAGGCTCCATTCGTTTCGCGGAAAATGTTAGGTTTTTGAAAAATCTTTTCCAGAAAGCCGTTTACTTTGGAAAATGACATAATTTTCCGATATTAGGCTGAAATCTAAAAATGTCTTGAAAAACATTTTCCGTTGTTCAGTATGGAAAATATTTTACTCTTTGTAATACTTTTAATAAATTTTTATTTTTATTTTATTTTTCTTCTTTTTCATTCTTCTTTTTCTCCGGCCGGTCACCGGCCACAGGCAAGCTCAAGCCTCGCCTGATCCGGCGAGGCCGAGCTCTCCCAAGGTAGCCAGATGTCGGCAAGACTTTGGCGACCTCGGGTGAGGCTCGAGCGGTGCCTAGCTCGTTGGATCTGATGAGACTCGAGCTCGTCGGCGAGGTGAAGCCTCCCCACAAGCCGGCGCTTGACCTCACCAGGCTCGCCGGCCTGTGGCGAGGCTCGAGCTCGCCTGTGGTCGACAACCGATCGTAGAAGAAGATAGAAGAGAGAAAGAAGAAGAAAAAATAAAAAATAAAGAAAAAAAATAAAGAATATAAATATAAATATAAAGGATAATTAAAAAAATAAAAAATATAATTTTTTAAAAAGAAAATAAAAATAATTATAATGAATGATGAAAGAATGATGAGGGAAAATGCTTTCCTCTTTTCAAAAAGTGAAAAACAGTTTCCTCACTTTTGAAGGGAAAATGTTTTTGGCGGTTAGTTTATTTTTTGCCCTCCGAACATCGGAAGACCCGGAAAACCTGGCAAACATTTTCCATGAAATGAACGGAGCCTTAATCTCTCTTTGATTTCTGGCTATCGCTCCTGTGATAAACTAGGACAAGTGATCCTTATACGAAGCACACGATGTGTGGAAGACCTTTGGGTACTCTAGCTGTGATATGAACCATTCAAACTTTGCATAGATCCTAATGAGCTCCAAATGTTGCCTTTTTCTGAAATGGATGGACTGAAAAATTTGCTCCAAGAACCACCCACCTAGGTGGTGATGCTGGAGCGCGCACTCTTCCTCTCGCAAAAGGTTGAGTGTTCGAATCTCGGGCGCTGCAAGGTGACTTAACCGGTGGCACGTGTGTGGTGGCTAGCACGTGTCGCTCCCAGGGTGTACTCCCCGGTTGTCGGCCGTGCGGAAGTTTCCTGGGTTATAAAAAAAAAAAATATTTATCCAAGAGGATGCAGTAGTGGCTCAACTGAGATGTACTAAAGAAGGATCTTATAAATGGAAATGGAAATGAACATATATGAACTTAGGCACAAGAGGTAGAAGACGAACTTCATGTTGAAAGTAAAAAAACAGACACTGATCAAGATGTAGTATCGCTAGTGCCGGTCATCGAGCAATTTCCAATGAAGGAGAAGGAGGGAAAGAGTGGTAAGGAGTCGAATCACACTCGCTTCGGCTTCAAGTACTCCCACTGCTGTGATCGTGCCCAAGCAATTGGCTTTCGAGCGTTCTAACCACTTCAGACATCTCCGGTCGGGCTGTTGGATCGCCATGTGCGCACAACAATGCCAGTCGGACAACCTGCTCTGCTTCTTCTTCCACATAGTTCCTCTGCAAATTGGGATCGATCAATCTTCCCAACTCGTTCTTGTTCATTAATCCATCAATCCATTCCGCCAAACTGAGATTTTCATCATTCGCCAACGCATTAAGTTTTGCAGATGGCTGTCCAGAGATGAGCTCAAGAAGCACTTTCCCAAAGGCGTGAACATCATTCCTCGGTGTGCACTTTCCTGTGTGCAGGTACTCGGGGGCAATAAGCTCAACTCTTCCGGCCTGATAGGTGGTGTCAACATAAACATCTTCGTAGAGATTATCTGTTGGAGAAGCGGAATCAGAATCAGCTGAATCTTCTCCTTGGGATGAGGATGAGACTCTCACGGGGTGCTCGAGTCTGGGCCATTGAATAGTCCCTTCCTTCGCATTTCCGTCGTGCATGATAAGGGCACGCCAAAAGTTTCCTATCACGGCCTCAAATTGGTCATTCAGGTATATACTTGACGTGCAAATGTCGCGGTGCATGATCTTGACATTGCCTTGATTATGTAAGTGTGCAAGACCTCTAGCTGCTCCCAGGGCTATGCGCATGCGAGTCGTCCAACCGAGAGGTTGGGTGGACCCATCCGGTCCATGTTGAAGATGATATCTTAGGCTCCTGTTGATCATAAAGGGATAGACCAGAAAAAGCTCTTCCTTGGTCCTGCAAAAGCCCCTCAGGCGTAGCACATTCGAGTGCGCTGAAACTGAGCTTCCCACTTGAACTTCTGTTTCGAACTGCTCTTTGCTAAATTCAAAGACAGTGCTTGCTCTTTTTACCGCTTTTACCGCCACTGGAGAACCATCGGCTAAGTGGCCCCGGTAAAGCGTGCCGAATACACATTGGCAGAAGAAGTTGTCTTGGCTAAAGTTGCGTGTGGCGACTCGGAGCTCCTTTAGAGAGAAGCTTTTAGGAGGTGGTGGGGGAACATCCTCAGCGGAATCGGCGAAACTGTCGGATCGGAGATCGAACACCATGTTCAAGAAATCCCAAATCCTCTTTAACACTAATTGGAGGGTACCGATTGGTTCCCAAAGCCGCTCGAAGAAACGCTTAGGAGTGAAAAGATAGCTCTGTGATCGATTGGCATAGCAACTCGTCCACCATCTTAGCCTTTTTATACACGCGCCGGAAGCGAACACCGTGTGAGAAATAAATGATTTCAAATTGGAGAGAGAGTGACGGATCAAAAGAAGACTTGATCAAACCAGAGGAAGATTTCTTTTCTTTTGATTTTTCCCTTTTTGACGTACGGATCAAACCAGAGGAACCTTCCAATGAAATTGCAATTAGCACGATTGGTCCTTATTGATTCCTCTGATGATGAGCGTGAGAGTAACGCTCTATCTGCGCATTGAAAATTTCATGGAAGAGACCTAACTAGTCTTTTCTTTTATTAAAACTTGGGAGCATAATAAATATGAAGAAATACGCTCTAAATCCGTTAGATAGTCCGTCAATAATCTTTTTTTGGGCAACTATGGCGGTTGAGCTTCGCACCATCACAAGAAGATGGGGTTCAATTAGTGTGATAGATTAAGAATAAAACGCGCAAAAAATATTCTTTGAAAATTTGCTTAACTGATTAAAACGAGCTGCATACTCAGTAACAACGACCTCTCTTACTTTTAGTTTCTCTCTTTAAGCATCTTATTTTATATAATTGGATTACAAGATTTATTAGATTCCACATTAATTCACAACAAATTGTATGATGATACAAGCATATGGATTAATAATCCTACATATATAGTTGACTGGAGAGCGTCCAGACACAAAAATTTCATACATAAAGGGCCACGACAGCAGTCTTCTGCCAATATTAAAGACAAACAACTAAAAGGAAGACCGAGGAAGAAGATGGATTTGAACGAGTCCATCACCAAGAAGGATTGCACATCGAGTGAATGAAGAAGAACCAGATGATCGATGGACAGTTTCTTTGAAACTTACTTCCCTAGAAAATGGTGCGTACCGTGAGGATATGGCGGAGTCCGTCACGTACTAACTTATTAAAAGAGAACAAAAAAGTCAGCTCATCCCGTAATTGAGGTCTTTGACTCACGAATGATAATTATGTCCCTAGAGTGATAAGAGGACCTCCTACTTGTTTATGAACCAAGGAATTGAGGAGAAAAATTCAATGGTTTTCTATTCTGCGACCTACAAATTTGTTAGCACTCCACTCTATTCCATGTTCCCGATGAATCATCATCGGGCTTTATCGGGGTGCATGTGCATTAGCGCACCTGAACCTGTAGTTAGATGGATTCCGCATGGAAAGAGTATCGAATCGATTAACTTTGCCCAGTGCTCAAGCCACCAATTGGCCCGGCGCTAGCCATTTGAGGATTAGTTGCATACATAAGAGCCTTAAAGCTCGAGTTACCCACACCGTGGAATTTCACTCGAGCTATTTCCCCCTGGTAAGTCGAACTATATTCATCAGTGTTCCTTGATCCAGGCGCATTGTTTTAAGGATTTGGACTTATTCCTAGACTTTGAATGGGAATACCGACATTAAACCTCCCAGGATCTTCAACTGTGGGTGAAGTTTCTAAAGCATTCGCTCTAATGTTGGATGTGTTATCATTCACAACTAGGCGGTACAAGCCAGGAGATAAATCACTTCCCTTGGAGTTAGGATCAAGAGCATCAACTCCTCTGTCATTTCAGGAACTGCTCAAGAAATCGAGTAATCTTATGTGTAGGGAAAAACTTAATCCCGATCGTCTCGTCCGAAACATATTCGGAACGAATTCGATCAATGCGGAAAACGTGCCCGAGGACAATTAACTTGTATCACCGATCGTACAGGCATATCACACAACGAACATACCCGGTATTGTCACAGATTAAGTGCCACCTTGCGCTTGAGAGTTCTTCGATCGTATTTCGTATTCGTATTCGTTCTGAAGAAAAATAGAGAAGACAACGTATTCGAAGGAGTGTATTGCATATGAAAAATCACGTCTGTTTTTCAAGAGGTGCCTTCTTTTATAGATAGGCAAATAACTACCTCGTGGGCTCTTGTGGCTCACGGGCCAAGTTTGGCCCATCTTAGGCGGTCCACCCATTATGTCTTTCATTATGAAATTGCTGTCGGGAGGTCCATCTTGTACACACTGTTTTTGTTTACTGGTGCTGCGATCGCTTCTGGGTGGTGTGAACGAAATGAGAATCGGTATATACTATGGGCTGATGCCTATTGTGGGGCTCACTCTAAAGTCTTCCCCTGATTTTTTTGAATAGCTTTGTGGAGAGAGAACGAGGGTTTTGATTGCCTTGAAGCTTCCATATTTTTTCCGCGAGAAATAAGTTATGCCCCTGTTCTACTAACCTTTTAAAGCTGCTTGCAATGCTCCAAAGGGATGATATGTGCTGACGTATGGCTAGAACATCGATCAAGTGCCTTAAACATGAAGGGAATGCACAATCGCACAATTGAGCGGGTCATTAAAACCTCTCATGACTGCACGATCCGTTTGCACGATACTACATTCAGCACAAGTCTCCTCATTCCCCAACTCGCTAACATTTAGTGAGAGCTTAAGAGAGGTAGATTTGAGGAATCGAACTACGCACTTCTTGATCATCCGAATGAGGTTAAAGCTGCAAATGTCGTTGCTCTTGTCGTTGCCTCCCCACGAAACGGTGCTAATCAAGTTAATTTAGAAGGAAAGGAAGATTCCTTGGGTTGAAAGTTTGCCCAGAAGTAGTTGAATTCCACCAGGCAGGCGTGAAGTGTGGAGAGGAAAGTACATTACCCAAACTTAACGTCCCAACTGGAGCCTACGAGAAGTTGATGTGCAATCTTGTCTGCCGAAAAACTTCTAGGAAGCTTCATGAGTTTACCTCACAGGAAAGAAAGTCAAAACCAACTAGTCCAACCATATCCTCCTCTGGAAGCAGAGGAACAGATGTGGAAAATGCAGGCAGAGAATGAAAGTGCCAACAACTGGGATTTTCTTTTTATACGTTAGGATTGATGTGCACAAGGACGCGGGTGCGACTGATCTTAGCCATGCCTTTGAAGAAGCGCGTAATTTTCGCAAGAACAATAGAACTTTCTTAACAAACTTAAACCGTAAAATATGAGATTTGACTAAGTCAAGGGTGGAAAAGCGAAAAAAGAAAAGAAAAGAGGAGAGAAAAGCATTGAAAAGTCAACAAAACAGGGAAAGGGACGCTCGGCAGAATAAAGCAGAGAGACTGAGCGTTGGAAAAAATATGCTCCTTCGGACAGTAGAAGAAAAGAAACTTCAACTTAAAACGGGATCAACAACGAAGTTAGACTTTAAGGTGTGATATCACTTTCTTTAAAGAATTATTTGCCTTACGAAGTTGATAATGGTCACCGGCAAATTTCCTCCACAATACAATAAAGTCTCGATTGAGACTACCAAATAGTAATTTCGGTGTATCTCCAATATCTCTCTAGAAAAATAATTAGAAAAAATGGCTGCAATTTTTCGAAATAAAAAAGTATCTACAAATTTGAATGAAGAGACTTAATATTCAACCATGTAAAAACTGACTCACTAATCATATATTTTCGAACAAATGCGTCCCTTCATCAAAAAGATGTATAGTGAATTGGTACGAAATCAAAACTGAAGTTGAAAAAACGATATATGTAAATTCGGAATAAAATAATAATAAAATAAAATACTAATATTTTTTAATTATTATTATTTTTTAATCATTTTTATTAATCCGAATTTTATAAATTCTGAAAAATAATCTATGAACAAATACAACCTTTCAACGTTGAAGGAGTTATGTCCGAAAAGACATAATCTTCCAAAGGTAAAGTAGTTATGTCCGAAGGAACACAATTCTTCCAAAGGTTGTAAGAACGCCTAATAACTGTTAGGCTAAATAATAAATTTCGAAATTAATTAATAAAAAAATAACCGCAACTCTATTGCGAATAGTCACACTGTTTCAATAGGATAAAATTGTTATTTTATAATAATAAATTCGAAATTTAATAAATAAAAATAATAGACGAGGATTAGTGCTAATTATCATCCGCGAGCGCGCTAAGCGCTAAGTGCGCTTAAGAATCGCGCCAAAATCGTGCACCCGCACGCGGGAATTGAGAAGTCTAGTTCACACCCCATTGTCTTTACTTTAACAAGGAAGAAGATACTCACACGTACAAAGTGGTCCACCTTCTCAAAACTTTCCTATGTGGGATAAAGGAAAAAGAATTGTTTTGTTTGTTTTACAAACAAACAACCAACGCCGAGAGCTCTAGTGCACACAAAAAAAGAAAGGGAAAGGGGGGAGAAAGAAAGAAAAGGGGAGAAGAAAATTCAAGTATTTGCTCCACCGGCACTTCGCTGAGCTGGTTTTATTACGTATAACAATGCTCAGCAAGTGCTCGCGCCCCATGTTTGTCCAATTGGAGTAGTTTTCGGATTTAGGTCATCTATTTGAAATTTTGTGAAATTTGAGTTGCATAGTTCGATTTTTGAGATATTGAGCTACAAGATTTCATGGGAATGGTGGATTATGGAGTTGTGGAGCCGTGGGTTTGATAGGAGTCGTTTTGGAGCAATGATTTAGTCAGGTGAAATTTTACGATTTCAAGTTCAAGTTTCATGTTGCCTTTAGGCTTGAATAATTGTTTCGAGTGAGCAGTTTGTTGTTGCATAAGAGTAGTTTTATTAGCGTTTTAGCATCACTTGACCGAGCCGTAATTGAGGTTGCGTTGTACTTGCTTTTGACATCAATTCACGTTTAATTATTAAGATTACGAGATCGTTGGTTCGAGTTAGTATCATTGTTTGGTTTTTGGGCATTCCCAGGTGAGTGATACTATCTCTGCTTTGAGATTGTAAACTCGTATTTTGAAAATGAAATGTATGAGACATATTACGTGCAAAGTGTGATTTGGCCAAAGAGGAAAAGTGATGTTTATGGTATATTTGATGCATAACTTCGGATCAAGCATTTACTACTCTATTTGTTATTTGAAATGTTTAAGAATTGTTTATGAAATAAATCGCAAAAGGTATTCTAGTGTATGAGTTGAGTTGCGAAAGATTGTATGTTTTGTTTTGTAAATCGATTTGTGATATGGATTATGGATTTTGTTTTGAGAATTGTTAAGGATGTTGTTGTGGATTAGTGCTGATCCTTAATGTCACTGTGAGCCCATTGAGGGACTTGTGGGTATCCATACCGATCAGGTAGAGACCTTGACAAGGGGGAATTTTGATCGCTTTGTCACAAGGTGTTGTGTTGTGACCATGATTGATATTGAGTAATAGATTGATCAATGGATGGACCATCGACATGTGATTTTGATGAGATTGGTCAATGGACTCCACTATTGACGTTTATGATGATTTAAATGAGTATTTTCTAAATTTTATAAGCTTGATATATATATTCATTAAAGAATTGGATGATGAGTTTTCGGTATTGCTTTATACTTACATATATATATATATATATATATATATATATATATAGTGGCTGCTCGATTTGCTCAAAAAAAATGTACTGCTCAATGAGCTATGGTTGCTCATCCATCTCTTTCTAAAATCTTTTTAAATTCCTTGGTTAGTAGTCAATAGAGAGCGAGCAATATCATAAGGACTTTTGGGAGTTGGTATTTTTTGTTGTGTATGAAGCTGCATCTTTCGAGTGGAAGGGAAAGACTGCCGTGTCATTCCCCTATTCGGATAGGTTTTGGGGTGTGATATAAACATTCATCCACAATTAATTTTATAGATTAACAGATGACATTTTGAATCTGTTTCTTAGTTTTTAGTTTTCAATTTGACGACAAATGTAGAAGATAGCAGTCGTTGCGTAAAGGACGTGCTATAAGTCTCCAAATATCGGAGAATAGAATTACAAAAAGATCATACGAATGAAACTGTAGAAACATAGAGAGTTTAGGAAGAGATAAACATAGCAGCTGAATTTGTTATTGAAGGTAAAAAAAAGGCAATGGTGATGACGTAGCATTGACATGCCCGTCATGGGCTGATCCCCAAAGGAGACGAAGGAGAAGGAGGGAAAGAGTAGTATGGAGTCGAGTCACACTCACTCAGACTCCAACTACTCCTTGTACTAGGATACCACCGAAAATACTGGCTTTCGAGCATTTGAACCACTTCACACATCTCTGGTCGAACAGATGCATCCTCGTGTGCACACAACAATGCCAATCGGACTAATCGCTCTGCTTCTTCTTCCACATAGTTCCCCTGCAAATTGGGATCGATCACCCTTCCCAACTGGCCTTCATTCATATGTTTTCTAACCGAATCCTCTAACAACAAAACTTCGCCATCAGGGAAAAAGCGGATCAAATGCTGTCCCGAGATGAGCTCGAGAAGCATCTTCCCATATGCGAAGACATCATTCTTCAGTGTGCACTTTTCTGTGTGGAAGTACCCAGGGGAAATAAAACCAAGTTTGTCGAGGGGGGGAATGTTGACATAAACATCTTCATAGCGGTGATAGGTTTGAGAATCGGAGCCAGAAACAGCTGAATTTTCGTCTACTGGTGATGAGGATGTGACCCCAGTGCCCCGCCTTGGCATGCCCATGGGCCACTTAATAGTTCCTTCCTCTACATTTCGTTCATGCATGATCATGGCAAGCCAAAATCCTCCTATCA
The DNA here is from genome assembly GCA_031216235.1 of Syzygium jambos. NCBI lineage: Eukaryota > Viridiplantae > Streptophyta > Magnoliopsida > Myrtales > Myrtaceae > Syzygium > Syzygium jambos. The sequence continues at coordinate 14,775,757 of CM062230.1, read as the reverse complement.
TGGCCTCAAAATGCACATTCAGCAGTATGTTTGACGCGCGGATGTCGCGATGCGCAATCTTGATGTTACCTTGATTGTGAAGGTGCGCAAGCCCCCTCGCTGCTCCCAGGGCTATTCGCCTGCGAGTAGTCCAATCGAGAGGTCGGGCAAACTGATCTGGTCTCTCTCTAAGATTGTAAGATAGGCTATTGTTGATCATCAAGGGATACACCAATAAGAGCTCTTTCTTGGTCCGGCAAAAGCCCCTCAGGCGTAGCACATTTGGGTGTGTCGAAATCGTTCTTCCCACTTGCACTTCTGCTTCGAACTTCTTTACCCTCTCCCAATTGACAAACCTTGCTCTCTTTACTGCCACTAGCGAACCATCGGCCAGGCGGCCCCTGTAAACCTTGTTGCACCAATCGTCCCCCACGATGTTGCCGCGGCTAAAGTTGTCTGTTGCGACTCGGATCTCCTTTAGGGAGAAGCTTTGGGGAGGTGGTGTTTTTGGAGGTGTTGGATCGTCTTCATCGGACTCGGTAAAACTGAAGGTTCGGAGATTGAACACCATCCTTAAGCGGGAAAAGGAGAATCTTCTCAAGTACAAATGGATCGTATAAGCTTGATGGTTTTTCTCAATTGGTAGATATTGGTTTGGGGATGCCTTCTGCATATCCAAAGAGACTCGATTGTCATAATTGATTTTGTAGGATCTTGTGACTTAAAAACTAATTATGTTCTTGTTCATCTTTTAAAAAATATTTTGTGAAGGAGCTTAGAAAGTTCGTGTCCCTAATTTATACATGTACTAGCCCAATAGCCCGTGTTATGCATGGGATCCGCGCAGATTCCATTCATTGTTATTTAAATAGAGTATGAAATATTCAGAGCCAAAAATGTTACCATAGCAAGGAACCAATAGAACAGATTTGTAAAAGTATTTAAAATAGCTGTCATCTCTTTATCTAACAAAAATTAACCGAAATACGGTATCAAAAACCGAGTAAAATATACTTTTAACTAACTGCTCGACTGAACTACACTTATTTGTCGATAAAACGACTCCTAATGCTAACGAATAAACTCAGTTATAGCAAACGTTCACTTTTCTCCATTACGCGTATTATCCGATACGCATAATTCGAACACGAAACCTCTGAAATTCGTCCCGGACAAACCATACTTCGAAATAGTTACTTGACAAACCCCACTGCTCTATAACACTACAAACCATCATTCCACACGAAATCGTAGCTTAATAATTCCTCAATCGAGCCTCGCAATTCAAAATCAATCTTCAAATTTGTGCCCTAATTTCCGAAATCACTACGATTAAACGAAAAGCGGTCTCCATTACTTACCCGGCGTTGCAAAATGGTGTTGATTCGGCTTGTCGAGTCATCCGGATCGTAAGTGCACGAAGATTTACCCTCTTCCCCCTGTTCTTCTTCTCTGAGTGCGTCCTCTTCTTTCCCTCCTGTTTTCGGTCTCCGAGGGTTTCCTTCTTCAACCCTTGCGTTGAAGATAAAGGGTAAATTAATGGGCTGGGCTCTAAACAAAATAATAGGTTATTTAAGCCCATTATTACAAATAAGGTTGAAACGAATTTGAGATCGGTAAATATTTTTTGCATATACAAGGATTGATGTGCATGAAGAGGCATGTGCGACTGAACTTATCAATTTCTTCTAAGGATGACTTAATACTAGTTTTCAATTCGATGACAAATGTAGAAGATAGCAGTCATTGCATGAAGGACGTGCTATATGTCTAAAAAAGATCGGAGGATATTATTACAGAAATATCATACAAATGAAAGTGAACGGGAACAAATGGAGTTTAGGAAGAGAAACATAGAAGCTAAACTTTTTATTGAAGCTAAAAGGCAATGGTGATGATGAAGCATGGACATGCCAGTCACGGAGCAATCCCCAGAGGAGAAGGGGAAGGAGGGAAAGAGTAGCACGGAGTTGAGTCACACTCACTTCGACTCCAACTACTGCTTGTACTAGGGTCCCGCTGAAAAAAACTGGCTTTCGAGCATTCGAACCACTTCAGACATCTCTGGTCGAACAGATGGATCCTCATGGGCGCACAACAATGCCAATCAGACTAGTCGCTCTGCTTCTTTTTCCACGTAATTCCCCTTCAAATTGGGATCGATCACCCTTCACAGCTCCTGCAGAATTTGAGAGCTCATCAGGTGGGCTGAGTTTGCGCCCGTGGGCTTTGGCCCATTGTTACAGTGATAATGTTTGGTGTTGTTTCATAAACCCAAAGTCGGATTAATGATTCAGAGTCACATAACAAGCATTGCTACGTCGAGTCGAATCACACTCGCTTCGGCTCCGACTACTCCTGCCGTGATCGTGCCTAAGCAATTGACTGTCGAGCATTCTAACCATTTCAGACATCTCCAGTCGGACGGATGGATCGCCATCTGCGCACAACAATGCCAGTCGGACAACCTGCTCTGCTTCTTCTTCCACATAGTTCCCTTGCAAACTGGGATCGATCAATCTTCCCAACTCATTCTTGTTCATTAATCCACCAATCCATTCCTCCAAACTGAGATTTTCATCATACGCCAACGCATTAAGTTTTGCAGATGGCTGTCCAGAGATGAGCTCAAGAAGCACTTTCCCAAAGGCGTGAACGTCATTCCTCAGGGTGCACTTTCCTGTGTGCAGGTACTCCGGGGCAATAAACTCAACTCTGCCGTCGGCATAGGTGGTGTCAACATAAACATCTTCATACAGATGATAGGTTGGAGAATCAGAATCAGAATCAGCTGAATCTTCTCCTTGGGATGAGGATGAGACTCCAACGGGGTGCTTGATTCTGGGCCATTGAATAGTCCCTTCCTTTGCATTCCCGTCGTGCTGGATAAGGGCACGCCAAAAGTTTCCTATCACGGCCTCAAATTGGTCATTCGGGAATATACTTGACGTGCAAATGTCGCGGTGCATGACCTTGGCATTGCCTTGATTATGTAAGTGTGCAAGACCTCTAGCTGCTCCCAGGGCTGTGCGCATGCGAGTCGTCCAGCCGAGAGGTTGGGTGGACCAATCCGGTCTATGTCGAAGATGATATCTTAGGTTCTTGTTGATTATAAAGGGATAGACCAGTAAAAGCTCTTTCTTGGTCCTGCAAAAGCCCCTCAGACGTAGCACATTCTGTTGCACTGAAACTGAGCGTCCCACTTGAACTTCTGTTTCGAACTGCTCTTCGCTACATTCAAAGAAAGTGCATGCTCTTTTTACCGCCACTGGAGAACCATCGGCTAAGTGGCCCCTATAAAGCATGCCGAATACACGTTCGTGAAAGAAGCTGTCTCGGCTAAAGTTGCACGTGGCGACTCGGAGCTCCTTTAGAGAGAAGCTTTTGGGAGGTGGTGGGGGACCATCTTCAATGGAATCGCTGAAACTTAAGGATCGGAGATCGAATACCATGTTTAAGAAATCCCAATTCCTCTTCAACACTAATCGGAGGGTACTGATTGATTCCCGAAGCCGCTCGAAGGAAGGCTTTGGATGCTTAGATAGCTCCGTGATTGATTGGCATAGCAACTAGTCCACCTTTTATACACACGCAGGAAGCAATCACCGAGTGAGAAAGAGACGATTTCAAATTGGAGAGAGAGTGACGGATCAAAAGAAGACTTGATCAAACCAGAGGAAGATTTCTTTTCTTTTGATTTTTGGTAGGCATACGCAGAGGAACCTTCCAATGAAATTGATGAAAAGCAAAATTAGCATGATTGGTCTTTCTTTCTTCTTCGATTCCTCTGATGATGAGCGCGAGAGTAATGCTCTATCTGCGCATTGAAATTTCAAGGAAGAGACCTAACTAGGCTTGCCTTCTATAATAAATTGTGAAGAAAAAGGCTCTAAATCCGTTAGATTGTCCATCAATCATCTTTTTTTGGCAATAACGGCGGTTGAGAACTTTGCACACTCACCAAAAGATGGGGTTCGATTAGTGTGATAGATTAAGAATAAAACGTGGAAATACGTAAATGCAGAGGCAAATGACTCATTCGATTAGTGCAGTAGATTAAAGGACGCCACTTTGAATAACTTTTTCTAGCTTTCAATTTTCTTGAAAATTGAAGAAGAAAAGTGGTCATTAGTGACTGATTCTTAGACGGTCCAGAAACTCAATGCTACAATTCCACTATTCTAGAACAACTCAAATCCAACCTCGACCCACCCATTTGACGGGCCTTATAGTTGGCAAGTGAGAGGAAAAGATTGAGGGAATCTTGAGTTTGAGCCCTTACTCAAAGTGATCAGCTTTGTCTTTTTCTTCCGCAGACATGTTCTTCGAAAATTTGCTTAGCTGATTAAAACGAGCTGCATACTTGATAACAACAAGCTCTCTTGCTTTTAGTTTCTCTCTTTGGGCATCTTATTTTGTATATTGGATTGCAAGAACTATTAGATTTCCACATCCACAATTAATTTTATAGATTAAAAGGTGACATTTTGAATCTGTATCTCAGTTTCTAGTTTTCAATTCGATGACAGATGTAGAAGATAGCACTCATTGCGTAATGGACATGCTATATGTCTCCAAATATCGGAGAATAGTCTTAAAAAAAGATCATACGAATGAAACTGGGGGAATATACAGAAATTAGGAAGAGATAAACATAGCAGCTGAATTTGTTATTGAAGTTACAAAAAAGGCAATGGTGATGGTGTAGCATTGACATGCCCGTCATGGGCTGATCCCCAAAGGAGAAGAAGGAGAAGGAGGAGAAGGAGGGAAAGAGTAGTATGGAGTAGAGCCACACTCACTCAGACTCCAACTACTCCTTGTACTAGGACACCATCGAAAAAACTGGCTTTCGATCATTTGAACCACTTTAGACATATCTGGTCGAACAGATGGATCCTCGTGTGCACACAACAATGCCAATCGGACTAATCGCTCTGCTTCTTCTGCCACATAGTTCCCCTGCAAATTGGGATCGATCACCCTTCCCAACTGGCCTTCATTCATATGTTTTCTAACTGAATCCTCTGACAAAAAAGGTACGCCATCAGGGGGAAAGAGGCGCAGCTGCTGTCCCGAGATGAGCTCGAGAAGCATTTTCCCATATGCGAAGACATCATTCTTCAGTGTCCACGCTCCTGTGGGTACGTACTCAGGGGCAACAAACCCAAATATGCCGTAGATGTGGGTGTGGACATAAATATCATAGTGATACGATCGAAAATTGGAGCCTCCCGTGCCCCGCCTTGGCATGCGCGTGGGCCACTTAATAGTCCCTTTCTCTGCATTTCTCTCATGCATGATCATGGCAATCGAAAATCCTCCTATCACGGCCTCAAAATGCTCGTTCAGCAATATATTTGACGCGCAGATGCCGCGATGCATGATCTTGATGTTACCTTGATTGTGAAGGTGCGCAAGCCCCCTTGCTGCTCCCAAGGCTATTCGCTTGCGAGTAGTCCAATCGAGAGGTCGGGCAAACCGATCTGGTCTCTCTCTAAGATTGTCAGATAGGCTATTGTTGATCATCAAGGGATACACAAGTAAGAGCTCTTTCTTGGTCCTACAAAAGCCCCTCAGGCGTAGCACATTTGGGTGCGTTGAAACCGTGCTTCCCACTTGCATTTCTGCTTCGAAACAATCTTCCGTCAGCGGATCAACATGGCGCCCTCTCTTTACTGCCACTGGCGAACCATCGGCCAAGCGCCCCCTGTAAATATTGCCAGAAAAACCGCACCGCAAGATGTTGTTGCTGCTAAAGTTGTCTGTCGCGGCTCGGAGCTCCTTTAGAGAGAAGCTTTTAGGAGGTGTTGGATCGTCTTCAACGGACTCGGAAAAACTGTAGGTTCGGAGATTGAACACCATCTTTAAGCGGGGAAAAGTAGATCCTTCTCAAGTACAAATGGATCGTGTTAGCTTGATGATTTTTCTCGATTGGTAGTGATTGGGTTGGGAAAACCTTCGGCAATTCCAAAGAGACTTTGCTTGTACACAGAAGTGTTTATAACTACAGTTGGGATTGTGCCTGTCTCACCCACGACTGCTTTTGGTCGGTGTGACTGAATGAAATGGTAAGGAAAAGTCGTTGGATTGTAGGCTGCTGTCAAAGTGTGGGGCCATCTCACTCCAAAGCCTTCCTGCGAGTAGTTTCGTGGAAAGAGAGAGAGAGAGCGAGAGAGGCTTTATTGCCTCGAAGCTTCCAAATTTGACAAAACGTGCAACTCATATAAAGCCAATTTTGCATAATTCTCCTAGAATTCTTGGATTCCTACGCGTTGAAACATCCAAATGTGAAAAGCACTAGCCTTTTTTCTTTACTACATTGGCGGTACAATCACAGGGAAAATAAATATTAACTTTTACGTATCGTAAAACATCCATATTTCTAATTACTCGTATTTGGAACATGTGTGTTGTATGTCGATTGATCATATTGCAATTTCAATGGAAAATTTTCTATATCAATGGAAATACTAGTGTTAATTTTAGATCATTATTCTTTTCTCTAAGTTCCATTCTAAATAGATAATCCTTGGAAACAAGAAACAAATGCATTAACAATAACTAGAAATCTTTATTACGATATAGTAAATACATAAAACATGCAGTCAGCCGATATTGCAAAAAAATAAAAATCGGGATTTATTTCTGTTAGATCTTCCTGGTGTTAGGGTTCACCAAATATTGGAAGAGACAAAAGTACGTGATGTGAGTTCATCTTCCTTGTAAACTTCTTGCAGATCTACTCTTGGCGTATTGCGATTGTCATAATTGATTTTGTCAAATCTTGTGACTTGAAAACTAATAATGCTCTTGCGCATCCTTTAAAAAATATTTTGTGAAGGAGCTTCGAAAGTTCGTGTCACTAATTTATACAAGTACTAGTCCAGTGTCCCATGCTATGCAAGGGATCCATGTGGAATCCATTCATTGTTCTTTAAATAGAGTATAAAATATTCACAGCCAAAAATGTTTCGATAGTAAGGTACCAAAAGAATAGTTTGTAAAAAAGTATTTAAAATAGCTATCATGGCTTTATTTAAGGGATGTACACAAAATTTATGGTACGTGCATCATCCCCCCATCTTCATTTAACAAAAGTATCTGAAATCCATCTCCCTCGTTGTTAGTGTGGAAATTGCAACATAAAGGTGTCCGTGGCTAAAATCTGGCTAAGGGAGAAATAACCCAACACAGCTTCAAGTTTGGCCAATGAGAAAGGGGAAGTGTTTTTTTTTGAGAATAAATGGCCAGTAAGACTCAATGGGTGACGTAACTATGCGAGAAATGAGCACTTTGAGTACTAAATTTGTAATATTTGGATTTTTTACCGGGCCAAAAAAAGGAAGTAGCGAAAAAAAAAGAAAAAAGAAAGCGTTGACACTCGGTCAACAAGCAGAACAGTGCACATTTTGCAATAAAAGGGATCGAGAGCGCATGAGAAACAGAAAGGGAAAGGGGGTGGGGGGGGAAAAGGAAAAGAAAGAAGGAAGGAGGAAGAGAGAGGTCAAAGGGAGGAAGGAAACTCACGCGTACACGTCATGGGGACCTTATCAAGCCGAATTTACTCCGATTCTCAAGTTAATCCGACATGTGAGGATTCCAAAGCGTGTACGCGCAAATTCCCCTTCCTCCTCTTCTTTTTTTTTTTTTTTTCTTAAAGGAGCTTTTTGTCTCCTCTGTTTTCTTCTTATCTCTCGGTTGTGTCTCCGTCTTTTATTTTTTCTTCTCTTCTTCTATCTTCACAGCTCCTACAGAATTTGAGAGCTCATTATGTAACACCCTAAGTCTATATTGTGTAATATTATCCGCTTTAGATCCATTGACCCTCACGGCTTTAAAACGCGTTGCACAAATATAGAACGCCGAACCTTACAAGCTAGCCTGGAACTTCCCTCCTAGGAGATGTGGGACAAGAGAGGCTCCCCCCTTCTCTGCGCAAGTCCAAGGACTGAGGCGCGGACACACTGCTATCCTTCCTCCCCGCGCTCCGCCGCTTGGCTTGGGCCGTCACACATTAGGTGGGCTAAGTTTGTGCCCATGGGCTTTGGCCCATTGTTACAGTGACTATGTCTAGTGTTGTTCCATAATCCCAAAGTGGGATTAATGATTTGTTGCCACATAACAAGCATTGCTAGTTTGAGCTGCAACTTGCGATCGGATCCTAGAAATTGTAGTGAATTTAGAAACTCCAAGATATATAGTATATATCTTACGAATGGAATCTGAGCATAACATAACACATCTTCACATGGAAAGAGACCCATTATGTATGTATTTATTTCATCCACTGTCTTATTCATTGGAGTAGAATGTCTCTTTCCTTCAAGTGGTTAAATTCCACAAACTTCCTTTCAAGATCGGGGTATGTAGATCTGGCTATTGCTTCAGGAGGGTTGCCGTTACGTGAAAGAGTCAAGATCATTTCATCCACTTTCTTCGACTGTTGTCTACTGAGTGCATTGCACTCAAGGTCCTGATCGACTTTGAGTGCTCTCTCCAGAACATTTTTGCAGGCAGTCAGCAAGTGAGAAGAAAGGCTTGAGCCATTCTCTGGTTGGAGCCCTTGCTCGAAGCGATCGGCTTGGTCTTTTTCTTCCCAAAAATGTTCTTTGAAAATTTTCTTAGCCGATTAAAACGAGCCGTATACTTAATAACAACAGGCTCTCTTTCTTTAGTTTCTCTTTGGACATCTTATTTTATACTTTGAATTGCAAGATCTATTAGATTCTTCGTTAATTCACAACAAATTGTATCGTGATACAAGCATATGGATCAATAATCCTACAAATTTAGTTGACTCGAATGGTCTAGACACGAAAATTTCACACAAAAAGGGCCACGACGGGAGTCTTCTGCCAACATTCAGGACAAACAACAAAAGGGAAGACCGAGGAAGAAGATGGATTGGAACGAGTCCATCACCAAGAAGAATTCCACATCAAGTGATTCCAGAAGAAGCAGATGATGCACAATTTCTTTGAAACTTAACTCCATGGAAAATGATGCGTCCTGTGAGGAAATTGCAAAGTCTACCGTACCGCGTAGTAACTTATCAAGAGAGAATAAAGAAAAGTCTTAACTCATCTCGTAATTGACCTTGTTGACTCACGAAAGATTGACATGTCTCTAGGGTGACAAAAGGACCACCAAGTTCTCGCTCCATCTAGAAAAGGACACCTCCCACTTGTTTATGAACCAAGGAACTGAGGAATATAATTCAATGGTTTTCTATTCTGCAACCTACAAATTTGTTAACATTCTAGTCTACTCCATGTCCCGACAAATCACCATCGGGCTTTAGCTGGTGCATGTGCATTAGGGCACTTGAACATATAGTTAGGTGGATCCCGCGTGAAATGAGTATTGGATTGATTAATTTTAGGGATTAATACCAATAAAAATTTTAAATCAGTTCCCTTGATGCATATACCCCAAACTAATTATCATCTCACAAAAATCTCAAATTGGTACTGCCCCTGATCTTTTAAAACTGGTTGCAATGAGCCAAAGGAATGATTTCCGCCAAAGAATTGCTAAAACATCAATTAGGTTGAAAAAAATTTGAGATCGGTTAATCTTTACATTCATTGAAAAAAAAATCAATCTAATAGGAAGCACAATATCCTGCCTGGGTGGATTTTAAGACATGAAGGAAATGCACAACCACACAATTGAGCTGGTCATTAAAACCTCTCATGAGTGCACGATCCGTTTGCACAACATGACATTCAACACGAGTCTCCTCATTCCCAACTCACTGACAGTTAGTGAGAGCTTGAGAGAGTTGTAGATGTGAAGAATCGAATTATGCACCTCTTGATTGTTCGAATGAGGTTAAGGCTAACAATCACATTGCTCGTCATTGCCTTCCTGCAAATCCGAGATAATCAAGTAAATTTAGACGAAAAGGAGATTCCTCGGGTTGAAACATTGCCCAGGAGCAGCTGAAATGGCCCAAGTAGGTATGAACTGTGGTTGTGCATACCCAGATTTTACAAGTCCTAACTTGAGCCTACAAGAAGTTGATGCGCAATGTTGTTTCGTATTGATGACTTCCGTCACCGAGAAACTTCTTGCAAGATCCATATGAGTTTAACTCGCAGAGAAGAAAGTCAAAGCAAACTAGTCCGACCATATCCTCCTTTGAAATCAGAGAAACAAATTTGGAAGACGCAGGCAGAGAATCAATGTGCCAACAATTTAAATTTTCTTGCATATACAAGTAGACATGGCCACGGGCCGGTTCTGGCCCGGAACCGGCCCGGAACCGGACCGGTCAAACCCGGACCCGGCCCGTTGACCGGGCCCGCGGTTCGAAACCGGAACCGGCCCGTGCCCTACGGGCCCGGTTCCGGTTCCCGAAATTTATGAACCGGCCCGGAACCGGCGGTTCCGAGCCCGGTTCCAAAAAAAAAAAAAAAACCTGCGGTGCGGCGCTGCGCATCCGGCCGGCGAGGGGTCGAACTCGCCGGCCTCGCCCGACGCCGGCGAGGCCGACCCTGGCGAGGCTCGCCCTCGCCGGCGTCGGGCGAGGCCGGCCTCGCCAGTTGCAGGCGAGGCTCGACCTCGCCGGCGTCGGGCGAGGCCGGCCTCGCCAGTTGCAGGCGAGGGTCGGCCTCGCCGGCGTCGGGCGAGGGCCGGCCTCGCCTGGGCTGGGCGAGGCCGGCCTCGCCCGACGCCGGCCTCGCCCGACGCCGGCGAGGCCGGCCCTCGCCCGACGCCGGCGAGGCCGGCCCTCGCCCGACGCCGGCGAGGCCGGCCTCGCCCGACGCCGGCGAGGCCGGCCTCGCCCGACGCCGGCGAGGCCGACCCTCGCCTGCAACTGGCGAGGCCGGCCTCGCCCGACGCCGGCGAGGCTCGACCTCGCCGGTGTCGGGCGAGGCCGGCCTCGCCAGTTGCAGGCGAGGCTCGACCTCGCCGGCGTCGGGCGAGGCCGGCCTCGCCAGTTGCAGGCGAGGGTCGGCCTCGCCGGCGTCGGGCGAGGCCGGCCCTCGCCTGATGCCGGCGATGGCGGCCTCGCCGGCGATGGCGGCCGATGGCCTTGGCCAGTTGGCCGCCGGGCCGCCCCGCCCAACGGAAAAAAAAAAAAAAAAATTGTCCCGCAGCGGGCCCGGCTTGCGGGCCCGTTCCCAACGGGCAGAAGCCCCAACGGGCAAAAGCCCCACGCCGCGCGGCCACGCCCCACCCAACGGGCAAAAAACTAAAAAAAAAAAAGGAGATAACCGTTGCAATTTGCAACGGTTATCTCCTTTTTTTTTTTTTTTCTTCTCAATTTTTTTCTATAAATACTCACACAATTCTCTCAATACTCACACAATTCTCTCAAATTCTCTTCTCTCAATCTCAAGTCTCAAGTCTCAAATTTTCTGAATACTCGAAATTCTCTTAAATTCTCTCAATTTTCTCAATTCACACAATTCTTTCTTAATTCTCCCAATTAGTCCGCTCAATTCTCTCAATCCACTCGAAAAATGGCAAGTGGAAGTCGAGTGCCATCTGGCAAAGGTAAGAATATCGCGACGGAATCCCATCATTCTTTTGATCCTCGTGAATATGCAGATTTTCAAGATGATGAAATCAACATTTTTCCCGATATGGAGCGCGTCCCGACTCAAGAAAGTTTTCATCCTCCTGGCGAAATGTCTACAACAAAGGAAGCGGAACGAGAATTTACATCTGACATTTGGAATCACTTCACGAAAATGGAAAGGTTTGATGTTGGTGAAAAAAGGTATGATATAATTTGCAAATATTGTGGGAAAATATATAAATATACAGGTGGACAAGGATATGGAACATTTAAACGACATCTTAGGAGCAAACATCCAACCGAAACGGGAATCGATATCGGACAACAACAAATTTCCGGGTACGTCAATCCTAACACTTCCCCTTTATTTCGTTTTAATGACAAAACTTATAAGGAAGAATTAGGCAAATTTATTTGCGTTGAGCATTTAGCATTTAATTTTGGAGAAAGATTTGGTTTTAATGAATTTGTACATAATGCATGTGCTCCACAAGCAAAACGTGTTCCTAGAAATACAACTAAACGAGTAATTAAAGATCTTTACAAAAAAGGAAAAAAAGATTTACAAAATTTTTTTATGCAATTTAATGGATGCATGCATATAGGTAGTGATATTTGGAGTGATCCTTGGCAAAATCATTCTTACATGGGCATAACATGTCATTGGATAGATGACGAGTGGAGTATTCAAAAAAGAGTTATTGCATTTAGAGTTTTCGATGATAATCATACCACAAATAATATTTATAGAATAATTAGGCAAATTTTAGAAGAATATTATTTGCTTAACAAAATTTTTTCAATTGGTTTTGATAATGCTGCAGCAAATACCGCTTCAATTGCCGAGTTAGAAAATATTTGTAAACCCGCTTTTGGCGGAAAATTTTTTCACGTTAGATGTGCTTGTCATGTTTTAAATTTATGTGTACAAGATGGTTTGAAAACTCTCGATATTTTTCTTCAACCAATAAAAACGGCGATTCAATTTTTATGGAAACATCCCCAAAAAATGAAAGAATGGGGTAGATTTTGTAGAGAAAATGGCAAAAAGCCAAAAAGATTTCCAAAAGATGTTCCAACTCGTTGGAATTCTACTTTCCACTTGCTTAATGAATCTTTAGCATATAAAGATTTATTATGTGCATTCGTTTCTAATTATATACCTCAGATTAATTTATACCCACAAGAGTGGAATATTTGCCAAAAAATTTTAGATGTTTTAAAGGTTTTTAATGATGCAACTTATACTTTGTCCGGTGTTTATTATCCTACTACACATTTATTTTTAGTAGAGTGTACTAATATTGTCGGAATTTTTGATGAATGTGAAAATGATGTTGAATTACAACGTACTATACATGCAATGAAAATGAAGTGGCTACATTATTATGAGGAAATTCCCATTATTTATTTAGTTGCTTGTGTTTTTGATCCGCGTTGCAAAATGGATGGCTTAAATGATTTTTTGCATGTGTATTATCAATGTTTACATTGTGATGAGATAAATGTTGCAGCTATAATACGTAATGTTAAAAACGTAGTAATAGAATTATATAATGAATTTTATACTAAATATAATTTAGGTGATATTGGATCTTCTCAATCTATGGAGATACAAAATGACAATACAGGTAAAATTAGTAGAGGGTACCAACTTTTATTACATAGACAAAAAAAACAAAAGGGAGCAATAGGAAATATTTCTGAATTAGAGAGTTATCTAAGCGTTTCATTTGAGATTAATGAATCCGATGGTGGTACGGATTTTTTAATTTTGGATTGGTGGAAGAGGCACGCAAGCCGATATCCAATCCTTGCTCATATTGCAAAACAGATTTTTTCAACCCCTTGTTCTACAGTTGCGGTCGAACAAGCATTTAGTGCCGGAGGTAATATTTTGTATGAACATCGTTCAAGATTACATCCAGAATCAGTGCAGATGCAAGCTTGTGTTGCTGATTGGACGAAGGCTCAATACCGGCAACAAGAGATAGATCGCAATACTGAATCCGAATTCTTTAACGATGGAGATACTACCGCTACCGGTACTGGAACGGGTAGTGACGATTGAGGGTAAAAGAACTATTGAAGTTGGCAAATATTTTGGGAACCCTTGTTTCTCATATCGGGTACGCCCACATGAGCTTAGGGAAACCCAAGTATAATCCGACGACATGTGACCTCTGATCCCCTGTGCACGGAATGTTTAGGTTTTGGGATCATTTTAGAGCATATATATTGTGCTCCTTTTTTTTGTAGATCGTTGTAACGAATTGTAATGTGCTTAATGATAATTTATTAAGTTCAAGCCCCGCCTTGTCTTTTTGTCCTCAAATTTAATTACAATTTACATTTTAATTACAATTTATATTAAATAATGTTTCGTCACCGGAACAATAATTTATTAATTTTTTTTATTTTCTTTTCTGTTTTTTCTTTTCTGTTTTTTTTTTCTTCTTCCTCCGCCGGCCCTAGCCGGGGCCGGCGGAGGTCGCCGGCCTCAGGCGAGGCCGCCCTCGCCGGCGTCGGGCGAGGGCGAGCCTCGCCCGACGCCGGCGAGGCTCGCCCTCGCCTGGATCTGGCGAGGGCGAGCCTCGCCGGCGTCGGGCGAGGCTCGCCCTCGCTCGCCCAGGCGAGGGCGAGCCTCGCCGGCGTCGGGCGAGGCTCGCCCTCGCTCGCGGCCCAGGCGACTAGGCGAGGGCCAGCGAGGCAGCGATGGCGAGCCTCGCCGGCGTCCGGCGAGGCTCGCCCTCGCTCGCCCAGGCGAGGGCGAGCCTCGCCCGACGCCGGCGAGGCTCGCCTGAGGCCGGCGACCTCCGCCCGCGGCTCCGCCGGCCGGGCTGACGCCTGAGAAGACAGAAGACTAAGAGAACCGAGCGGCCGAGCCTGAAGAAAAAAAAAAAAATGTTCCGGTTCCGAACCGGAACCGGAACCGGACGGTTCCGGTTCATTCTTGGCCACGAACCGGAACCGCCGGTTCCGAACCGTGGCCATGTCTATATACAAGGATTGATGTGCACGAAGACGCATGTCCAACTGATCTTATTAATGTCTTCTAAGGACGACTTTTATATATGGTGGCTTTTAATTTTCGTTAGAACAACAGAACTTTCTTAATAAACTTAAACATTCATTCACCATTAATTCGATAGATTAAGAGATGACACTTTGAATTTTTTTATTTCAGTTTCTAGTTTGATGACAAATGTAGAAGATAGCAGTCATTGCATGAAGGACGTGCTAAGTGTCTCAAAAAAAATCGGATGAAGGAATTACAGAAAGATCATATAAATGAAAATGAAGAGGACCATATAGAGTTTAGGAAGAGAAATATAGGAGCTAATTTTGTTATTGAAGGTACAAGGCAATGGTGATGATGTAGCATTGACATGCCAGTCATGGAGCAATCCCCAGAGGAGAAGGAGGAGGAGGAGGGAAAGAGTAGTATGGAGTTGAGTCACACTCACTTTTGATTGCAACTAGTCCTGGTACTAGGGTGCCACTGAAGAAACTGGCTTTCGAGCATTCAAACCACTTCAGACATCTCTGGTCGAACATATGGATCCTCATGTGCGCACAACAATGCCAATCGGACTAATTGCTCTGCTTCTTCTCCCACGTAATTCCCCCCCAAATTGGGATCGATCACCCTTCTCAATTGATCTTCATTCATTTGTTTTCTAGTCCAATCATCCAAGCAGAAAATTTCACCATCGTCAGAGTAGATCGGCTGTCCCGAGATGAGCTCGAGAAGCATGTTCCGTATGCAAAGACATCATTCTTCAGTGTGCACTTTCTTGTGTAGATGAACTCGGGGGCAATAAACCCAAATGTGCCACAGATGGGAGTGTTGACATAAACATCTACATAGCGATGATAGGATAGAGAATCGGAGCCAGAATCAGTTGAGCACGAGGGCCACTCAATGGTCCCTTCCTCTACATTTCTCTCGTGCATGATCATAGCAAGCGAAAACCCTCCTATCACGGCCTCAAAATGCATATTCAGCAGTATATTTGACGCGCAGATGTCACGATGCATGATCCTGATGTTACCTTGATTGTGAAGGTGTGCAAGCCCCCTCACTGGTCCCAAGGCTATTCGCTTGTGAGTAGTCCAATTGAGACGTCGGGCAAACCGATCTGGTCTCTCTCTAAGGGTGTAAGATAGGCTAATGTTGATCAAGGGATACACCAGTAAGCGCTCTTTCCTCGGTCCTGCAAAAGCCCCTCAGGCATAGCACGTTTGGGTGCATCGAAACAGTGCTTCCCACTTGCATTTCTGCTTCGAACAGCTCTTCCCTCCATTGATCGACACAGCACGCTCTCTGTATTGCCACTAGCGAACCATCGGCCAAGCGCCCCCTGTAAACCTTCCCGTATTCATCGTCCCGCAAGATGTTGTTGCTGCTAAAGTTGCTTGTCGCGACTTGGATCTCCTTTAGGGAGAATCTTTTAGGAGGTGTTGTTTTGGGAGGTTTTGGATCATCTTCAACGGATTCGGACTCGGACTCAGAAAAACTGGAGGATCGGAGATTGAACACCATCTTTAAGCGGGAGAATAGTAGATTCTTCTCAAGTACAAATGGATCGTCTAAGCTCTGATGGTTTCTCTCGATTGGTAGTGATTAGTTTGGGAGCACCTTCTGCACATCCAAAGAGACTTGCATGTACACAGTTTTATAACTCCGCTGGGATTGTGCCTGCCTCACCCGCGACTTCTTTGGGTCGGTGTGAATGAATGAAATGGTAAGGAAAAGTCGTCGGATTGTAGGCTGATGTCAAAGTGTGGGGCCATCTCACTCCAAAGCCTTCCTGTGAGCAGCTTCGCGGAAACTGGAAGGAGGTTTCATTGCCTTCCTGTGAGAAGCTTCCAAATTTGACAAAACGTGCAACTCATATAAAGCAAATTTTGCATAATTCTCCTGGAATTCTTGGATTCCTACGCATTGAAAAATCCAAATGTGAAGAGCACTAGTCTTTTTTCTTTACTACATTGGCTGTACATCACATGGAAAAGATATCAACTTTTGCATATCCTTGAAGATCTATATTTCTAATTACTAGTATTTGGAACATGTGCGTTATATGCCGATTGATCATATTGCAATTACACCGGAAAATTTTCTATATGAGTGGAAATACTAATATTAATTTTAGATATTTATTCTTTTCTCTATGTTCCATTTTTAATAGATAATCCTTGGAAACAAGAACAAATGCATTAACAATAACTAGAAATCTTTACTGTGAATAGTACAGACATAAACCATATAGTCAGTCGATACTGCAAAGAAATAAAAATTGAGATTTATTTCCATTAGATCTTCCTGGTGTTAGTGTTGACCAAATAAATAAAAATTGATATGCGTTCATCTTCCTTGTAGACTCCCTGCATAGCTACTCTTGGCATATTGCGATTGTCATAATTGATTTTGTAAGATCTTGCGACTTAAACACTAATACTGTTCTTGTTCATCCTTTAAAAAGTATATTGTGAAGGAGCTTAAAAAGTTCGTGTCACTAATTTATAATTGTACTAGCAAAAGCCTGTACTATGCATGGGATCCACGCGGATTCCATTCATTATTCTTTAAATAGAGTATAAAATATTCAGAGCCAAAAATGTTACCATAACAAGGAACGAAAAGAATAGTTTTGTAAAAAAAGTACTTAAAATAGCTATCATCGCTTTATCTAAGGGAAATTTGTCAAAAATTTCTTTGTACACAATATTTTTGGTATGTGCATCATCCCCCATCTTCATTTAACAAAAGAATCTCGTACCCATCTCTCGTTGTTGCTGTGGAAATTGCAACATAAAGTTGTCCATGGCTAGAAACTGGCTGAGGGAAAAAATAAGCCAATAAAGCATGAAGTTTGGCCAATGAGAAAGGGGAACTGCTATCTTTATAAGTATAAGTGACCAATGAGACTCAGTGGGTGAAGTAGCTACGCGAGGAATTAGCACTTCGGATACTAAATTAGAACTTAGTAATGATCTAAGCTTAAACTACCCTTCTAACAACACACACCCCAACTTCTACAAATAAGGAGAAATAAAACGGCCGTCCTCCTACCTGAAGGATGCAGCTGCAAACATAAACAATATTAACTGTTATCAAATATATATCTCCATCTATATATTCGATAAACAATAATTTGGTTATAGGATTAGATTTCTAAAATCATCATAAGAATATATACTTTCCCAAACTAACAAACTAAATCTCAAAGCACCATTTTAAAGATATATCCAACTATCTCAACTCATAATTAAGATTCAACTATAAAAACTCAAGTAAATAATCAACTTAACTAAGGCTTGACTAGGCGACGCTATTTTGAAGTCAAAACGTTCACTACGGGTTGACAAAAGACATCAAGAATGGCCAATGACAACGAATAAGCACTAATGCGAAGAACAGCCACTTGCGCGACAAATGGCCACTTGCGCGACGAAATGTCTTGTGCCATATCTCTCTCTACCGAACTCGAATTCAAGTGGGTTCATCGTAAAAAAAATCACTTTTGAAGTACTAAAAGATATTAAACTTCACCGGCTCAAAAGATAGCTGAAAACGAGCAAAAACCATCACAGAAAATAGAAATTCGGAATTAGTCAGTAATGCGTGCAAAATTTTTAAACATTTATTCCGACCAAACCGTATCTCAAAATTGACTTTTGTAAAATCTCGCGGCTCCACAATACCATAAACTATACTTTCCACTTAATTTCATAGCTTAACAGCCCCTAAATTAAATCCATAAACTTAGGGAGAAGAACACTGGAAGTGCCAAAAGTTATGTACGGCGCTCACTTTAGTATCAAAAGTTTTTTTGGACTATTTAAGTGCCAAATCAGAGAAAGAGCAATACTTAAGTGTCAATTCCGGCCAAATTGATTACGTGGCATTTAAAATTAAAATAATTAATATGACTTGGCGTATTTTTAAAACAAATTTAGTCCACGTGGACATCCAAAATGACGTCGCACAATCCGACTGGCATTGAAGTAATCATTTTTTTAACAGCAATTGGTACTGAAGTAATCACTTTAAATAAAATTTGACACTCAAATGATCACTATTTACAACTTTAGGTGACGTCGTTTAGGGGTTATATGTTGACTGGGCACGTCGGCGAGCCACATAGGAGTGAGAACTTAATAAAATATTGTCACATCGGATTTCTGGCGATCTAGATTGGAGTTGACACTTATGTGATCCTTTTTTTTTAAGTGGTACTTAAGTGATCCGAAAAAAACTTTTAGCACTAAAGTGAGCGCTATACACAACTTTTAGCACTTCTAATGTTCTTCTTCCCAGAAACTTAGAATTCATATAGATCAGTATTTATGACTTAATTTCAAAAATTTCTCCGACTAGATGAGAAAAGGGATTGAATTCTTATTGGGCATTGGGAAACGGTGTTAGTCCGATTTGTCAATATGTCCAAACATGCACGCGCGAATTGCCCTTTCTCTTCTTTCTTTATTTTTTGTTTTCTGAGGGCAAAAGTACACCAGAAGTGCCATAACTTGTGTATGGCGATCACTTTGGTGCCATAACTTTTTTTCGGATCACTTTGGTACCAAGTCGGAGGAAAAGAGATCACTTTAGTGCCAATTTAGCCGGAAATCCTACGTGGCATTTTTTTATTAATTTTTGACGCCGACGTGGCTCGCCGGAGGCTGAGTCAGCGTGTACAGTCAGCATTTTTTTATTTTAAATAATTTTTTCCATCGTGTACAGTAAGCATTTTTAATTTTAAATATTTTTTTCCTTTTTCTTTTCTTTTTTCTCCCCTCGCCAGCTGGTTGTCGGTGGCCGGCCGGCCACTGGCGAAGCCCGGGAAGGGCTGGGCGAGGGCGGCCTTGCCTATGGCCGGCCCAGACGAGCTGCCTCTCGCAGGATCTGGCAAGGGCGACCCTCGCCGGCGTCGGGCGACCCTCGCCGGCGTCGGGCGACCCTCGCCGGCGTCGGGCGACCCTCGCCGGCGTCGGGCGAGGGAAGCCCTCGCCTAAGTCGAGCGTGGGTGACCCTCGCCTGCCCAGCTGAGGGCTTCCCTCGCCGGCATTGGGCGAGGATCGCCCACGCCTGACTCAGGCAAGAGTGGGCCTCGCCGACCCAGGCGAGGGCTTCGCTGGCCCGACGCCGGCGAGGGTCGCCCTGGCCAGATCCGGCGAGGGCAGCCCTCGCTTGGGCCGGCGAGGGGCGGCCTCGCCTATCGTCGGCGAGGGTCGCCTCGCCCAGATCTGGCAAGGCCGCCCCTCATTGGCCATGGGCAAGGCCGCCCTCGCCCAGCCCTTCCCGGGCTTCGCGGCCACTGGCAACCAGTCGGCGAGGGAAAAAAAGAAAAAAAAAGGAAAAAAGGGGAAAAAATATTTAAAATTAAAAATGCTAACTGTACAAGCTGAAAAAAATTATTTAAAATAAAAAATGCTGACTGTACACGCTGACTCAGCCTTCTGCGAGCCACGTCGGCGTAAAAAATTAATAAAAAATGCCACGTAGGATTTCTGGTCAAATTGGCACTAAAGTGATTTCTTTTCCTTCGATTTGACACCAAAGTGATCCGAAAAAAAGTTATGGCACCAAAGTGATCGCCGTACACAAGTTATGGTAATTCTGGTGTACTTTTGCGGTTTTCTGAAGGAGGTCTCTGTCTCCTCTCTTTTCTTCTCATCTCTCGGTTATGTGTGTGTTTTTTTTACCTACTCTTCTTCTTTCTTCACATCTCCTGCAGAATTTGAGAGTTCATTAGGTGGGCTGAGTTTTGGCCCATGGGCTTTGGCCCAATTATAACAGTGACAATGTCCTGGTGTTGTTGCATAAACCCAAAGTCGGACTAATGTTTCATAGTCACATAACAAGCATTGCTATTTTGAGCCATGTGTTCACGTGGAAGGAGATCCATTATGTATGGATTTATTTCATCCACTGGCTTATTCCATAGAGTAAGAGTATCTCTTTTCTTCCGGTAGTTAGAATCCAAAAACTTCCTTTCAAGATCGGGGTATTAGAGTTGGCTATTGCTTCAAGAGGGTTGCCGTTACGTGAAACAGTTGGATTATTTCATCCACTTTCTTCTACTGTTGTCTTGTCCGTGCACTGCACTCAAGCTCCTGGTCAACTTTGAGAGCTCTATCCAGAACAGTTTTGCAGGTAGTCAGCAAGTGAGGAGAAAGGCTTGAGCGAATCTCTGGTTGGAGCTCTTGGTCAAAGTGATTGACCTTGCTCGCTTAGCCAGCGAGGGCTGCCCTCTCCTGAGGCCGGCGACCTCTGCCGGCCATCGACAAGGCCCTCCAATGGCCGGCAGAGGGAAAACGAGAACAAGAAAAAAAGAGAAAAAAGTAAAGAAGGAAAAGAAAAAATATTAAAAAATCGAAAATTATTAAAGTATTATTAAAAATTATTCACGTTGGCGCCAGCCATGTCACTTAAAACGTTTGGCGTCAAAGTCAGTAATTTTCAGTCAAAATTGATTGAATGAACTCAATTGGCAAAATGTGAAAGTGTTTAGGATTTAATTGGCAAAATTATAAAGTTTAGGATTGAATTGTCAAAAGTGCAATAATTTTATGATTTTTTGAAAATTTTCCCGACAAACTTATGACCTAATAATCCTGCAACTATAGTTGACTTGATAGGGTCCGGACCCAGAATTTCATACATAAACGGCCATGGCAGTAGACCTGTCAAAGTGGGTCATAAACCCATTTCTTAACCCATTTATTAGTAAATAGGTCATAAATGGGTTAGTTATATTTAGTAAATGGGTCTTAAATGGGTAGAAGTCTTATATTAGTGTTAAATGGGTCATAAATGGGTCACAAATGGGTCATAAATAAGTTTACAACTGATTTAAACTCAACGCATTTCTCTCACCCTCACTCAATCTTGCACTCACTCATTCTGCGCTCTCATTTCAGCTTGGGTATGAATTTTCCTATATTTAATTAAATATGAAAATATTTTAGCAATATGGGTCTAATCGGGTATGGGTTGGGTATGGGTCGAGTCGGGTATGAGTCAACAAAATTGCATTGCGCATAAATGGGTCATAAACGGGTTAATGGGTCAATTTGGGTCGGACCATTTATGACCCGACCCAAACCCAACCCGACCCACCCATTTGACAGGTCTACATGGCAGGGGTCTTCTGCTAATATGAAGGAGAAATAACAAAAGGCAAGACAGAGGAAAAAGATGGATTTGAAGGAGTCCATCACCAGGAAGAATTCCACATGCAGTGATTGAAGAAGGAAGCAGATGATGGACAGTTTCTTTGAAACTTACCTCCCCAGAAAATGGCGCCTCCTATGAAGATACTGCGAAGTCTTCCGCGTACTTTCTTATCGAGAGAGAATACAAGAAAGTCAACTCATCCCGGAATCCACGTTGTTGACTCACGAAAGACAATTGTGTCTCCGGAGTAACAAAAGGACCGCCAATTTCTTTCTCTATCTAGAAAAGAAAACCTCCTACTCGTTTATGAACCAAGGAACTGAGGACAACAATCCAATGGTTTTCTCCAGACGAATCAAACCGGGGCTTTCATGCGCACCTGAACCTATACTTAGATGAATCCCGCATGAAAAGAAATATTGAATTGATTAATTTTATTGATCATATTAGGAGTTGATAAAGAAAATTAGATTATTGTGTAACCAAATTAAAACTATTAACATCGTTCTTCCTAATAGGGAAAATCCCTTTTATAAATTTTGTGTAGGTCCTAATGAGCTATAATATTGCCTTTTTCTGAAATGGATGGAACCGAAAAAATTACTCCAAGAATATCCAGTATTTGCTCAACGGAGATGTATTAGAGAAAGATCTTACAAGTTAAATGGGAAATGAACATATAGGAACTTAGGTAAAGCGGCAAAAGGTAGAAGATGCATTTCAAGTTTGAGGGAAAAGAACGGACGTTGATCAAGATGTAGTATCGCGCGTGCCAGTCATGGACCCATTTCCAGCGAGGGAGAAGGGGGGAAAGAGTAGTAAGGAGTTGAATCACACTCGCTTCGGCTCCAACTGCTCCTACTGCTAGGATCCAGTCCGTGCAATTGGTTTTCGAGCATCATAACCACTTCAGACATCTTGGGTCGGACAGATGGATCGGAATCCGCACATGACCATGCCAGTCGGATGAGTCGTTCTGCCTCTTCCACCGGAAAGCTTCCCTGCAAAGTAGGATCAACCACCCTTTCCCATGCATTCTTGTTCATGCATCTGCTAATCCAGTCATTCCGTCGCCCATCAAAGTGAAAAAATGGCCGTCCTGAGATGAGCTCGAGAAGCATGTTCCCATATAAATAGACATCAACCTTCAGAGTGCACTTGCCCGTGCTTATATACTCGGGAGCGCCATACCCTATAGCTCCACGCACAACGGTGTTGACATAACTATCTTGGTACCACCGAGAGGATAGGGGTGACAAAGTCGGACATTTGCCCACTTCAGCTGCAGAAACCGAGCCGAAGCCGTCGTACACTTTGGCATTCCCCACCACAATGTCCCTCTCATGCATGATCCTGGCCAAGCCAAAGTCTCCCAATACTGGCTCGAATTCCTCATTTAGCAATATGTTCGAACAACTCACATCGCGGTGTATGATGCTCGGATGACATTGATCGTGCATGTGAGCCAACCCCCTCGCAACTCCCAATGCTATCCGCATCCGGATCGGCCAATTGAGTGCTCGGACGGCTTTCTGTTCCAAGAGGAAGTCGAGACTGCGGTTGACCATGAAGGGGTAGACTAACAACCGCTCTTTCTCCTCATCGCAATATCCAATCAGGATTAACAAGTTGGGGTGGTGAACAATGCCTGCCACTTCCACTTCCGTCTGAAACTGTTTTTCCGAATCTGGGAAATCTGCGAAAAGCACTCTCAGTCGTTTTACAGCGACGAGAGACTTATCGGCTAACCGGCCTCTGTAAACCGGTCCAAATGCTCCTTCACCCAACCAGTTTTTGTGGTGGAAGTTCCTTGTCGCAGCCTGAAGCTCTTTGAAAGAGAACTGTTAAATATGTCTTGAATTTATGTACTCGGTCCGGTTTATGACCCGACCCGACATATTTTTGTGCGACCCGAAAGTGGAAAGAAAATTGAGATTTAGTTCGCGACGCGAAGGGTTGGGCCGATAGGCCCAACCCGCAGCAAGCGAACAAATCTCCATAGCGGACCGCCTAAGCTGGAGGAAGCGAACCAATGTGCGGGGGGTTTGGGGGCATAGCCCCCGAGAAAAATTTCGGGAGCCCTATTTGTACTGTGGCTAGGTTTTCTCATTGTTAAACAGAGAGTTTTGCTTTCAGAGAGTTTTGGTGAGCCGTGAGGTTTTGTCGTTATTTCGACTTCTGAAATTTGTACTCTCTTTTGATTATAGTGGAATCTGTCTTGTCTCGCCCGTGGACGTAGATCACTTCGTGATCGAACCACGTAAATCCCCGTGTTCAGTCTTTTGTTTTTCCGCATCCGTCTCCAACAAGAACCTTCTGAGTGTATTACTGGTATTATCAACTGTCCTTCCAACTTCTCGACTAGAACTGGAGAAACTGAAGGTGCGCAAATTGAACACCATCTCTATGCAATCCTGTTAATTCCTCCCCACCAAATGAATCGGATCTTTTTCGGGCTTTTGCTTGTACAAAAGAACAGACTACAGCTCTGCGTCACTACAGAGATCGAAATATTCCGTCTTTTGAAATGGTTAATTCCAGGAGGACAAAAGACAACGTACCGAATTCAAGGAGTTGCCCTTTGATTCAGACATGGAATTGGCTCTGCTAGAGGAGAGTCTCCGGCTTGAGCCATTGCGCACAAGAAATGGATCTGGCTCAGGAATGACAGGAGGAAGGGGCTTCCCTCGTATTTCTTAATTGTACTAGTCCCCACCTTTGGCCATCCCATCGCTGAGAAATCTCTTGGAAGCTTCATATGAGTTTCCCCGTACCAAAGAAAGTCAAAACCAACTGGTCCAACCATATCCTCCTCTGAAAGCGGAGACACAGATTTGAAAATGCAGGGCAGAGGAGGGGAGTGACAATAACTCGGGATTTCATTAATTAATAAGTAAAGCATGATTACATGATGCCACCTTAGTTAATGCATGACATCCTGAAAATTAGAGGAAAAAACACTATCTACCACAAAATATCTACAACCTTAGTGTGTATGCACATCTGAATGCTACTAAGTTATCTGTGGTTTAATAGATCAAACACGTTGATGTTTATTTTGGATGATGACATCAGTAGTCTCATAACTTTTTTTTTCCGAAATTTGGAATTGTACCTTTTACTTCACTCATTTTTTTAAAAATGATCCATTTACTTTTTAAGAGTGTTCACCATGACACGTGCTGTGGTGTCCAACTTGACATTCGAGCGACCAAATTAAGGGAAGGGCTAACGGTGGACATTTTTAGAAAGTACCATGGACCATTTTGAACCAACAAAAAGTAGAGGGACAATTTCATATAAAAGTATATGGACCATTGATAACATTATCCTTATGTATCTACTATCTAGTAACAGTCACTACATTTGCAATCAAAACGTCATTCAGAATGCCAATGCGAGGTCATCAAAATCCAGGGTGTTAAGAGTGATTTATGCCAACATATATAGAAAGATATAGCAAGATTGATGCACACACATGGGAAAATGCTGCTCATAACAGGCCACAAGCAACAAAAAAGAGGTTAGAGGAAATATATGGATTGCTAACTGGATGTTGATGGAGAAGAATTTAACGTCGAAGCGGTTGAGTAGATAACAGATGGACGATTCCTTTCTTCAAAACTTAAGAGCGTACTAACAATGTCATTGTCTGGTGGCATCTTTATCCCCACGAAGTGGTGAAAATTATTAGCAAACAGATCTCTACGGTTACGAGAAGACCGTGAGAAAGGGAAAATTACCCAATCAATCCTAATTCTAAACCTATTATACAGCTGTTATTTCTCAATTTTGTCAATTTAGTCCCAAACATTTACACGAAATTCTAATGTAATCCTTTTGGCCAAATTTTGCAAGAAATCACTGAAATGGTGGTCCAGTCATCGCTAGCCATCCTATGTAGTATGCCGCCATATCTATGATTTCCCCGCAAAAATTTGCCACAAGGGCAACATTGTAAGCCCAAGTCCAACCAAGAAGGCCCGCCGGATCTATCAAAATTCAAAGCCTGCAAAAAGCGGCAACTATCAAGACCATTCATCACCCTCCCAATGTAACCAGCATAATGCATATCTTCCGATAAATCATATATTATGCATCATATCAATAAACCACATATATAGCATAGCGAACAATTGTCAAAGTCATTTGATCCCCAATGTCAAGAAAACCCTTTGCTTATGCTTCGTTAGGGTAAGCCCTGAAAATCACTTTGGCTGTGATTAAGCCTTGGAATGGGGATGGTATGTGCACATGTTTATCATATCATGTCTCAATATTTAGGTCGACAATGACCATGAAATCCGCGTCACAATACCACATGCTGGCACATATATCACCGATATAAATAGCATTTCATTTTCAGAATGTTTGCAGATAACAGCAACATGAAGTTAAAAAAAAATTAATACTTTGTCCAGTTTTCAGAAGGAGCACCGAAATAATGTATTTTCTATACTTCGAAATACGTGCCATGCCACAACATGGCTCTTTCTCGATAAATCAAGTCATGCAATTTTTGCAAAAGGAAAAAGTGGTAAAAATCACTTACCTAGTTTGAATGCTAAATAAACCACCACACGCCAACCGCGTTTTTCCTTGGACCCTAACACAATTTACGTACCTTATTAGAAGTTGCACTCTTTAGACATAGCGGCTAAACTTGCTTGGGCCCAAAAGCCCGTTCGGTAGAAAATTACGAAAATGCCATTCGAGAGCCCAATTTAGGGTGTATGGCCCCTATACGCACCCCTATCGCCTAAAAATTACTTAAACGCCGTATATCATCAGAACTACTCAACTTTGTAGAAAATACAGCTTTTTCTAAATAGCAAATAAAATTTATATTTTTCCAAATATTGATCGTGCTTGTCTATTTTCTTCAATAACCGTATTGGACCTTTTAAAGACTTTGAATTACCACCTATATTTATTTGAACAGACCAGATCAATTATAGAATTTTTGAATTTCTAGAAAATCATTTTCCATAATTTTCGCAAGTTTGTAACTCCTGGAAAATGACAGAAGATTCAAATGTTTTCGAAAATTATGAAAAATTCGCAGACTGTACATTTTTCTGTGCTGGTTCGAATGGTGAAAATGACATCACGATCTGATGTCGAGGTGGGTCACACAAGCCATCGGAAGCGGCTGCTACAACTCTGCATTGCTAAAGAGATGGGAATGATTAATTTCCTCGAGGACAAGAAGGCTATATGTCAAATTCAAGGAGGAGACTTTCGATTCAGACATGGAATTGGCTCTGCGATAGGAGATCCTTCGGCTCGAGCCTTCGCGCACTCGGGAATGCGAGGAGGAAGGTGCTTCCCTTGTGTTCCCTAATTTTACTAGTCCCAACCTTTGGCCATCCCCATCGCTGAGAAGTTTCTTGGAAGCTTCATATGAGTCTCCTCGTAGCGAAGAAAGTCAAGAAACTAGTCCAACCATATCCTCCTCTCAACGCAGAGACACAAATTTGAGAATGCAGGCAGATGATAAGAGTGACAACGACATGGAATTCCGTTAATTAAGAAGTAAAGCATGATTACATGATGCCACCTTAGTTGATGCCTGACATCCTGAAAATTAGAGGGATAAACACCGTCTACCACCAAGTGTCTTCAGCCTCAGTGCGCATGCACGTCTAAATGCTACTCAATTATACAGGATGAATAAACATTGTAAGGAAACAGTTTGTTGAAATATGCTTCCTTCAACAAAACCATGCAACGCACGGGCAGCAAACTAGTTAATTAAGGAACTGCGAAAAACAATCGAATAAGTGGAGATTGCAGTTGGCTCCGTAGGACCAAGATAATTTTGTTCACACTCTACTCCACTTTCAAATGTAGAGGTATGGGTTGAATTGGGTGCGTGTGCATTGTAGAGGTGGCCACGGTTCGGAACCGGCGGTTCCGGTTCGTGGCCAAGTATGAACCGGAACCGGCCGGTTCCGGTTCAGGTTCGGAACCGGTCGGTTCGGAACCGGTTCCGGTTCATAATTTTACTTTTCTTTTTTTTTTCTTTTCTTCCTCCGCCGGCCTCAGGCGAGGCCGCCCTCGCCGGCGTCGGGCGAGGGCCGCCCTCGCCTGGGCTAGGCGAGGCCGGCCTCGCCAGATCGGGCGAGGGCTCGACCTCGCCTGCGTCGGGTGAGGCCGGCCTCGCCAGTTGCCGGCGAGGTCGAGCCCTCGCCAGTCTGCTGCACAGCTGCAGCTTTTTTTTTTTTTGTGTGGAACCGGGCCCGGAACCAGCGGTTCCGGGTCGGTTCCGAATCGCGGGCCCGGTCAACGGGCCGGGCCCGGGTTTGACCGGGTCGGTTCTGGTCCTGTTTCGGGCCAAAACCGGCCCGTGGCCATCTCTAGTGCATTGAGATGCCTCAACTCTAGAATTTGAGACCTAATTCAACGGGTAAGATGCATACGCAACTGAGGAGTGTGAAAGTCCTCCCTTCCAAACGCTTTGTTACTTTAATGATGGCATCCAATTTCTCTAGGAGTATAGGATTTATATCAAATAGGCATTCCTTCACAAGTTTCGGTTAATCTTTAAATTCATTGAAAAAAAAATTAATCTAATAGGAAGCACAATACCCTTCCTGGGCATTTTTTTTAAGACATGAAGGAAATGCACAACTACACAAATCAGTTGGTCATTAAAACCTCTAACGAGTGCAAGAACCATTTTGCACGACATGACATTCAGAATGAGTCTGCTCAGTCCTCAACTCGCTGACATTTAGAGAGAGCTCAAGAGAGCTGTAGATGTGAGGAACCGAACTATGCACCTCTTGATTGTTCGAATGAGGTTAAGGCTAATAATGTCATTGCCTCCCTGCGAATAGGAGATGATCAACTAAATTAAGACGAAATGGAGGTTCCACGGTTTGAAACATTTCCCAGAAGTAGCTGAAATGGCGCAAGTAGGCGTGAATTGTGGAAATTGCATACCCGGATTTCACAAGTCCCAACTTGAGCCTACAAGTAGTCGATGTACAATGTTGTTTCGTAATTGATGGCTCACATCACCGAGAAACTTCTTGAAAGCTTCATATGAGTTTAGCTCGCAGAGAGGAAAGTCAAAACCAACTAGTCCAATCATATCCTCCTCTGAAACCAGAGAAACAAATTTGAAAGATGCAGGCAGAGAATCAAAGTGCCAACAACTTGGATTTTCTTGCATATACGAGGATTGATGTGCACGAAGACGCACGTGCGACTGGTCTAATCAATGTCTTCTAAGGAGGATTTTTATGGTGGTCTTTAATTTTCGTTAGAACAATAGAACTTTCCTCATAAACTCAAACATCCATTCCCCATTAATTCGATAGATTAAGAGGTGACACTTTTAATTTTTTATTTCAGTTTCTAGTTTTCAATTTGATGGAAAATGTACAAGATAGCAGTCATTTCAGGAAGGATGTGCTATAAGTCTCAAAAAAATCGGAGGAAAGTATTACAGAAAGATCGTACAAATAAAAGTGAAGAGGAACATATAGAGTTTACGAAGAGAAACATAGAAGCTAAACTGGTTATTAAAGGTAACAGGCAATGGTGATGATGAAGCGTTGACATGCCGGTCATGGAGCAATCCCCAGAGGAGAAGGAGGAGGGAAAGAGTAGTACGGAGTTGAGTCACACTCACTTTGACTCCAACTACTCGTACTAGGGTCTCGTTGAAGAAATTGGCTTTCGAGCATTCGAACCACTTCAGACATCTCTGGTCGAAACGATGGATCATCGAGTGAGCACAGCAATGCCAATCGGAGTAGTCGCGCTGCTTCTTCTTTCACATAGTTCCCCTGCAAATTGGGATCGACCACCCTTCCCAACTCGTTCATAGCATCACCAATCCATTCCTCAAAATTGAGACCTTCATCATACTCCAACACATCATACTCCAACCTATAAAGTTCAGCAATTTTCTTTCCCGAGATGAGCTCGAGAAGCATTCTCCCGTATGAAAAGACGTCAACCTTCAGTGTGCACTTTATATTTTGGAAGAATTCGGGGGCAACAAACCCGCGCGTGCCACGGATGGGGACATAAACATCACCATGCACGATCAAGGCAAGCGAAAATCTTCCTGTCACGGCCTCAAAATCCACATCCAACGGTATATTTGACATGCAGATGTAGCGATGCATGATCTTGATGTTACCTTGATTGTGAGGTGTGCAAGCCGCCTCGCTACTCCCAGGGCTATCCGCTTGCGAGTAGTCCAATCAAAGGACTCGGACTCGGAAAAACTGGAGGATCGGATATTGAACACCATCTTTAAGCGGGGAAAATGTAGATTCTTCTCAAGTGCAAATGGATCGTGTTAGCTTGACGGTTTCTCGCGATTGGGTTGGGAATACCTTCTGCATATCCAAAGAGACTTGCTTTTCCCCGCAGTTTTTATAACTCTAGTTGGGATTACGCCTGTCTCACCCGCGACTGCTTTTGGTCGGTGTGAATGCATGAAATGGTAAGGAAAGGTCGTTGGATTGTAGGCTGATGTCAAAGTGTGGGGCCATCTGACTCCAAAGCCGTCCTGTGAGCAGCGGCTTCGTGGAAAAATAGAGCGAGAGAGGTTTTATTTCCTCGAAGCTTCCAATTTGACCCAAAGTGCAACCCATGTAAAGCAAATTTTTGGCTGTGAATATTTTATACTCTATTTAAAGAACAATGAATGGAATCCGGATGGTTCCCCTGCATAGCACGGGATATTGGACTAGTACATGTGTAAATTAGTGACACAAACTTTCTAAGCTCCTTCACAAAATATTTTTTTCAAAGGATGTACAAGAGCATTATTAGTTTTTAAGTCACAAGATTTGACAAAATCAATTATGACAATCCCAATATGCCAAGAGTGGATGTGCAGATGGTTTACAAGGAAGATGAACTCATATCAAGTACTTTTGTCTCTTCCAATACTTGGTGAACCTTGACACCAGGAAGATCTAAAATATATAAATCCCGATTTTTATTTATTTGCAGTATCGACTGACAATATGTTTTATGTCTGTACTATATCATAGTAAAGATTTCTAATTATTGTTAATGCATTTATTTTTTGTGGTTCGAATGACAATATGTTTTCAAGTGGTTCGAATGCTCGACTGACATTATGTTTTCAAGTGGTTCGAATGCTCGAAAGCCATTTATTCTGCATAAATTGATAAAAATTATTTAAGATCACCTATTTACACATGTGCTAGTAAGGATCACCTAGAGGGGGGGTAAATAGGTGATCTTAAACAATTTTTATCAATTTATGCAGAAATGAAATATCACAATTGAGTCTGAATAAACTTCAGATTCAAGACGGATTATATAGACAGTGTTCTTGATGTACAGAATGTAAATTAAGAGATAAGGGATAGAAAAACTGCACACAAGTTTATAATGGTTCGGCTTATAGCAAGCCTACGTCCACTCTCCCACGCTGACAGCCTACCGGCTAGATTTCACTATGTAATTAAGAGAAATTACAGATTTTGAGTGACAAAACTTTTGTGTATGATAGGACTTTCTATCTCACACAATTACTCTTACAAAATATCTCTCAAGATCTTAATTTTTGGCTTAGAAAGACAAGAGAAATGATTGGAGTAAGCTCAGACTTTGGACTTGATTATGTTCTTCCTTGTGCTGCTCGTTCATCTCCTTAAATACTCATCTACTTCCAAACTAGCCGTTGGACAGCTTTCAGAGGATCATCTTCCAATCTTCACCTTAGACAGATTTATATGAAAATGATTAAGTAGCCGTTGGATGACAGATTCTAAATCCCGCTGATTCTTGTCGTCCATATAATCAGAATCTTGGTTTCCATAAGTAGAGCTTTATCCGTTGTAATGCATACTTGTCGTAGTATTTGATTGTCAATTAATTTGATTGAGATTGATACAATCAAAACTTTCCTTCTGTGAAATCCATACCACATCACTAGCTGTTATTCTTTGTTTTGAGTTCTGCGTTTGCGTCTGCGTCTGAATAATTTTAGCGTCTGCATCTGTATCTGAATAAATTTTGTGTCTGCGTCTGTGTCTGTCAGTTTGTAAAGTCTGAAAAACTTCCTTTTGAGTTTCCATAATATACATATCTAGAATAAAATAGTTCAGAATAAGTATTAGATTTACAATAACACGGAAGGTTTTATCAACTTCAAAATCAATAGGAGCTTTCCTCAACAATCTCCCCCTTTTTTTATGGTGACAAAACTTCCTTGCAGATTGAATTAATTTGAAATAAATAAGCATATTAAGCGCATGAAGCGCAAATTAAAATTAAAAGAGCAAACTCTATTGATATCTGTGTCTTTTTCTTCCCATATATAACCTGTATATGA
The DNA here is from genome assembly GCA_031216235.1 of Syzygium jambos. Lineage (NCBI taxonomy): Eukaryota > Viridiplantae > Streptophyta > Magnoliopsida > Myrtales > Myrtaceae > Syzygium > Syzygium jambos. The sequence goes on along the minus strand of CM062230.1, from coordinate 14,743,720 downwards.
TCTACATTAGTATGGCAAATCTGCATATAATTTCTCCCCCTTTTGTCATCAGCAATAATAATAATAATAATAGACAGAATAAAGCATTGATATAGATCATCAAAATAGTCCAACAAAAGAATGTTTAAGAGATTGCAGGATCAATGTTTGAAAGAGATGGTTTTAAAAGGGTGAAAAAATAGGCTATTTCTTGGAAGGGGTTCGAATGAGTTGAAAGTTTTCTAATATGGAGACAGCTTCCTCAATCTTTGAAGAACATTCACCCATAACTTTATCCATGTTGGTTGAGCATAGAGCAATGGCTTCCTCAAGTTCTGTTTTGTCTGTTGCTACCTGAAGACGTTGAGTCTTGTTGTTTTCCTCAATAATTCTATGTAGATTCTTCACATCTTATTCAAGTGCAGCTTGCTTATCTTTGATTTCGAGTAGAAGAGAGAGAATGGTCTGATTTTCTAGGGCTGTTCCTGGACATTGGCTTGTTTAGACTGATCGAACCCAGTTGCTGCTTCTGGTGGAATTTCCCCTTGAACAGATGCATGGTCTGCAGAAACATGTTCTTCAGGAACTAATTCTGAAGCCTTTGAAGTTGGTTCTGAAACATGTTCTGGACCATCAGTATGACCTGTTTCAAGGTGCTCTGCGTCATCACTTTCATCGTGCAGGAGAATTTTTTGTTTCTTCCTGTACATCTTGAGTGGGCTGGGAGAGTCAGTCTATTTGCTTGCTGTTCCAGTTCTTTTCCTTTTCCCTTTCTCTTTGTCACTTGTCTTCCCAATAGATTGTGCCTCTGACGGTTGAGCATCCTTTCCTCTTGCCGTGCTTACTCTTTCCCTTATATCATCAAACTGCTTCATCTTGGAAATCATTTTTTCTCCAACAAACATACAAGGTACAAGGTTTTTGCACATCTCAGCAGGAATAGATATCTTTAAGAACATAAAAATGTGAGAGATGAGAGCATCATACGGAAGTTGTCCCTTGTTCTTTTGCAGTATTCTGTACATGTGGAAAATGATGATATGAGGAAGATAGAAAGATTGACCTTTCAAAATTGCCCAAATAAGCTTGATTTCTGACTTGGATAAGTCAGTTTTAGAGGTTGCTTTAGGCTTCAAACAGTTGATGATGATCTTATATAAGATCACAGATCTTCTAGACAAATCAGAATAGGAAAGATGTCATTTAGAGCCTTGATCAAAATTTGGATTCTCTGAAGCCACCTTGGAAGCATCTTCTAAGCTCACTTCCAATGGAGTAAACTTGGAATGTTTTGCTCCAATTATCAACGCCAGCTCGTATGCTTTCAAATCGAACTTTTTAGCACCAACCGTGAATTAAATCCAGTTTGGTGACAAAATGGAAAGATTAAAATAAAAGTAGGTAGTCAGTTCAGCATATACATTGCCATATTGCAGACAAAGTTCATAAATCCCCAATTTCTCAAACAGATATTTCATTGAGATGCTAGCCTTTTCAAGGAAGGCGAAATCTACAGTCCAATGGTTCATGACCCCTCAAGCGAGTAATAGCTTATAGAAGCCATTATGTTCAGTACTTCTGAATAAGCCTTCAGTACATTTCACTCCAGATGCAATGCTAACCTTCATTTAAAAAATATCGAAGAATCGAGCATCATCATCAGGAATTACAAATTTGGATGCACTGATGGACTTAGGGCTGATTTGAACGAATTTCTTTTCAGAAGAACCGGATGATTCTCTGACTTTCTCCTTGCCCTTTCTGGAAGTAGGGTTTTTTGGGGGTAGTGCCGGCCTGATCGTGATCAGTTTTAGTGCAAAATTGAGAATAACATTGCATAAGACTTGCTTCAGAGAGAAAGCCGTTGTTTTTTCAGACATTCACGAAGGACCGATGCAGGAGCATCACCTCTTTTCAACTTTTGATAAGCATTCCACACATATTTGATGCTACTAAAGCGAAAATCAGTTTCACCGGTTGTTTTGGGTTGCGATGATCGTGGTGGTGGTGTCACTTCTGAAGGTTCTTGATGCTGGTCCGATTCTATGTGTGAAATTTCCATGAACTCTACCGGTGCTGAAGACTTGGAATATTGGTTGAGAATACGCGAAGATCTTCTCTTGAAAGGAATTTTGATCACTTTTAGAGCAGAAAGATTCAATCTTTAGAGAATGAAGGGAAGTCTCTGAGTATCGAGAAAGTTTGGAGAGAAAAAGTTCGTATTAATAGGGTTTTGAAAAGAGAAGGACATGTTTATAAAAGAGGAGGACGGGTTTTGGAAAGAAAAATCACTTTTAGACAATATAAAAAGTGAACCCAAATATGTAGGAAGGAAATATACTTTTTGAAGCACAAATAATCACAATAATATCATAACAATATATTGAGCACAATTAATCAGATAAATTAGAAGACATACCTGATTTGCTTCCTAAAATAACAAATATGAAAATATCCTGTCGGAAATCCCAAAAATATACCCGTCAAAATTTGAATTATGGATGTGCCTTTTTTTGTGAGTCTGAAAAGGATATTCAGACTGAGAACATTTGAGTCTGAAAAATTCCTATCTAACAGATGCTTCAAGAAAATGGATAAGCGATGCACAATTTATTTCTAATATACTCAAGTGAAGACTTATCAAGAGGTTTTGTGAATATCAGCTAATTGATTCTTAGAATTAATGAATTGAATATTCACATCACCATTTTGAACATAATCTCGAATGAAGTGATGCTTAATTTCAATATGCTTAGCACGTGAATGAAGAATTGGGTTCTTGGTCAGATTAATAACACTTGTGTTGTCACATTTGATTGCAACACTTGAATCTTCAATAGCAAAATCTCGCAACTGCTGCTTCATCTACAGTATCTGTGCACAACAAGTTACCAAAGCTGCATATTCTGCTTCTGCTGTAGAAAGTGCAATTGTATTTTGCTTCTTTAAGTACCAGGATACCAACATATTCCTACGCAGTTGACATGTACCTGTAGTACTTTTCCTGTCCACTTTACATCCAGCTAAATCAGCATCAGAATAACCAGTAAGAGTAAAATCTGAATCTTTGGAATACCAAAGTCCTAACATTGGATAAGTTCTAATGCATTTGATTATTCTTTTTACTGCAGAAAAATGTGATTCCCTTGGGTCTGATTGAAATCTTGCATACATATAGACACTAAAAAGTATGTCAGATCTAGATACAGTAAGATACAATAATGAACCTGTCATGCTTCTATATACCTTCTGATCAACCTTTTTACCATTTTCATCTTTTTCTAGTTTGGAAGAATGAGACATGAGAATGTCTATTTTCTTGCAGTTCTGCAATCCAAACTTCATGACAATCTCCTTTGCATACTTCTCTTGGCAAAAGAATGTACCATCTTTGGTTTGTTTCACTTGTAGGCCAAGAAAGAATATTAATTCGCCCATCATACTTATCTCGAACTCATTCTGCATATTCTTAGAAAATTCTTTGCAAAGCAGTTCGTTAGAGGATCCAAAGATGATATCTTCAACATAAATTTAAACAAGCAGAAAGTCCTTACCTTTTCTCTCTCTTAATGAATAAAGTTGTATCGACCTTACCTTAGTGAAGTCATTTTGCAGAAAGAAGTTACTTAACCTCTCATACCACGCACGGGGTACTTGTTTCATACCATAAAGGGCTTTTTTGAGTTTATAGACATAATCAGTCATCCTTGGTTCTTCGAAGTTAAGTGGTTGTTCTACATATACTTATTCTTTGATATATCCATTCAGGAAGGTATTTTTCACATCCATATGAAATAAATTAAAGTTATGGAAATAAGCATAGGCTAGTAGTAGCCTAATGGCTTCTAACCTTGCAACTGGTGCATATGTTTCATCATAATCTATGCCTTTTTCTTGAGAATAGCCTTTTGCTACCAGTCTTGTTTTGTTTCTTGTGACTTTTCCTTTGTCATCCAGTTTGTTTTTGAATACCCATTTTGTTCCAATTATTGGATGATTTTTGGGTCTTGGCGTAAGCTCCCATACTTTATTGATTCTGAACTGCTGAAGTTTCTCCTGCATAGCTTCGATCCAGCTTTTATTTGATAATACTTCACCAATTTCTTTTAGTTCTATTTATGATATCAACGCTAAGTTGCTGATGTTTTCCTTGTATTTAGATCTAGTCTTGATACCATCTTCTATTTCTCCAATGATAAGGTTCTTCGGATGACGGGATTTATATTTCTAGTTTCTGTTAAATTTTTCCTTCTGAATATCATCAGACTCTGAAGGTTTTGATTGAGTCTGCATTGTATATTCTTTTCCTTCTTCTACGGATTCGACGATCATTGGAGATTCTTGTTGTGCTTCTGATAACTTTTGAATATTGGAAGATAGTTTAGGTTCATCTTTGTGAGTCTGAATATTTTCATCAAACCTTACATTCATTGTTTCTTCCACAATCTGAGAATTCTTGTTGAAGACTCCATATGCTTTACTTGTAGTAGAATATCCAAGGAATAAACCTTCATCTACTTTCTCATCAAACTTGCCAGAGCGGTCATTTGGATTTTTGAGTACGAAGCATTTACAACCAAACACACGAAAATATGAAATATTGGGCTTTCTACCTCTGTAAAGCTCATAGGGGGTTTTCTCAAGAATGGGTCTCAGAAAAGCTCTGTTAATGATATAACATGCTGTAAAAACTGTATCTGCCCAGAAATGAAAAGGAATCTTGCTTTCAATTAACAGAGTTCTTGCCATGTTTTGCAAAGAACGATTTTTTCTGTCCACAACACCATTTTGTTCCGATGTATAAGGAGTAAAAAAAATTATGTTGAAAGCCATTTTCATCACAGAAATCTGAAAAAATTTGATTTTCAAATTCTCCCCCATGATCAGTTTTAATGCAGAAAATGGTATAGCCCTTTTCATTCTGAACTCTTTTTGCAAATTTTGAAAAATATGAAAATACCTCATTTTTATGAGCAAAAAAGAACATCCAAGTAAATCTTGTGAAGTCATCAACAATAACTAAACAATATTTCTTACCACTAATACTGTGTTCTGGTTGGTCCAAATAGATCTATATAAAGAAGCTGCAAAGCACGATTAGTGGAAACATGATGTATAGACTTAAAAGAGCTTCTTACTTGTTTTCCTAGAGTGCAGGCATTGCATAACTCTATTTTCTTGTATTTCAAATTTGGCAAACCTCGAACCAATTTCTTATTTGAGATCTTTGAGATTTGTTTCATACTGATATACCCCAATCTTCTGTGCCATAGATCTTCATCCTCTTTGATTGAGATTAAGCAATGAGTGAAGTTTGGATTGACATCTAGAAGATAAATATTGCTATGTCTTCTTCCGGTGAATGTTTGAAAAGAATCTTTGCTTGTTTCTGAGCATGTATCTTCTTGAAAATTGATTCTGAAACCTATATCACATAGTTTGCTTATGCTTATCAAGTTATAGTTGAGTCCTTTTACCAATGAAACATCATTGATTGCGAGTCCTCCAATTTCAACCGTTCGTTTGCCAACTACTTTTCCTTTGTTATTTGCTCCAAAGGAAACTTTTCCACCATTCAGGTTTTGTAGTTTAACGAATATACTTGGATCTCCTGTCATGTATCTAGAGCATCCACTGTTTATGTACCACTTTCTTTTTCTCTTTGTGGTAACCTACAAAAATCACAACATCTCATATTTTCTTTGGTACCCAAATTTGTTTGGGTCCTTGAGCATTAGTATAGGCTGTCTTAGCAAAGTCTCTTCGAACGGGTCTCCAGACCTTCGGACATTCATTCTCAAAATATTATGGATCTCCACATTTTGAGCACCTTAGTGCACTTTGGACAACAGGTTTGACAAATTTCCTTTTGAAATGGTTTTTATAAGCTTGTCAAGTAGGTTTTTGTCTTAATCATTCCTTGACCTTTGAAAAATCAATCAAGCTATCATTTTCTTTCTTAAATCTGAGACCAGATTTGTTATAGTAAGGAATTTGGATAGAAAGGATATGCTTCAAGGTTTCTGAACCTTTTGAAAACTTGAAAGTAATTTCTAAAACTTCTTTTTTCAAAACAACATTTTCTTTGGAAAGAAAATCTCGACTTTCCTTGATTTGATGAAATTCTTTTTGAAGGAAATTGATTTTTTCTTTTTGTGAAACATCCTGTTGCCTCAGTGATGAATTTTCCTTTTTCAAAGAAGAGATTCTTTTAAGAGCAGTTTTAAATTCAAAGCATAATTCATCAATATAATTTGATACTTCATTAGGCATATCGGAGTGCTTTACCTCAATTTCCACTTTAGGATCAGAATCAGAATCTGAGTCTAAGTCTGACTTAGCCATTAGACAGAAATTTGAGATATTTTCATCACTGTCTTCGCACTCTGTATCACTCCAGGTTTTTGCTTTTACGGCCTTCTTTGCTTTCTCAAACTTGGTCTTCTTTTTCAGAAGTGGACAATTTGGCTTGATATGTCCACGTTTCCTACAGTTAAAGTATATTACATCTTTTGATCTCTTTGATTCATCGATAGACTTCTTCTTCTCAAAAGACTTCTTCCCTTTGAGGTTTCTTCTTTTGATCTTCATTTTCTTATACTTCTTTACGAAGAGAGCTAGTTGTTCATCGTCAACATCTTCATCTTCAGAATCTGCATCAGAATCAATGTTAGTTTTTAATGCAATTGACTTATTACCTCTGGATTCATTCTCCTCATTCTGTTGCTCAGTCTCATATGATTGAAGAGTTCAAATTAACTCATTTACTGATAGAGGCATGATCCTTTATGTCTCTCGAAGAGATGTTTTGATATTATCCCACCGCTTTGTCAATCCTATCAATAGTTTGTTGACTTTCATCGCATCTGCGTCCGGTTGTTCTTGATATGCAAGACCGTTTACTATGTCAGCAAACCTATCATACATATTAGTTACCGATTCTCCAGGCTTCATTTTGAAGGATTCATATTGACCAAGCAGAATATTGATTTGAGTTTCCTTGGCTCGATATGTTCCTTCATAAGTAGTATGGAGAGCATCCCATATTTCCTTGGCTAATTCACGAGAGGCAATTTTTTATATTCAATAGGTGATAAAGCACAGTAGAAAGAATAAATTGCTTTGGAATCTAAAGCTTCTCTTTTAGATATCTCAGTTTGAGATAATAGAGGATCTGCTACTTTGCTTCCATTTGCCTTTTCTTTTGAATCAAAAGATTTTGGATTGACTCCTCTGATGATGACATCCCATTGCATGTGATCAATTGACTTTATGAATGCTTTTATCTTATTCTTCCAGACACTATATTCCTTGCCATCGAAATATGGTGGTCTGTTGTTGCTTTGTCCTTCAATGAACCCTGGAGCACTCAAGCTAGCCATAAAGATCGTTAGCTCAGAAGTAAAACACTTCAACAAATGAGCAACCTGCTCTGATACCAATTGATGTTGCTAGCAAGGATCACTTAGAGGGGGGGTGAATAGGTGATCTTAAACAATTTTTATCAATTTATGCGAAAATGAAATATCACAGTTGAGTCTGAATAAACTTCAGATTCAAGACAGATTATATAAACATGTTCTTGATGTGCAGAATGTAAATTAAGAGATAAGGGATAGAAAAACTGCACACAAGTTTATAGTGGTTCGGCTTATAACAAGCCCACATCTACTCTCCCACGCTAACAGCCTACTGGCTGAATTTCACTATGTAATCAAGAGAAATTACAAATTTTGAGTGACAGCACTCTTGTGTATGAGAAGACTTTCTATCTCAGACAATCACTCTTATAAAATATCCCTCAAAATCTTAATTTTTGGCTCAGAAAGACAAGAGAAATGATCGGAGTAAGCTCAGACTTTGGACTTGTTGATTCTTGATTCTGTTCTTTCTTTTGCTGCTTATTGATCTCCTTAAATACTCCTTTACTTCCAAACTAGCCGTTGGACAGCTTTCAGAGGATTATCTTCCAATCTTCACCTTGGATAGATTTGTATGAAAAGGATTGATTAGCCGTTGGATGACAAATTCTGAATCCCGCTGATTCTGGTCGCTCATACAATCAGAATATTGGTTTCCATAAGTAGAGCTTTATCCGTTGTAATGCATACTTATCGTAGTATTTGATTGAGATTGATACAATCAAAACTTTCCTTCTGTGAAATCCATACCAGATCACTAGCTGTTATTCTTTGTTCTGAGTTCTGCGTCTGTGTCTAAATAATTTTAGCGTATGCGTTTGCGTTTGAATAAATTCTGCGTCTGCGTCTGAATAAATTCTGCGTTTGCCAGCTTGTAAAGTCTGAAAAACTTCCTTCTGAGCTTCGAGAATATACATATCTGGAATAAAATAGTTCAGAATAAATATTAGATTTACAATAACACTGAAGGTTTTGTCAACTTCAAAATCAATAGGAGTTTTCCTCAACATGTGCATCATTCCCCAATCTTCATTTAACAAAAAGTATCTCAAATCCATCACCCTCGTTGTTAGTGTGGAAATTACAACATAAATTTGGAGAAATAAGCCAACAAAGCTTCAAGTTTGGCCAATGAGAAAGGGGAAATGCTTTCTTTTCAAGAATAAATGGCCAATGAGACTTAATGGGTGACATCATGGGGACCTTATCAAGCCGGATTTACTCCTATTCGCAAGTTAATCCGATGTGTGAGGATTCCAAAGCATGTATGCGCGAATTCCCCTTTCTCTCTTTCTTTCATTTTTGCTTTGTGAGTTGTCTCCTCTGTTTTCTTCTTATCTCTTGGTTCTGTCCCCATCTTTTCTCTTTTCTTCTCTTCTTTCTTCACAGCTCCTGCAGAATTTGAGAGCTCGATAGGTGGGCTGAGTTTGCACCCATGGGCTTTGGCCCATTGTTACAGTGATAATGTCTGGTGTTGTTTCATAAACCCAAAGTTGGATTAATGATTCGTAGTCACATAACAAGCATTGCTACGTTGAGTCGAATCACACTCGCTTCGGCTCCGACTACTCTTGTTGTGATCGTGCCTAAGCAATTGACTGTCAAGCATTCTAACCACTTCAGACATCTCCAGTCGGACAGATGGATCACCATCTGCGCACAACAATGCCAGTCAGACAACCTGCTCTGCTTCTTCTTCCACATCCCTGCAAACTAGGATCGATCAATATTCCCAACTCGTTCCTGTTCATTAATCCACCAATCCATTCCTCCAAACTGAGATTTTCATCATACGCCAACGCATTAAGTTTTGCAGATGGCTGTCTAGAGATGAGCTCAAGAAGCACTTTCCCAAAGGCGTGAACATCATTCCTCAGGGTGCACTTTCCTGTGTGCAGGTACTCTGGGGCAATAAACTCAACTCTGCCATCGGCATAGGTGGTGTCAACATAAACATCTTCATAGAGATGATAGGTTGGAGAATCAGAATCAGAATCAGAATCAGAATCAGCTGAATCTTCTCCTTGGGATGAGGATGAGACTCCAACGGGGTGCTTGAGTCTGGGCCATTGAATAGTCCCTTCCTTTGCATTTCCGTCGTGCTGGATAAGGGCATGGCAATAGTTTCATATCACGGCCTCAAATTGGTCATTCAGGAATGTACTTGATGTGCAAATGTCGTGGTGCATGATCTTGACATTGCCTTGATTATGTAAGGGTGCAAGACCTCTAGCCGCTCCAAGGGCTATGCGCATGCAAGTCGTCGAGCCGAGAGGTTGGGTGGACCGATCCGGTCTATGTCAAAGATGATATCTTAGGTTCTTGTTGATTATAAAGGGATAGACCAGTAAAAGCTCTTTCTTCGTCCTGCAAAAACTCCTCAGACGTAGCACATTCTGGTGCACTGAAACTGAGCATCCCACTTGAACTTCTGTTTCGAGCTGCTCTTTGCTACATTCAAAGACAGTGCGTGCTCTTTTTACCGCCACTGGAGAACCATCGGCTAAGTGGCCCCGGTAAAGCGTGCCTAATACACGTTCGCGAAAGAAGCTGTCTCGGCTAAAGTTGCATGTGGTGACTCGGGCCTCCTTTAGAGAGAAGCTTTTAGGAGGTGGTGGGGGACCATCTTCAATGGAATCGGCGAAACTTAAGGATCAGAGATCGAACACAATGTTCAAGAAATCCCAATTCCTCTTCAACACTAATTGGAGGATACGGATTGATTCCCAAAACGGCTCGAACGAAGGCTTTGGATGCTCAGATAGCTCCGTGACTGATTGGCATAGCAACTCGTCCACCATCTTAGCCTTTTATACACACGCAGGAAGCAATCACCGAGTGAGAAAGAGACGATTTCAAATTGGAGAGAGAGTGACGGATCAAAAGAAGACTTGATCAAACCAGAGGAAGATTTTTTTTCTTTTGATTTTCGGTAGGCATACGCAGAGGAACCTTCCAATGAAATTGATGAAAAGCAAAATTAGCATGATTGGTTTTTCTTTGTTCTTCGATTCCTCTGATGATGAGCGCGAGAGTAATGCTCTATCTGCGCATTGAAATTTCAAGGAAGAGACCTAACTAGGCTTGCCTTCTATAATAAATTGTGAAGAAAAAGGCTCTAAATCGGTTAGATTGTCCGTCAATCATCTTTTTTTGGCAATTACGGTGGTTGAGAACTTTGCACCTCACCAAAAGATGGGGTTCAATTAGTGTGATAGATTAAGAATAAAACGTGGAAATACGTAAATGCAGAGGCAAATGACTCATTCGATTGGTGCAATAGATCAAGGGCCGCGACTTTGAATAACTTTTTCTAGCTTTCAATTTTCTTGAAAATTGAAGAAGAAAAGTGGTCATTAGTGTCTGATTCTTAGACAGGGTCCAGAAACTCAATGCTACAATTTCACTATTCTAGAACAACCCAAATCCAACCTCGACACACCCATTTGACGGGCCTTGTAGTCGGCAAGTGAGAGGAAAAGATTGAGCGAATCTCGAGTTTGAGCCCTTGCTCAAAGTGATCAGCTTTGTCTTTTTCTTCCGCAGACATGTTCTTCGAAAATTTGCTTAGCCGATTAAAACGAGCTGCATACTTGATAACAACAAGCTCTCTTGCTTTTAGTTTCTCTCTTTGGGCATCTTATTTTGTATATTGGATTGCAAGATCTATTAGATTTCCACATCCACAATTAATTTTATAGATTAAAAGGTGACATTTTGAATCTGTATCTCAGTTTCTAGTTTTCAATTCGATGACAGATGTAGAAGATAGCACTCGTTGCGTAATGGACATGCTATATGTCTCCAAATATCGGAGAATAGTCTTAAAAAAAGATCATACGAATGAAACTGGGGGAATATACAGAAATTAGGAAGAGATAAACATAGCAGCTGAATTTGTTATTGACATGCCCGTCATGGGCTGATCCCCAAAGGAGAAGAAGGAGAAGGAGGGAAAGAGTAGTATGGAGTAGAGCCACACTCACTCAGACTCCAACTACTCCTTGTACTAGGACACCATCGAAAAAACTGGCTTTCGATCATTTGAACCACTTCAGACATATCTGGTCGAACAGATGGATCCTCGTGTGCACACAACAATGCCAATCGGACTAATCGCTCTGCTTCTTCTGCCACATAGTTCCCCTGCAAATTGGGATCGATCACCCTTCCCAACTGGCCTTCATTCATATGTTTTCTAACTGAATCCTCTAACAAAAAAGGTACGCCATCAGGGGGAAAGAGGCGCAGCCGCTGCCCCGAGACGAGCTCGAGAAGCATTTTCCCGTATGCGAAGACATCATTCTTCAGTGTGCACTTTAAAGTGTGGGAGTACTCAGGGGCAATAAACCCAAATCTGCCGCAGATGAGGGTGTCGACATAAACATCTTCATAGTGATGATAATTAAAATCGGAGCCAGAATCAGATGAATTTTCTTCTACTGGTGATGAGATGGAGACTCCCGTCCCCCGCCTTGGCATGCGCGTGCGCCACTCAATAGTCCCTTTCTCTACATTTCTCTCATGCATGATCATGGCAAACGAAAATCCTCCTATCACGGCCTCAAAATGAACATTCAGCAATATATTTGTCGCGCAGATGGCGCGATGCATGATCTTGATGTTACCTTGATTGTGAAGGTGCGCAAGCCCTCTTGCTGCTCCCAAGGCTATTCGCTTGCGAGTAGTCCAATCGAGAGGTTGGGCAAACCGATCAGGTCTCGCTCTAAGATTGTAAGATAGGCTATTGTTGATCATCAAGGGATACACAAGTAAGAGCTCTTTCTTGGTCCTGCAAAAGCCCCTCAGGCGTTGCACATTTGGGTGCGTTGAAACCGTGCTTCCCACTTGCATTTCTGCTTCGAAACAATCTTCCGTCCACTGATCGCCATGGCGCCCTCTCTTTACTGCCACTGGACAACCATCGGCCAAGCGCCCCCTGTAAACCTTGCCGGAAAAACTGCACCGCAAGATGTTGTTGCTGCTAAAGTTGTCTGTCGCGGCTCGGAGCTCCTTTAGAGAGAAGCTTTTAGGAGGTGTTGGATCGTCTTCAACGGACTCGGTAAAGCTGAAGGTTCGGAGATTGAACACCATCTTTAAGCGGGGAAAAAGTAGATCCTTCTCAAGTACAAATGGATCGTGTTAGCTTGATGATTTTTCTCGATTGGCAGTGATTGGGTTGGGAATACCTTCGGCAATTCCAAAGAGACTTTGCTTGTACACAGAAGTGTATATAACTACAGTTGGGATTGCGCCTGTCTCACCCACGACTGCTTTTGGTCGGTGTGGCTGAATGAAATGGTAAGGAAAAGCCGTTGGATTGTAGGCTGATGTCAAAGTGTGGGGCCATCTCACTCCAAAGCCTTCCTGCGAGTGGTTTCGTGGAAAGAGAGAGAGAGAGAGGGAGAGAGGCTTTATTGCCTCGAAGCTTCCAAATTTGACAAAACGTGCCACTCACATAAAAGCCAATTTTGCATAATTCTCCTGGAATTCTTGGATTCCTACGCGTTGAAAAATCCAAATGTGAAGAGCACTAGCCTTTTTTCTTTACTACATTGGCTGTACAATCACAGGGAAAAAAATATTAACTTTTAGGTATAGTAGAACATCCATACTTCTAATTACTCGTATTTAGAATATGTGCGTTGTATGTCGATTGATCATATTGCAATTTCAATGGAAAATTTTTCATATCAATGGAAATACTAGTGTTAATTTTAGATGATTATTCTTTTCTCTAAGTTCCGTTCTAAATAGATAATCCTTTGATACAAGAAACGAATGCATTAACAATAACTAGAAATCTTTGCTACGATATAGTAAATACATAAAACATGTAGTCGGCCGATATTGCAAATAAATAAAACTCGGGATTTATTTTTGTTAGATCTTCCTGGTGTTAGGGTTCACCAAATATTGGAAGAGACAAAAGTACTTGATGTGAGTTCATCTTCCTTGTAAACTCCCTGCAGATCTACTCTTGGTGTATTCCGATTGTCATAATTGATTTTGTCAAATGTTGTGACTTAAAAACTAATAATGCTCTTGCACATCCTTTAAAAAACATTTTGCGAAGGAACTTAGAAAGTTCATGTCACTAATTTATACATGTACTATGCATGGGATCCACGCGTATTCCATTCATTTATCTTTAAATAGAGTATAAAATATTCAGATGGTACCTAAAGATTAGTTTTGTAAAAAAGTATTTAAAAAAGCTATCATCACTTTATCCAAGGGAAGTTTGTCAAAAAATTTCTTTGTACACAATATTTTTGGTATGTGCATCATCCCCCTCATCTTCATTTAACGAAAGAATCTCATGTCCATCTCTCGTTATGCTATGGAAATTGCAACATAGTTTACGGGTGCGTTTGTTTAACTGAAAACGTAATGTTTTTGGAAAATATTTTCCTAAAAATTATTTTCTAGGAAAATAGTTAGTTTTCCTTTATTTGGTGATATGTGATCGAAAATACTTTCTAGCATTTGGATCTCATTTAGAAAATGATTTCAATCCCATGATTTTATCTCGGGCAAAAAAAAAATCTGATTATTTAATATTTTTTTATTTTTAATAATAAAAAAGGAAAAATAAAAATAACAAAATATTAAAAAAAGTCAAGGGAAGCAATTTCGGAAAGTATTTTCACCTTCTTAGATTAGGGAAATCACTTTTCTAATTTTATACATGAATATTTTCCTTGATTGGAAAGTGTTTTCTATTTATTTATCATTTTTAACGAACTAAATAGGTGAAAGTCCTGTAAACAAATTCCCGAAAAACACTTTCCCTGAAATAAATACATCCTAAGGCTTCGTTTGTTTCGCAGAAAATGAATGATTTGAAAGATATTTTCTAAAAATTATTACTTGATAGACCCGGGTGTGGGTGTCGGTGGCTTAGGCCCAAGCACCATGGTCACGGGCCTAGCCGTCGAAGACCTAGTTTTGAATGCTGAGACTCGAGAACTAACGTTGGGTTGTCCATGTCCAAGTGTAAATTTTCGAATCTAAGCGCCGATACTTTTTGAAAGCGTTTTCCAGTTTTTTAAAAAGGAAATTATTCTTGAATTTAAGTTTTGGTAAGAAATCATTTTTTATTAACTCATTTTTCTAAGCAAATCAAACGCCGGAAAATAAAAAAAATATTTTTCACGAAACGAACGGAGTCTAAGGTAGGTTTCTTCTACCATTGGGTACTTGGTGCAAGGCTCTCAAGGTCTGGTCAACTTCGACTGCTCTCTCCAGAATATCTCTAAGGCAAAATGCTAGGCTGTTACTGACCATCGGGGGATAGACCAGTAAAAGCTCGTTCTTGGTCCTGCAAAAGCCCCTCAGTCGTAGCACATTCGGATGCATATAAATCAAGCTTGACACTTCCCATCTCTGTTTTGAGCTGCTTCTCAGTCCCCTGTGCGAGATTCCTGGCCCTTTTGACTGCCACTTGACAACCATTGGCCAAGCATCCCCGATAAACCGTGCCGAATCCACCCCAGCCCAGGATCCTGCAGTGAAAAACTTTTAGGGAGTGCTGGGTCGTCCTCAATGGGACTGGACAAGCTGAAGGTTCGGAACTTGGACACCATTTTTTCAATAATACGATACTTGTCCAAGATCAATGGATCGTACGAGCTTGATGAGACTTCTTTTGGTGCCGATTGATTTCAGATTAGCTTTTCTGCGTCTCAAGAGCCTTGGTTCGGCGCGCCCAAGTCTGTGTCTATGGGCGTGAAAGTCACTCCAATTGGGATCATCTCTTTCTCGGAAGGAGGAGAATCAATTTTGGTTGGTGTGAATGGAAGGAGAAGAAAAGTGGTTGAAATTACGGGCTATCTTCTGCAATCCAAACTCCAAAGTCTTTTTTTTTAGCAGCTTCGGGGGAGGGGAGAGAGAGTTGAAAATACTGTAATACTATAGTTTGCAGTTCTAATTAAAAAAGGAAAAAAGAAGAAGAGAGAAACGAAGACCTTTCACGTTTTGGTCTACCTCCCCAAGTATCAAAGCAAACTCAAATCTGGATGTATGTGACATCAAATTGTCATTTGTCGAACAGATCTTACTCTAGCTTGGTCATGGGGCTCGAACCATGTGACCATGCTTTAAGGAACTGTTGAATCTAGATCGATCTAGGCGGGACCTGACAAACCGGCAATTAGAAAAACAATCAAAAAGCTTGTTCTCCTGTTCGGGACAAAGTGACCAAACTTCCACTAGACAAGTTTTTCAAATTTGATGGAGATGGATTTGTGAGAGAGAAGCACGCTGGCTCCCTGCTCTTGAGGGCCAATCATTATTGAAAGAGAACTTCGATTTAAGGCTCCGTTTGTTTCGCGAAAAATATAAAATTTCTGAAAAATATTTTCCAGAAAGCCATTTTCTAGGAAAATAATAATATTTTCCGGTGTTGAGTTGAAACCTGAAAATGAACTAGAAAATATTTTCGTAATTTGGTATCTAATTTGATTTTTTGGAAAAAATTACAAAAAATTCGAATTTTTCAATTATTTCTTTTCTTTTCTTTCTTTTTCTTTTTGCTTCTTCCTTAGTCAGTGACCGGCCACAAGCGAGCTCAAGCCTCGGCATAGGCCAGTGAGACTGTAGCTCGCCTGAGGCCAACAAGGTCGAGCTCGTCCGAGACCGGCAAGCTTGCGCCTCACCAAATTCAATGAGTTGCGCAAGGATTGATGCAAGGCGCAAGGCTCAAGCTTCGCCAGCTTGTGGCAAGGCTCGAGCTCGCTGAGGAAGAAGCAATATGAAAAAGAAAGAAAAGGAAAACAAAAGAAAAAGAAAAAAGGAAAAAAGAAAAAAATAATTAAAAACTTGATTTTTTGAAAAAAAAGAAAATAGAAAAATAAAAGGAAAATGTATTTGATGAAAGAAAGTGAGGTGAAAGAAGATATGAAAAATGTTTTATGCTTTCTAAAAAGCGGTAAACATTTTCCCCACTTTTGAAGGTATTTTTTTCATTGGTGGAAAATGTTTTCCTTGACAACTTAATTTTCCGTGAACCGATCGTCGGAAAATCATGAAAACGTTTTCCTGCAAGTTATTTTGTGTGGAACTAACGAAACCTAAATGACTAAGAAAAGTAAAGTACTTGGAATTGAAGTGCAATGACCGGAACTTAGAAGAAAAATAAAAGAAACAATGCTTGAAATAAAAGAAAATAAACGATAATGCCAAAACTAAGGAAATTAATGGACAAGCAACGTCAAAAAAAATTTTGAAATGCCAACATTGGAAAGAAACTTCACTGGAATCAAAATAACTAAAAACTTGCAAACACTAGGACATTCATTAGAAACGTTTAAACAAACACAATACTTTATAAGGTTAATACCACGAAAAATTCTAAATTAGTATACTCGTGACAAATTTAACTTTCGTTAGTTTCAGTTAAATTTTACTATCAAATTATTGAGTTAAATAACACGTTTGGGGTTTTACAGTTAACAAATGTATCAGTTTGGAGTTGTGCCTTTTGTTTGTCACAAATGAACTAGTTTGTGATTTTTTTTATATTAATCTAATTTAATGGTGGGCAAATTTATCACAAATTCTTTACCAAAAAAAAAAATTTATCACAAATGTACCAGTTTTGGATTTTTTGTGGTAAAAACTTAGTTTGGTGTAAATTTGTTACAAGTGCACCAGTTTGGATTTTATGGTGGTAACAAAATTAATACGAAGTAATTTTGTCATAAGTGTATTAGTTTGAGATTTTTATGGTATAAACCCTACTTTATAATTATAGCGTACACTAGGAACAACAAACTTAACCATAAAACTAAGCAGGTCATTAAAACCTCTTGCAAGTGCATGATCTGTTTGCGTGACATGACATTCAACACGAGTCTCCTCGTTCCCCAACTTGCCGACATTTAGAGAGAGCTGTAGATGTGAGGAATCGAACTATGCACCTCTTGATTGTTCGAATGAGGTTAATGCTACTAATGTCATTGCCTCCTCGCGCATAGGAGATAATCAACTAAATTAAGACAAAATGGAGATTCCACGAGTTGAAACATTGCCTAGAAGTAGCTGAAATGGCCCAGGTAGGTGTGAATTGGGGAAGAGGACACTAGAAGTGCCAAAAATTATATAAGGCGTTCGTTTTAGTGCAAAAAATTTGTTTCAGATCACTTAACTATCACTTTGTTTAAAAAAACGATCACTTAAGTGCCAATTCCGATCTGAATTGCCGAAAATTCGACGCGGCAATATTTTATTAATTCCTTAGACCTACGTGGCTCGCCGACATGCCAAGTCAGCATATAACCCATAAATAAGGTTGTCTAAAAGTTGTAAATAGTGATAGTTTGAGTGCCAAATTTTGTTTAAAGTTATTACTTTAGTGTTAGTTGTTAATGTTGACACCTAAATTTTGCTAAATCATTTAGGGTTTTATTGCATAAAAAAATTAGGGTTTAATTTTTAACCCCTAAACAAAAATATTTTCATTAAAACTGCATGACACATAGTTATTAGGTGCATTTGCATTAACAAGGCCTATTAGAGCATATTTTCCATTTTCATTTTCAAAAATCAAAAAAATTTCAATTAGTTTAAAAAAAAAAAAAAAAAAAAGGGTGGGGGGCCAGCGTTGAAAAATTCAACGCTGGCCCACCGCCTGGCGGACCTCTCGGTCCCCTTTGCGTGAAGAAAAGGAGCGTGACAGAGTAGGAGAGAAACACAGAGAGAAAGAGAGGAACAGAGGCAGCGACGCAACAGCTCGGCGGGCGACGGCAGGCGCGGCGAGTCGAGCCCGCGGCCACGCGGGCGGTGGAGCAGCTCGGCGGGCGACTTCCGGCTTCCAGGCGAGTCGAGCCCGCGGCAACACAGGCGGTGGAGAGAGAGAGAACACCGAGGGTGGAGAGAGAGAGAACACCGAGAGTTGAGAGAGAGAGAGATCCGAGAGAGAGGAAGCGGGAGGCCAGACGAGGCGTCGCGGCGACGGCTGGACGGCGGCGGGGCTCGGCCTGGGGCGAGCCAGCTGCGCCGTCGCCGGAGCAGCAGGCGGCGGCGAGCTCCTGGCGGCTCGGCGAGCTAAGCTCGCGGCTGGCGTGGAGATCCGAGAGAGAGGAAGCGGGAGGCCAGACGAGGCGTCGCGGCGACGGCTGGACGGCGGCGAGGCTCGGCCTGCGGCGAGCCAGCTGCGCCGTCGCCGGAGCAGCAGGTGGCGGCAAGCTCCTGGCGGCTCGGCGAGCTGAGCTCGCGGCTGGCGTGGAGTACCGAGAGAGAGAGAGGGAGCAGTCGTCGCGGCATCGGGGCGACGGCGAATGGCCGTGACAGGCGCGGCGAAGGCGAGGCGGCAGGCGACGGCGGATGGCCACGGCAGGCGCGACGGCGGACGGCCGCGGCAGGCGCGGCGAAGGCGAGGCGGCAGGCGACAGCGCGTGCGGCCGCGGCAGGTGGGCGCCGTGAGCAGCGAGCGCGAACGTCCCAAGCGCGAGTCGGGTCGGCGGCCAGCGATCCGGGTCGGGCGCGCGGGCGATCCGGGTAGGGCAACGCTCATCCGGGTCGGTCCGCGGGTCTAATCGGGTGTGGGCTTTCGCGGTTGGGGCCGAAGTGGGCCGGTTTATTTTTAATTTTTTATTTGTTTTCTTGTTGGGCTTTGGGCCCTTATTTTAAAAATTTCGGGCTGGGCTTTTTATTTTTCAAAAGAGAATGTTTCGGGCTGGGCCTTTCTTTTTTTAAAAAAAATTGCCGGGCTCAACATATGAGCCCGGTCCGGTCGTGGACCCGGGCCGGCGCGCCCGGGTCAATCTCGACCGGGTCGGATATTGAGATCCGACCCGGATCCGGTTTCTTTATTATTATTTTGTTTTTTTTGTTTTTAATTTTTTAAAAAAAAATTCAAAAATATTTTCAAAAATTCAAAAAAAATTTAAAAAAAAATTCCGGAAAAAGAATTTCAAAAAAAATCTTATTATTATTATTATTTTTTTTTTCAAAAAAAAAATCAAAAAAAAAATCAAAAAAAGATCAAAAAATTTCAAAAATCAGAAAATTCATTTGGGTTCTGAAATTAGCTTTTCTTGCCCTTTTCGCATGTTTAGTGCTAGATTTAATCGCACGTTGCTTGGTTCACGTACTTTGAATTGCATGTTTAATTTAGCCTCGCATGTAGTTGATTATGCATGTCTAGGTTTAGATATTAATTATTGCTTTCCTTAGCTTAGTCAGGAACGGAATTTTGAGACTCGATTAGCGAGAATATGTTAGGTGGTGAATTGAACAAGATTAGGTACCGAAAGGGCACTAATTAGTCGATTAGTGTAATCAAGTCCCCGTACCCATTGAATCTCTGGTTCGTGGAAGTGAAGCATTTCTCCCGTGCTTTACTTAGGTGTCTAATCGACCTGCCAAAAACCGATTAGTGGCGACTCCTAAATGAAATCGATTTGCATGTTAACAACTTAAACTTAAGTCGCGAATTGGTATGGGCTTGGGAGAGCTCGAGCTAGGTTTAACTTAGCAATCCATTAGCCTAACCCCCTTAGGCCTCGGGGCCGGCTCGGGGAGGTCGCGACAGCTTGGCGACTCCGCTGGGGAATTCTGTGGACTTAGGCCGTTTATCTTGTTCGAATACGCCCCTAACGTGAATGTTTTTGCCATTGACCCTCTATTTTGCAGGTTTGGGATTTGGGAAATAAGTGTTTATTTTTCCGAATGCTTGAGGCATTGTTTGCTTATAAACTGTTGTGCATGTTTTAAATGTTTTAGCACTACACTGTTGCACACACAACCATGCTGCCGGACCTGGGCTGCGCTAGGAATATTTAGGATGGTATTGAGTTGGATACGACTTCGACCGCGAGGCCGCGTAGTAGAGGTTGCCCAATTCAATCCCGAAAGTTTCTTTCTTGGTGTCAAAAATGCTTACCTTTGCCCGCGAGGCCGCGTCGCATCAAGGTATCATTCTTGACCGAGCCGGAGTTACGAGGACTTGGCTTAGTGCGCGAGGCTGCGACTAGTCATCCCACTCTCGTAATTCCAATTTGTTAAGCCGTCTAGAGTAGAAGTCTAGCCGCACGTTACATTTGCATGTTTGTGTGATAAAAGTTTGTCATCCACTATCATCCACTGTAAGTATGGTTCCTCTCTTTACTTGTTTACTTTTAGTTGAAGCTTTCATTTTGTAAATTCGTGGAAATCAATCGAATGCCCTAGGTGATCTAAGCTTATAATTGAAAATTTCTTGGCAATCACTTTTGACAGTGAACCCTGAGCATAAATTTCAAAAACCTTAGATTTAGCCCTACCAAAACAAATGGTTTTGTCTAAACTTTCAATTGTAGGCTTAAAATCGCATCTTTTGTGCAGAAATTCTTTCAAGTCAAGATTACATCTTGGGGCATAAAATCGAAATCATTTTCAATAAAATTCCTTTTTGTTCACGTTTTGGAATCAAAATTCAAATCACTTTTTGTGTATTAATTTTTTTTTTAAAAAAAAAAATAGGAATCACCTCATTTTTGCAAAAGTAAAATCACAAATCAGTTTTTCAAAATTGATGCCGCATTTTGCGATGAAACTTTTGGAATAAAAAGGGCGCTCGATTGATAGCCGCGATTTGATCTTTTGATGATGTCTCCACTTGCGATGAAATCTTGGTGAAATACTAAATGCCCACAAATAGGAACCATGGGGCATGTATTATTGCCTCGCTTTCGTCATGAGAGGCGACATCAGTAAAAGACCACTTTTTCATTCACATACTAACGTTGTCTTCCTTTTGCAGGTTATGCGTAACAGTCGTTCCTTAGAATTCTCTTGCTTAGTCATGCAAGGAACCGGAGTTTAGAGTTAGAACGGGAATTGTTTGTTTGCACTCCTCTATTCAAGAGTTTTTCAAACTTTATCCTTAGAAACCATTGTTTTCTGATTTGGGTTTTAATTGTGAACCCAATCGATATATTTGTAAATCACACAACTCACATCTCTGAGTTATGAGGTTCTAATTTAGATCATTGTCCTTTGAAAATAATTGCAGTATTTCCATTTGAGTCATCGAGTTAGGCTTTTATGCCTTACCTTCAAAATGTTTTGAAATTAAGTTTCAAGAACGACTCACATAAAATTGCATCTCCTCACCTGACTAATTTCGCAGGTTGACTTGCAAAACGACACTGTGAGATGGTAAATCTGTAATCGTTCCAATTAGAACTTCTTGTACAACAACTGACTTGTTCATTCATTTTTGTCAAAATAGGTAAAGGGGCGAAGGGTGAAGGCCGCTTGGGAACAAGTTAAAAACGTGCCACCGAGTCCCTCAAAATAGGGAGTCTCCACTTGTGTACTCACTTGTACAAAAGATGATTTACGAGGCATACGCAAATCGAAACAGAATAACGATGTCAGATGATCACCCACTTGACAAAAAGGACGATTCAAGAATAGCTAACTCACAAATAAGAGTAAGAGGGGCACCGTTGTATCCGCGGAGGATGAAGATGAGGATCGCACGACAGACCCATTGGAGCACCAAGAGATGCGTAATCAAGAGATGAACTGGGGGCATGGAATGTCAAAGCCGTCCAATTCAATGAAAAAGGGTGTATTTTGTTCTTAAAGTTCATTCACTTTAATATAGAAATGATACTTCCTTTTCCTTTTTACCTAGGGTGGATTTGAATGAAAGAACTGACAAGAGCATGGCGAAGCAACGTACATTAAAATTATCTGACTAAAACACGAAGTGCATGTGATCAAGAAGCCAACGTCCCCCACTAATGACGCACAGGAAAACATTTGATTTAGCATGGAGCGCGATGAACTCCCCCTCATCCCCGCCAGGGAAGCATTAGAGACAAAATTATCAACTTCGTCATGAAAGGGTGTATACCGTTCCTAAATTCAATCCAATTGAGAATGAGAATAACATGTTTTATCTCATTTCCGCAGATGACGAATGAGGCAAGTCACCCAAGGGGTAACCATTGCCTATGAAATATAATAAAGTGAAGTCGACTAGTTCAACACAAAATGAAGAATGTGTTTGACCATAGCAATAATGCTCCCGGCTAGAAAGACATCACAAGGCCAAACCGTCCATCCCAGTGTGACAAATGAAAAAGTTGCGTCATCATGGGGCAAAATAGTGCATTTGAAGAACTTCTGTCCATCAAACTAGGGACACGTGAAAAATAGGCGGGGGCACGAATAGTCAAGATGATCAAAAGGTGGAAGACCCGAGCAAAAGACAATGAAAATTAAACAAGTGTCTATAAGAAGGCATGAAGGAGTATTGAACATACTGAAGTTTCCGGAAGAAAAAGCATCTGACTGGGGCAAGTGTCATCCAGCTGGGGCAAGTAGCTTTAATATAATCAAGCCTGTGAGTAAGTCCCTTCTCCTCCAACAAGTGGATGGATGCGAAAGAGACATATGCCAGACAGATAAATGTAGGGCAGGTCATGTTGTGGACGGTGCCTCTAAACACTTAAGAGGGAATATCAAGCAGCTTTGATGAAGGAGTTGCAAAGGAAATGCTCAAGCGACGAGATTGCACGAAGAGGACAACTTAATCCAGAACTAAGCTATCCCCAAAACAAAAGGGTGTATATCGTTCCTGAATTATTCCAACTAAGAATGGAAATGACTCGCCCCGTCTCTCATTTTGCAGACAAAACGATGTGTTTGATCAAGGCGACAACATCTTCTTCCAAGAAAGCACGATGAAGACGAATCATCCATTTTGCTGCAATGAAAAGGGAAAGCACCCATGGGACAATGCCCTCAAACGTTGAAATAAGAAGTGCCAAAAAGTCAAAGGTTGACGAAAGCGGATGAAGGGAGTTGTCAAATACCCAGGAAGGAAAATTCAAATGAGAGCAAATGGTATCGTTTCCAATTGTCCATTTTAATACCATTTTTGCCATGATTCTTTTTTCCTTTGACAGGAAGCATCAAAGACTCGAAGGACAAATGCAAGTGAAGGGTAATGATGTGTCGTTTCCAATATTTTGATATATAAAGATTCATGCACTAACACTTTCTTTCTAATTCTTTACAGGGTTGCCAAGTGCCATGCTGCAGGTAAGTACCCTTCTTCCAAAATTCAAATAAAAATCGAATGAAAATTTTCTTCATGAACAAATGGGAGAGTTTATGATGTATTTGAGAAATAGTACAAAATAGAATTGTGAAAGCAAACTTTTCACAAAAATTTCGAATATCGTCTTTATCCAAAAATTGCTTTGGTGTTTGACGGATCATTCATTTTGAATCAAAATTTCCTGTGGAGATTAATCTATCCGTGATGATCTCGACAAAATGAAAGGGAGATGTTAATCATGCCAAGTAAGAAGTACTTAGAATGAGGAAAGGCAAACTATTTCCAAACACGTCCCATAAACACTTTGAGAGTTGAGCGAAAAAGAAAACATGTGTTGTCTAAGGGCAAGAATTCATTCGCGAGTAGTACATAGATCAAAGTGAAAAGAGGCATTTCTTTCCTCTACCCTATACACTACAGGTGACCATAGTAAAGCCCATTTGAGCATTTACATATGGATGATTTGTACAAAATACCCCTGTCAAGAACCACCCTACAACGGGGCAAATTTGAACGTTTTGGTCGATATGCTTTGGAGGAAAAGATGAGAAAGACCTCTTTGCCCTTACTTGCATTAATCTTTTTGTGGTAACTTCAGGTGAGTCCTTGTGGAAGCTTGAAACATCCCAAAATGAAGAAGAGCATTCATTTCTCTATCCAAACACTCATACCATTTGCTTAGTCAAGTTGAGCCTGAATATTCATTTCTAAAACCCAAGTGGTGATTGTCTCCCTACACTGGGGCAAGGCACATGGTTTACCAAAGCAACTGGTGCTCGTGGGACAACGCGCGGAAAAATCTCGAAAGCCCTAGAAGCTCAAAAAAATAAAAAGAGCAAAATTCAAATGAAAACTAGGGGGCATGAAAAAGCAGTGTGCCTGGTAAAAGCAAGGCCAATGCCCATTATAAAAAAGAGCAAAAAAAGTTGCATCAAGAGGAAAATTCTCATGAAAAAAAAAGAAAAAAAAGGGGAATGTCAGAAGCAAAATGCTTGCAAAAAAAAATCATTGCAAATGCAAAAGTCATTAGAGAAAAGAGCAAAGCTCTTACATTAAAATGATTAGTCAATGGGCTTTCGAGATAAGTTGGACCTCAAAAGTCGAGTGCCTTCAAAAAGATTGGATGATATGGTAATGATGCTATGACAATCACCAACTCCAAAACCCCTTTTGAAAATTTCTGAGCCTTTCGAGCCTGTACCCATACCAATGTTATAACCTTCTCCAAAGTCTCTTCGGATTAGGATGGTCTAAGTAGAAATTTGGATTCCCAGACAAGTTATCGCTTGAAGAAGTTGGGGCAAAGTTGTCTTATCTCATCTTAAGGTTTCTTGACTTGTAAACCTGATAGAGATGCTGATTGAAAATTATTTCACTTCTTAGCCATCAATGCTTATCCGTTGTTGAAACGATGACCAAGCCCGCATTGTAGTCCTTACAAAAGACCTCTTGGATTGGTCAATGTGTGCTTATTGCGAATGATTCTCGAAGCCTTCGACACTGATAGTGTGAGGTATACAGAGAGATCAGATTTACTTCCCACATCAATGGATGGGATCAAACAACCTTTTTGAGAATATGTGAGAAGTCCTTTCAGACTAAGAAATTCTTGTTTGGCATGCTTAATAGACTCTCTTCGGAAGTTAACATCACTTTGATAAAAGACTTTTTCCTAAGGGAATTTGATGATTAATGACGTCCTTCATGCATTAAGGCAATTTTGCAATATTGAGGGATATTGAATGCTTTCCAGACAATTGAGTCTATTCCAAATTGCTCGTACAATCAGTACTTTTTCATTGATGATACCATTTTGGTATGGCCTATCGTGATGTTATCTTGCCTGGTACGCACTCGCTACTAGAGCACTTGTTATAACACGTACCTGTTATTACTAATCCTGTAAGACAGGTGACGTTTCCTCAAACACCAACCTTCATGCTGATCTCGGAAAATGCTAAGATGCATCCAAGCATTCATGAATTCCCAAGACTCTGCTGGCAAGGACACAATAGGCGATCTATCAAATCCTCGAACAAGGACCCCTAAGTGTCTGAGTGTTTTCAAACCTTGCTGACAGAGGGCTTTTAAGCAATCCAATTTGACCTACAGGTATGTACACCTCGCCACCGATTTCAAAAGGTTCCGGGTCAATCCTTAAACCCCGATTTCAAAGGTTCCGGGTCAATCCTTAAACCCCGATTTCAAAAGGTTCCGGGTCAATCCATTAAACCCCGATTTCAAAAGGTTCCGGGTCAATCCTTAAACCCCGATTTCAAAGGGTTCCGGGTCAATCCTTAAACCCCGATTTCAAAGGTTCCGGGTCAATCCATTAAACCCCGATTTCAAAAGGTTCCGGGTCAATCCTTAAACCCCGATTTCAAAAGGTTCCGGGTCAATCCATTAAACCCCGATTTCAAAAGGTTCCGGGTCAATCCTTAAACCCCGATTTCAAAAGGTTCCGGGTCAATCCATTAAACCCCGATTTCAAAGGGTTCCGGGTCAATCCTTAAACCCCGATTTCAAAGGTTCCGGGTCAATCCATTAAACCCCGATTTCAAAAGGTTCCGGGTCAATCCTTAAACCCCGATTTCAAAAGGTTCCGGGTCAATCCATTAAACCCCGATTTCAAAAGGTTCCGGGTCAATCCTTAAACCCCGATTTCAAAGGTTCCGGGTCAATCCATTAAACCCCGATTTCAAAAGGTTCCGGGTCAATCCTTAAACCCCGATTTCAAAAGGTTCCGGGTCAATCCATTAAACCCCGATTTCAAAAGGTTCCGGGTCAATCCTTAAACCCCGATTTCAAAAGGTTCCGGGTCAATCCATTAAACCCCGATTTCAAAAGGTTCCGGGTCAATCCTTAAACCCCGATTTCAAAGGTTCCGGGTCAATCCTTAAACCCCGATTTCAAAAGGTTCCGGGTCAATCCTTAAACCCCGATTTCGAAAGGTTCCGGGTCAGTCCTTAAACCCCAATTTCCAAAGGTTTGTGGTCCAACCTTAAACCACGCTTTTCAAGAAGGTTTGTGGTCCAACCTTAAACCACGCATTTCAAAAGAGCTTGTGGTCCAACCTTAAACCACGCTTCAAAGGTTTGTGGTCCAACCTTAAACCATGCTTCAAAGGTTTGTGGTCCAACCTTAAACCACGCATCAACGGTTTGTGGTCCAACCTTAAACCACGCATCAACGGTTTGTGGTCCAACCTTAAACCACGCATCAAAGGTTTGTGGTCTCTCCTCCCTTTTGCATTGCATCATCCCGTGCCTTCCGTCAGCAAAATTTAGGCGTCTCTTATCTTTGAAAGGAACCTCTTCGAGCTCCCCTTCAAAGAGGGGCAGCTGTTGACACCTAAATTTTGCTAAATCATTTAGGGTTTTATTGCATAAAAAAATTAGGGTTTAATTTTTAACCCCTAAACAAAAATATTTTCATTAAAACTGCATGACACGTAGTTATTAGGTGCATTTGCATTAACAAGGCCTATTAGAGCATATTTTCCATTTTCATTTTCAAAAATCAAAAAAATTTCAATTAGTTTAAAAAAAAAAAAAAAAAGGGTGGGGGCCAGCGTTGAAAAATTCAACGCTGGCCCACCGCCTGGCGGACCTCTCGGTCCCCTTTGCGTGAAGAAAAGGAGCGTGACAGAGTAGGAGAGAAACACAGAGAGAAAGAGAGGAACAGAGGCAGCGACGCAACAGCTCGGCGGGCGACGGCAGGCGCGGCGAGTCGAGCCCGCGGCCACGCGGGCGGTGGAGCAGCTCGGCGGGCGACTTCCGGCTTCCAGGCGAGTCGAGCCCGCGGCAACACAGGCGGTGGAGAGAGAGAGAACACCGAGGGTGGAGAGAGAGAGAACACCGAGAGTTGAGAGAGAGAGAGATCCGAGAGAGAGGAAGCGGGAGGCCAGACGAGGCGTCGCGGCGACGGCTGGACGGCGGCGGGGCTCGGCCTGGGGCGAGCCAGCTGCGCCGTCGCCGGAGCAGCAGGCGGCGGCGAGCTCCTGGCGGCTCGGCGAGCTAAGCTCGCGGCTGGCGTGGAGATCCGAGAGAGAGGAAGCGGGAGGCCAGACGAGGCGTCGCGGCGACGGCTGGACGGCGGCGAGGCTCGGCCTGCGGCGAGCCAGCTGCGCCGTCGCCGGAGCAGCAGGTGGCGGCAAGCTCCTGGCGGCTCGGCGAGCTGAGCTCGCGGCTGGCGTGGAGTACCGAGAGAGAGAGAGGGAGCAGTCGTCGCGGCATCGGGGCGACGGCGAATGGCCGTGACAGGCGCGGCGAAGGCGAGGCGGCAGGCGACGGCGGATGGCCACGGCAGGCGCGACGGCGGACGGCCGCGGCAGGCGCGGCGAAGGCGAGGCGGCAGGCGACAGCGCGTGCGGCCGCGGCAGGTGGGCGCCGTGAGCAGCGAGCGCGAACGTCCCAAGCGCGAGTCGGGTCGGCGGCCAGCGATCCGGGTCGGGCGCGCGGGCGATCCGGGTAGGGCAACGCTCATCCGGGTCGGTCCGCGGGTCTAATCGGGTGTGGGCTTTCTCGGTTGGGGCCGAAGTGGGCCGGTTTATTTTTAATTTTTTATTTGTTTTCTTGTTGGGCTTTGGGCCCTTATTTTAAAAATTTCGGGCTGGGCTTTTTATTTTTCAAAAGAGAATGTTTCGGGCTGGGCCTTTCTTTTTTTAAAAAAAATTGCCGGGCTCAACATATGAGCCCGGTTCGGTCGTGGACCCGGGCCGGCGCGCCCGGGTCAATCTCGACCGGGTCGGATATTGAGATCCGACCCGGATCCGGTTTCTTTATTATTATTTTGTTTTTTTTGTTTTTAATTTTTTAAAAAAAAATTCAAAAATATTTTCAAAAATTCAAAAAAAATTTAAAAAAAAATTCCGGAAAAAGAATTTCAAAAAAAATCTTATTATTATTATTATTATTTTTTTTTCAAAAAAAAAATCAAAAAAAAAATCAAAAAAAGATCAAAAAATTTCAAAAATCAGAAAATTCATTTGGGTTCTGAAATTAGCTTTTCTTGCCCTTTTCGCATGTTTAGTGCTAGATTTAATCGCACGTTGCTTGGTTCACGTACTTTGAATTGCATGTTTAATTTAGCCTCGCATGTAGTTGATTATGCATGTCTAGGTTTAGATATTAATTATTGCTTTCCTTAGCTTAGTCAGGAACGGAATTTTGAGACTCGATTAGCGAGAATATGTTAGGTGGTGAATTGAACAAGATTAGGTACCGAAAGGGCACTAATTAGTCGATTAGTGTAATCAAGTCCCCGTACCCATTGAATCTCTGGTTCGTGGAAGTGAAGCATTTCTCCCGTGCTTTACTTAGGTGTCTAATCGACCTGCCAAAAACCGATTAGTGGCGACTCCTAAATGAAATCGATTTGCATGTTAACAACTTAAACTTAAGTCGCGAATTGGTATGGGCTTGGGAGAGCTCGAGCTAGGTTTAACTTAGCAATCCATTAGCCTAACCCCCTTAGGCCTCGGGGCCGGCTCGGGGAGGTCCCGACAGCTAAAAAACGATCATTTTAGTGCCAGTTGAATTGTGCGATATCATTTTGGATGTTCACGTGGACTGAATTTTTAAAAAAATATATGTCAAGTAATATTAAAAATTTTAATTATAAATGTCACGTACTCAATTTGGCTGAAATTGACACTTAAGTTATCATTTTTTCTCCTTCTTCGCACTCAAGTGATCCCAAAAAAAAAAAATTTGACACTAAAGTGAGCGGCGTACACAACTTTTTACACTTCTAGTGTTGTTCTCCCGTGTGAATTGTGGAAAGTGTACGCCCAAATTTCACAAGTCCCAACTTGAGCCTACAAGAAGCTGATGTGCAATGCTGTTTTGTAATTGATGATTCCCATCACCGAGAAACTTCTTGAAAGCTTCATATGAGTTTACCTCGCAGAGAAGAAAGTCAAAGCCAACTAGTCCAACCATATGCTCCTGCGAAAGCAGAGAAACAAATTTGAAAGATGCAGGTCGAGAATCAAAGTGCCAACAACTTGGATATTCTTGCATGTACAAAGATTGATGTGCACGTAGACGCATGTGCGACTGATCTTATCATTGTTATTCAAGGTAAAGGCAATGGTGATGGTGTAGCATCGACATGCCAGTCATGGAACAATCCCCAGAGGAGAAGGAGGAGAGAAAGAGTAGTACTGAGTTGAGTCACAATCGCTTTGACTCCCACTACTCCTTGTACTAGGGTCCCGCTGGAGAAACTGGCTTTCGAACATTCGAACCACTTCAGACATCTCTGGTCGAGCAGATGGATTCTCATATGCGCACAACAATGCCAATCCGACTAGTCGCTCTGCTTCTTCTTCCACGTAATTCCCCTGCAAATTGGGATCGATCACCCTTCCCAACTGGTCTTCATTGATATGTTTTTTAGTCCATTTATCCAAGCAGTTATACTTTCCCTCTTCGGGGTAAGTCAACTGTCCCGAAATGAGCTCGAGAAGCATTTTCCCCTACGCAAATACGTCATTCTTCAGGGTGCACTTTTCTGTAAAGTAGTACTCGGGGGCAATAAACCCAAGTCGGCCACGGAGCTGTCGACATAAACATCTTCCTAGTGATGATAGGATTGAAATGTGACTTCCGTGCCCTGCCTTGTAATGCACGCGGGCCACTCGATAGTCCCTTCCTCTACATTTCTCTAGTCCATAATCATGGCAATCGGAAATCCTCCTATCACGGCCTCAAAATGCGCATTCAGCAGTATATTTGACGCGCAGATGTCGCGATGCATGATATTGATGTTGTTGGAAAAAATTCTCTTTCGAATTGTAGAAGAAAAGAAACTTCAACTTCAAACGGGATGAACAACGAAATCAGACTTTGAGGTGTGATATCACTTTCTTTAAAGAATTATTTGACCCACGAAGTTACTAATGGTCACCGGCAAATTTCCTCCATGATACAACAAAGTCTCGATTAAGAATATTGAGTAGCAATTTCGGTATATTTCCAAGGTCTTTCTAGGAAAACAATTAAAAAGAATGGCTGCAGTTTTTCAGAATGAAAAAGTATCTAAAAATCCGAATTAAGAGATTTTATATTCAACCACGTAAAAACTAACACACTAATCACACCCTTTCAAACAAAGGCGTCCCTTCATCAAAAAGATGTATAGTGAATTGGTATAAAATCAAAAGTCATATTGAAAAAAGATATATGAAATTCGGAATAAAATAATAATAAAATGAAAGAATAATATTTTTTAATCATTTTTATTAATCCGAATTTTATAAATTCTGAAAAATAATCTTTGAACAAATACGACTTTTCAACGTTGAAGGACTTAAGTCCGAAAAAATAACCTTCCAGAGGTAAAGTAGTTATGTCCGAAGGGACACAATTCTTATCTTCCAAAGGATGTAAGAACGCCTAATAACCGTTAGGTTAAATAATAAATTTCAAAATTAATTAATAAAAAAATAACCGCAACTCTACTGCGAACCTAGTCACACTGTTTCAAGTGCTAAGTGCACCAAAATTGCGCACCCGCACGCAGGCATTGAGAAGTCTAGTCCACACCCTATTGTCTTCATTTTAACAGGGAAGAAGACACATACATATAAAGTGGTCCACCTTCTCAAAACTTTCCTACGTGGAACAAAAGAAAAAACACTATTTTGTTTATTTTACAAACAAACAACCAACCGATGTTACCTTGATTGTGAAGGTGTGCAAGCCCTCTTGCTGCTCCCAAGGCTATCCGCATGCGAGTAGGCCAATCAAGAGGTCAGGCAAACCGATCTGGTCTCTTTCTAAGATTGTAAGATAGGGCATTGTTGATCATCAAGGGATACACCAGTAAGAGCTCTTTCTTGGTCCTGCAATAGCCCCTCAGGCATTAGCACGTTTGGGTGCGGTGGGTGTGGCGAAACTGTTCTTCCCACTTGCATTTCTGCTTCGAACTGCTCTTCCAACCGCCAATTGACATGGCACCCTTTCTTTACTGCCACTAGCCAGCCATCGGCCAAGCGCACCTGGTAAACTATGTAGCATGCACCTTGCGCCAAGAAGTTGTTGCGGCTAAAGTTGTCTGTCACGACTCGGAGCTCCTTTAGAGAGAAGCTTTTAGGAGGATTTGGATCACCTTCAGCAGACTCGGTAAAACTGAAGGTTCGGAGATTGAACACCATCTTTAAGCAGGAGAAAAGTAGATCCTTCACAAGTACGAATGGATCGTATAAGCTTGATGGTTTTTCTCGATAGGTAGTGATTGGTTTGGGAATACCTTCTGCATATCCAAAGAGACTTGCTTGTCCACGCAGTTTTTTGTAACTCCAGTTGGGATTGTGTTGTGCCTGTCTCTGATCAGGAAAAGTCGTTGGATTGTAGGCTGATGTCAAACGCGGGGCCAAGCTCGCCAATCTGGTGAGGGCCATAAGAGACCGGTCGAGGAAGAAGGAAAAATAAAAAAAAAAGAAAGAAAAAAAAAGAAAAAAGGAAAAACAAAAAGAAAGAGAAAATTTAAAATTTAAAAAATTAAAAATTCGATTTAAAAAATAAAAATAAAAAAAATATTATTAAAAGGAAATCAAATTAGATTTTTCATACCAAATGGTGAAAAATATTTTTCAGGTTTAAGCCAACTACCGAAATATCTTGTTAATTTCTTGAAAAATGATTTCTTCAAAAATATTTTCACATTTTCTGCGAAACGAATAAAGCCTAAGATTTGCAAGATTTTTTTTGCCTATGGTAAAGTACTTGAGCCTTTTGATTTTTTTAGAGGGGGGCGGTTTGTTTGTTCTTGTGAACTATCTTTGCTTTGAGAAATATATTTACACTAAATCACTAAAACAAAAACATATTACTTCCACTTAATATATTTTGGGGAAAATTCCAATTAAGGATCCCAAGTGGGGTCAAATTCTCAAAAAAGTGCCCAAAGTGAACATTGTGTTAAATAAGGGCCTGAAGTGCTCAATCAGTCTCAAATAAGGATCTGAAGTGCCTAAAAAGTCTCAAATAAGGACCTGGGTCCCCGGTCGGCCAAAATACCTGCTGGCCGGCGAAAAGTTTAATGTTCTGGCATCGGAACAGTAACTTTTTCATTTTTTAATTTTTTTTTGTTTTTCCTTTTTTAATTTTTTTCCTTTTATTTTTTTTTTCTTTTCTTCCTCCGCCGGCCATAGCCAGGGCTGCCGGAGGTCGCCGGCCTCAGGCGAGGTTGCCCTCACCGGCACCGGGCGAGGGCCGCCCTCGCCTGGGCTGGGCGAGGGGCGAGGCTGGCCTCGCCCGACGCCGGCGAGGTCGAGCCTCGCCAGACCGGGCGAGGGGTCAACCTCGCCAGTTGCAGGCGAGGTCGAGCCTCGCCAGATCTGGTGAGGGCTCGACCTCGCCGGCGTCGGGCGAGGCCAGCCTCGCCCAGCCCAGGCGAGGGCGGCCCTCGCTTGACGCCGGCGAGGGCGGCCTCGCCCGAGGCCGGCGACCTCCGCCGGCCCCGGCTATGGCCGGCGGAGGAAGAAAAGAAAAAAAAAAGAAAAGAAAAGGAAAATAAAAAAAACAAAAAAGGAAAAACAAAAAAAATTAAAAAAATGAAACAATTACTGTTTCGGTGCCGGAACAGTAACTTTTTCACCGGCCGACAGGTATTTTGGCCGGCCGGGGACCCAGGTCCTTATTTGAGACTTTTTTGGCACTTCGGGTCCTTATTTGAGACTGATTGAGCACTTTAGGTCCTTATTTGACACAATATTCACTTTGGGTCCTTTTTTGAGAATTTGACCCCACTTGGGGTCCTTAAATGGAATTTTCCCTATATTTTGAAGTGATAAATTAGATTTGGCGATAAAAAAGTTAAATTGACTTAGATCAATAAAGCATGCATTCATTCAGTGTATGTATCGGCATAACACATGCATATATTTTTAGTTCTTTAAAAGCATTTCAATCTATAGTTTTTCTATATTTTTTTTATTTTATTGACTAACATCTTTTTATATTGCTAATTTACCTTTTCGATTTAATATAAAATTTTATCCAATTAACATATTCACATGAAGAGATTAAAATGGTTTAAATGGCTATATATGGGTTTTCATAAGTTAGGATAAATATGGATGTGTTTTAGCAACATGCGTTGGGTTGGATATGGGTTAAGTTTGGGTCGGGGTCAGGGTTGACGTTGGGTTTAAATTGCTAGAATTTTATTACATAAAAATGGATCAATTTATGTTAGACCATTTTCATACCCAATCCAAACCCAATCCCGATCTACTTAATTGACAGGCCTTGTAGTCAGCAAGCGAGAGGAAAGGCTTGAGCAAATCTCTTGTTTGAGCCCTTGCTCAAAGTGATCGGTTTTGTCTTTTTCTTCTGCAAAAGTGTTCTTTGAAAGTTTGCTTAGCTGATTAAAATGAGCAGCATATTCGATGACAACAGGCTCTCTTACTTTTAATTTCTCTCTTTGGGCATCTGATTTTATATATTGAATTGGAAAATCCATTAGATTCCGTGCCAATTCACAACAAATTGTGTCACGATACAAACAAATATAGTTGACTTGATAGGGTCTAGACAGAAAAATTTCATACATGAAGGGCCATGACATTAAGGACAAACAACAGAAGGGAAGACCGAGGAAGAGGAACGAGTCCATCACCAGGAAGAATTCTACATCGAGTAATTCAAGAAGAAGCAGATGACGGACAGTTTCTTTGAAACTTACCTCCATAGAAAATGGTGCCTCACCATGTACTAACTTATCAAGAGAGAATCAAAGAAGTCAACTCATCCCGTAATTAACGTTGTTGACTCGTGAAAGACACATATGCTCTAGAGTGAGAAAAGGACTACTAACTTTTTAAGGATTAATATCATAAAAAATCTCAAAATAGTACATATATAATACATTTACCCCAAATTAATTTTTTAATTATCAAAAACTCCAAACTGGAACATCTGTGATAAATTTACCACAAATTAATTTTTTGACCACAAAAAACTCCAAACTGATGTATTTATGACAAATTTACTTTCCGTTAAATTGGATTAATATTAAAAAAATCATAAATTAGTAAATATGTGACAACCAGAGGGTAAAACTCTAAACTGGTACATCCATCAATTATCATGTGTCATCCAACTCAGCAATTTGACGGTAAAATTTGAAAGAAATTGACAAAGAATAAATTTGCCACAGGTGTACCAGTTTGGGATTTTTGTAATCAAAAAATTAGTTTGGGGTAAATTTATCACAAATATACCAGTTTGATTTTTTTTTATGGTATTAACCCATTCTTTTATCCATTTAGAAAAGGAAACCTCGCATTCTGCGACCTACAAATTTGTAAGCGATCTCCTCTACTCCATGTTCCAGATGAATCATCATGGTGCTTTGTTGGGTGCATGTGCATTAGTGCACCCCAGCCTACAGTCAGATGGATCCTGCATGAAAAGAGTATTGAATTGATTAATTTTAGGTATTAACACTATTAAAAATTCTAAATTGGTATCCATGATACATATACTACAAACTAATTACCGTCTCACAAAAATCTCAAATTGATAATGTCCATTGTCTTTTAAAACTGGTTGCAATGAGCCAAAGGGATGATTTCCTCCAAAATATTGCGAGAACACCAATCAGGCTGAAAAAAATTTGAGATCGGTTAATCTTTAATTTCATTGAAAAAAATCAATAGGAAGCTCAATACTTTTTCTGGGTGGATTTCTTTTTTTTTTTTAAGACACGAAAAAAATGTACAACGGCACAATAGAGCGGGTCATAAAAACCTCCCACGAGTGCATGATCCGCTTGCACAACACAACATTTATGAGGAGTCTCCACATTCCCCAACTTGCTGACATTTAGAGAGAGAGAGAACTTGAGAGAGCTGTAGATATGAGGAATCGAATTATGCACTTCTTGATTGTTCGAATGAGGTTAAGGCTAATAATGTCATTGCTTGTCATTGCCTCCCCGCAGATCAGATGAAAAGGAGATTCCTCGGGTTGAAACATTGCCTAGAAGTAGCTGAAATGGCCCAGCTAGGTGTGACTCGTGGAAAGTGCATCACGGATTTTGCAAGTCCCAACCTGAGTCTACAAGAAGTTGATGTGCAATGTTGTTTCGTATTGATGACTCCCATCACCGAGAAACTTCTTGAAAGCTCCATATGAGTTTACCCCGCAGAGAAGAAAGTAAAAGCCAACTAGTCCCACCATATCCTTCTCTTAAACCAGAGAGACAAATATGAAAGATGCAAGCAGAGAATCACAGTGCCAATGACTTGGATTTTCTTGCATATACAAGGACTGATGTGCACGAAGATGCATGCATGTGCGACTGATCTTATCAATGTCTTCTATGGACGACTTCTATGGTGGCCTTTAATTTTCTCGAGAACAATAGAACTTTCTTAATATACTTAAACATTCATTCATCATTAATTCAATAGATTAAAAGGTGACACTTTTAATTTTTTATTTAGGATAAATATACTAAAAGTCCTAAAACTTGTTAAATTGGTATAATTAAGTCTTACCGTTAACACTGTCAATTTATTTAATGGAAAATGCTAACGTGGCATTTTTAAATTACCTTGTCTCTCCTACATGGCATTTATTATTATTATTTTTCTTCAAATATTATTATAATTAGATTTAAAAAAGCTAAAATTTTATTTTACAAACAAAACTGAAAAAAAAAAAGAAAAGAAAGTGGCAAGGCATCGCCTCGCCAGTGGGTGTTGCTACCGCCTTTGTCCATCGTCGGAGGGGCCGATGAAGGTTGCCTGCCCCAGGTAAAGTTGGCCAGCGACCCTTGCTCAACCAGGGTGAGGACGCCCAGATCTGGGCGACATTGGCCCTCCTTTGGGGCAACAACCATTGCTTGCCTTGGGCAAGGCCTTGCCAGCCCCAGGCGAGGGTTGGCGACCCTCGCTTGACCCGAGCGAAGCCACATCGGCCCTCATTTAGGCCTGGTGAGGCTCGCCCAGAACTGGGTCAAGGGCACCCAAATCTGGGCAACATCGACCTTCGTATGGGGTTGGCAAGGCTCACTAGCCCCAGGCGAGGGTCAGCAATCCTTGCTAGGCCCGAGCGAAGGCGCCTAGTTATGGGCATTGCCGGTGCTCGCCTGGGCCTAGCAAGGATCGTCAACCCTAGCCTGGGGCCGACGAGGCCTCGCTCAGGGTTGGCGAGGGCTGGCCAGTGTCACCCAGGGCCTGCGATTGGCCCCTTCGGTGATGGGCGACGGCGGCGGTAGCGCCCACCAGCAAGGACCTTCCCTACCATTTTTTTTGTCAATTTAGTTTTTTAAATAAAATATTATATTTTTCAATTGTTTAATCTAACTAAAATAAGATTTGAAGAAAAAAAATGCCACGTAGGAGGGAGAAAGTAATTTAAAAATGCAACGCCAAAATTTTCCGTTAAATAAATTGGCGGTGTTAATCATAAGGACTTAATTGCACCAATTTGATAAGTTTTACGATTTAATTGTACTTTTTGAAAATTTTAGGACTCAATTGCACTTTCGTGATAAGTTTTAGGACTTAATTGCACTTTCATGACAAATTTTAGGACTTTTTATGCACTTATCCCTTTTTATTTCAGTTTTTAGTTTCGATGACAAATGTAGAAGATAGTAGTTATTGCGTGAAAGAGGTGCTATATGTTTTAAAAAAAAATCGGAGGAAAGTATCACAGGAAGATCATACAGATAAAAGTGAAATGGAACATAAAGTGTTTAGGAAGAGAAACACAGAGGCTAAACTTG
Source organism: Syzygium jambos (assembly GCA_031216235.1). Lineage (NCBI taxonomy): Eukaryota > Viridiplantae > Streptophyta > Magnoliopsida > Myrtales > Myrtaceae > Syzygium > Syzygium jambos. The sequence continues at coordinate 14,706,508 of CM062230.1, read as the reverse complement.
TTATTGAAGGTGAAAGAAAGGTGATGATGTAGCATTGACATGCCAGTCATGGAGCAATCCCCAGAGGAGAAGGGGAAGGAGGGAAAGAGTAGTTCGGAGCCGAGTCACACTCGCTTTGACTCAAACTACCGCTTGTACTAGGGTCCCGCTGAAGAAACTGGGTTTCGAGCATTCGAACTACTTCAGACATCTCTGGTCGAACTGATGCATCCCTTTGTGCGCACAATAATGCCAATCGGACTAATCGCTCTGCTTCTTCTTCCACGTAATTCCCCTGCAGATTGGGATCAATCACCCTTCCCAACTGGTCTTCATTCATATGTTTTCTAGTCCAATTCTCCAAGCAGAAAAAATTGCCATTGCCATCGTCAAGGTAAATCAACTGTCCCGAGATGAGCTCAAGAAGCATTTTCCCATATGCAAAGACATCATTCTTCGGTGTGCACTTTCCTGTGTTGATGTACTCGGGGGCTGTAAACCCAGTTGTGCCCTGGATATAAACATCTTCCTCTACATTTTTCTCATGCTTGATAAAGGCAAGCGAAAATCCTCCTATCACAGCCTCAAAATGCACATTCAGCAGTATACTTGACGCGCGGATGTTGCGATGCATGATCTTGATGTTACCTTGATTGTGAAGGTGGGCAAGCCCCCTCGCTGCTCCCAAGGCTATTTGCTTGCGAGTAGTCCAATCGAGTGGTCGGGCAAACCGATCCGGTCTCTCTCTAAGATTGTAAGATAGGGTTTTGTTGATCATGAAGGGATAGACCAGTAAGAGCTCTTTCTTGGTCCTGCAAAAGCCCATCAGGCATAGCACATTTGGGTGTGTCGAAACCGTGCTTCCCACTTGCACTTCTGCTTCAAAATCCTGCTCGCTCTGCCGATTGTCAAAGCTTGATCTCTTTACTGCCACTAGCGAACCATTGGCCAAGCGCCCCCTGTAAACCTTGCCATATAAATCATACCTTACGAAGTTGTTGCTGCTAAAGTTGTCTGTAGCGACTCGGAGCTCCTTTAGAGAGAAGCTTTTAGGACGGATTGGATCACCTTCAACAGACTCGGTGGAACTGAAGGATCGGAGATTGAACACCATCTTTAAGCGGGAGAAAAATAGATCCTTCACAAGTACAGATGGGTCGTATAAGCTTGATGGTTTTTCTCGATTTGTAGTGATTGGTTTGGGAATACCTTCTGCAATTCCAAAGAGACTTGCTTGTATCCACAGTTTTTGTAACTCCAATTGGGACTGTGTTGTGCCCGTCTCACCCACGGCTGCTTTTGGTCGGTGTGGATGAATGAAATGGTTAGGAAAAGTCATCTCACTCCAAAGCCTTCCTGGAAGCTGCATCGTGGAAAGAGAGCGGGAGAGAGAGGTTTCATTGCCTCGAAGCTGCCAAATTTGACATAACGTGCAACTCATACAAGCAAATTTTGCATAATTTAAATGTGAAGAGCACTAGTCCTTTTTCTTTACTATATGGGCTGTACATCACATGGAAAAGCTCTTAACTTTTGCGTATCCTTGAAGATCATACTTCTAATTACTCGTATTTGGTACACATGCATTATACATCAATTGATCATATTGCAATTTCAATGGAAAATTTTCCATACCAGTGGAAATACTAGTACTAAATTTTAGATCGCTGTTCCATTTTTAATAGATAATCCTTGGAAATAAGAAACAAATGCATTAACAATAAGTAGAAATCTTTACTATGAATTAGTAAAGACATAAAACTTATAGTCAATCTATACAACAAATAAATGAAAATTAGGATTTTTTTTCGTTAGATCTTTCTGAAGTTAGTGTAGACTAAATATTGGAAAAGAAAAAAGTACTTGATATGAGTTCATCTTCCTTGGAAACTCCCTGCACAACTATTCTAGGCTTAAACTATTCTTCTGGCTCACACCCCAACTCCTACAAGAATAGGAGAAATGACACAGCCATCCTCCAGTAAGAATGCAGCCTCAAATGACGTAACAATGTGATAAACAGTAATTTGTTCAAGTGGTTTTACTTTTAAAAAAATCACTTTTGAAGTACGAAAAATCTTAAATGTCACTGACTCAAGACGGTCGAAGACGAGAGAAAACCATCACAACAAACAGAAATTCAGAACTAGGTAGCAATGTGCGCAAAACTTTAAACATTTATTCCGGCCAAACCGTATCTGAAAATTGATTTATGTAAAATCCACGTGTCCACAACACTCTTAACTATCATTTCCACTTTATTTCATAGCTTAATAGCTCCTACATTGATGTGGGAGCATCCAACTTAACTCCATCAACAAATTTGGCATTGTCAATGTTCATTCAAGTAAAGGTAGATTTGGGTCACAACTTGCTTCGGTGGATAATCGATGATGAGACTAACGATTGAGTTACCAATTAGAGTTATCGGTATACCAGTTACCGATTAAAGTTATTAGTACACCAGAATACTTGCTGATTTCAAAGCTAATTAACAACATATCGATGGGAGGTTATTCCAAGCAATTTCCTATGTATCCTTTGGACCAAGATGGTGGACGAATTTGGAAGATAAATTGAAGGCCTGAAGAGTCAAGATTACAAGTCTCCATATATTTATTGCACTTTCTAGTTCCTATGTGTTATTAATGCATTTATGAGTTCCTAGGTCTTTGTGAGTTTTAATCGTTGTGTAAGTTTCAAGAGTCAAAGTTCTAAGTTCCTAGGACTTTAATTACTTTCTAGCTTCTAGGTCTTTCATGTTTGGTTATTTCCTATGTCTAAGTCCCTCTATAAAAGGAGCAGAGTTTTCTATTGTAAGACTAGACCAAACTTTGTTGAATATATGAGATTTTCCTCTGTGTGAACATCTTTAGAGAGTAGATAACTCGTATAATGGTTTCTTTATCCTTGGAAAGTAGATTACTCCTCGATGGTGAGCTAAGAAGTGCTTTATCCTCGACTGGTGGTTTTTCTTTAGGCCTTAGTGATGAGCTTCTTCTATCCCAAAGTCTTTTAATCTTGGCGGGTGGCTTATCATTTAAGCCTTGGTGGTGAACTTTGTCAATCTCGATCGTCATTCTCGGCTGGTGGCGCATCCTTTATACCTTGGTGATGATCGTATTCTATCCTTCAATTTCCTTTTTACCCTCTGATAATTATCCCACACACACACCCATCCATGCACATAACCTTGAAAACCCCAATTCCTGGAATCACTCGCCCTCGCACGCATCATAAACTGGATCCAAAAAATCAAAATTCACACGGATCTGAATTTATGAAAAATCGAAAAATTCCTCCAACTAAATGAATAGAGGGCTTGAATTCTTACCATGCACTGTGAAATGAAGTTAATCCAATTTGTCAAGATGTCCAAAGCATGTATGCGTGAATTTCCCTTTCTCTTCTTTCTTTCGTTATTACATTGACAATGTGTAGTATTGTTGCATAAACCCGAAGTCGAATTAATGTTTCATAGTCATATAACAAGCATTCCTACTTTGAGCCACAACCTGCGATCGGGAGATCCTGGAAATTGTAGTGAATTTAGAAACTCCACGGGATATAGTATATGTTGACCATGAACATTGGAAGAGGCCTTACAAATGGAATCTGAGCTTAATATAACACATCTTCACATGGAAGGAGATCCATTATGTATGGATTTACTTCATCCACTGTCTTATTCCTTGGAGTAAGAATGTCTCTTTCCTTCAAGTAGTTAGAATCAAAAAACTTCCTTTCAAGATCGGGGGTATGTAGATATGGCTATTGCTTCAAGAGGGTTGCCACCACGTGAAAGAGTTGGGATTATTTCATCCATTTTCTTCTACTGTTGTCTACTCCGTGCACTGTGTAAGCAATAATGTAAGTATAAGTGGCCAATGAGAAAGGGAAACTGCTTTCTTTTAAGTATTGTGCGTATGGTAACATTTCTGGTCCTGGAAACAATTTCTATTCAGAAATAGTTTTTTCTATCTCTATTCCATAGATAAGTTTCTGAGCAAAAAAGAGCGTTTGGTAACTACACAAAATTTCTATTTCCATAATAGAAAAAGAACATAAATGCATTTGGTAAAATCTTTAAATTTTCTATTCCCAATTTTTTTTCATTTAATTATAAAAATGTCAATGAAGAATTAACAATTTAATTTGGATAAAACTAGACTAGAAATAGAATTAAAATATATTATGATATAGAATTGGATGGCCTTAATATAATCATAAAGAAAATTACTTCTTATAGACAAAGCAAATACCATGTGGTGGTCGAGAAAATTGAGGTTTAGAGTTTAGAATTTATGGTTTAGGTTTTTAGGGTTTTGTATTTAGGGTTTGGGGTTTTGAGGTTTTAGATTTCAGGTATTAGGTTTCAAGGTCTCGAGTTTTGGGTTTTAGGATTTCGGGTTTTAGGGTTTGGGGTTTAGAATTTTAGGATATAAAGTTTCGATTTTTGGTTTTGGGGTAGGGTTTTAGGGTTTTGGGCTTTAGAGTTTGGGTCTTTGGGTTTTAGGGTTTGGATTTTGGGGTTTCGGGTATTAGGTTTTACGGTTTCGTGTTTAGGGTTTTAGGATTTTGGGTTTTAGGGTTTGGGTTTTGGGGTTTAGAGTTTTAGGATTTTGGGTTTCGATTTTTGGGTTTGGGGTTTAGGGTTTTAAGGTTTGGGTTTTAGGATTTCGAGTTTTGGGTTTGGGATTTAGGGTTTTAAGGTTTTGGGTTTTGGGGTTTTGGGTTGGGGGTTTGGGTTTTAGGGTTTCGAGTTTTGGGGTTTGGGTTTAGAGTTTCAAGTTTTGGGATTTAATGGTATATGAAATTGTTTCTCTAAATTGACATTGTTTCTCTTTTTGTTTCTGAGAACAGAGAAGTAGATTTTTTTTTACTTTTTATTTCTGTTCCAAATCTTTTCCTTGGCCACTTTTCTATTTCGGGGAATAGAAAAATTAACTGACATACACAAACGGATTTCTATTCTTTTTTATGTTCTAGGGAACAAAAGAACAGAAAAATAAAAAAATAAAAACGTTACCAAACGCACCCTAAGTGACCAGTGAAACTCAGTGGGTGACGTAACTATGCAAGGAATGAGCACTTTGACTACTAAATTAGAACCTGTAATGATTTAGGGTTAAACTACCCTTCTAGCTCACACCCAAGTCCTACAAGAATAGGGGAAATGACAACGATACTCATATTTGAACGATGCAGACTCAAACATAACCAATCTTAACTGTTATCAAATATATATCTTAATTTGTATACCTGATAAGCAGTAATTTAGTTACAGGATTAGAGTTCTAAAATCATTAATATATACTTTCCCAAACTAACAAACTAAATCTCAAAAAGTATCATTTCAGATATATATCCAACCATCTCAACTCATATCCAAGATTTTCAAAAAGGAAAATCACACAAACAGTTTGTGAACTTTAACCCAATGTGTAATATGGTCCATAAATTTTTAATTTATTCAATGTAGTTCTTGGATTTTAACCCAATGTGCAATGTGGTCATTAAACTTTTGGTATATGTTCAATTTAGTATATAAACTATATGAAAATATTCAATGTAGTCCTTCTATTAATTCAAGCTTGGGGACTACATCGAAGATTTTCATAGAGTTTAGGGACTACATTGAACATATATCAAAAGTCCAAAGATCACATTGAATAAATTAAAAGTTAAGGCATTACATTAAATATTATGCTAAAGTTCATGCACTAAATTGAACAAATTATAGGTTTATAGATTAAATTGCACATTAAGTTAAAGTTCAAGTACCGTTTGTGTCATTAAACATTTTCAAAATGATCCAAGTACTTTTTAATAGTGTTTACTGCGACACGTGTTGTGGTGTCCAACTTGACATTCTAGTGACTAAATTAAGAGCAAAAGTACACAACAAGTGCCATAACTTGTGTACGACGATCACTTTGGTGTTATAACTTTTTTTCGGATAACTTTTTTTTTTTTATAACCCAGGGAACCCCCGCACGGCCGACAGCCGGGGAGTAAACTCTGGGGGCGACACGTGCTAGCCACCATTTTTTTTCGGATAACTTTGGTGTCAACTTTTTTGAAAAACGATCATTTTAGTGCCAATGCTGACGTGGCTCGTCGGAAATCCGATGTGGCGCTGACACGGCTCGCCGGAGAGGTCCAATCAGCATTAAAAATCAAAAACGATGCCGTTTAGCTCTCTGACGTGTACTTTTTTTAAAATATATTATATTATATTATATTATATTTAAAAAAAAGCCCTGCAGCACGCGGCAAGGGAGCCCTCGCCACTGTTGCCACCAAGCCACCACCGCTGGGAAGGGCCGGCGGTGGTGGGCACAATGGTAGGCCGCCGGCCCTTGGCCGGGGCTTGGCGACCCTCGCCGACCCCCAGCGAGGGCCGGTGACTCTCGCCGACCACTGCGCCCACCACCGCCGGCCCTTCTTGGCGGTGGTGGCTTGGCGGTAGCAGCGGCAAGGGCTCCCTCGCCACTGCTGCAACCTTTTTTTTTTTTTTAAATTATTTTAATAATTATTATTTTTCTAAAAATTAAAAAAAATTCGAAAAAAAAAAAGCCACATAATTTTCATGTGTACAAGTCTGACCTTTTTTTTTAAATATAAATGCTAGGTCAGCTTTTTGGCCAGAGTCACTAAAGTGATCTATTTTCCTCCGACTTGGCACCAAAGTGATCCGAAAAAAAGTTATGGCACCAAAATGATCACCGTACACAAATTATGGCACTTGTGGTGTATTTTTGCCCTAAATTAAGGGAAGGGCTAACGGTGGACATTTTTAAAAAAGTGTATGGACGATTTTGAACCAAATAAAGTAGAGGGATAATTTCATATAAAAGTATATGGACCACTGATAACATTATTCCTATGTATCTACCATTTAGTAACAGTACGTCACTACATTTGCGATCGAAAGGTCATTCAGAATGCCACTACAATGTCATCAAAATACATGGTGTCAGAGTAATATATGCCAATATATATAGAAAGAGATAGCAAGATTGATGCACACATGAGAAAATGCCACTCATAATCGGCCACAAGCAATTAAAAAGACGTTAGAGGGGAAATGTTTGACTCCTAACCGGATCGTGATCAAGAAGAATTTAACGTCAAAGTGATTAAGTAGACAACAGATGGACGATTCCTTTCTGCAAAACTCAAGCGCGTACTAAAAATGTCACTGTCTCATGGCATGTGGAATTGGGATGAACTTTATCCCCATGAAGTGGTGAAAATTATCAGCAAACAGATCTCCACAATTACAAGAAGACCATGAGAAAGGGAAAATTACCCAATCAGTCCTATTTCTAAACCTATTATACGGCTAATAATCCAGTCTTAAACTTTTCAATTTTGCCAATTTAATCATAAACTTTTGCGCGAAATTCCAATGTAACCCTTCCGGTCAATTTTTATCAGAAATCATTGACATAACAATTCAGTCATCGCGGCCATTCTACGTGGCATGTTGCCTCATCTACAATTATCTCAATAGCACATGCTGGCACATATATCACCAATATTGTAACACCCATTTCGATGAGGGTGGGGAGTGGTCGCCGGGGCCAAAGGGTCGGCCTGGACAAGAAGCAACTCTTGGCAGGCTTCTTGGATGGCGCAAGAGACAGGAATGAATCAAACTATATACCAAACAGGAAGAGAACAATTCTAGAATATATATGAAAACTAAAATTAACTCTCGGAAGCTTCTTTTGACGTAACTTCCAAAGTTGAAGCAAACTCCAAAGTTGAGGCTCAATATGGGATAGGCTAAAGCAGCCAATACCTCGAGTCAGTTAAATCTAGGGCGTTACAAATATAATTGACATTTCATGTTCTAAATGTTTGCATAGAACAGCAACATGAAGTTTAAAAAAATTCAATACTTTGTCCAGTTTTCAAAAGGAGCCACGAAATAATGTATTTTCTATATACGTGCCATGCCCCAATATGACTCTTTCTCGATAAATCTAGTCATGCAATTTTTTGCAAAACGAAGAACTGGTAAAAATCACTCATCTAGTTTGAGTGCTAAATAAACCACACATGCAAACCAACTATTTCCTTGGACCCTAACACAATTTACGTACCTTATTAGATGTTGCAGTCTTTAGATATGGTGGCCAAATTTGCTTGGGCCGAAAAGCCCGTTTGGTAAAAAATTATGAAAATGCCTTTCAAGAGCCAGATTTCGGGTCTATGGCCCATATACGCACCCCAATCGCCTAAAAGTTACTTAACGCCGTATATCATCAGAACTACTCAATTTTGTAAAAATACAGTATTTTTCTGCATAGCAAATAATAGTTATATTTTTCAAAATATAGATCATGCTAGTCTATTTTCTTCAATAATGGTATTGGATCTTTCAAAGACTTCGAAATACGAGCAGTATTTATTTGAACAGACCAGATCAATGATAGAATTTTTGAATGTCTAGAAAATCATTTCCCATAATTTTCACAAGTTTGTAGCTTCTGGAAAATAACAGAAGATTCAAATGTTTTTGAAAATTATGAAAATCGCAGATTTTATATTTTTCTGTGCTGGTTCCGATGGTGTAAATGACATCGTGTTGTGATGTCAGGATGGATCGTACAAGCTGTCGGAAACGGCCGCGTGCGTGAACTACAACTCCGTGTTGCCAAAGAGATGGAAATGTTACGTCTTTTGAGATGGTTAATTTCCTTGAGGACAACCCAAAAAAAAAAAAAAATAAGGACTATGTATCAAATTTAAAGAGGAGACTTTCTATTCAGACATGGAATCCGCTCTGCAATAGGAGATCCCTCGGCTCGTGCCTCTGCGCACTCAGGAATGCAAGGAGGAAGGTGCTTCCCTTGTATTCCCTAGTTTTACTAGTCCCACAGACGCAAATTTGAAAATGCAGGCAGAGGATGAGGGTGACAACAACTTGGAATTCCATTATTTAAGAAGTACAGCGTGATTACACGATGCTACCTTTGTTGATGGACAACATCCTGAAAAGTAGAGGTAAAAGCACCGTCTACCACGAAGTGTCTTCAACCTCATTGCGCATGCATGTCTAAATGCTACTCAATTATACGGGATGAATTAACATTGTCGAGAAACAGTTTGTTGAAATGTACTTCCATAAACAAAACCGTGCAACGCACAGGCAGCAAACTAGTGAATTAAGGAACAGCGAAAGACAATCGAACATGTGAAGATTGCAGATAGCCCTGTACGACCAAGATGATTTGTTCAGACTCTACTCCATTTTCAAATTTAGTAGCATGGTTTGCATTGGGTGCATATGCATTGAGATGCCTCAGCTCTAGAATTTGAGACCTAATTCAATGGTTAAGATGCATAGGCAGCTGAGGTATGTAAAGGTACTTCCTTCCAAACGCTTTGTTTCTTTGATGATGGCATCCAATTTCTCTAGGAATATAGGATTTATATCAAATAGACATTCCTTCACAAGTTTCTTTTACCATTTCACAATAAGTGTGACAGATTCGAAGGCAACACTTTGATCAACTCTTTCAGTTGCTTTCAATTCCTTGACAATGTTTGTAGAGAGTGGTCATTACTGATTAATCCTAAGACAAATGGTTTAGAAACTCAATGCCGCTATTCTGGTGTATTTGAACAACTTAGAGCTGAGACTTCATTTCGCACTACTACAAATACGAAGATCATGGAAGGTAAAGCACATACTATATGTCGCAGAACAAAGAACATACAAACAAAATGGCAATAATATAGGAAAAGGAAAACCAAAAAGCTGAGCTTGTAGAAGACAATGGTGATCAAGATTTAGCACATCTCCAACGAGAGAGAAGGAGAAGGAGGGAAGGAGTAGTCACCACTTCTGACAAGCTCAGCTTCCACTCCAATTGCTCCTGCTGCTACTATCCTGCCCAAGCATTTGGTTTTCGATCATTGTAACCACTTCTGACATCTTGGGTCGGACAGATGGATCGCCATCTGCGCACAACAATGCCAGTCGGACTAGCTGCTCTGCTTCTTCTGCCACATAGTTCCCTTGCAAATTGGGATCGATCACCCTTCCCAACTCGTTCTTGTTTATAAAATCGCCAAGCCATTCCTCCAAACTGAGCATTTCTTTATACGCCAACACATGAAGTTCTATAATTGGCCGTCCCGAGATGAGCTCCAGAAGCATTCTCCCGTATGAGAAGACATCATTTTTCAATGTGCACTTATCTGTGTGGAAGTACTCAGGGGCAGTAAAAAAAGAACTGCCGCATCGGGGGGTCTTGATATAAACGTCTTCATAGCGATGATAGGATTGAGAATCGGAGCCAGAATCAGCTGAATTTTCTTCTACTGGTGATGAGATTGAGACTCCCGTGCCCCGCCTTGGCATGTGCTTGGGCCACTCAATAGTCCCTTTCTCTACATTTCTCTCATGCATGATCATGGCAATCGAAAATCCTCCTATCACGGCTTCAAAATGCACGTTCAGCAGTATATTACACGAGCAGATGTCGCGATGCATGATCTTGATGTTACCTTGATTGTGAAGGTGTGCAAGCCCCCTCGCTGCTCCCAAGGCTATTTGTTTGCAAGTAGTCCAATCGAGAGGTCGGGCAAACCGATCCGGTCTCTCTCTAAGATTGTAAGATAGGCTATTGTTGATCATCAAGGGATACACAAGTAAGAGCTCTTTCTTGGTCCTGCAGAAGCCCCTCAGGCGTAGCACATTTGGGTGCGTTGAAACCGTGCTTCCCACTTGCATTTCTGCTTCGAAAATTTGTTCCTTCCATTGATCAACACACATCACTCTCTTTACTGTCACAAGCGAACCATCGGCCAAGCGCCCCCTGTAAACCTTGTCATGCCAATCGAACATCACGAAGTTGTCGCGACTAAAGTTGTGTGTCGCGGCTCGGAGCTCCTTTAGAGAGAAGCTTTTAGGAGGTGTTGGATCGTCTTCAACGGACTCGGTAAAACTGAAGGTTCGGAGATTGAACACCATCTTTAAGCGGGGAAAAAGTAGATCCTTCTCGAGTACAAATGGATCGTACAAGCTTGATGATTTTTCTCGATTGGTAGTGATTGGGTTGGGAATACCTTCTGCAATTCCGAAGAGACTTTGCTTGTCCACGGAAGTGTTTATAACTCCGGTTGGGATTGTGCCCTCTCACCCACGACTGCTTTTGGTCGGTGTGACTGAATGAAATGGTAACGAAAAGTCTTTGGATTGTAGGCCGATGTCAAGGTGTGGGGCCATCGCAGTCCAAAGCCTTCCTGGGAGCTGCTTCGTGGAAAGGAGAGCGAAAGAGGTTCTATTGCCTCGAATCTTCCAAATTTAGCAAAATGTGCAACTCATATAAAGCAAATTTTCCATAGTTTTCTAGTGTTCTTGGATTCCTACGCATTGAAAAATCCAAATGTGAAGAGGACTAGTCCTTTTTCTTTACTACATCGGCTGTACATTACATGGAAAAGCTATTAACTTTTGCGTATACTTGAAAATCCTTACTTCTGATTACTCGTATATGGAACATGTGCATTATATGTCTACTGATCATATTGCAATTTCAATGGAAACATTTCTGTATTAGTGGAAATACTAGTATTAATTTTAGATCATTATTCTTTTCTCTATGTTCCATTTTTAATAGGTAATCCTTGGAAATAAGAAACAAATGTATTAACAATAAGTATAAATCTTTACTATGAATTAGTGAAGACATAAAACTTATAGTTGATACAATAGATAAATGAAAATTGGGATTTTTTTTTCGTTAGATCTTTCTAGAGTTAGTGTTGACCAAATATTGGAATAGACAAAAGTACTTGATATGATTTCAACTTTCTTGGAAACTCCCTGTACAATTGCTCTTGCTGTATTGCAATTGTCATAATTGATTTCGTCAAATCTTGCCACTCAAAAACTAATAATGTAACCTAGAAAATTTGTGTCGCTAATTTATCAGTGTACTAGCCTAGTAGCCCATGCTATGCACGGGATACATGTGGATTCCATTCAGTGTTCGTTAAATAGAGTATAAAATTTCATAGCCATAAATGTTACAAGAGTAAGGTACCAAAAGGAATATTTATGTAAAAAGTGTTAAAATATGTCTCGAGTTTAAACCCACTGTATGAAATCCAATCCGAATAAAGATTGCGAAAAATACGGAAATTGTTTCTGTGTTGAAGTCACGATCAATGATGGATAGTCAATCTTGGACCTTGTATTTGGATAAAGGTTTGTTGAACTATACAACAATTTCCATATACGAATTAGAGTCTTTGTTCTCAAGCTGGAAGTTGGACTTTGACTCAATCAGCATGAGTCACAATAAAAGGAAAGAAAATATTCGTTTGCTTCAATTGCCACCGTTCTTACTTAGAAAGTTCTCAAGGAGGGCTGGGAATGGGGACGTGTAGTTTTAAATGTAGGTTTTGATTCTCATGCCCTGCAAGAAGCAATTTGAGAGTAAGTTGAGAGTTAGAGTAGGATATATAAAAAAAAAAATCGGCCAAAAAATAAAAGAAATGAAAAAAGGGAAATTGTGGACTTTATTGAAAAGCGTGGATGGATATAGGATAGACAAAAAAAATCGGCGAAAAAATAAAAGAAATAAAACAAAAAAGGAAATTGTGGACTTTAATGAAAAGCGTGGATGCATAGAAACCAACCAGGAAAGTGCACTTTTGTGTACAACCTTTTCTTTCGGCGTTGGACTCTACTTCAAGAGTGAAGTTCGACCGTAGACCCCACGTATAAATGCAAGCTGCTCTTGTGCCGCAAGGTTGCAAGCCGTTGTTGATGAATACGTGAAGAGATTGAAGCGCCGTTTTACGCGAGTGCTTGCAGTAGGTTTTGTTCGTAGAATTACATCAAGAATTCAAGTGTCGAAGTCAATTAAATTCTTATGTTAAGAATTTGTATATTATTTTTCTGTGAGATTGAGAGATTATTTCGTAAGAAATTGTAAAGTTAAATACTGCGTGAGTTATTGGATATGATTAAGGTTTGGAAAAACATTGAAAGTGTTTGAGTGACTCGAGTGTGATTGTAATCTCCGTTGTATCACTTGATCTATAGTGAAATCCGTTGCTGCTCTCCCCGTGGACGTAGGTCCCTACGATCGAACCACATAAATTTAGTGTCTAATTTATTTTCTTGTTCTGTCTATTTTATTATTCGATCGTTTACTTCCGCAACAAATAGCTCTCGTAGGTTAACCTAAGGGAAGTTTGTCAAAATTTTCTTTGTACACAATATTTTTGGTATGTGCATCATTCCCCATCTTCATTTAACAAAAGAATCTAGTACCCATCTCTCGTTGTTGCTGTGGAAATTGCAACATAAAGTTGTCCATGGCTAGAAACTGGCTTAGGGAGAAATAAGCTAACATAGCTTGAAGTTATTTTTAGCAATCCAAGGGGTGGGTCGGCTTTTCCGCACCTTGACTAGTTTATCTCCTCGAGCAATCTTAAGTTGGAACTTCTCCACATCGGCCTAAGGAAAGAACAAAATTCTCTTGGCAATTAAGCCAATAACTTGTTAGTCATGTCCGTTCAACTTTGTACCCATGCTTAGCTCGCAAATTAGGAGTGTATATTATGGAAACCCAACTCATCTTACTATTATAGAGTCTCAACCCAAAATCCATGAATCTAAGGAAGTGACTGGCCATGTTTTATGTTGCAAAAGCCAAGCGATCGAACAATAAAATAGACAGAACAAGAAAATAAATCGGACACTAAATTTATATGATTCGATCGTAGTGACCTACGTACACGAGGAGAGTAGCAACAAATTTCAATATAGATTAAGCGATACAACGGAGATTACAACCACACTCGAGTCACTCAAACACTATAAATATTTTCCCGAGCTCCAAATACATCTAAAAACTCATGCAGTATTTAGCCCCACAATTCCTCACGAAATAATCTCTCAATCTCACTAAAGAATTACACATAAATCTTAATACAAGATTTTATGGCTCGAGCACTGATTTCATGAATGTAATTCACGAATTCCTCTGCATGTCTTCGCATATCAAGCACTCGCACACAAGCGGCGCTTCAAGACCTCTTTTTTGTCAATAATGGCGTAACCCCAAAAAATCCCCACAAATATAATATATTTCATTACAAAAAAAATATTATATATTTCCACAGTGGATGATTCCTAAGGGCGCGCATGGAATCCATTCTGGAATAGAAATTCTGTTCCAGAATGGATTCCGGAATAGAAATGCGTTTGTTAAAAAATTTCCGGAATGCATTCTGGAGCAATTTTCACATTCTGGAATAAAAATGCGTTTGTTAAAAATACTTGATTCCAGAATGCATTCTTGATTCCAGAATGCATTTTTGATTCCAGAATGAGTTTTGGGCAAGAAAAAGAGAAGCTACTTTTTATAGCTTCTCTCTTCCAGAATGCATTCTCCTTATTTTCTCTCTTTTTCTCACTAATTTTTTTTTAGAAAATGCATAAAAATTGAAAAATTCCACAAAAATTCATAAAAATTTTCAGAAAATAAAAAAAGTCAAGATTTCGAGAAAATAGGAAATTTGGTGAATTTTTTTAAAAAAATATAAAAAAATCAAAAATTTCAAAATTTCACAGAATGGCTTAGAATACCTTTGGGTACCTACTTTGAGTGAAATTTAATTTTTTTGAGGTGCCCAAAAAATAAAAAAAAATCAAAAATTTCAAAACTTCACAAAATGGCTTAAAATACCTTTGGGCACCCACTTTGAGTGAAATTTAATTTTTTTGAGGTGCTTCAAAAAATAAAAAAAAAATCAAAAAAATCGAAAATTTCAAAACTTCATAAAATGGCTTAAAATACCTTTGGGCACCCACTTTGAGTGAAATTTAATTTTTTTGAGGTGCTCAAAAAAATAAAAAAAAATCAAAAAAAATCAAAAATTTCAAAACTTCATAAAATGGCTTAAAATACCTTTGGGCACCCACTTTGAGTGAAATTTAATTTTTTTGAGGTGCTCTAAAAAATAAAAAAAATAAAAAAAATAAAAAATTTCAAAACTTCATAAAATGGCTTAAAATACCTTTGGCCACCCACTTTGAGTGAAATTTAATTTTTTTGAGGTTCCCAAAAAAATAAAAAAATTAAAAATTTCAAAACTTCACAAAATGGCTTAGAATACCTTTGGGCACCCAGTTTGAATGAAATTTATTTTTTTTGATGTACCCAAAAAAATAAAAAAATAAAAATAGATTTCTGTTCCAGAAATCAATTTCTGGAACAGAATTGATCATGTTTTACCAAACAGATTTCTCCTCAAAAAATCGATTTCTGGCAAGAATTCCAGAAATCAATTTCTGGCAAGAATTTGATTTCTGGAGCAGAATGGTTACCATTCGCACCCTTAGTGGCCGAATTCAACAGGAAAGCGAAATCCGTGTGAATACGGTCAACCTAAAGCCCCAGTTTGACCGAATCCTGTTGAACTTTCTTACTTAGCTGTTTTCTTGCCGACTTCAGTAAGGAAAAAGATTTCCGGATAGTGCAAACAAGAGTCAAACGTCAACTTTCTCCTTTATTTGATTTTATTTCTTTTTCAATTATCTTTCCTTGGCCGACTGCAACTTGTAAAGGAAAGCTATCATATTTTGCTCTGCTCGATTTCAGATGTCTGCAAAATATCCAATTTATCTCGAGTCGGGTTTCGTTTACGGGCTTAAACTCGAGACGTGTTTTCACATTTTATCAAATTAAGGAAGTACATTTTAACCAAAATGAAGATAAATTAACAAAGTCCATTGTATTATGAATTCTGCAAAAATTAGATTCATAAATTCCAACTTAATAATCTTTACTCAAGTAGTATAAAGTAAAGTGCCCTGCAAACTTGAATCGCTCTCCCATGTATTCGATTAAACTCCTTATGTTTGGACCGGAAACGATATTAAAAGAGAATGAGCAAAACCATGATTAAGTAAGTGACAACCACCACTCCTTTGACAACGAGCAAAACATGATGCGGTTCTAAAAGTATGCTCCATATGTATCAACTTAATAAATTAGATTCATAAATTCCAACTTAGTTATCTTTACTCAAATAGTCTAAAGTAAAGTGTCACGCAAACTCGAATCGCTCTCCCATGTTTTCAATTAACCTCCTTATGTTTGGACCTGAAATAATAATAAAAGAGGATGAGCAAAACCATGGTTAAGTAAGTGACAACCACCACTCATTTGACAACGAGCAAAACATGATGCGGTTTTGAAAGTATGCATCCATATGTATCAAGACCGTCGTATTCATCACACTTACCATGTAATAAGTATAATGAATATATTTCAACAATTAATAGGATATGCTCCATATCATAAATTACAAAATACAGCATAGCTAGCATATGTCAAACTTTTTTTTTTGGTTGAAAGCATGTGTCAAACTTATTCGATCGCTAATGTCAAGAAAGCCTTACGATTACGCTTTCACCAGGTAAGAAGACCCATAAACCATATTAGGTATGGTAAAGCCTCGACAATCACATTGGCTATGATTAAGCCCCGAAACAGAACCGATTCATGCACATATATACTATATCATGTCTCAGTACGTATGTCGACAATAAGTTTCAATCGCTATCACAATACCACATACTAACACATATATCACCAATGTAAATGACATTTCATTTCTAGATTGTTTGCATAAGCATTCACATGTGTTGAAATGAAAATACAGTCCTATATCACAAAATGCTATGCTTTTCTATACAACAAAATACGTACCATATTGATTTACTCCCCTTATTAGAAATTGCACTATTTAGAAGTAGGGATAATGACACAAACAGTCCCTGAACTTTGACTCAGTGTGCAATTTGATCCCTGAACTTTTAATTTGTTCAATATAGTCCCTGAACTTTAGGCTAATGTTCATGTGGTCCCTGAATTATATGAAAATGTTCAATGTAATCCATGAACTTGAATTAATGAAAAGGACTACATTTAACATTTCATATAGTTTAGGGACCGAATTGAATATGTATCAAAAGTTTAGGGATAACATTGAACAAATTAAAATTTCGGAGACCACATTGCATATTGGGTTAAAGTTCAGGATCTATATTGAACAAATTAAAAATTCAGAGACCAAATTGCACATTGAGTCAAAGTTCAAGTACTGTTTGTGTCATTTTGCCTTAGAAGTAAAGGCTAAACACTCACTTGGGCCCAAAAGTCCATTCAATACAAAACTATAAAATTGCCTTCCGAGACCCAAATTTTGGATCTATGGGCCCTATATGCACCCCAATCGCCTATATAACATCCGAACCACTCAATTTTTGCACAAAAATATTTATTTTTCGAATAGCGAATAAATATTATATCTTTCCAAATATTGATTGTGCTAGTCTATTTTCTTCAAGAATTGTATTGAACCCCTGAAAGATAGTGAATTAGACTTTCAAACCATCTATATTTATTTGAACATATCGCATCGATAGTAGACTTTTGGATGTCTAGAAAACCATTTTCCATTATCTTCACATGTTTCATAACTTCTAGAAAATAACAGCATATTCAAATGTTTCTTAAAATTATGGAAGATTCTCAGATTGTGTCATTTTCTGTGCTGGTTTTAATAGGATGACATCACGATCCGATGTCTGGGTGGATCGTACGAGCTGTTGAAAGGGGCTACGAACGCATACTTAAACTCTGCTTCACTAGAGAGATCGAAATATTACGTCTTCTGAAATGATCAGTTCCTCGAGGACAAGAAGGGTAATCTCAAATTCAAGGAGGAGACCTTTGATTCAGACATGGAATTGGTTCTGCAAGGGGAGATCCTTCGGCTTGAGCCATTGCGCACAAGAAACGGATTTGGCACAGGAATGCATGGAGGAAGGTGCTTCACTTGTATTCCCTAGTATTGGCCATCCCATGGCTGAGAAATTTCTTGGAAGCTTCATGAGTTTCCTTGTAGCGAAGAAAGTCAAAACCAACTAGTCCAACCATATCCTCTTCTGAAGCAGAGATACAAATTTGAAATTGCTGGCAGAGGATGAGAGTGACGACGACTTGGAATTTCCTTAATTAGCAAGTAAAGCCTGCCTAGATGATGCTACCTTAGTTTCTGCCTCACATCCTGACAATTAGAGGGAAAAACAGTCTACCACAAAAAGTCTACAACCTCAGGGTGCATGCACATCTAAATGCTGCTCCATTTATACAGGATGAATAAACATTGTAAGGACACAGATTGTTGACCTGTACTTCTTTAAACAAACCATAAAACGCATGGCCATCGGATTAAGGAACTGCAAAAGACAATCGAATAAGTGAAGATGTAGTAGTATGGGTTGTATTGGGTGCATAGATGCATTGAGATGTCTAACCTCTAAAATTTGAGACCTAATTCGAGGGTTGAGATGCATACTCAACTGAGTTATGTGAAAGTCGAACCTTCCAAATGCTTTGTAACTTTGATGGTGGCCACTAATCTAAGAAACAGGATTTATAATACATGGGCATTCCTTCACAAGTTTCTTTTGCCTTTTCAAGTACGCGTGATAGATTAGAAGGCAACAATTTCAGTAACTCTTTCTGTTGCTTTCAATTCCTTTAAAATGTCAGAAGACAGTGGTCATTAGCGACTAATGCTGCGACAGAGGGTTTAGAAACTCAATGTCGCCATTCGAATGTTCTTGAACAAAGACTTCGTTTGGTACTGTTACTAATACAAAAACGATGTAAGGTAAAGCATGTAATATATGTCACAAAACAAAGATCATACAAACAAAAGCTGAGCCTGTAGAAGACAACGGTGATCGAGATTTAGCATATCTCCAATGAGAGAGAAGGAGAAGGAGGTAAGGAATAGTAAGGAGCTGAATCATACTCGCTTCCACTCCAATTGCTCCTGCTGCTATGATCCTGCCCAAGCATTTGGCTTTCGATCATTGCAACCACTTCTGACATCTCGGGTCGGACAGATGGATCGCTGTCAGCACACAATAATGCTAGTCGGACTAGCTGCTCTGCTTCTTTTTCCACATACTTCCCGTGCAAATTGGGATCGATCACTCTTCCCAACTCGTTCTTGCCCATAAATCGACCAATCCATTGCTCCAAACTGAGATTTTTATTATACGCAGACACATCAAGTTTTAAATATGGCTGTCCAGAGATGAGCTCAAGAAGCATTTTCCCATAGGCGTGAACATCCTTCTTCGGAACGCGCTTCCCTGTGAGCCACCCCTCCGGGTCAATTAACTCAGCACCGTTGGAGGCATTGGTGGTGTCAACATAGGAGTCTTTGTTGAGATGATGAGTTTGAGAAGAGGAATCAGAATCATGCGAATCTTTTCCTTGGGATGAGGATGAGACTCTCACAGGGGGGTTGAGAATAGGAAAAGTACTTCCCTTAAACCAAAAACCTCCTATCAAGGCCTCAAATTGGGTATTCAGCAATATAGTTGAAGTTGAAATGTCGCGGTACACGATCTTAATGTTGCCTTGATCATGTAGGTGCGCAAGACCTCTTGCCGCTTCCAAGGCTATATGCTTCCGAGTCGTCCAATCGAGGGGTCGGATGGACCGATCTCGTCTATGTCTGAGATGATAAGCTAGGCTGCAGTTGATCATCGAGGGATAGACCAGTACAAGCTCTTTCTTGGTCCTGCAAAAGCCGATTGCGCATAGTACATTAGGGTGCGTCGAGCTTCCCAGTTGCACTTCTGCTTCAAACTGCTCTTCCCTCCATCGATCGACAGAGGTCGCTCTCTTTACTGCCACTACCGAACCATCAGCCAAACGGCCCCGGTAAAGCTTCCCGAATCTAGCTTCCGCCAAGAAGTTGTCGCGACTAAAGTTGTCTGTGGCGACTCGGAGCTCCCTTAGGGAGAAGCTTTTGGGAGGTGTTGTTGGAGGTGTTGGGTCACCTTGAACAGACTCAGTAAAACTGAAGGTTCGGAGATTGAACACCATCTTCTCAAATTCGTATAAGCTAGATGGTTTCTCTCGATAGATTGTGATTGCTTGTACGCAAAGTTTTCATAACTCCAGTTCGGATTGTGCCCGTCTCTCCCACGATTGCTTTTGATTGGAGTGAATGAATGAAATGGAAGGAAAAGACATTGAATTGCAGGCTGAAGTCAAAGACCCAAAGTCTTCCTGTGAGCAGCTGCTTCGTGGAGAGAGAGAGAGAGAGAGAGAGAGGGAGGCTTCATTGCCTCGAAGCTTCCAAATTTGACAGAACGTGCAGCTCATATAAAGCCAATTTTGCATAATTCCCCCAGTATACTTGCATTCCTACGCATTGAAAATCCAAATGTGAAGAGCACCAGTCCTTTTCCTTTACTTCATGGGCTGTACATTACATGGAAAAGCTATTAAGTTTTGCGTATCCCTGATCCGTACTGCTAATTATTAGTATTTGGAACATGTGCTTTATATGTGGATTGGTCATATTGCAATTTTTATGGAAAATTTTCTATATTAGCGGAAATACTAGTATTAATTTTAGACCATTATTCTGTTTCTATGTGTTCCATCTTGAATAGATAATCCTTGGAAACAAGAAACAAATGCATTAACAAGTAGAAATCTTTACTACGATATGGTAGAGACATAAAACTTATAGTCAATCGATACAACAAATAAATGAAAATCGGGATTTATTTTCGTTACATCTTTCTAGAGTCAGTGTTGACCAAATATTGGAAGAGACAAAAGCACTTTATATGAGTTCATCTTCCCTGTAAACTCCCTCCACAACTACTCTTGGTGTGTTGCGATTATCATAACTAATTTTGTCAAATCTTGTGACTTAAAAATTAATAATGTTCTTGTACATTCTTTAAAATATTTTGTGAAGGAACTTGGAAAGTTCATGTCACTAATTTATCAATGTACTAGCCAAGTAGCCCGTGCTACGCGCTCCCTCTACACGTGGATTCCATTCATTGTTCTTTAAATGGAAATTATTCAGAGCCAAGAGTGATACAAAACTAAGGTACCAATGAGTGTGGCCCGAGAAAAAAAATAGAGGTTATGAGTGCTTAGTTCGAGCTAAATGACGTAATTATGTGACAAGACCGATAATATTCACATTCAGTTACTCATTTGAGCTAAATCGAAGTAATTATAATTAGTCTAGAAAGTTTTAGCTATCATAAAGATAATGTTTTTAATGACTTAATAAACTCCTAAGCTGCGTTTGGTGGTCCGAATTTAAGTCTGGATAAAATATGAAAGAGAAAATTTCAATTAAGGGCCTGAAGTGAGACCGTTTTCTCAAAAGAGGGTCCAAGTGAATCTTGTTTTAAATAAGTGCATGAAATAGCCATTTACAAAGACATGATGGGGGCATTTTTGGATTTTTTCTGTTTTCTTTCTTCTTCTTTTTTCCTTTTCATCTTTTCTCTTTCATCTTCTTCTTCGTTCGTTGTTCGTCCTTCTGCATCTTCACGAACCACTTCCGGCGCATGATCTCAATCGACATCATGAAGTCACCGTTGAGCCTTTATACCGGCATCATCGGCAACCACTCATCTACCCGCGATTCGATGGACGTTGTTGCTGTTCTCTCTTCTCACTTGCGGGAATGGCCATGTTGTCTCTGAGCTCTCAAGGATAGCCGTGGCCGATCACAAACGCAACGGGGTCAAGGGTGACCTCATGATGTCAACAAACAAGACAACTGGGAAAATTAACTACGATCTCCAATTTTCTTTTTTTTTTTGGGTCGAAGCGATCTCCAATTTAATTGGACTAAATTATGTTACGATCGTCATTCATTGACATCAAATGCTCTCCAATTACATATCATCATTCATTTAAATAGCTATCATGGCTTTACCTAAGTGAAGTTTATCACCATGGCATATGGTACTAGGAGTGAGCATCGGCCCAGGGTTGACCCTAGAATGACCCTAGACCAGCCCAACCCTGCCGGTCCTGGTCCAGTTCCCAGGGAGACTCGGTTGGTCCTTGGTCCTGGGATCTCTAAACTAGCACTTGTGGGTTGGTCCTCGGTATAGGTAATTTAGGGTCAGTCCAACCCGAACCAACCTAGACTATATATATTATATATAATATATCTAAAATATATAATATTATTATATATTTAATATATTATTTATAATTTTTTTATGTAGAGAATCCAAGTGAAACTGTGAAATGGCGTGAAAAACTGACCAAAAAAGAAAAGGCGGGAAACAGCTCTTACGCATCCAAAAGGGCATTACTCACGGCATCATCCTCCGGTACTTGACAACTTCTTCTCTTTAGTCTTCCTTGTATAGTCTCTCTTCAGTCTTTTTTCACGCCTCTCACGCGTCCAAAATAGCATTACTCACGGCGTCCTCAATCCTCCTCTAGTACTGACAACTTCTTCTCTTTAGTCTTCCTTGTACAGTCTCTCTTTAGTATTCAGAATCTTCACTTTGCCAAAATCGAAGAAAAAAACTTCCCACTCGCCCCGTTCGGCACTCGCCTCTGGCCACTCGAAGCTCGCGCCGCTTGCCGCTCGAAGCTCGCACCACTCGCCGCGCTCGCCCTCGCGCCTCATTCGGCACTCACCTCTGGCCGCTCGCTGCTCGCCTCGGTCGCCGCTCGCTGGTCGCCTCGCTCGCCGCCCGCCGCTTGCCGCTCGCCGCCCTACTTTCCAAACACATGTATGTTCTTGATTTATGTTGGATTATTATTTTTCCACTTTTACTTCACGTATCTAGAGCTGGGTTTGTGGGCCTACTCTGGTGCACTCTTCTCACCTTAACTAGAATGAAGAGCTGATCAACGAACAATGCGAAGCTTTTTTTGAGCTAGAACATGCCTACTTTGACCCCCAGTGAGTTTCTTGGTTCAAAATTTTCGCATTTCTTTCAAAATCTCACTCTTTTCCCGGCTCGCAACCAAACCTCCGACACTTCTTAGGTTTTTACCTTTGCTCACCAAGAGGGTACCCTTGGGGGGGAGGGATTTTGGGTGCCTTCTCGAATTCCATTTGGGACGTGCGATCTATGGTTGGAAAGATCGTCAGTGTACTTCCACTCTCTAGTTGAAGGTTTTGGCTATTTTTCGCTAGAAATTTGTGAAAACTTCATTTTCTCTCAAAGGGTGAGTCTAGAGTTTATGGGTTGAAGCTGGTTTTTTTTGAGTTGATTGTTGGAGTCATCGAGAACTCTCTCAAGTGCATCTTGTCTCCAAAGTTGTATGCTTCAAAAGAGTGTTTTATTGTGTTTGTCTACTGAATTAATCTAGATTTTGGTCGGTTCTTTCCCACACACCAAGGCTACCAACTGAGCGGCTTCACTAGCTTTCTGACTTTGTCTAATTTTCAAACTTGTATAGTTCCTAAATTGGCTGATTTAGTTGAGATTTCTGTTCCCCTTCACCAACTTATCCATGGCCAAATTTTGTCTGTTTGCACATCTAATGGTTTCCTTCCACCTTAGCCAGAGATTAGGCCAGCTGAATAGGATATGGTGGGGCAATGAAGTTGCTAAGCAGCTTCAAATTGTGGCCAACCTCATGACACTCTTTATAGCAGGACAGAAATTCTATAAAAGATATACACCCAAATTTGACGAGAGGTGAATGCGATTGGCTCTAAATTGACATGACTTAACTATTTTATGATGCATTTGTCATCGCGATTATAATTGCATAGGATGCACTTGTGAATTTTTACCATTTTGTCCTTATTCTATTGTTTGCTGCATATAGTTTGATGAATAGCTATTTGATGTTGCCACCTCAAAAACAAAACCGTAGTTGATATTTATTGTTTTGTCAGTGAGTGCAATGCTGAAGCTTACACGCTGGTACTTAAATATTCTGGTGAACTTGATGAATTTAGATAACATGTCATTTGAAGTGGAGGGATGTCACGAGATCAATCCCATGATGGAATCGTCTGGCCATGGATGTGAAGAAGACTTAAAAGAGGCAACCAAGGTATCCACTAATCATCCTCCTCTTTGTAAGAAGCAAAAAATAGATAAATCTAAATCCATTGCGTGGTATAATTTTTCGAGAGTCATAGATGAGAAGACCCCAAAAACATGTTTGGTTAAGTGCATTCATTGTGGGAAGGAGTACTCATACACTATTAATAATGGTACTTCAACAATGTTGAAGCACTTGAAAAGGTGCAACAAGTATCCTCCCAGTATAGATAAGAGGCAAAAATTGTTTGCACCACGTGATGCAAATGTGCTAGGCAAGGTAGGGGGAGATACCGGTGTTGGTATCGATAGTGGTAATGTCTTAACGACATGGAAATTTGATCAAGACCGATTTAGGTACATGCTTGCTCGGATGATCATCGTCAATGAACAACCATTTTCTACGGTTGAGCGTGTTGGGTTTCGTGATTTTTTTACTGAGATACAATCTCTCTTCACACATTTGTCACGATTTATAGTGGCTAGGGATTGCATGAAGTTGTATATGAGTGAAAGAAGTTGTTAGAAGACTTTTTTTGGTAAGCTTAGGTCAAGGATTGCACTGACAACCGATACATGGACTTCCATTCAAAATCTGAACTATTTATGTCTTACTACACATTTTATTGATGAAGACTGAAAATTACATAAAAGGGTCATCAATTTTGTGGTAATACATAGTCACAAGGGTAGGGAGATTGGGAAAATAGTTGAAAAATGCATATATGAATGGGGGATAGAAAAAAAAATGTGTCTACAATTACAGTGGATAATGCTAGTGTAAATGATGTTGCCATTGATTATTTGAACGATAAATTTTCAAGAGATGGGTCATTGGTCTTAGCTGGTGAGGCTTTACACAGGAGGTGCACTGCTCATATATTAAACTTGATTGTAAAAGATAACTTGTTTGAGATACGTGATTCTATTGCACGTATCCAAAATATTGTTAGATATGTGAGAAGTTCTCCCATGAGAGCTAAAGCATTCCAATCTTGCATTGAGGCTGAAAGAATCACTTCCAAGGATTCGGTTTGTCTAGATGTTGCCACTAGATGGAACTCCGCTTATCTCATGTTAGACACGGCCATAAAGTTCAGAAAATCTTTTGAAATGATGGCAGAAGATAATTTGTCTTTCGAAACTGAACTTAACAATGAATCTCCTAAAAATGAAGATTGGGAAAATGCCATTGTTCTTTCCAAATTTCTGAAACAGTTTTATGATGCCATCAATCAAATGTTAGGGAGTTTATATACTACTTCGAATGATTATTTTGAGGGGATAGCTTTTTTGTATAAATATTTGAATGATGCGAGTAATGCTTTGGATCCTAAGCTTAGAGCTATGGGTATGAAGATGAAGGAGAAGTTTGATAAATACTATGAGAGTTTGGATAAAGTAAACATGATGGTTTTGATTGTGGTGGCATTAGATCCTTCAAAAAAGTTGCATTATGTGAAGTATTGTTATGAGCAAATTTATGATGAAAAATTGATAAGATGTATGATAAGATCAAGTACATGTTGGAGCGTTTGTATACATTTTATGAGCAATCTTTTCTTGGTCATGGTCATCGATATTTGGGTGGTCAAAGTATGACTGTTGGTAGTAGCAGTGCTTCCAATATCGATGGAAATGATGGGAGCGATGAGGTTAACATCAAAGTTTGACGGAAAAACTTTTTCCATCAAAAGAAAATGGGGCGTGATGACAATAAATCGGAGCTTGAACAGTATCTTGAAGAGGAATCTGAAGATATTCTTGATCTTGACATTTTGATGTGGTGGAAGAGTACTGGTTTGAAATATAAAATCTTATCTTTAATAGCTCCGGATGTTTTGTCTATTCTTGTTACTACCGTTGCTTCAGAGTCAGCTTTTAGTACTTCGGGCCGTGTGCTTGATGGTTTTCGAAGTTCTTTGACTCCCAGAGTGGTGGAAGCTTTAATTTGTACTCAGGACTGATTGAGAGCTGC
This sequence comes from Syzygium jambos, assembly GCA_031216235.1. Lineage (NCBI taxonomy): Eukaryota > Viridiplantae > Streptophyta > Magnoliopsida > Myrtales > Myrtaceae > Syzygium > Syzygium jambos. Next base: position 14,680,631 of record CM062230.1, on the reverse strand, counting down.
TCGCATGCCTATTAATGTTGAAGAATGCATTGAAAATGTTGAAAAGTTTGAATTGGGTAAGCTTAAATTAGGCATATTTCTTTTTACTTGTTAATTCTTTTGTATATCTAACGAACGAATTTGTTTTTTTAGATATGGATTGTCTTACCGAGGAGATTACCATCAATAATTAGAGCTTGCACATTGAAGTTGAATGGATATAATGGCGAGATGTTCTATCAATAGCACTAATAGTAATTTCAATTTAAAAGTTTTGTCAAGTATTAATTATGTGAGTCGCTTGTTTTGTTTCCAGGTGTTCATAAGTTGAAGTGAATTAACAAGATGTGAAGTTATGTATTCATGGTTTATATTAAGTGTTTTGAATTTCTTATGATTTAATTGTAATTCACTAGTAAGTTTCAGCTGCACTTTGCTTTTTAGTTTGTGTCAAATGGTAGAAGTTTTTGAAGAGTAGTATTGCAATTGCTACAATGATTTGCTAGCCAAGTGGTGTGAAGCTCATTTTTTGATTGATTGGACTCTCCTTGATCGAATGTAGGAAAATGTTTTTGCATATGGTGTTACGAGTATTATTGACAAATGATTACAGGGACTTCCCATCTTGTCCCATATTTCTATGAGCAGTCTTAATCGTTTTTATAGTTTCTTGCTTTTAGCATATGTGAAATTTCTATTGTTGCCTTATCTTAAATTTGTTAAAAATGTACTGGTATTTATAGTTTGATTGTACAACGCCGCATTGCTGATGAATATGTAATTTGAAATAGTAGGTTTGCCTTTTCAAGGAGTACAAAAAATGAAACAAAAAAATTATTGGTTGGTCCCAGGTTGACCCTAGAACCAGACCGAACCCATTGGGTCGGTTTGATCCTCGATCCCAGGCTCAATTGGGTCGGTCCTCGATCCCAAAAATTTGAGGACCAACATTGTGCGGGTTGGTCCTAGGATTAGGGGGTGGACCGGCCCAACCCGGACCATGCTCACCCCTATATGGTACATGGACAATGGAAGAGGCCTTGCAAATGGAATCTGAGTTTAAATATAGCCCATCTTCACTTTTTCTTTTTTTTTTTTAGGGTTGATACCACAAAAAATCCAAAATTTGTTCATTTGTGATAAATTTACCTTAAACAATTTTTTTTTATCACAAAAAACCCCAAACTGGTACATCTGTGACAATCTTACCTCCGTTAGTTTCCGTTAAAATTAACTGTCAAATTTCTAAGTTAAATGACACGTGATAATTGATGGGTGTACCAATTTGGGGGTTTACCTTCCATTTGTCATAGGTATATCAGGTTAGGGTTTTTCGTGATATTTATATAATTTAACGGAAAGTAATTTTATCATAAATGTATCAGTTTAGGGAGTTTATGATAAAATTGTTACAGGCGTATCAGTTTGGAATTTTTCGTGATATTAAAACATTTTTTTTATGAAGCCACTAAAGAATGATCACGTGGAAGGCCCCTTTTTTGGAAGTTCAATGGGATAAATCGCTGTCAATGGCATGAGTTAAGCTTGTTAACGAGGTGATAAAGTACAAAAAATTATAGTCTGCTCTCCCGAAATGCTTATTAATCATAGGATCCTTGATGAGGTTGATCTAATTTAATTTCAATAGCTCTTGAACCAATATCTGCTCTGCCCTGAAGGATTTGTCGGGGAGTGTCTTCATTTGTCGAGATTCTGCCCAATTTGACCAGCATCGAGGACACCACAACCGAGCCCGAGAGAGGCCGCGCCCCTCTCCGGCCACTTCGGCGGTGAAGGTTGGTCCTCGCCGCAGATCTGTGGCGAGGGCCGTGGCCTCGCTTGTTTCTCTTTGCTTCTCTTTCTGGTCTCTCCGGGTGGGTTGGGGGAATGGTGGCAGTTCCGGTAGGCCCCCCCGAGACGTTCACCGGACCATTGCCGGTGGCTGGGCGCCCAGCCACCTTCTCCCGCCTCGGTCCCTTCCGGTGTGCACACCCTCTCATTTCTTGTTTCTGATTTTAATTTGCTTTTTTTTTCGCTCTATTTATTTATTTTAAATATAGAATGAGTCGAAGGAGCATTGTATATGGAATAAATAAGGAGCAAAAAAAGAGTATAGTTTAAGGACTCAATTGGCTAAAAACAAGTTTGACGAACTAGGCTGAATATATTGCAAAATTTTTACGACCATAGATCTCTTCATCCCTTTTTTGGAAGGTAAAAAATTCTTAACGGCGATTATGAAAGAGAAAAATCTATGTATAAGGTTGACAAAAATTTCTGCTTGACCCCATGAATGGATTAACTTCACTAGAAGTCAAGCGCTAAACTTTGGTGAAATTTGCAATTAAATGAATGAAATTATGTCATTTATGTTTTAATTAGAATTGTACGTTTATATCTATACTGGATGTTTCGGCAAACTCCTCTTTTACCTCTGTCACCGTATCACTTATAGATTTCCTTCTGCCTTAAAAAATGAAAGGGCTTTAGGGTCCACTAAGTTCAAATCTTATATCTTGATGACTTAACATTAACACCAACGCTTATCGTCTGATTAACAAAGGATCATAGAAAGCTAATGCGTAGTTCTCCCACGTTTATACCAATACATTGCAGTAATTACTCAAATTATGCTATTCATACCAGAAGCTACATGTTACTTTGCTTGGCAATGTAACATAAGTTGATGAGCTGCAACTCATTCTAGTCTCATAAACTCAAAAATAGGGGGCAGCATTTCATTCATTGAAAGTCATAATTCAGTCTCACCTCTCAATCATCATGTTCCAAATGAATATATAGGACAATCATTACTAATGACATTGAAATCATGAAGGAGGTCGGAAACATGCACTAATGACCAACACCAATGAGCAGCAGATGTAGATCGTACATTAAACGTCACTTAGGAGGTCGGTAATAAGCAATCACAGCAAATATAGACTGGATTGCCGACAGAGCAAGAAGTATGACTGCAGCTACAGCTGATATGAAAGACCACCGCGTTTTGAAGTAGGTGTTCTTGAAGCTGGCCAAATGTACTCGCCAGTCCTTCTCGCAATATGTGTTCACATCCTGGAACACATGGCATAAATAGTTCTTGCGGATGTCGAACACAACATCTTTCCCAATGTTGCTGAAGAAATGGACAATTTTCTCATCTGTCCCGAAGTATCTCTCGATGATCTTGCGATTGCACAGGAGCTCGGCATCTGCCGGTGTGTTAAGGAGGCAAGCCATGAAAGTGGCGTAAGTTGTGACATGCTTGGGGGAGTCCCTGTGGCACTGCTCAAATGCAATGAAATTGAGAATCAGAGAACTCAAGAAGTCATCAAATTTTAGTACCGGAATTTCCAGGACCCCGTTGCTGAATTTGACGTCTATGAAGCTTTCACGATGGGTAGGCTTGAACTTAATGCCTGCCTGGTCAAGCTTCTTCGCAGGCTGGATCAGATGATGGGATTTATTTTGGTTTTGCTTTGTTTTTGGAGAATCCAGGATGAAAGTCGAACGGAGGAAATTAAGCAGATGTTCTCCTTCCTGATTGGAGTACTCCTTCAAAACGTTCTCAGGTCTTTGAAGCATGCGGTTGAAGAAACTCAGGGCAAGATCTGATAGAGAAGGGTAGCTCTCATTTGAGGACCCCAGCGTCAGATCGAACAGACTCTTAAGAACGAACCATGGAATCTGGTTCTCGAGTTTGGTGAGATCCCGCATAAGGAAAGGCAACACCCAAGGCTCGGTCAATAAGGGGTCATACCTTTCATCGGTGTGACTTGACAATTTCCGGGAGTACTTGCAGAACAGCTCAATGATGAAGCAACCATCAAGTACCATCATCTGGACGAGCTCATTGCTGTTGAAAGCTAAGACCTCGGAATAACACTTTCTTATCTCCTCCTCCATTGGTTTTAAAGCCTCGGCAAAGTGCTGTAGCTTCTCCATACTTTGGTGCCTTCGATTGAGCAGATCGATGGAGAATCTCCGCTTGTGCTCTTGAATCTTTTCAAACTGTGGGTTTCTGTGGTGGTAGGGGCCGATCGGGACTGTGTTAGGCCGGTAAGCCATCTGATTGATCTCGGACAGACTTTGAGGCACTCTAAAGATGCAAAAACCGATCCTGTCTGCTGATCCTCGGCTCCTACCATCGGTCGATTCAATATCGACCACATAATGAGAAGAACTACTGCTCATGGCGGTTTGGTTGCGGCGAGAATCCAACTCTCTGGGCAGTGGTGTTTGCCGGAGATTTTTCTGCAATTGGCACCTCACAGATGGTCTGATTTTTGTACTCTTCGTAGCTGTAAGAAACGAAAGAGAGGTGATGCCGGAAATCACCAGGAAATTGGCTTCAGTCTTTGTTGCTTCTGCCAAAGCACTAGCTTTCTTGACTTGACTCTATTAATAATTGATGGTGGGATCGTCTAGCTTTTACTTTTAATGAGAAAAAGGGAAATGAGAAAAGCAAAAACAGCGGGCGGTGAAGATGATCGGCATATAACTATTGGCTAGCTCAGTGCCACTTGAGTTTTTTTTAACAAAGTGCCACTTGAATTTATTTATTGACTTAAATGAACTTCTGGAGATGAGCAGTTCTTAAAAGGCTCTATCTGGACTTCGGGATGTTCAAAGTAAGAGAGTACCAAACCTTCCCCAGCTAAAAAAACCTCATAGGGGAGAACAAAGTGCCACTTGAATTTTTTTATGGACTCAAATGAACTTCGCCGAAGTAGCATTGGCTTATCTAACCAATAATCTGCAAGGTCAAGAGTCTTTTTCTTTTGGGTTCCCCGTGGTTGTTGCGTTGCACTTTCCACCTTGCAATCATTCCATGAAAAGTTTAGAAGCTAGCGGCAGGAACCTTACCCAAAAAGTCATAAATGTATTTTACGGTTGTCAATTTAGTGCTAAATTTTATAATTTAACCAATGTAATTATAAACCTTTTAATAATTTTTCAATGTGGTTCATCCGAGTCAATGCTGGCCGTTCTAAATGTTACACCAACAATCTGACTTGTACAACTCCACTCAAAATGACATCATTTTGAGTATTTTTTAACTTTGTTGGGGTTAACTATACAGCCTAGAAGAGGTGAATAAGTTGTTTTAGAAAATTTTGATAATTTTACGGAAATTGGCAACCACTATGAAAATCGTGTCAAACGGATGTTTCAAATAACATAAACTGATTGTGTGAAATAGTACATGAAAGTGAGAGACAAGAGCACACAAAGATATATAGCAGTTCAGCTTTATAACAAAGCTTACATCCATTGTCCACACTAATAGACACAACTCGGACTGGATTGCACTAGTAATCTGCTAGCCAAATTACAAACAACAAGTGATTTGACAAAGATTGATTAATGGAATTGACTATTAATGTTTGATTTGTGATTGTGAATTAAATGAGTATGTCAGATATGTATTAAACTATGTTAAAATAAAATGTCATAATTTGATACATATATTATATCCTGGCTTTGGATTATGAGTTTTTGGTATTGCTTTATATATGTGCTTAATAAATGCTCAATCTACTTAGAAAAAATTTATACTAGTTACTAGGTTATGGTTCCTCGTACCATTTGTCTTAAATGTTATTTAGGTTCTTCGATTAGTGGCAAGTAAGGCAAGAGCTCTATCAATGGAGAACTTTAGGTAGTGAAATTTTTTGGTATGAGCTGTACAAGACTGAAATAAGTTTGCTGGATTTATTTGTTAGTTTAGTGATGTACATATTCTTATTGATGGATTATAAAACTCTTATATTATAATAAACTTGCTAATTTATTTTATGCACACACAAACCAACAACAATTTGTGTTTAAAGCTATATCTTTTGAGTAAAAAGACAGCCGTGCCATCCCCTATTTTTTGTTAGAGCCGGGGTGTGACATAGAAGATAATGGATTGTGCAAGATTAATGATTTTCTTATCAGTAATGATTGATTCTGCGGTACGTTTTTATTTAACTACCTATAGTGCTATACCTATAGCTTTGCTTATGGATACACAAGTCTCTACTCTGTGTCTATTGGAGTCATGGTAACTTCCAATGAAATGGCCTCTCTCTTTCTCTTAACTAGGCTCAAATGGACAAATATGTGTAGCCAAAGGCCCACCTGATAAAACTGCTAGCCATTATGCACGTGCATCTCAAGCGCACACTTTCATGGCATCACACAATTTCATTTTGGTTCGTATTAGCATATCATAATCATTTGATAATCGCTGATATTAAGAGATTGGATTCCGTAACTTAAATCGAGATGTTGCATCAAATAAATGAGTGATTGCAAACCGAACAAATCGGTTAGAGCGACTCTAATATGCCCATAGATTTGCTCGTCATATCAACACGCACACACTACATATATAACATCCAAGGTTCTATTCAAGCAACTATCCTACCAAAGTAACATCAATCAACCAAAAAGCAAAAGAAAGGAATTGTCGCATCCAAAAGGAGTTAGCACAACTAGTAGCACATTACCAGATACTCCTTAACAAGTATATACACTGCGTTAAGTTAGCTTATTGACAGTACTAGCCCTCAAACGGCAGTTTTCATCCCATAAAACCACTGACATTCACGCCACTTCCTCCACAGCGACACTGCTTCTACGTACAACAACCATGTCTCGCGCGAAACAATCACTCGGGTGTTCACCTGGAATCTCCTGCTAATTGCTTGATTGCACTGTACAACTTCCGCCATGCACGCCCATTTCTTTTGAGGTCTTTGAGATCTGCATCTCTCATGTAGCATATGTTTGTGTTTTTGGTTACGAAGAAATTATGTCAAGTGGTTCACTGTCATTAAAATGACTGGTGATCTCTTACATTCTCAAGTAACGACTGATGACAGCAACACATTGAAAAGATTCTAGAGAGAACTAAGTGTGAATTTCTCGACTAGTGCATTACTATTACAAATTTATAACGCTAAGGCTGCTCAGTTGCAGGACAAAGACATAATCACCTCGGTCCTGATATCTCCAGTGGATCAAGATGAGATGCAGAGTTAGTGAAGGTGCTATGAGATTGAGAACCAGCTTGCCAGATATCAACTCCAATCTCCTCTTTTTCGCTTGCCCGTCTTTCATCTAAGCAGCTTCATTCGAGAGTTCGGACTACCTCCCACATCGTGGGTCGTTCTGTTGGTGAAGATTGGATGCACGAGAGAGCCAGTTTGACTCCTTTCTTAGCCTCATTCTCATCATATTCTCCCCTCAAGCTCGGATCAACCAGACCTCCAAACTCGTCATGTTCCAAAAGATATTTCACCCACGCAAATTCGTTGATTCCTTTTTTGGCTCGATCCAACAAAAGATCAAGAGGCTTGAAACCAGAGATGAGCTCTAGGAGCACCATCCCGAATGCAAAGACATCATTCTTTGCCGAGAGTTCCCCTCGCCTCACATACTCCGGAGGCATGTATCCATATGTACCACATAGTCGTAAGGTACTGCATAATTCTGCTGATCTTTCCAGAGCTGATAAGGCCCTCTCATGGTTGTTCTCTACTTCAGCCGTCAGGTGTGGTGGCCCGGCGCTTTTCGACTTCTGGAACTGGTGGTTCCAATCTTTATGATTCATGAATTTCGCCGAGCCGAAGTCCCCAATGAGAGGTTCGAAGTTCTCATCCAACAAGATGTTTGAAGTCTTTATGTCGCGATGAATTATCTGAAGACTGCAACGCTCGTGAAGATACAAGAGCCCTCTCGCTACTCCTGAGGCAATCTGCATCCGGGTGGGCCAATCGAGAGGGGGCTGCGATGCTGGGCGCTCCCCCAAATGGGAAGCCACATTTCCATTGACGGCCAATTGATACACCAGCAAGTACTCTCCTAGTTCTGCTGTTGCCTTTGAATCGCAAAAGCCGAGCATCTGGATCACATTCTGGTGCCTGGCCATATCCCCAACCTGCACTTCGGCATGGCCAAACGGGCGTGCACATCTTTTTATCGCCACCCGAGATCCATCAGGCAAACGTCCCCTGTAGACCTTACCAGATCCACATAGGCCCAGAACATTCTCCTCCCTGAAATTGCCTGTCGCAGCTTTGAGTTCATGGGGAGTAAATTTTCGAAGCTTTACCTGAGGCCGAAGTAATCGGTGATCCAAGTCGTCGGAGGATCCCTCCTGCCTCCGAGAAGAAACCCCGACGGCAGGGGGAGTGAACTTAAGAGAACCGCCTTCAGTGACTCTGCCCGGGGCTGTGATAGCTCTGGTGAAGCTCCTGCCGATCGGCACGCAACCGGCGGTGGACGACGGCGAGGCAGGCGGCGAAAGCTGAGCGGAAGCGTTATCATCCTCGGAGAGATCAGGGGTGGAAAGATTGAAAACCATCTTTCTCTGATGCTTTCTAATTCGGACTTCAGATTCAAGCTCCGAAAGTGTGATGACTTGATCTTAATAGAGCACAAACCCCCAGTTTGACTTCATATTGGGTTGTCTCTTGGGTAAACAACATCGAGGAAGGTGCCAGGAAGTTTCTCAGGATTATTTTATAAACAGTCGAATCAAAATGCCTTCTCAATCTAACTTGTAGTGGGACTCAGCACGAGGATTGATGGGTCCACGTCAGAATCGAATCAGAATAATCATATAGATAATATAAAAATTGACACATGAATTTATCTAAGTTTATCTCAGAATAAAACTACGTCCTGTAAAGAGATTTCACCATGATATTTAAATTTTACAATCACAACCACTCGTTACAATGATCTCTCATATGAGTATAATATACAGAACTTAAAATGGGCTCAAGCCCAAATCTATTCGAATCCCTTTAATCCCACAATAAATAGATCAGCTTAAAACATAAGCAAAAACACTGATGTTGTTTCGGGAGCGCTGCCCCCTAGCCTTTGCCCGCTCACCGGCAAGCGGGGCTGCCATCCGCTCACCAGAGAGTGGAACTCCCGCCCGCTGTTCAGTTAGCGGGACCCCCGAATCCCTGCATTCCGTACGGAGGAGTCACATGTCATCGAATCATACTTCAATTTTCTTAAGCTCATATGGGTGTGTTCGGTATGAGAAACAAGAGTTTCTAAAGTATTCGTCAACTCTAACAAGGACAAACTCATTTAAAAAAACATACATCTTGACTCAAGATTGACTATTATATTCTGTATACTAAACAACGGAATAGATTTTGGGTAAGTGTTTAATAGGGCGCGCTAGTTGAGCTACCTACTTCCAACTTGCAATAATACTTAATGTATCAATTTTGTGAGTTAATCTTAGTCTTTCAACATGACTTGGATTAATAAAGGAACGAGATTTTTAATTGGACAAGTGAACATGTTCGGGATATAGAGATAAAGATTAGCACACCACATTAATTGATAAATGACTTCGCGAGTTTTAAACGATGTTCAAATATGGTTTTCTAATTTTAAGTAGTTAACATATACGGTCTCTCGCGTAACTTTGTCTATACATACTCAATCATGCGAACTATATTAATAGGATATCTACTCCATTGTGATTCATGCTCTGTTTCTTTCCATGCTCTATTCTTTCCCATGAAATGACTATTTTATTTTCTTATTTCTTGTTGCAATGGGCGGCAATTAGATCCACCTCAAAATGGCTCCACACTAAAACCCAAATTGTGGGTCCTATTCGAAACGGTTGGCTCTTTTGAAGTGGTCAAAAGTGGTGGGCTTTAAGCTAAAAAAAAGTACGAGTTATACCAATACAAAAAAAAAAGAGTACGAGTTCTAAAGCTCCACAAAAGGGGAAGAAAGAACAAGAAAAGAAAGAAAGGGAGTGAAGAAAAAAGGGATAAAAAAAGGAAAAAGAGTGCACGCCTCGAACACCTTGTCAAGTCGGATTAATTTCGTTTTACAACCATTAGTCCTTTGTTCATCTAATTTGAGTATTTTTTGACATTAGAACATAAATTTAAATTTATGTGAATTTGAATAGCGGGGTCCAATTTTAAAGTTGTTCAGCTATGATATTATATAAAAATGATAGTTCATTATGGAATTGTGAGGTCTAACGAAAATTTACTTGGAGTACGGTTTAGTCGAAACAAATTTTTAAAGTTACGCGCTCGAACTCCTGTGTTGTAGATAGCTTTGAATAACCACTTAGGACTTGCTAGCATGTAGGAGTCATTTTGTCGGCAATTAGGTTACGTATGATAGCCCAGATTTGGATCCAAATAGGATAACAAATTATCATATCCGGTGTTTGATAACATTTTCCAGATTGGATATAAAATTTTAAAAAAAATTAAAAAAAATTCATATACATTTTCTTAACAGAGTGATAAAGTGACGAATCAGATGTTGCTTCTTGGCACCGCCCGAGGACCACCACCAATATTAACATCATCGTCACTTCCGACCACCGATTGCCTTCACCTCCGACCACCGATTGCCTTCACCTCCGACCACACTAGTGATCACCTCCGGGCAGCAATCGTGTTCCGATGAGTGAGTGAAAAAGGGTCTAAAGACGATCGTTGTGCCGAGTTTGCATAGATCATCATTTCCACCCTAGTCACATACGCTCTTCACATTGAGAACCTTTCATGCATGACTTATGAGCGGGCTGTTTTCCTACTGGTTGACAAAGAGCGACCAGCACAACATCAGCTTCCTAGCGACCACACTCTCGAGCGTGGAGTCCCACTCGCTGTGCATTAAGAATGCTGTAATGGCACCGTGGTGTAGAACCTCCTTGTGCAGGCCATCCCATGACGCACACCTTCTCCATTGTCACCTCTCTTAGCTGGCTTCTTCAGCAATGGAGGCCGGCCATACGAAGTGCGTTTTGTTGTTCATGAGGCCGTCCCAAAATTACGTGAATTCGTATCGATTGAGAGACATCATGCTCCCTAGGTTTGACTTCCTAGAGATGTGCTCAAGATGGTTTGAGTCTGAGGAGCAAAGTCAAAGATGAGTTTTTCAAAAAAATTTAAAGATTTTCAAATGAGAAGGATTTTCAAAGATTTTCAATCTTATCTTAGGTTGCATGTTTTCAAAGCTCTTTTTCAAATTCCAAATTTTATCTTAGGTTACACTAAACATAAAATAGGATATTTTTACAATCCAAGGATATGTGGAGGATTTCAAATCCCCATTTATCCTATCATATCATAATCCGAATCTAAAAGACCATACGTAGCCTTAAGGTTTGCTTATTAGTTAAGGTAGTATTTTCCTAATTTTAATAGTCTCTCATTTAATTGATAGGATTAGAGCTTGTCTTCTTAAGATAGCTTTGTTAAGGCTTCCTAGGTAAGTGGTCTTATCTCTTCTCCAAAATTTGTGACGTATTTGAAAGTGATAGGCATTATATTTATCATGATTATGGATGACATGGCATGACCAGAAATTTATGAAATGGGAAAAAGTGATGTTAAGAGCATAATTATTGAATAAGTCCGAATTGGGCATTACCTTTTTTATTGTTTTGACATAGCATGGCAAAGCATTTTTGGAAGTGATTGTGAATCGAATTGTTGTGAATTGATTTGAAAAATGCTTTATGAAAGAGATCGGAATATGGTATGTGTACTGATTTGTGATGCTAATTTATGAAAGGCATTCTGTTGTGAAAAGATACAGAATTTGATTTGTGAAATGTATTCTTCTTTAGGATACGAATTCATGATTAGTTTTGTGGATTATTGGAAGATGATGATTTGATGTTCATTGTCTCTATGAACCCAATGAGGGGTTTGGTTTCTAGGTATACATACTAGTCGAGGACTAAGTACTACACGATAATGCAAATCACTTCTAAAACCTTGTATTATTAATATACGTTAGTCAAGGACTAAATACTGCATGACGATGAGAATCTTTTGGAAGCCACCTCGAGAACCTTGTGGTCAAGGACCAAGTGCTATATGGTGATGTGAGTATGTGGAGCCACCTCTAGAGGCTTATACTGTTGGTATGTACTTCTCAAGGGCTAAGTTCTACATAATGGCATGAGTCCCTTGAGAATTGACTCTAGATCCTTGAGTTGGATATTGAGCATACGAAATTAGTCAACTGAATAGACCATTGAGGTTTGGTTTGATAGAGATTAGCCTACAGGTTTGACCACTAATGTTTGATTTGTAATTGTGGATTGAAAGAGTATTTCCATATTTTACTCTTCACGTTGGCTTTATTTTACTGTTCATTATATCAGTATATGTACATAATCTCTATTGAAAAATTTATAGCTTGTTTTTTATATTGTACATAAATTATATACTGGATTTGAGATTATTGAATTTCTAGTATTGCTTTATAATTATGCATAGTGGATTCTCGATATGCTTAAAAGAGATATGTACTATTCATTGAGCTATGGTTGCTCACTCCATTCATTCCAATTTTCTTTCAGGTTTATCAATGTTGACAGTTAAATATTTGCTATCCTATTTAGTTATTTACTACATAAAAATTATGGACCGACCCTGATTGCTAAACCAAAAAATTATTTACATTAAGGATCCATATTAAATTTCTGTGCATTTTAGGACTAACACGTGCGACTCTCACATGCCGCGTAGCGAGTACATACCTTCGTCACATGAAAATCACATGGTCTCTAGTGTAAACTAGAATCTCTCTTAGAGTGGTTAGCTGCAATTTAAGCTTGGTGATAAGATATGAGTAAGATAGCAAAATTCATACGTGAAGATCAAGTTTGAAAGTTACGGTTGATTAAGATTAAAAAGATAAACATTGACCAACCAATTTGAACAAAGATAGAGATTGATCGGATTAGGAAAGACCAAATCTGATCGGGAGTGGATTTTTCGGCCGAAGGTTTATCTGGCCGAGGCAATTTAAAAAAAAAAAAAAGAAAAAGAAGGAAAGATCAATATGGATATCGCTAGTTTGGAAAAGAAAGTCAAGTGGAGATTTGTATGAGCAACCACCAAACAGATTTGAAAATTGGAGAAATCTTAATAGTGGGGTGGTGTGAATCAATCAGTGCAGTGGATTACTGGACCTTGAGGAGTCCAAGTTTGAAAAGAGATATAAGAGGAAAATTCTTAACGAAGTTCATGAAAACAGAAATCTATATAACACAGGGGGTCAATGATTTGGTTCGGTTCGCATTTTCTGAAAACCCAAACCGTTTGGGTGTGCATTAGCTTTGAACCGAACTACAATCGAACCAAATATAACCCAAATTGAAGACCCAGCTCGGCTCAGCTCGATTCGATTCAATTTTTCGGTTTTCTTTTTTGCAATATTAAGAAGAGGTTTAGTGAAAAATTAGAGATTGTGTAAATTGTAATATTAAGAATATGGGCTATTTTCAGTTTGGATCGATTAACCTAACCGAAATTTAAAAAAAAAATTATCTTTTCATTTCCCAAACCGACATCAAAAATTTCGGTTCGACTAAGTTCTAACACCCCTTAATGGTTGACATTATCTTCACTAGAAGCCAAGCACCAAACTTTGGTTCAATTGTAATTAAATCATAGGAAAATTCCAAAAATGGGTATGAAGTGGACCTTGTCTCAATAAGGGCCTAAAGTGGAAATTATCTAAAATAAAAGCTTGAAGTGGACCTTATCTCAAATAAGAGCTTGACCTTACTGACCAAAGGATATTTTCGTTTTTTTTTAATTTTTTTCTTTCTTTTTTCCGTTTTTTCCTTTTCCTTTTTTTTTCTCTCTTCCCTCCGCCGACCATCGCCGGGGTAAGCAGAGATCGCCGGCCTCAGGCTGAGGTGGCCCTCGCCCGGGTAGGCAAGGGTCGCCCTTGCCGGTGTCGGCGATGGCGACCCTTGCCGGACACGGGCTGGGCAGCCCTCGCCCGACACCGACAAGGGCGGCCCTTGCCTAAGGTCGGCAGCCAAGCACAATGATGGTCAGGAGGGAAGAAGAGAAAAGGAAAAAAAAAATAAAAAGGAAAATAAAAAGAAAGTAAAAATATATATACTTATAATTTTTTTTACTAAAATACCACTTCTCCAACGATGGAATAGTCACCAGCTGCCCAAAGGTCATTAATTGTGAGATGATTTGGCCACTTCATATCCTTATTTGAGACGATTTGGTCACTTCGTACCCTTATTTGAGATAATATTCACTTCAAACCCTTATTTAAGAAAATGACTCTACTTCGAGCCCTTTTTGGAATTTTCCCTTAAATTACTGTAATTTTGTCTGTTGTTTTTTTTTATTAGAATTGTAATTTATATCTATACCCGATGGACTACACTTTTATTGCGCAGTTCACCTTCAAAATGTTTCGGTGAACTCCTCTTTTACCTCTGTCACCTTGTCACTTTTATATTTCCTTCTGCCTCAAAAAGTGAAAGGGCTTTAGGTCAAATAAGTTCAAATCTTATATCTTGATGACTTAACATTGGCACGGATATACTTTTTGTTTGATTGACAAAGGATTATAGAAAGCTAATGCAGAGTTTTCCCAAGTTTATGCGAATACATTGTATTAATTACTCAAATTCTGCTATTCATTCCAAAAACCACATGCTTCCTTTGCCTGGTGATTTAAAAGTAAGTTAGTGAGCTGCAACTCATTCTAGTCTCATGAACTCTAAGAATTATAAGTAGTATGTACTCATTGGAAGCCAAAACTCAGTTTCACCCCTTAATCACCTTGTACAAATTAAATGAATAAACAGGGTTAACATTACTAATGATTGAATCATGAAGGAGGTCGGAAATATGGACTAGTGACCAACAACTATGAGCAGCAGATGTAGATCATACATTAAACTTCACTGATGATTGGGACTGGAAGGATTGGGACTGGACTGAGGTTGGTAATAAGTAGCAGGTGGACTAGGCACAACCTGAGATACGGAGGGAGGCAAAATAGTAATTGTATAAGTAGCAGGTGGCACACTTGATGCTCTTTCAGAAATTGAGGTCTCTTGAGGCTCATCAGTAACTGCCGGTAGTGGTACACTTGATACTCTTTTAGAAGTTGGAGTTTCTTGAAGCACATGGATGGGCTCATCGGTAATTGCTAGTAGTGGCACACTTGATACTCTTTCAGGAGTTGAAGTCTCTTGAAGCACAGGGATGGGCTCATCGGTAATTGCAAGTAGTGGTATATTTGATGCTTCTTTAAAAATTGATATTTCTTGAAGCATGGGAATGGTCTCATCAGTAACTGCAAATATTGGCCTATGTATGTTAGATAACAGCATAACATCTTGAATCAGACAAAAGATAATAATATTTACCGATGAAAGACGAAGAAAGATCTTTTTCAGATCCTACAGCAGGGGTAAGAGTATCCTTTGGCGGTATACTCTCTTTCGGATATGGAACAGAAGGTTGTTCTTGAATTAATTCAGCCTTTGACAAAGGAGCAAGAATCAGTGGTAAAGGATTGGAAACTGGTGGAGTAGGAGCCTTGCTAGGAAGAGAAACAGGAGAAGCAGCACGGGGTTGATAGGTCTTAAGAGTTCCTGGATTAATCAGAAGATAAACAAGTTAGACTGTAATAACCTCCAAAAGTAAAGCCTGAGAATTACCTTTTGGAGTGCGTGGCTTTATCATGGCTCGTAGTGTGGGTTCTAGAGATTGACTCATTGAGGGAGAGCTCTCTGGAAGTGACTCTGAGGATCGAAAAAGTACTTTCCTCATCTTGTGTTTTGCTGGTGCTTTCTTCGGAGCAAGAGCATGTGAGTCTGAAGTTTTCCTTTTCTTACTCACTATAAGAATAAAAAGTCAGATTGGAAGTTAAGTATCAAACAAAATACATGGATATGGAAAAGCAGAATCAACTTACCTTTAGAAGTCTCTGCTGGTTTGGTTGAAGGTACATTGGCAGCTTCGATTGTTTTTGACAATGTAAGAGGAATAGCATCCTTTATCTTCAAGAGAATTTGATCCAGAGAATATGAAAAATACGGTTTTTCGATAACTATCCCACCAGAGGTCAAAATCGGCTGAAGAACGGTTGGGATATCCAATGAACTCGACAACACGAAACAATCGATAAACATCCCGAACTAGTGTGGTCAGTTCAATAAAAGGTTGGTTATCTTTAAGCTTGTAGGATATTTTGTCAAAAGAAGCATAAGAAAAGGTATACAGGGCTGGAACAGGAATCCCTTAAATTAGCCCAAGTTGTCTGGCACAGTATTAGGGAGAGTAAATTTCAAAACCAGCAACAAATCTGCCTTTTGTTGAAAATCTGCCTTTTGTTGAAAATCTTACAGGAAGATCAACAGAAGTCAGAACGGTCTGCCAAAAGGCACTCCTATTTTTCTAGAAAGCAGGCAGATATGACTTGAATCGGGAAACAAAGAAAGGAGTGAAGGAATATGGGTTCTCCTCAGCAGAATAGATTTGAGAAATAAAATACAGAAGATAAGAAGATGGCTCTTCGGCAACAGAGATTAATTTCCTACTCAAGGCCTGACAAACTGGATGGTCAGGAATGGAGATCGAAAGGGGCTGGATAACTTGGTCCTCAGAAAACCAGGCAGGGAAATAGAAAGCCGGCCATGCTTGAAGAAGCCATAGAGGACCACCAAAAACTCCACTAATTTCTTCTGAAGCAACGGAGGAGGAAGCATGAGCTAAACCTCGATATAGCAAGGCTAACATGATTTTGCCTAGAGCCAGTGAGGTCCCTGATGCTAGAGCGGAGGCAATAACAACAAAGTCATTTGAAATCCTAACTATGGGATGGTAGAAATGGAATTTGCAAAGCCATTATAAAAGGAAAGCAGTGTGCTCCTCGTCGGTAACTATACTCTCCTTTTTGAAGTACTTTTTTATGAATGCCCCATAGGCCATTTCAGAATCGGATAATTTACCAAATATTGAACGAGAATCGGGAGACAGGGTAGATGGGTCTGTACCCAAAGGAGAGAGTCCAGTGAGACAGTATACATCAAGTAGAGTTACCGATATATGGGAGAAGGGGAAAAAGAAACAATTAGTGGAAGGCGACCAAAAGCAAGATAATGCTCCGATTAGTTCATGATTCAAATGGTAATCAAAACAGTTAAGACGCAAAGCATTATGAATTGAAAGGGTATCCC
Organism: Syzygium jambos; assembly: GCA_031216235.1. Taxonomy (NCBI): domain Eukaryota; kingdom Viridiplantae; phylum Streptophyta; class Magnoliopsida; order Myrtales; family Myrtaceae; genus Syzygium; species Syzygium jambos. The sequence continues at coordinate 14,663,632 of CM062230.1, read as the reverse complement.
AAAGGGGACCCTTAGAAGGGAGGAGTCAAAGATACCACTGGTAGAAGTCTGGCTCAAAGACGGAAAAAGCCCTAAGGCAAGGAGGACGAGAGTGCCACTGATATGCCAAGATAGATGACTCGTGGACTGGAAGCACTTCGAATTGATGACGTGGGAAGTGGCTAGATAAGCACCTTGGAACAGAGAACTGATTGTGCACTACTGGACCAAGGTTGAAGGAATCCTCGAAATCATTCTCTATGGAGAACAGATGAAATTCTTCTTTGAAATCTTTAGAATCTCGGAATATATGGTAGCGATCAAGAGCATCTACTGCAGAAAAAGAAAAAGTTCGCTCCTTGGATGCCTTGGAAGCCATTGGGTTTAGATGAATATCGAGAGAGAGTACAGAGAATCGAGAAGTTGCAGAGAGTCGAAAAGGTGAGAATGCAAGGCCACAAAGAAAGAAACGATTTTTAGAAGAAGGTTTTGAAGATGAAAGGGCAAAGCGCGCAAAGCGAGGTGACGAAGCGACAACAATAATAAAATGTAAGTGTCTCTTCTTTCGGCATTAATTCTTTTAAAAGGGGCATATGTTGACACCAAAATAAGAATCGGTATAAATGCAGATTCAGCTTTAATGCCGAATATAACGTATAATGGAAATCAACCATCTTCCGAAGCATGTCTAGACCAAATTCGGAAACATGCTGAGAAGTAAGTGTGAATAATATCATGTCCCGAATTCGGTAATTGATGAAAATATGTATATTTACCAAAATGTGGAGAATTATAGTTCGGGATGTTGGAGTATTTATGCCTCAGGACAACGACTCTTTCCCGAAATTCGGGAGGTTCACACTTCAGGAATACATTGAAGAATCACAGCTCAGCCACGTGAATCACGATAGCAAGAAGTTATGAGCAAAAAGCGGGGATAGTGAGCACGAGCATATTATGGGAAGTTACTTGTCTCGATTTGAAATCATCTCAACGGTTGAGATCAAGTTTTGGCGAACAATAAAAGTAGAAAAACATGGTTAGAAAAGGCAGTTATTGGAAGCGCCAAAATATTCAAAGTTTGAAAACATGGAGTAACCGATAAGCAGTTGCAGGATAGGAGGAGATGCAAATACTCAGAGGAAGCAAAAAGGAGGACACGAACAACAACAATGCAAAAACACTCGAGCTTATCTGCACTTTAGTTTCCGACGCATTTTTACTTCCTGTATTTACAGCTTCCTATAGCTTTAGTTAACTTTCCAGTCCTTTACAGCTTTCGTAGGAGTATTGTAACTTAGCTTGGAACTCTGTTGATCCCAGATTCATTTTCAATCCATCCGATTTCTATCAATTTTATATAATCCTGTGTCACATCTTATTTTTTTCGCCACAACTCTCCTAGTAATCAAACCACAGAACCTACTTTAATAAAAACCGAAAACCGAAGTTTCGGTGAAGGATTTTCCTCGTCTTAAAACGAGCGAACAGAGTAAGATAGCAAAATTCATACGTGAAGATCAAGTTTGAAAGTTACGGTTGATTAAGATGAAAAAGATAAACATTGACCAACCAATTTGAACAAAGATAGAGATTGATCGGATTAGGAAAGACCAAATCTGATCGGGAGTGGATTTTTGGGCTGAAGGTTTATCTGGCCGAAGCAATTTTTTAAAAAAAGAAGAAGGAAAAAATTGGAGAAATCTTAATAGTGGGGTGGTGTGAATCAATCAGCGCAATGGATTACCGGACCTTGAGGAGTCCAAGTTTGAAAAGAGCTATGAGAGGAAAATTCCTAACTAAGTTCATGAAAACAGAAATCTATATAACGTAGGGAGGTCAATGGTTTGATTCGGTTTGCATTTTTTGAAAACCCGAACCGTTTGGGTGTGCATTAGCTTTGAACCGAACTACGATCGAACCAAATATAACCCAAACTGAAGACCCAGCTCGGCTTGGCTCGATTTGATTTGGTTTTTCGGTTTTCTTTTTTGCAATATTAAGAAAAGGTTTAGTGAAAAATTAGAGATTGTGTGAATTGTAATATTAAGAAGATGGGCTATTTTCAGCTTGGATCGATTAACCTAACCAAAATTTTTTTAAAAAAATTATCTTTTCATTTCCCAAACCGAAATCGAAAATTTCGGTTCAGCTTCGGTTCTAACACCCCTCAATGGTTGACATTATCTTCACTAGAAGCCAAGCACCAAACTTTGGTTCATTTGTAATTAAATCATAGGAAAATTCCAAAAATGGGTATGAAGTGGACATTGTCTCAAATAAGGGCCTAAAGTGGACATTGTCTAAACTAAGAGCTTGAAGTGGATTTTGTCTCAAATAAGGGCTTGACCTTACCGACCAAAGGGTATTTTCCTTTTTTTTTAAATTTATTTCTTTCTTTTTTCCGTTTTTTCCGTTTTTTCCTTTTTTTTTTCTCTCTTCTCTCCGCCGACCATCGCCGGGGTAAGCAAAGATCACCGGCCTCAAGCTGAGGTGGCCCTTGCCTGGGTAGGCAAGGGTAGGCGAGGGTCGCCCTTGCCGGTGTCGGCGATGGCGACCCTTGCCCGACACGGGCTGGGCAGCCCTCGCCCGACACCGATGAGGGCGGCCCTTGCCTGAGGCTAGCGGCCCTTGCTTGAGGCCGGCGGCCAAGCACAATGATGGCTAGCAGGGAAGAAGAGAAAAGGAAAAAGAAAAAAGAAAAAGGAAAATAAAAAGAAAGTAAAAATATATATAATTATGATTTTTTTGACTAAAATACCCATTCTCCAACGATGGAATAGTCACCAAGCGCCCAAACGTCATTAATTGAGATGATTTGGCCACTTCATACCCTTATTTGAGACGATTTGGCCACTTTAGATCCTTATTTGAGATAATGTTTACTTCAAATCCTTATTTAAGAAAATGACTCTACTTCGAGCCTTTTTTGGAATTTTCCCTTAAATTACTGTAATTTTGTCTGTTGTTTTTTTTATTAGAATTGTACTTTATATCTATACCGGATGGACTACACTTTTATTGCGCAGTTCACCTTCAAAATGTTTCGGTGAACTCCTCTTTTACCTCTGTCACCTTGTCACTTTTATATTTCCTTCTGCCTCAAAAAGTGAAAGGGCTTTATGTCAAATAAGTTCAAATCTTATATCTTGATGACTTAGCATTGGCACGGATATACTTTTTGTTTGATTGACAAACGATTATAGAAAGCTAATGCAGAGTTTTCCCAAGTTTATGCGAATACATTTTATCAATTACTCAAATTCTGCTATTCATTCCAGAAACCACATGCTTCCTTTGCCTGGTGATGTAAAAGTAAGTTAGTGAGCTGCAACTCATTCTAGTCTCATGAACTCTAAGAATTATAAGTAGTATGTATTCATTGGAAGCCAAAACTCAGTTTCACCCCTTAAACACCTTGTACAAAATGAATATCAGGGTTAACATTACTAATGATTGAAAAATGAAGGAGGTCGGAAATATGGATTGATGACCAACAACTATAAGCAGCAGAGGTAGATCATACATTAAACTTCACTGATGATTGGGACTGGAAGGATTGGAACTGGAATGAGGTCGGTAATAAGTATATACTGCAAAGAAAGACTGAATTGCCGCGAGAGCAAGAAGTAGGAATGCTGCTACAGCTGAAATGAGAGACCACCGAGTGTTGAAGTAGGTGTTCTTGAAGCTGGCCCAATGCACTCGCCAGTCCTTCTCGTTATACGTGTTCACATCCTGGAACACCTGGCATAAATAGTTTTTGTGGATGTCGAACACAGCATCTTTGCCGATGTTGCTGAAGAAATTAGCAATTTTCTCATCCGTCCCAAAATATCTCTCAATGATCTTGCGGTCACACAGTAACCCAGCATCTGCCGGTGTGTTAAGGAGGCAAGCCATGAAAGTGGCATAAGCTGTGACATGCTTGGAGGAGCCCCGGTGGCACTGCTCAAATGCGACGAAATTGAGGAACAGACAACTCAAGAAGTCATCGAATTTTAGTACTGGAATTTCCAGGACACCGTTGCTGAATTTGATGTCCATGAAGCTTCCACAATGGGTCGGCTTGAACTTAATGCCTGCCTGGTGGAGCTTATTCGCGGGCTGGATCAGGCGAAGGAATTTATTTGGTTTTTGTTTTGTTTCTGGAGAATCTGGGTTGTTAGTCAAACGGAGGAAATTAAGCAGATGTTCTCCTTCCCAATCGGAGTACTTCTTCAAGTCATCATCTGGTCTTTGAACCATGCGGTTGAAGAAACTCAAGGCGAGCTCGGATAGAGAAGGATGGCTCTCATTCCAAGACCGCAACGTCAGATCGAACAAACGTTGAAGAACGAACCAAGGAATCTGGTTCTCAAGTTTGGCGAGATCCCGCATGAGGAAAGGCAACACCCATGGCTCGGTCAGTAAGGGGTCATGCCCCGGATCGGTGTGGCCTGCCAATTTACGGTAGTACTTGCAGAACAGCTCGATGATGAAGCAACCATCAAGTACCATCATCTCGATGAGCTCATCACTTTTGAAAGCTAAGGCCTCGGAATAGCACTTTCTTATCTTCTCCTCCGTTGGTTTTAAAGCCTCGGCGAAGTGCTTGAGCTTGTCTCTTTTTTGCTTTGTTCGATTGAGCAGATCGATGGAGAATCGCTGCTTGTGCTCTTGAATCTTTTGAAACTGTGGCTTTCCATGGTGGTAGGGGCCGATCGGGACCGTGTTCGGCTGGTACGCCATCTGATTGATCTCGGACAGGCTTTGGGGCACTCTAAAGATGCAGAAACCTATCCCGTCGGCTGATCCTGCGCTGCTGCCATCGGTCATTTCGACATTGACCACATGATGAGAAGAACTACCGCTCCTGGCAGTTTGGCTGCGGCGAGAATCCGCCTTTCTGGGCATCGTGTTTTTGTTGTTCTGTTTAATTTGGTGAAGATTTTTCTGCGATTTGCGCCTCACACTGTAAAGTATGAAGAGAGGTGATGCCTGAGATTACCAGGAAATTGCCATGGCTCTTCTTCGTTGCTGCCAAACGACTTGCTGTCTTGACTTGACTCTATCAATAATTGATGGTTGGGTCGTCCTGGTTTTAGTGTTGATCAGAAAAAAGCAAATAAGAAAAGCAAAAAGAGCGGCCAATGGAGATGACCGGGATATAAGTATTGACCAGGTCAATAATTGACTAAAATGAACTTCACTGAAGTAGCATCATCGGCTTACTGGACCAATCTTCTATGAGGTCGAGGGAGTCCCTTCCTTTGGGTCCACCATGGTTGTCGTGTTGCATTTTCCACCTTTCAATTCTAGGAAAAATTTTGAAGCTAGCAGGTCATTAGATAAGCACATGTGCTATGCAAGTCTCAAAAGATTGGCAGAGAATGATATTACAGAAAGATGTAAAAAAAATGGAAGTGGAAATGAAGATAATAAAATTTAGGGCAAGGAGCGTAGAAGGCTAGAATCTGAACTTCTTATTGAAGGTTAAAGATGGTGGTGATGCGGTCTGCAGATGTAGCATTTGCGTGCACCGCCACTCATGGAGTGGCCTCCAGGGAAGGAGGGGAAGATTAGCAAGGAATGAAATTAACTCTGCTTTGAGTCCGACTAGTACAGCTACTAGGATCCTGCCCAAGCACTAGATTTTCGAGCATTTGAATTACCATAGGCATCTCGGCACGGACAGATGGACCGCAAGCTGAACATGACAATACCATTCTGACCAATCCCTCTGCTTCTTCTATATTGTTCCAAGATCAAATTGGGATCCATCAGTCTCTCCAACTCATTCTCCTTCATACATCTGCTAACACCATATCTGAGCATCAGATCTCGGTCGTACAGTAGCTGATCGAGATTGAAGGCTTGCCATCCAGAAAATTATGTCTCCAGTTTAAACCATTTACGGAATCAAACCCAATTGGATAAATATTAAATACGGTTAAAACAAAAGGAAAAAAATAAAAATCATGCACGAAAAGACAAAAAGAGAGGCTCCCATACTTTATTATTATATTTGCTTGTGAGCTTAAGGAGAAATGAGGGAGAAAGAAAAACAAAACAAAAGGGCGTGGGGTTTTTTTTTGGTTTTTTGACCTCCTGTAGCCGCACACGAACAGCTGCACAGTGAAGAGATAACGCAGCCGCCAGTGGGTTTCCTTTGTGCGTGAGGTCCTGCTTGCGCCGCACAGTGGAGCTTGATCCTTTGGACGCCAAGGAGAAGGAAAATCCTGAAGCCGAGGAGGAGCAATTGGTGTGGATGGCATGATCAGAAAGCTATAAACTCGTGGATTTGTGTTGTAAGTTTTTACTTCCAAAATGAGTTGTTTATTTGTAAATACTTTGAGTTTGAATTTAATCTAAGTGTGATAAACACTCGAGCGTATGAGTCATTGTAAATTTTAATTTCCTATGGATGTAAATACTGATATATCGGACCTAACCACATAAATCTTTAGTATTCTTTATCGTTCCTCATTTACTTCCTCCGGTAATTTCACATTGGACTTAAATTATAAGATCTGGTTAGCTTCTGCGTTCATTCAATATTACTACAAGAAGCATGTTCCGCAAAGCCAAAAACATCGTTCAGTGTGCACTTTCCTATACGGAGGTACAACAGGGCAATAAACCCGTTCTGCCACAGGCAACGGCGTTGACATAAACAACTTCATAGCAGAGTTAAATTTGAGAACCACAGTCAGAATCCAAAGAATCTTCTCCTTGGCCAGAGGACAAGAATCCCATGAGGCGTTTCGTCGTGTGCCATTCAACATGTAATAATAAGCGGCGGGCAACAATGACTTTGCTTTTCAACCGAGTCATTGTTGTAACATACTCATTCAAGGGGAACTGGTAGGAATTGCAATTGTGGGTGTACTCTCACTCTCTCTCTAGCATCTGCAACTCCGAAGTCCATATGATATGCGATGCGTACCTACTTCAGAATTGTGTCCACCATTCTAATTTGCCAGGACTTTGGAGACGCTCACACAATCAAATTGTCAATCATGTGCCGGATCACATCCTTCCCATCTGAATTGATCGAGGGAGTTCTTACCTGGATATCAAGGAGAAAGAGTGTCAACAACAGTGAACTCTTGTAATCACATATCGCCAAAGAAGCACGTGACTATTTGCTAAACCATACTGAATTTTGAAATCACTTATCTTTTAAGGCGTGAAAATAATTCCAATCATACTTTATGAAGTATATAAACATGTTAAGTACTGGCCTGAATGGCAACGTGAGCAAAACATCCACGGAACCTTATGTCTACTCGTTCCCAGCTCAATCTAGTCAATCTTCTCAGCATTGTCTCTGCAATTATTCAGTGGAAAATTGGCAATTGAAAGCATAACAAAAATGTGTAACAAGCATGGACACCAAAAATTATCGTTCCTAGTAATTTTTGGAAACATCACAAAGTATGAAACTCTTAACCTCAATTTCTAGGTTTACAAACAATCAAATATTGCCTTACCAAAAAAACAATCAAATATTTTATCCAAAGGATAAAAAAGTTTTCTCTCAATGTGTGTCAGATGAGACCTCCCAAAACAAATGTCTCCTACATCGGAAGGAAATATTGAAGCTCTATCATGATCATACGGCAAGATAACAATAAGTGTCGCCGGCAGCTATATAAGAAGTGCAAACCTTCCAGGTCAGGTGAGTTTCTCCTATCAGTTTTATGGTCTGAAGAGTCTTGTTGCTCGAAGGATGTTCTTTTGGCTGCTTCCACATTTATAATATGTGGGTAGCTTTGATCTATTGCTGATAGATATCCATGCTGGCAAAAGAGGGCAGCTCAAACGTGATTGTCTAAAGATGCGACTCAAAAGGATTCAACAAATTCGGATTACCTTAGGAAGATTGTTCCGACGCCTAAGCGATGATGTACTCCATCCAACTAGGTCTACGGAAAGATGTCAAGTTATACAAAGAAAAAGGATGACAACAAATGGACCAGTAAATGGTGATATCACATCCAATTTACCAACTACTGAACTTCCTAGAATAAAGTTTGTCAATGGTATGATCTAAGACAAATCATATGATGAAGGCCTGGCATCTGATTATAAGAATGACACAATAGTAAAATGTGAATATACCAAGAGGATACGGTCAGATTGTGCATTTGCATAAACAACCCTACGCTCGAACAACTTCAACGCAGAGCTGGAGACATAAAAATGCACACCTTTTAAGCACTCAAACATTTCAAAGATGACGAAACATGAATTGATGAAAACCCACATAAATTTTATATCTTCACTGTCGTTGATCATCTGAAGAAGAAGAGGAGGTTTGCCACCATCAGTGTCTGTCATAAACAAATGTCTGCCAGTCCTGCCTAACAACCATGCTGTACGGACAGCAAGGTTTTCCAAGGAGCTAGAGCCAAATAACGCTGGGACCTGAAAAAAAACCTGTCATGTCCAAGAACGACAATAAAAAAAGAACTGGAATTTCGAGCTAGTAAACGTGACTAGGCACATCCTTAAGAACATCAAACTAAAAGGAGACAGACTCAAATGACTGATAACCTGCTTGTGACCTCTTAAACCCAAATGAGGTGTTGCTGAAGTAATAAAATTCACAGGTTGCAGTCCGCAAATTTTATCTGCATTTTCATCTACTAGGAGATGATTTCCAGGTTCTTGACTCCCACATTCTCCTTTTACTTCAGTAGGTCCCCCGGCTGGACCACTACCATAAAGCTTTGCAACTGCGTACCTTGCTACCAGACCACCAACTGAACGACCAATGAATGAAATTTCCCTAAGAGTGGGCAAACACTTTATAATTGATTTAACCTGAAAGAGACGAGACAGCTTCAAATTTCCTTAACTAAATAAACCTTTAAGATAGGCAAATCCAAGCCAAGACTGATAACAAATACAGAGGAAATTCCCATTATACGGGAAGAAAGCGGGTCCCAAGGCAATGGATGCACCTCTTCTGCTAATCTCTGCCCCATAACATCAACACCATCAAATATCAACCTCAGAGGGTTAGACTGGCTGCCTGCATTGCACATTATATGCAGCTCAGTCATATACGGTTACATTAGTATAATTTAGTACATGGATTCCGACTACACGTCAAACACCCTCACAAAAGTTATTGTGGATCACAAATGGAAAAAAAAACCTCAAGAGTAAAATTTTGCCAAGAGAAAAGAACTCCAGGCATGCCAAAGCATTCCATGAACAATGTCTCTTCCAAGTTGTAATACTGATTGATAAGCATTAAAACACATAACTTACTCAACGACTGGGATCCTCTGAGGAGGTTTCAGAATTGTCGTGATCATGACAATCCACCCAAATGAGAACTGAAGGATTGTAGAGACTTGCATCTCAATGATCCATTCCTTTTTGGGTGATGGGTCATAATCTCAATGGAGGTAATTTCACTCATTTGAAAGGTCCCCCAATCCTTTATGTATCATGGAACACATCAGTTGAAATGTATTCAAACCCTATTGTCAGCTACATCGACTTATAATACATGGACAAAATGCCATGAAACCAGATTGATCATGTATAGTCTGTTTTCCAACATTCCTCATGAGTTCTCCTCCAAGCAAAATCGTTCTTGGCTACGAGGCAATACAGTAACAAGACCCACGGGAACATACCTAGGGGCAGATAAACAAAACAAAGCTTATGCCACGCACTGTGATTGTGGAGAATGGTATTCGATAAAGGAACGGCGAAGGCGAGCTCGCCAGATCAAGATGAAATTGCCATCTCACAGGGGAAAAGAATCCAACGGATTGAATAGCACCTACTAGTAGCTTCTCGACATTTTCAAATGCAAGCAATCAAAAGCGGAAAAAATAAATCAAGCGTGTCATGTTCTCACCCCACCTTATGTTACCCACATATTATATTCGACCTCTTCACATTTCTAGCATTTTACATTTCCTTTAGTAGCTCCAGCTGTAAAACTTGTTTGTTATGGCTTATCCTTCAATTCTCATGCTCAATTGCAAGAACTTTACCTAAATAGTTAAAAAGAAGTAAAGCATCTAAAAGTCATCGTGTACTCACGGTGAAAAAATACTTTCCCGGGATGCGCCTCCACAAACTGCTTCGCAGCGTATCTCCAATCCCGACCACTGCACCCAAAAGAATCAACAAAAAGAGCGAAGAGGCCGGTAATAAGTAACAGAGACGCGTGCGTTAGTCCGAAGATCGACAATCGAATGACCGAAACACCTAAAAAGTCCCGCAAAATCACTGTGCCCGCGGATATATAAGTCATCCAAAACCGAACACCGTACCGACGCAAATTTACCCGCCCAAGGGGCCGCCAACCATGACTATGAGGTGAGGAGGACGGTCAAGCTCTCCGTCAGATTGGACGACCGGCGGCTCTTCGGACTGTCCTGAGCTGGAGGAGGAGCTGGGGTAACGGAAGTTGAACACCATTTCTTTACAGCGTGATCGCTGATCCGTCTGGTACGTAAGAGCTTCTCGAGTTTCTGCTTTCACCCTCCCTCTGCAAACCAGGCAAGTAAGGATGCGAGAAAGGATCCTGATTAGTGATTACTCCCTTTTTTGAGTGCCCAAAAAAATAAAAAAATAAAAATAAATTCCTGTTCCGTAAATCAATTTTTGAAGCAAAATTAATCATATTTTATCAAATAAATTTTTCCTTCAAAAATTAATTTATGACGAGTATTTGATTTGTGGAGCAGAATACCTTAATTTTAGACATGAATTTGACTCACAGAATTAAAAATTAGAGCAGAACGGTTAAAAAAAAAAGTCAAAAAATTATTGAAAGGACGTATAGCAAGAAAAAGGGTGGAGGTTTTTTCACCGTTACTGGTCCACTCCCTTTCGAGCTATTTTGTTTTTCTTTCCACAGTAATTACGCACCGACACTAAAAAATAAAAAATAATTCCCACTTCCTCCCTTCTTCAATCCCCCTGGGCCCTGGCCCTCTGTCGGGTCACTCTCTCAGTTTTCTCTCCTATCGATTTTGCCTTCCGGGTCATGAGAAAGCTTCTCCGCGTTCAAATTTCAAAACGTGCTCATCCTGTGTGCTCTGAGCACGTGGAATCGCTATGAAGTTGAAAGATGGAGGGAATGACCGGAGAGAAGCTCCAGGGTTGCAACCCGAAAGTTGTCCAGAGAGAAGCTTCAGTCGAATATTGTCATCAGCAGTCACGTACTTCTCGACTGCGACAGGAGAAACTGAATGCGGGGAAATTGAACGCCGTCCCCTTATGATCCGCTCTCTTCCCTTCTTGCCCGAGCCAATTCAGCACAAGGAAAGCATAAAGAACACTGTCAAATGCGGAGAGACAAGATTCGGACCTTCGTTTAGTCATGTGGGAAGTGAATCCCAATCCAATAAAAAAGACCCGCCCATAAAAGGTCGACTTTTCGGACGAATCGTGGAATGTTACATGACCTGGAAAGAGCAGAAAGTTTCTCCATTTGTAAGCTTCGGCCGGGAAAGCGGAGAAGCTTCGGGTCATCTTTTTCACGCTTGCCATGACCAGAGATGGCGCACAGGCAAGGGAAGAACTGAAGCGCGATGTGCTTATGGGGATTGACATAGAGTAGTGTAATTCATCTTTCCTTTCTCTACTATTTCTATATGGTTGGAACAGCGTAACAGGATCGATTTTGGAGCGCGTTTTCCATTTCTTTTTTCGAATAATTATTATCAACGGCGACTAATCAAAGGTTACTGTGGGATTCTTTTCTCCAGCAAACCGTGGGATCTGAGTTCTCATGCTAATCCACTTAATGAGCCGTGTGCAACTGATGAAATCCATATCCACTCACTTCCAACCACAAAGGCATATATATATTTTCGAGGACCGAAGTTTATACGGCGACTGGCGATTATAATGATTAGTAAAGTAACAAGAAGCTTTCGGAATGGCGATAGATGACAGGCCACCCTTTTGCAGAAACAGATCCCGAGTGTTGTAAGAAATCCTAGTAAACCATAAAGGACAGATAGATAACAAGGAGCGCAATCATATATCAGTTTCCGCCGAGGAGGAGACGGCGCACAGACAGAGAGTAATAGGGAGTTGAGCCACAACCATCCTTAGAGTTCTCTGTCACTTGGGTCCGGGGAGCTCATGAGCAGATCCGCAGAGCATACTACCTGCTCAAGCGTCTTCACCACCACCGACATGCTGGCGACGCGGTCCGGGTAATTAACTGCACAGCAAAATGCCAATTGGGCAAGTTGCTCTCCTTCTTCCTGTATGTAATTCCGTGGCGACCTGAGGGTGATCATCGCCGCACAGCATTTTGGATTCATCCCGCCATGCCTAATTAACCCCAACAGAAAGGACGGCTCTTCCCCAGTCATGAGCTGGAGGAGCATGACTCCATACCCGTGAACATCGCCTTCTCCATGAAGTTGAGGATATCCCTTGAACGAGCCAAAAACTCCCGGGATCGCCACAAATTCATTGCCAGCGCATATCAGCAGTATGCTTTGAATTGGAAACCTCGATTTGCCCTGCGAGTGAGCGAGCCCCCTCGCAACTCCCAGCGCAACTCGTTTCCGTGACAGCCAGTCCCCAAGTTCTAACAGATCGGTGTCGTCAACATCGCTATCACTAGCGAAGGGACAGACTAGAAACCAATCCTTCTCCGAAAGGCAGCGGCCATTCAGGCGAAGCAGAGAGGACCTTAGAGATAGGGGCTCCTCGATGAGATCCGATTGGACGACTTCCGGCTCTTCGGATCGTCCTGAACTGGAGAAGCTGGAGGTGCGGAGGTTGAAAACCATTTCTTTACGGTATGATCCGTGTTTGGTATGCGAAAGTTTCTCGAGATTCTCTTTTCGCCTCCCTTTGGAAACCAGGAAATGATTCAGGCGAAGCAGAGCGGACCTTAAAGATAGGGGCTCCTCGATGAGATCCGATTGGACGACTTCCGGCTCTTCGGATCGTCCTGAACTGGAGAAGCTGGAGGTGCGGAGGTTGAAAACCATTTCTTTACGGTATGATCCGTGTTTGGTATGTGAAAGTTTCTCGAGATTCTGTTTTCGCCTCCCTTTGGAAACCAGTAAATGATTCAGGCGAAGCAGAGCGGACCTTAGAGATAGGGGCTCCTCGATGAGATCCGATTGGACGACTTCCGGCTCTTCGGATCGTTCTGAACTGGAGAAGCTGGAGGTGCGGAGGTTGAAAACCATATCTTTACGGTATGATCCGTGTTTGGTATTTGAAAGTTTCTCGAGATTCTGTTTTCGCTGCCCTTTGGAAACCAGGAAATGAAGTTGCGAAAAGAGTTCCGGGCAATTTCACAGAAACTCATGCAAGAAGCCGCGGAGTTTCCTTTTCAGATATTGACTTTGACTAAGTTTGACCGGGATGCTTCCGTGAAGCTTCTTCTTTTTCTTTTTGGTCTGTCCCTGAAGCTTCTTTGAAAGGGCGGAAAGAAAAAGAAAGGGGAAGAGATTGCTGATAGTAAGTCCTGTTATGAGAGAGAACACATGAGGTTGGCTTTCGGTCGGCAAACCTCGCTTAAATTCATGTGATCGGTGATGCAGGGGCTGCCGCGTATGGGATTGCTCCTCTGTTGGGTCCGTTGAAATGAACTTTTCAACTCCAAAGAACTCGCTTTGCACTTACTTCTGAGTTTACCATTGATTTGATATCGTTGTGGACTTACATAAGATCAACTACACCGAATCAACATCCAACATCTTCTTTGGGTGAAACTTAGCTTCTAAACCCGATGGATAATCGATATCTGTCTCGTAGACTCTGTGCTTCTTACAGTATAGTCTCTGAATCCAATTTGTCCGTTTCTTCCGACGACAGATTAAATGACTTTAAATAATGGAGAGGTGATTGTTGACACCTAAATTTTGCTCAATTATTTAGGGTTTTATTGCATAAAAATTTAGGGATTAATTTTTAACCCCTAAACAAAAATATTTTCATAGCATATAGATGTTAGGCGCATTTGCATTAATATAATTTAGTAAAAACATATTTTTCTCTTGTTTTATTTATTTATTTGAAAAATCATTATAAAAAAAAAGTAAAGAAGAAAAAAAAACAAAAGAGAGAAGAGACAAAAGAGGGGAGGGCCATATGCTTTTGGGGGGGCATGTCAGAAGGGGGTCTGCATCCTTCACGTGCGAAAAGGAGGGCACAAACCCAAAAAGAAAAAGAAAGAAGGAGCAGGCAGACGGAGCCAAAAAAAGAGAGAGACAGAGACGGAGACACAGAGAAGGGAAAAACAGAGAAGAGGGGCAGAAGCGGCGGGGTGGAGAGTTCCGAGGGAGCGAGAGAGAGCCGGAGCGAGAGTTCGGAGAGGAGAACAAAGAGAGATCCACAGGTTCGGCGAGTGGGGAGATCTGAGAGAGAGCGCGAGGGAGCGGGGACTGAGGGTGTTCCACCAGCGAACACCGCGCCAAAGCCTCCTCTTCCACCGGTGAAATTTTCGAAACTGGCGACCTCTCTCTCTCTCCCTCTCTCTTTCTCTGCTAGACTCGGTCCCAATGGCGCCCAAGGCCGAGAGGAAGCCCGTCGAGAAGAAGCCTGCCTCTGAGAAGCCGGCGGAGGAGAAGAAGTTCGCCGCCGTCGCCGAGAAGGGCCCGGCGGAGAAGAAGCCCAAGGCCGGGAAGAAGCTCCCCAAGGAGGGCGGCGCCGGCGCCGCCGACTAGAAGAAGAAGCGGAGCTCGGCAAGCGCGGGTGCGGCCGCTGGTTTAAGGCCGTCCGCGAAACGGGCGGAGGGGTCGGCATTCGGGTCGGCCACATCAGGCACGAGGGCTGCGGCAAGGGATTGTGGCGTGAGCAAGTCGGGTCGGCGGCCGGGAAATGGCGGGCAGCCGAGGCGAGGCGGCAGGCGCGGCGAAGGCGAGACGGCAAGCGCGGCGAGTCGAGCCCGCGGCGACGTGGGCGGTGGAGCAGCGCGTGCGGCCGCGGCCGGTGGGACGCGTCGGTGAGCCGGACCGGACGCGCTGGTCGCGGCGGCTAGGGCGGCCGCGAGTCGGGTCAGGCACTCGGGCGTGCCGGGTAGGGTTCTCGCGAGTCGGAGCGGCGGCCGCGAAGTCGGGTTGCGAGCCGGGTCGGGCGCGCAGACGAACCGGGTAGGGCAACGCACATCTGGGTCGGGTTCGCGGGTCTAACCGGACGCTGGGCTTTCGCGGTTGGGCCGAAATTGGGTTGTGGGCTGAAGTATTAATCTCTTTTATTTTAGTGGGCTTTGGGCTTTTCCTTTTATTTTAATGCAATTGGGCCGGGCCCCTTTTTCACTTTAATTTCGTTAGACCGGGCTCAATAAATGAACCCGGTCCGGTCGTGGACCCGGGCCGGAGCGCCCGGGTCAATCTCGATCCGGGTTGGATGTGGAGATCCGACCCGGACCCGTCTTATTTTATTTTAATATTGTTTTTTTTAAAAAAATTAAAAATTAAATTAAAAAAATTTTAAAAAAAAGAAAAAGAAAAGTTCAAATTTTATTTTATTTTATTATTATTATTTTCCTTTTTCGAAAAAAAAATTTTCAAAAAAATTTTTTTCAAAAAAATTCCGAAAATTTTCAAAAATTCCAAAAATCGAAAAAAAAAATTTTTTTTAAAAATTTAAAAAAAATTAATTTTTTTTTAAAAAAATCAAAAATCAAAAAAAAATTTCAAAAATCAGAAAATGCAATTGGGTTTTTGAATTGACTTTTCTTGACCTATTGTGTGTTTAGTGCTATATTTAATTGCACGTCACTTGGTTCACACACTTTGAATCGCACATTTAATTTAACCTCGCATGTAGTTGATTATTCATGTTTAGGTTTAGATATTAATCGTTGCTTCTTTTGGCTTAGTTAGGAACGGAATTTTAAGACTTCCGATTAGCGAGAACATGTTAGGTGGTGAATTAAACAAGATTAGGTACCGAAAGGGCGCTAATTAGTCGATTAGTGTAATCAAGTCCCTGTACCGTTTGAATCTCTGGTTCGTAGAAGTGAAGCTTTTCTCTCGTGCTTCGCTTAGGTGTCTAATCGACCTACCAAAAACTGATTAGTGGCGACTCCTAGTTGAAATCGGTTTACATGTTAATAATTTAAATTTAAGTCGCGAATTGGTATGGGTTTGGGAGAGCACGAGCTAGGTTTAACTTAGTAATCCATTAGCCAAACCCCGTAGGTGCCGGGGCCGTTTCGGGGAGGTCGCGACAGCTTGGCGACTCCGCTGGGGACTTCTTAGTGGACTTAGGCCGTTTTTCTTGTTCAAATACACCTTTAATGTGAATGTTTTTGCCATTGACCTCCTATTTTGCAGGTTTGGGATTTGGGGAATAAGTGTTTATTTTTCGAATGCTTGAGGCATCGTTTGCTTATAAATTGTTGTGCATGCTTTAAATGTTTTAGCACTACACTGTTGCACACACAACCATGCTGCCGGACCTGGGCTGCGCTAGGAATGTTTAGGATGGTATTGAGTTGGATACGACTTCGATCGCGAGGCCGCGTAGTAGAGGTTGCCCAACTCAATCCCGAAAGTTTCTTTCTTGGTGTCAAAAATGCTTACCTTTGCTCGCGAGGCCGCGTTGCATTGAGGTATCATCCTTGACCAAGCCGGAGTTACGAGAACTTGGCTTAGCGCGCGAGGCGGCGACTAGTCATCCCACTCTCGTAATTCCAATTTGTTAAGCCGTCTAGAGTAGAAGTCCAGCCGCACGTTACATTTGCATGTTTGTGTGATAAAAGTTTGTCATCCACTGTCATCCACTGTAAGTATGGTTCCTCTCTTTACTTGTTTACTTTTGAATTGAAACTTTCATTTTTGAAATTTATGGAAATCAATCGAATGCCCTAGGTGATCTAAGCTTATAATTGCAAAATTCCTGGCAATCACTTTTGATAGCGAGCCTTGAGCATGAATCTCAAACATCTCTAATTTGGCCCTACAAAATAGATGGTCTTGTCTAAATTTTCAATCATGAGTTTAAAATCACATTTTGTATAAAAATTCTTTCAAGTCAAGATTGCGTATTGGGGCATAAAATTGAAATCACATTTTCAATAAAATTTTGTTTTGTTCACATTTCGGAATTGAAATTCAAATAACTTTTTGTGTATTAATTTTGTAAATAGGAATCACCTCATTTTTGCAAAATGAAATCGCAAATTAGTCTTTCATATTTGATATGCCGCATTTTGCGGTGAAACTTTTGGAATATAAAGGACGCTCGATTGATAGCCGCGATTTGATCTTTTAATGATGTCTCCACTTACGATGAAATCTTGGTGAAATACTAAATGCCCACAAATAGGAACCATGAGGGCATGTATTGTTGCCTCGCTTTCGTCATAAGAGGCAGCATCAATAAAAGATCACATTTTCATTCACATACTAACGTTATCTTTCTTTTGCAGGTTATGCGTAACAGTCGTTCCTTAGAATTCTCTTGCTTAGTCATGCAAGGAAGCAGAGTTTAGAGCTAGAACGTGAATTGTTTGTTTACACTCATCCATTCAAAAGTTTCTCGAAATTCATCATTCTATTATCGGTGGGAACCACGTTTTCCATTTTGGGTTTTAATGTGAAACCAATCCATGTTTTTGAAAATTACGCGACTCACGTCTCTGAGTAGTGAGATGCTAATTTGTAGCATTGTTCTTTGAAAGTACTTGGAATTTTCCAAATTGAACCCCTGAGTTAAGCTTTTATGCTTTACTTTCAAAATGTCTTGAAAAATAAATAAATAAATAAATAAGAGTTTCAAAAAGTTTTGCATAAGATTTTATCACTCTGCTTGATCATTTCTCAGGTTGGTCTGCAAAAAGATACTTTGAGATGGTAAGGTTGTAATCGTTCCAATAGGAATTTCTCGTGCAACAACTGATTCGTCCATCCATTTTTGTCAAATAGGTAAAATGAATGACTTGTTCGACATTCATATCCTCTAAAAGGCAGAAGTATAAGCACTTAGAACCCGAGTCAAATGCAACATGGCCTGATCGCCAATTGAGTGCGCCACGGGGCAACACCTCTTGCCAACAAATCACAACAAGACAAAGGCGCACATTCTCCCTTTCCTTCACGAAGATATGATAGGATTGCCAAATCGCTCGACTTTGAAAAAGATGGACCCCAAATAAGAGCCCGCAAGCAAGCATGGCAAAAGTAGCATGTGTCAAGGAAACTTGATTCGGCATAAGATCAACGTCCCTCACCAAGAGAACATGATCGAAGCGTTCACTTCAGCACAAAAAGAGTTGTATCGTTCCTAAGTTAGTTCAACAGAGAGTGGAAATGATTGGTGCCATCTCTCGTTTTGCAAGTGAAATAATGTGTTTGACCATGGTGACAACTTCTTCCAAGGGAGTATGATGAGGCAATACACATTGAAGGGGGTGATAGATAGGGCAAGTCACTCAAAGGGCAATAATCCTCACCCATGATGCCTGATAAAGAGGAGTCATTCGATTCAACACAAAAAGGGTGTATCGTTCCTAAATTAGTCCAATTCAATTTTGGGATTGAACTAACACGTCTCCTCTCTTATAGACAAAGGCACACATTGACCGCGGAGGCGACACCTCCTACCAAGGAAACATGCAGTAGACAGGGCAGGGTATCCAAGGGACAATGCCCTTAAATATCGAAATAATGCCGAAAAATCAAGGCGAAGAAAGCAGATGAAAGGAGTTGCCAAACATACATGGAAGCAAATTCAAATGAAGGGAGTTGTCAAACACCCAGGAAGGCAAATTCAAATGAAGGGTAAATCGTATCGTTTCCAATTGTCCATTTTAATACAATTTTTGACACGATTCTTTTTTCCTTTGATAGGAAGCATCAAAGACCTGAAGGACAAATGCAAACGAGGGGTAATGTTGTATCGTTCCCAATTTTTCAATCTTTAAAGGGTCTTTAACTAACACATTCCTTTTTATTCTTTATAGGTTTACCAAGTCGCCATGACGCAGGTAAGTACCCTTCTCCCAAAATTCAAATGGAAATCAAATGGATAATTTTCATCACAAAGAAAAAGTCTTTGATGGTTTTGAAAAAAAACAAGCACTAAAGTGGAGACTGAAAAAGCAAACTCTTCACAAAAATTTTGAATATCATCCTTATTAAAAAATTATCTTTGTGCTTGACAGATCATTCATTCTGAATCGGCAAAAGTACACCGCAAGTGCCATAACTTGTGTACGGCGATCAATTTGGTGCCATAAATTTTTTTTGGATCACTTTGGTGCCAAAATCGGAAAAAAAAGATCACTTTAGTGCCAATTTGGCCGGAAATCCGACGTGGCATTTTTTATTAATTTTTGACGCCGACGTGGCTCGCCGGAGGCTGAGTCAACGTGTACAGTCAGCATTTTTTATTTTAAATAATTTTTTTCAACGTGCACAGTCAGCATTTTTAATTTTAAATATTTTTTTCTTTATTTTTTCCTTTTTCTTTTCTTTTCTTTTCTTTTCTTTTTTTTTTCTCCCTCGCTGGCCGGTCGCCGGTGGCCGGCCGGCCACCGGCGAAGCCCGACAAGGGCTGGGCGAGGGCGGCCTTGCCCATGGCCGGCGAGGGCGGCCGCCCTCGCCGGCGACGGGCGAGGCGGCCTTGCCCATGGCCGGCGAGGGCGGCCGCCCTCGCCGGTGACGGGCGAGGCCGGCCCTCGCCGGCGTCGGGCGAGGCCGGCCTCGCCGGCGTCGGGCGAGGCCGGCCTCGCCGGCGTCGGGCGAGGCCGGCCTCGCCGGCCCAGGCGAGGGTCGCCCTCGCCAGATCCGGCGAGGGCGACCTCGCCCGACGCCAGCGAGGGTCGCCTCGCCCGACGCCAGCGAGGGTCGCCTCGCCTGATCCGGCGAGGCGACCCTCGCCGGCGTCGGGCGAGGGCCGGCCTCGCCTGGGCCGGCGAGGGTCGCCTCGCCTGGGACGCCGGCGAGGGTCGCCTCGCCTGGGCTGGCGAGGCGACCCTCGCCGGCGTCGGGCGAGGGCCGGCCTCGCCTGGGCCGGCGAGGGTCGCCCTCGCCTGGGCCGGCGAGGGTCGCCCTCGCCTGAGACGCCGGCGAGGGTCGCCTCGCCTGGGCTGGCGAGGCGACCCTCGCCGGCGTCGGGCGAGGGCCGGCCTCGCCTGGGCCGGCGAGGTCGCCCTCGCCAGATCCGGCGAGGGCGACCCTCGCCCGACGCCGGCGAGGGTCGCCTTCGCCAGATCCGGCGAGGGTCGCCCTCGCCAGATCCGGCGAGGGTCGCCCTCGCCAGATCCGGCGAGGGTCGCCCTCGCCAGATCCGGCGAGGGCGACCCTCGCCCGACGCCGGCGAGGGTCGCCTCGCCTGAGACGCCGGCGAGGGTCGCCTCGCCTGGGCTGGCGAGGGCTCGACCTCGTCGGCGTCGGGCGAGGCAGCCTCGCCTGGGCCGGCGAGGGTCGCCCTCGCCTGAGACGCCGGCGAGGGTCGCCCTCGCCTGGGCCGGCGAGGGTCGCCCTCGCCGGCGTCGGGCGAGGCAGCCTCGCCTGGGCCGGCGAGGGTCGCCCTCGCCGGCGTCGGGCAAGGGCAGCCTCGCCTGGGCCGGCGAGGGTCGCCCTCGCCTGGGCCGGCGAGGGTCGCCCTCGCCTGGGCCGGCGAGGGTCGCCCTCGCCGGCGTCGGGCGAGGGTCGCCTCGCCGGCGTCGGGCGAGGCAGCCTCGCCTGGGCCGGCGAGGGTCGCCCTCGCCTGAGTCAGGCGTGGGCGACCCTCGCCCGACGCCGGCGAGGGTGACCCTCGCCTGGGCCGGCGAGGGCCGGCCTCGCCCGACGCCGGCGAGGGTCGGCCGCCCCTCGCCGGCCATGGGCAAGGCCGCCCTCGCCCAGCCCTTGTCGGGCTTCGCCGGTGGCCGGCCGGCCACCGGCGACCGGCCGGCGAGGGAGAAAAAAAAAGAAAAGAAAAGAAAAGAAAAGAAAAGAAAAAGGAAAAAATAAAGAAAAAAATATTTAAAATTGAAAATGCTGACTGTGCACGTTGAAAAAAATTATTTAAAATAAAAAATGCTGACTGTACACGTTGACTCAGCCTCCGTCGAGCCACGTCGGCGTCAAAAATTAATAAAAAATGCCACGTCGGATTTCCGGCCAAATTGGCACTAAAGTGATCTTTTTTTCCGATTTTGGCACCAAAGTGATCCAAAAAAAGTTATGGCACCAAAGTGATCGCCGTACACAAGTTATGGCACTTGCGGTGTACTTTTGCCATTCTGAATCAAGATTTCCTGTGGAGATTAATCAATTCGTGATGATCTCAACAAAATGAAAGGGAGATGTTAATAATGCCAAGTGAGAAATACTTAGAATGAGGAAAGGCAAGCCATTCCCAAACACGTCCCACAAACACTTTGAGAGTTGAGTGGAAGAGAAAATTAGTGTTGTTTAAGAGCAAGAGATTCATTCGCAAGTAGTACATGGGTCGAAATGAAAGAAGGCATTTCCTTCTTCTATCCTATACACTACAGGTGACCACAGTTAGCCCATTTGAGCCATTAAATGTGAAAAATTTGCAAAATATCCCTGTCAAAAACCACCCTACAACAGGGCAAATTTGAAGGTCTTGGCTGACATGCTTTGGAGGAAAAGATGAGAAAGACTTCTTTGCCCTTACTTGCATTAATCTTTTTGTGGTAACTTCATGTGAGTTCTTATGGAAGCTTGAAACATCCCAAAATGAAGAAGAGCATTCACTTCTCTATCCAAACACTCATACCATTTGCTTAGCCAAGTTGAGCCTGAATATTCTTTTCTAAAGCCCGAATGGTGATTATCTCCCTACACTAGGGCAAAGCACGTGATTTATCAAGACAATTGGTACTCATGAGATAGTGTGAAAAACATCTCGAAAGTTTTGAAAGCTCAAAAAAAAATGAAAAGAGCAAAAGTCAAATGAAAACTAGGGGGCATGAAAAAGCAGTGTGCCTGGTAAAAGCAAGGCCAATGCCCAGAGCAAAAAAGTTGCATCAAGAGAAAAATTCTCATGAAAAAGGGGGAGTGGCAAAAGCAAAATGCTTGCAAAAAAAAATCATTGCAAAAGCAAAAGTCATTAGAGAAAGGAGCAAAGCTCTTACACTAAAATGATTAGTCAATGGACTTTCGAGACAAGTTGAATTTCAAAAGTCGAGTACCTTCAAAAAGATTAGAAGATATGGTAATGATGCTATGATAATCACCAACTCCTTAATCCCATTCGAAAATTTCTGAGCCCTTTAAGCCTTTACCCAAACCGACGTTATAACCTTCTCCAAAGTCTCTTCGGATTGGGATGGTTTAAGCAAAAATTTGGATTCCCGAACAAGCTATCGCTTGAAGAAGTGGGGGCAAAGTTGTCTTATCTCATCTTAAGGTTTCTTGACTTGTAAACCTGATGGAGATGCTGATTGAAAATTATTTCATTCCTTAGCCGATAATGCTTATTTGTTGTTGAAACCATGACCAAATCCACATTGTAGTCATTTAAAAGACCTCTTGGATCGGTCAATGCGTACTTATTGCGAATGATTTTCGAAGCCTTCGACACTGGTAGTGAGGTATATAGAGAAAACATGTTTACTTCCCACATCAATGGATGGGATCGAACAGCCTTTTTGAGAGTATGTGAGAAGTCCTTTCAGACTAAGGAATTCTTGTTTGGCATGCTTAATGGGCTCTCTTCATAAGTTAACATCAGTTTGATAAAAGACTTTCTCCTAAGGGAATTTGATGATTAATGATGTCTTTCATACATAAAGGCAATTTTGCAATATTGAAGGATGTTGAATGCTCTCCAAACAATTGAGTCTATCCTAAATTACCCGTGCAATCAATGCTTTTTCATTGATGATACCATTTTGATATGGCCTCGTGTGTTGTTATCTTGCCTGGTACGCACTCGCTACCAGAATACTTGTTATAACACATACCTGTTATTATTAATCTTGTAAGGCAGGTGACGTTTCCTCAGACACCAATCTTCAAGCTGATCTCAGAAATGTTAAGAAACATCTAAGCATTCGTGAATTCTCAAGACCATGTTGAGAAGGACACAATTGGCGGTCTATCAAACTCTCGGACAAAGAACCCCGAGTGCTCATTCGCTGAATCTTTCCAAGCCTCGCTGGCAAAGAGCTTTTAAGCAATCCGATCTGACCTACAGGTATGTACACCTAGGTACGCTTTTCAAAAAGGTTTGTGGTCCAACCTTAAACCACGCATCAAAGGTTTGTGGTCCAACCTTAAACCACGTTTCAAAGGTTTGTGGTCCAACCTTAAACCACTCTTTCAAAAGGTTTGTGGTCCAACCTTAAACCACGTTTTTCCAAAGGTTTGTGGTCCAACCTTAAACCACGCATCAAAGGTTTGTGGTCCAACCTTAAACCACGTTTCAAAGGTTTGTGGTCCAACCTTAAACCACGCTTTTCAAAAAGGTTTGTGGTCCAACCTTAAACCACGCATCAAAAGTTTGTGGTCCAACCTTAAACCATGTTTCAAAGGTTTGTGGTCCAACCTTAAATCACTCTTTCAAAAGGTTTGTGGTCCAACCTTAAACAACGTTTTTCCAAAGGTTTGTGGTCCAACCTTAAACCACGTTGTTCATCAAAGGTTTGTGGTCCAACCTTAAACCACGCTTTCAAAAGGTTGCGGGTCATCCTTAACCCTGATTTCAAAAGGTTCCGGGTCTATCCTTAAACCCTGGTTTCAAAAGGTTCCGGGTCTATCCTTAAACCCTGATTTCAAAGGGTTGCGGTCATCCTTAAACCCTGATCTCAAAAGGTTGCGGGTCATCCTTAAACCCTGATTTCAAAAGGTTCCGGGTCTATCCTTAAACCCTGGTTTCAAAGGGTTCTGGGTCTATCCTTAAACCCTGATTTCAAAAGGTTGCGGATCATCCTTAAACCCTGATTTCAAAAGGTTGCGGATCATCCTTAAACCCTGATCTCAAAAGGTTTCGGGTCATCCTTAAACCCCGATTTCAAAAGGTTGCGGGTCATCCTTAAACCCCGATTTCAAAAGGTTCCGGGTCTATCCTTAAACCCCGATTTCAAAGGGTTCCGGGTCCTCCTTTAAACCCCGATTTCAAAAGGTTCAGGGTCTTTTTCAAAACCCTAATTTCAAAAGGCTCACAGGGCGTTAGTTCCTAAGCTAAATCTTCAACGTTCATAGGGTTTTAGTCCCTAGGCGTGCTTACTGGGTTTTAGTCCCTTCGTCGTTCACAGGGTTTTAGTCCCTAGGCGTACTTGTTGGGTTTTAGTCCCTAAACAGAATCTTTGACGTTTTTAGGGCTTTAGTCCCTAGACGTTCATTCTGGGTTTTATTCCCTCTTCCGTTCAATAGGGTTTTAGCCCCTAGGCGGAATCTTAGACGTTCGTAGGGTTTTAGTCCCTAGGCGTTCCTTCAAGCCGTTGTTCCTATTGCCGTTCATAGGGTTTTAGTCCCTAGGCGGGATCTTAGCTGCTCATAGGGTTTTACTCCCTAAGTGAAATTTCTGATGTTTACAGGGTTTTAGTCCCTAAATGTCATTAGTGTTCCTCTTTCCTTGCCCGGCGAGCTTTCGCAGCCCGGAGGACCTCATCGACCTGGCGAGCTTTCGCAGCCCAGAGTCTTTCTCTTTCCTTGCACGGCGAGCTTTTGCAGCCCGTAGCACCCAATCGACCTGGCGAGCTTTCGCAGCCCAGAGTCTTTCTCTTTCCTTGCCCGACGAGCTTTTGCAGCCCGGAGCACCCAATCGATCTGGCGAGCTTTCGCAGCCCAGAGTCTTTCTCTTTCCTTGCCCGGCGAGCTTTTGCAGCCCGGAGTACCTCATCGACCTGGCGAGCTTTCGCAGCCCAGAGTCTTTCTCTTTCCTTGCCCGGCGAGCTTTTGCAGCCCGGAGCACCCAATCGACCTGGCGAGCTTTCGCAGCCCAGAGTCTTTCTCTTTCCTTGCCCGGCGAGCTTTCGCAGCCCGGAGCACCCAATCGACCTGGCGAGCTTTCGCAGCCCAGAGTCTTTCTCTTTCCTTGCCCGGCGAGCTTATGCAGCCCGGAGCACCCAATCAACCTAGTGAGCTTTTGCAGCCCGGAGCACCCAATCGATCTGGCGAGCTTTCGTAGCCCAGAGTCCCTTTCTTTACATAATAGGATTTCATGTAGCCAAAAGCCCGTTTTTACACAGTATGGCTCCCTCTTCATTCAGTCACAGGCCCGTTCATCATCTCTCATGCATCTTCTCATGCCCTCCATGAACAAAATTTAAGTGTCTATTGTCTTTGAATGGAACTTCTTCGAACTCCCCTTCAAAGAGGGGCAGCTGTTGACACCTAAATTTTGCTCAATTATTTAGGGTTTTATTGCATAAAAATTTAGGGATTAATTTTTAACCCCTAAACAAAAATATTTTCATATCATATAGATGTTAGGCGCATTTGCATTAATATAATTTAGTAAAAACATATTTTCCTCTTGTTTTATTTATTTATTTAAAAAATCATTATAAAAAAAAGTAAAGAAGAAAAAAAAACAAAAGAGAGAAGAGACAAAAGAGGGGAAGGCCATATGCTTTTGGGGGGGCATGTCAGAAGGGGGTCTGCATCCTTCACGTGCGAAAAGGAGGGCACAAACCCAAAAAGAAAAAGAAAGAAGGAGCAGGCAAACGGAGCCAAAAAAAGAGAGAGACAGAGATGGAGACACAGAGAAGGGAAAAACAGAGAAGAGGGGCAGAAGCGGCGGGGTGGAGAGTTCCGAGGGAGCGAGAGAGAGCCGGAGCGAGAGTTCGGAGAGGAGAACAAAGAGAGATCCACAGGTTCGGCGAGTGGGGAGATCTGAGAGAGAGCGCGAGGGAGCGGGGACTGAGGGTGTTCCACCAGCGAACACCGCGCCAAAGCCTCCTCTTCCACCGGTGAAATTTTCGAAACTGGCGACCTCTCTCTCTCCCTCTCTCTTTCTCTGCTAGACTCGGTCCCAATGGCGCCCAAGGCCGAGAGGAAGCCCGCCGAGAAGAAGCCTGCCTCTGAGAAGCCGGCGGAGGAGAAGAAGTTCGCCGCCGTCGCCGAGAAGGGCCCGGCGGAGAAGAAGCCCAAGGCCGGGAAGAAGCTCCCCAAGGAGGGCGGCGCCGGCGCCGCCGACTAGAAGAAGAAGCGGAGCTCGGCAAGCGCGGGTGCGGCCGCTGGTTTAAGGCCGTCCGCGAAACGGGCGGAGGGGTCGGCATTCGGGTCGGCCACATCAGGCACGGGGGCTGCGGCAAGGGATTGTGGCGTGAGCAAGTCGGGTCGGCGGCCGGGAAATGGCGGGCAGCCGAGGCGAGGCGGCAGGCGCGGCGAAGGCGAGACGGCAGGCGCGGCGAGTCGAGCCCGCGGCGACGCGGGCGGTGGAGCAGCGCGTGCGGCCGCGGCCGGTGGGACGCGTCGGTGAGCCGGACCGGACGCGCTGGTCGCGGCGGCTAGGGCGGCCGCGAGTCGGGTCAGGCACTCGGGCATGCCGGGTAGGGTTCTCGGGAGTCGGAGCGGCGGCCGCGAAGTCGGGTTGCGAGCCGGGTCGGGCGCGCGGACGAACCGGGTAGGGCAACGCACATCTGGGTCGGGTTCGCGGGTCTAACCGGACGCTGGGCTTTCGCGGTTGGGCCGAAATTGGGTTGTGGGCTGAAGTATTAATTTCTTTTATTTTAGTGGGCTTTGGGCTTTTCCTTTTATTTTAATGCAATTGGGCTGGGCCCCTTTTTCACTTTAATTTCGTTAGACCGGGCTCAATAAATGAACCCGGTCCGGTCGTGGACCCGGGCCGGAGCGCCCGGGTCAATCTCGATCCGGGTCGGATGTGGAGATCCGACCCGGACCCGTCTTATTTTATTTTAATATTGTTTTTTTTAAAAAAATTAAAAATTAAATTAAAAAAATTTTAAAAAAAAGAAAAAGAAAAGTTCAAATTTTATTTTATTTTATTATTATTATTTTCCTTTTTCGAAAAAAATTTTCAAAAAAATGTTTTTCAAAAAAATTCCGAAAATTTTCAGAAATTCCAAAAATCGAAAAAAAAAAAATTTTTAAAAATTAAAAAAATCAAAAATCAAAAAAAAATTTCAAAAATCAGAAAATGCATTTGGGTTTTGGAATTGACTTTTCTTGCCCTATTGTGTGTTTAGTGCTATATTTAATTGCACGTCACCTGGTTCACACACTTTGAATCGCACATTTAATTTAACCTCGCATGTAGTTGATTATGCATGTTTAGGTTTAGATATTAATCGTTGCTTCTTTTGGCTTAGTTAGGAACGGAATTTTGAGACTTCCGATTAGCGAGAACATGTTAGGTGGTGAATTAAACAAGATTAGGTACCGAAAGGGCGCTAATTAGTCGATTAGTGTAATCAAGTCCCCGTACCGTTTGAATCTCTGGTTCGTAGAAGTGAAGCTTTTCTCTTGTGCTTCGCTTATGTGTCTAATCGACCTACCAAAAACTGATTAGTGGCGACTCCTAGTTGAAATCGGTTTGCATGTTAATAATTTAAATTTAAGTCGCGAATTGGTATGGGTTTGGGAGAGCTCGAGCTAAGTTTAACTTAGTAATCTATTAGCCAAACCCCGTAGGTGCCGGGGCCGTTTCGGGGAGGTCGCGACAGTGATGGACCCAAAAAACTTTATTCCCTACCGGTTATGAGCTTAACATGATTATCCAAGCCATTTCTAACACCTGGGTCTTCGAATGACCATTATTTGCTCGTGCTCCTAAAGACTTTAGTCGAGAATCATGATGGCTCCTATTTTAGCTATTTCAGCATCTCTACATGCGACTTTTGTTTGTGTTTTTGGTTACGTAGAAATAATACCAAGTGGTTCGCTGTCATTGAAAGGACTGATGATATTTTAAATTCTCAATTAATGACAGTGATGACAACAACACGTTGAAGAAACAAAATCGAGATAAAACCGAAGCGCGACTCTCGAGAGAGTGCATGACTATAATAAATTTATAATGCTAAGTCTGCTCGCTTGCAGGACAAAGACATCATCTCGGTCCTGACAGCTCCTCTGGATCAAGACGTGATGCAGAGTCAGTGACGGTGCCCCAAGATTGTGAACTAGTTTGCCTGATATCAACTGCTAGTGCTATCCCCTCTTTTTCACTCTCCCATCTCTCATCGATGCAGCTTCCTTTGAGAATTCGGACGACCTCTGACGTCGTGGGTCGTTTTGTTGGTGGAGATTGGATGCAGAAGAGAGCCAGTTTGACTAGCTTCTTAGCCTCATTCTCGTCATAGTCTCCCCTCAAGCTCGGGTCAATCAGACCTCCCAACTCGTTATGCTCCAGACGATATTTCACCCACTCGAATTCATTGATTCCTTTTCTGGCACGATCCGACAAAAGATCAATAACCTTGAAACCAGAGACGAGCTCGAGGA
This sequence comes from Syzygium jambos, assembly GCA_031216235.1. Taxonomy (NCBI): domain Eukaryota; kingdom Viridiplantae; phylum Streptophyta; class Magnoliopsida; order Myrtales; family Myrtaceae; genus Syzygium; species Syzygium jambos. The sequence continues at coordinate 14,635,337 of CM062230.1, read as the reverse complement.
GCACCATTCCGAATGCGAAGACATCATTCTTTGCCGATAATTCCCCTCGCATCACGTACTCCGGAGGCATATATCCATAAGTACCACATAATCGAAAGGTACTGCGTAATTCTGCTGATCTTTCCAGAGCCCAAAAAGACCTCTCATGGTTGTTCACTGCTTCAGTTTCAGCCATTTGGTGTGGTGCCCCAGCGCTTTTCAACTTCTGGAGCTGCCGGTTCCAATCTTCATGATTCATGAATTTTGCCAAGCCGAAGTCCGCAATGAGAGGTTTGAAGTTCTCGTCCAACAAAATGTTTGAAGGCTTAATGTCACGGTGAATTATCTGAAGACTGCAACCCTCATGAAGATACGAGAGCCCTCTAGCTACTCCTAAGGCAATGTGCATCCGGGTAGGCCAATTGAGAGGGGGCTGCAAAGCAGGGCGCTCCCGCAAATGGGAAGCCAAATTTCCATTGACGGCCAATGGATATACCAGCAGGTATTCTCTTGGTTCTGTTCTTGCTTTCCTTTTCTTGAAGGGTTTTTGTTGTTCCGTTGGATCGCAAAAGCCCAGCATTTGGATCAAATTCCGGTGCCTGGCCATACTCCCAACCTGCACTTCAGCATGGCCAAATAGTTGTGCACATCTTTTTATTGCCACCAGAGATCCATCAACCAAAATTCCTCTGTAGACCTTACCAAACCCACCTTGGCCCAAAACATTCTCTTTGCTGAAATTGCCAGTTGCGACTTTCAGTTCCTGGTAAGTAAATTTGCGAAGCTGTACCTGAGGCCGAAGTGATTGGAGTTCCAAGTTGTCTGAGGATTTCTGCTGCCTCCAACAAGAAACCTCAACGGCAGAGGCAGTGAACCCAAGAGAAGCGCCTTCAGCGACTCTGCCCGCAACAGCCATAGCTCGGGTGAAGCTCTTGCCAAGTGGCAGGCAAATGGTGGACGACGATGGAGAAGGAGGCGGCAAAAACAGAGTGGAAACATCGACATCCTCGGTGAGGTCAATGGTGGCAAACTTGAAAACCATCTCTCTAATGCAACAGTATTGTTGGTATTGTGTTTGTATGGTTCACGCTCTGAAAGTGTGAAGATTTGATTTAAATGGAGCCTATGCCCCTGCTTTGAAGTCATATCGGGTTGTTTCTAGGTAATCCCCTGGAAGGTACCTGGTGGCTGGTGGACCTTTTAGGCTAGGAAGTATCTCGGAACTGTTCTTTCTCCTCTGTCCTGTAAGAAGTCAATCAAAATACTGTTGCAATTTAACGCGCAATGGTGAGGGGAACGAGGCTAAGCTTCATATGGGTCCACTGGGAGTGAGACCCAGCACGAATACAAAATCATTTCCTGAAATGATTCGTTTGAAAATTACACAAATCAACCCCAAGATTGGTTATTAAGTTTTGCATATTAAATAATGTGACAGTATCACACCCCGAAACCAAAAGAATTGAGAATGATATTGCCGCCCTTCCAACCAAAAACCAAGAACCTGTTATTAAAATATATATCTCCATCCACAAAAATATATCTAATAAATCAATGGGTTAGTTATAAAATCAAAGTTTCTATAATTGATAAATAAATATGTACAACTCCAACTAAAAACTAAATCCAATAACCTCAACTCATTCAATTACAACTAACTAAGTTGGTACCAAAATATCCAACTCCCCAAAGTCAATTGATAGGGCTCTCGTACTATCGACTACTAGTCGAAAACCTAAAAACCATTAAAGACAAATGGAATGAGCAATAGCTCAATGAGCAGTACATCTCTTCTAAATCACTATGCATATATATAAAGCAATACCAAAAACTCGTACTTCAAACCGAAGATATAATATACATATCAAATCAAACATGAGTTGTTTCGTTTCAACAAAACTTTATACAAATAAGAAATACTCATTTAATCAACCACCATAATTTCAAATATTAATGATCAAGTCCATTGATCAATCTCACACATCAATGATCCACTATCTCAAATCACACATCAATGACCAATTCTATGCCCAATATCCAACTCAAGACTCTAGATATGGCTTTCCCGAGACTTGCGTCGTCATGTAGCAGTTAGCCCTTGATCAACAGATATTAATGGTACAAAGCCCTAAAGGTGGCTCCCACAAGACTCACGTCACCGTAAAGCACTTAGCCCTTGATCAATCCGTATCACAATTGGTTTCACAAACCAAAACATATCCTTTTATAAATCAATCTTTCAATAAAACCAAATCAAAATCCGCATCATAAATTGGTTTCACAAACTAAATCAAATCACCTTTGACAACTCAATTTATCAAATAAAATGCATTTCAAAAATTATTTCACAAATCAATACATATAACCTTTTAATAAACAATACTCAAAGTCAGGAGCTTTTAGTAATTCTTTCACAAAAAAGTTTTGCAAACCCAAAATTTATAATCTTTCTCAACTTTATTCATCAACAAAATATATATTTCACTAGACCTTTCTCACATAATTTCAAAATTCATTTTATAAACAAGTAACATTTTGAAATCCCTTTCATAAAACATTTGTCAAAACATTCACAAATAACTGAAAAGTAGTAAATGTCCAAACTAGATTTTATGCAACAAACGTGCTCTTTCAAAACTCATAATACTGCAAATCTCTATCGCTTTCAAAACATGACTTTATAAATTCATAGAAGAGATAGTATAACTCACCTAGGAACTTCTATGACCAAACAACAAAGATTGCTCGAACCATTGAACTTGCACTCGTATTAAATAAGCGAGAAATAACGTCAAAGTCGAGTAAAACACTACCTCAACTACAAATCAACTAAACCAAGCTTACTCTCTATCGAAACGACTCCTATATGCTAACCAAAACTCTCGTCCGAAGCAAATATTCAAAGCTATTCGCAACAAAAAGCTTTACAACTTCTCCCCCAACTAAACCGTTAGTGCAAGTCGACTCGACTAAACTACGGACACTCACTATGGGTCGACAAAAAACATCAAGAATGGCCAACTGTGGCGAAAACCACTAACGCGAAGAACGACCACTTGTACGACAAAATATAACTAAGACAAAAACTAACAAGATAAATCTCTAACATCTTCCTTGGCGAGTGGAAGCTATTCTTGAGGGAAGCTTCATGATAGAACTACATCGTTCAGGACCGGAGAAACTGAAGGTCTGGAATTTGAACAACATTTTTTGACGACCCTATGCCTGAACTAATCGGTTACCTTTCTTTTTCTTCTTGTTGCCTTGTTTTAGCTCCAGATAAATGTTGATACATTTGAAGATTGACGATATATTATTATGTCTAAAAATACGCCTGCAGCCATTCTAAGGACAGTATTGCCTGTCGCTGGAATTAATGTAGTCACATCATCATCATTTTGAATTTGCAGCTGCCGAGACTATGATTGGTTAGATACGATGCAAATTTACACTTGCAAGTAACAAATGATATAATTTAGTCACTATATGAAGATAGTACCATATCTGTTTCCTTATAGAGTTCACCACCTTAATTAATGAGAACTTGGAGTTTCCATGCCGTTCGCCTGTCATCATTTGGTCAGGGCCCCCCATTCGGTGTTGGCGATCATTGTAGTCGACTTGAAGTAGAATTAGCCCGAGGTCCACTGCATGTACACAAAACCAAATGCCACTGAGTAGTGGGGTCCTGAGCAAAGCCTTGACCAAATCTTGGAAATCTTATTGCCGCAATGCCTCTCAAACCCCTAGCCATTACTATAGGGTAGTAATGCTTGCTACGAAGGAAAAAGATAAACGCAAACCAGAGCCTCTACTGTAATGAAAGTGCGTCCATTAAATTTTCAGTCATTCTCGATTTGATATCATTTAGGACTTACATAAGATCAACTACATTGAGTCAAAATCTTCTTTGAATTAAACTTAACTTCCAAACCCGATCGCGATCGACAATCGATATTTGACTTGTAGACTCTTGTGCTTCTTAAACCATACTCAGTGAATCCAATTTTTTTCTGACAAAATTGTCGGTTTCTTCCAAATGATATAGATTGATGACTATTGATAATCGAGAGGTGATGGTCTCAAAAATTTTATGCCCTATCAGTTATGAGCTGAACATGATTATCCAAGCCATTTCTAACACCTGGTTATGTCTGACCATAAGCTGCTCAAGCTCCCAAAGACTTTGGTCATGAATCAAGATAGCTCCTATTTTAGCTATTTCAGCATCTCTCATATGACTTTTGTTCGTATCTTTGGTTACGAAGAAATCATACCTAGTGGTTTTTTTTTTGGTAAGGAATCATACCAAGTGGTTCATTGTCATTGGAACGAAGGATGATCTCTTAAATTCTCAATTACTGACAGTGATGACTCTCGTGGAAACAAGCGATTGAATAATAAAATAGACAGAATAAAAAAAAATCGGATACTAGATTTACGTGGTTCAATCATAGTAAGCTATATCCATGGGGAGAGCAACAATGAATTACACTATAAATCAAGCGATACAAGGAGATTATAATTATACTTGAGTCACTCAAATACTCTCAGTATTTCATCACCCCCAATTACACCCAATAATTCATGCAGTATTTTATCCCATAATTCCTCACGAAATAATCTCTCAATCTCACGAAAAATTAACAAAATCTTAACACAAGGATTTCTTGGCCAAATCACTCGTATTTTTCTTTCGCCGATCTCACGCGCGAAGAAGACGCCAGAATGTAATTACCCACAGCCCCCGCTTCCCAACAATGGCGCCAGAATCAATGCGTGAGCAAATATATATATATGCAAAACTGTCTGAACCTTTTGCCGACTCAAACGAGGATTTTATTTCCTTTTTTGGTTTCTTCTTTTCTTTCTTTGGCCCAATCAACAAGTCCACACTTCCCTTTTCTTTATTGTTTTCTTTTCACGGTCAAAGTTCTATTCCAACTTGACTCCAACGTGAAAAATATTGAAGTGGACTTCAAGCAATTTCCGAAACTTGGTCTCAAATTTTTCCTCTTTAATTATTTATTTCTGAAAGTCAGATTTTTTATTTTGGCTCAAACTCGAGACATATTCTAACAATCTCCACCTTTATTCGACGTTTGAGTCAAGTCACAATCGTTTCATTGAAATCTGAATTTTACTATTACTCTCCCACAGCCCATCATGAGCTCAATCGTCATAGACATCTTTCAAATTCAAGCCACGCTTGAACTTCTCTATAACGATGGACCTCATCAGAATACAAACTACGTCTGCACCTCTAATTGTTCCACAATGATTTTTCAACACAACCTCCTTTATATAGGTAAGGCAAAACCGTTGTTGTATCCATATCTGTCAGAAGATCGAACACGTACCTTATCAAATTTAGTAGTTACAACAACCGTTGACTCTACAAGCTTCACCTCGTTATAAGTACCATCAGTGTCAATTACTCCACCAGTACCCGCTACCTCAGAAGTTTTCAATTGCAACTCCACCTCAAGCTAAATATCGTCAAAATCTGTATTAACACTGCTAATAACACTCCTACACAAAAGTATTGAAAACTCAACAAATGTAACTTCTCTACTGACAACAAGTGAATTTAATTCTAGGTATCACAACTAATAACCCTGCCCACCTTGTGCATTACTTAGGAATTTGCGCTCTCTTGCTCTCCTATGGAGCTTACTATCACTAACTCGAATATAACATGTGCAATCAAATATTCTAATAATAGAATAATCATCAACGTTTCCTGACCACACTTATTTAGGATTTTAACATCCAATTGCAGTTGACGGGATCTATTCACCAGGTAGCTCGCCGTATTAAGCACATCCACTAGAAATCTCTTAGCCATACCAACACTAGAAATCATTTTATGGGCTGTCTCTAGTAATGTTTAGCTCATCAACTCTACATGTTATAGTTCACTAGCACTAGTGTGATGTCTCATTATGCCTTCATTCTGGAAAATTTGTTTAAAAGCTCCGAACAAAACTCCATACTACTATCAATCTATGCATGCTTAATGGTCTTACCGGTCTCCTTTTTTTATCAAAGCCTTCAACTACCTTATCCTAACAACAGCATCAAACTTGCGATTAAGCACAAACACCCAAACCTTTCTCGAGTATTCATCCTCAATTATTAGCATAAATTTGGCACTCTTTCTCGAAGGAAACAACAACAACCTGCGAAGATTCAAGTGCATTAACTTTGCAATATCCGTGGTTTCTCTTATAATCACATTGAACGACACTTTCCACTGTTGATTTAAGTCACAACATCTACATACATTCAGTTTGCTAGCAACATAACAATATACCATGTTCCTTTCACTTAGAACCTTCTCGCTTCTCTCGTTAATGTGCCCGAAACGCATATGCCACAATTCAGACTCTTGAACATTACATCTAACATCTCTATAGCGAATTCCGTCACTGTCTCATCTTAAAGCTCATATAGGCTATTGTGCTTTATTCCTTTCATTATCACTAGGGCACTTTGAACGACCTTCATAATTCTACATTCTAAGTTATGCCGACACCTTGCTGAATCCAGGGCAATCAAGGAAATTAGGTTCTTCAATTTTGGAATATACCTCACTCTGATCAATGCCCTCGCAATATCATCATGCATTCTGAAATTATGATCGTAAAATTCTGCACATGTCAATGATGTGTTGAACAAGTAATATAATGATAAGAAGAGTATCGTCCCACAGAGATTGATGATAATAAATCAATTAAATATTAAAAATAGACTAATTCTAAAATTTGTCTAACATATCAAAATATAATTGAGAACAAATAAAAATTGACAATTTTTAAAAACGAAATTTTATAAACTAAAGGCATATAATCAATCAGGTAAAACATGTTAGAGCATCCGATTTCACCATAACCACTAGATATGAATTTCAGATCATTATGCATACAAGAATAATATCAAGCATGTGATAGCGAAATTTCCTAATCTATTTATTATCCTATCTCTAGGTATAGTAAACCTACTCAGTTTATCAATTCACGATATTTCTATGTGAATTTAAATAAACATAAGCGTATTAAAATCTATGAATATTCTCAGTTTATAATGAATCTTTTGAACAACCTTATCACCGAAAGCTACACAAATAACATGGTATATTTCTATCCACATTTAATTCATGGTTATATATTATAATGAGCAATTACATATTATTACTTCTCAGTCTCAAACGTGCACATCGGATCATTCAAGTGGTGGCCAGTCACCTAAACGCATTAAACATAATAATATATAATTCACATGAATGAAATTATTTGCAAAGCATAAAAAGCATGAAATTCATATCATCATGGTTAGGCTACATCGTAGCTCTAACAAAGAAAATTAGAACATAATAGAAGAAGAAACGAAAATAGAAATTAAATCAAACATCTTGAATCAAAGAACAAGAATTCTGTCACCACTTTTGTCTTCTCTTCAAAATACTTGAAAAACTCTCAGAACACTGAAAACAAAAACGATCTCTCTCTCTAAAAACTCCATGTTCCTCCAAGTTATCCTATTTATATAATAACATTCAAGACTCCTCTCATAAGGTAATTACTTCTTTTTTGCATCAAATTAAGGAATAAATCGCAGAATTCTCAATGTGATATCCATCTTCTAACTCTTCTCTGGGTCGCATATTCATTTTCTTCTTTTTGCCATATTTTCCTTATTTTCTCTATATTTCAATATTATGCATAAACAAGGAAATATTAAGTAAATAAAAGGAAATCCAAATATATTCTAACAAATATTGCATTATTTACTGCCTAAAGTAGATAAAATAACTCTATTTTTATAGAGTTATCATTTTAACATCACCAACATCCATAATATTGCACTTAGTGTTGTTCCCCAACTGCATTTTGCTATTATTCATGCACTAATTAGTAAATTAAGTTTTATTTGGTGTAGAATTGAAACGAACAACCAGAATCCATAATTCATCCATCAAACAATGAATCACCATTGCCAGATAAGATATAATTAGCACTATCCAAGTTATTGTCAGTTACAGCAGCAACATCATCTGCAGACTCAACTCTAATTCCCTTATCATTTTCGTTTTTCAGTTTAAAGCAATCCCTTCTAAGATGCCTTGTCACGCTCTATTCCCGCAAGAACGCTAACATCCCTCCTCGATCGTTATGTTACGACGTCCCAAGATATGTCGCTGACCCATTCTTTTATCTTATTAGATGGAAGTGACAACATACAAACTCCCAATCACATAACAGTAAGGGAAGTAGCTAGGAAAACTCATTAACATAAAAAAAAAAAAACTAGTAAGCCATTTTATAAACATCAGTTAATCTTGAGAAGCTACACTTTACAAGCCCATTCAGGGTGGCTTTCTCAACGATCAGTCATACAAAAAAGGGCAATCGATCATATCAACCTAAGTTCCTTTATCCAAAAAGGGGTGGTAAAAAAGGTGGGGCATTCTAAGCCCATTACCAAAGCTTGTAGTACTTAGGAGGACACTTCGAACTGAGCTCCTCGGCATCCGGATTAGTCTCTGGATCAAAGACATCTCCATTAGGAGGGTCGAGGTCTATCGGGTCCCAGACCTCCTAGCCAGTACTTCCACTAGGGTGCCCGTCGAATCCACTAATAGGACCAAAGAGTTCATCTCCCTCCCTAACAGACTAGGCTATGAACTTATGCAGTACCCACATAGCCAACCCTTCGTCGGTCCAGACGGTCATCAAATGACTCTAAAAGACTCTATCCGGTTCGATAGGATGCTCAGTCACTACCGTGCCCATATCTATGGGCACCCCAAATCGCATAGGATGCTGACTCATAACTGGGGGTCTGAAAATAGTTAAACAAATAACAACGAGATAAACTCAGCAAGTAAGTTCCCTAAACCTCATTTAGGAGAGTACATTACCTCTAGATCGCTCTAAATGTGCAAGTTACTATCGATGGCAGATCAATAGCAAAGTCTTTGCTTTGCCTTAACTATTCACATTAGGCAATTCACTCACCCTTTTCTAACCATCATATAACTAGGGGTGTCAAAAAGACCTGAGCTAGCTCGGCTCGGCCCTAAAATATATGGTATTTTGGGGTTGGGTCTCAATTTTTTTAGGATTGGGCTTTTAGGATGGGTATTGTTAGAGTTAAGGTAGGGTCAGGTAGGGTCAGGACCGGCCCATTGTTAGACCCATTATTCTCCCTCTTCTCTCTTCTCTCTCTCTCTACATACAAAAAGACTTAACCACCAAACCCCACACACACACACACTCTCTCTCTCTCTCTCTCTCTCTCTCTCTCTCTCTCTCTCTCTCTCTAAGGAGTTGTGCTTGCTGCAGTGGAGTTGCACGCACTGCCAACAGATCTGCTCCTCAGTCTCTCGTCGACGGTGGTGGCGGCTTCAGCTTCTTCTCCTTCTTTTTCGGCGGCCACGGTTCCGGCGCAGATCGAAGGGAAGGGGAGGATTTCTCGAGCTCACTTCACTCATGAACGAGGTTCGCCCCCTTTCGCTCCTTCCTCTCCTCTCCTCTCGTCTTGTTAGCATTGCTTCTCCGATCGTCATTTTTCCTCCACCTCGATTTACATGTGGGTAGGAAGGATCGAATCGCGAGTGCTGTTGGTGGCTGAGTTTTTCTGCCAATCCTATAGCTAAACGGTTGTGTGTTTGTGATTGTTTTCTCCGGCGTCGAGGGCCGGAGGAGGGGGAGCAGGCGGCGAGGAACCCTACCGGCCAGCGCCCAATTCATGCCCTCCCGGAAGTTGGGAGCCGCTGGAAATGGCGATGTGAGGCGGAGGGGGAGGAGCCACCCCTATCCATGGACCCTTCAAGCGAGAGAAAGGGATGCCGACGCTAGATAGAAACTGAGCAGGAGGACGATTTATACAACTCTAATGAGATTTTGGCATTAGAGCACTGGCACCGGCATTGACCCGACCCTACCCGACCCATCTCTTGGGATAAATGCTTAATAGGGTCTTGGGTAAGGGCGAGGTGGGTCAAGTGCGACCCTCTATGTTTTGGGTTGGGTATCAGGAAAGTTCGACCCGATCCGACCCATTGACACCCCTACATATAACAGCATTCGCTCCAACGAGCATATAAATAGACCACATTAAATCACCTGCTCTAGAGGCACAATCAAGAGTATCATATTGCATAATCATGCACAATTTCAATTTAATAATCCAGATAAGATCAAATATCACTTTCAGGCACATTGCACTCATCCATGCACATTGTACTCATAATCTGTCGATTCTCACTTTTTCTTCTTCTTTCACTATTGATTTACTTCAACTCAGCCAATTCTAGGCTTTGATACCAATTATTGCATAAACAAGCGATTGGCCAATAAAATAGATAGAACAAAAAAATAAATTAGATATTAAATTTACATGACTGAGTCGTAGTGACCTACGTCCACAGGAAGAGCAATAATGAATTTTACTATAGATCAAGCAATACAATGAAAATTACAACCACACTCGAGTTACTTAAATACTTTCGGTATTTTCTAGCCCTCAATTATATCCAATAACTCACTCAATGTTTAGCCTCGCAATTCCTTACAAAATAATCTCTCAACTAACGAAGATAATAACAAAATCTTAACACAAGAATTTCTTGGCCAAATCACTCGTATTTTTCTTTCTCCAATCTCACGCATGAAGAAGACGCCAGGATGTAATTACCCAAAGCTCAAGCTCATCAACAACGGTGCCAAAATCAATGCATGAGCAAAATATATATTTGCAAAACCGTCTGAACCTTTGCCGACTCAAACAAGGATTTTATTTCCTTTTTTTGTTTCTTCTTTTCTTTCTTTGGCCCAATCAACAAGTCCGCACTTTCCTTTTCTTTATTGTTTTCTTTTCACAGTCAAAGTTCTATTCCACCTTGACTCCAACGTGAAAAATATTGAAGTGGACTTCAAGCAATTTCCAAAACTTGGTCTCAAATTTCTCCTCTTTATTTATTTATTTCTGAAATTCAGATTTTCGCTTTGGGCTCAAACTCGTGACACATTCTAATAATGACAACAACACATTGAAAGAATTCTAGAGAAAAAGTAAGCGCGTGTTTCTCGACTAGTGCATGACTATAATAAATTCGATCATAATGCTAAGGCTGCTCGCTTCCGGGACAAAGACATCATCTCGGTCCTGATAGCTCCACTGGATCAAGATGAGATGCAGAGTCAGTGAGAGTGCTGCCAGATTGAAAACCAACTTGCCAGAAATCAAGTACTATCTCCTCTTTTTCACTCTCCCATCTGTCAACTAAGCTGCTTCCTTTGAGAATTTGGACTGCCTCCGACATTGTGGGTCGTTTTGTTGGTGAATCTTGGATGCACAAGAGAATCAGTTTGACTAATTTCTTAGCCTCATTCTCATCGTAGTCTCCGCTCAAGTTCGGATCGATCAGACATCCCAACTCGTTATGTTCCAGAGAATCTTTCACCCGCTTAATATCATTGATTCTTTTTGTGGGTCGATGCTGCAAAAAATCAAGTGCCCTCAAACCAGAGATGAGCTCGAGGAGCACCACCCCAAATGCGAAGACATCATTCTTTACCGAGAATTCCCCTTGCTTCAGGTACTCCGGAGGAATATATCCATATGTACCACATATTCGAGAGGTATAGTATAACTCTGCTGATCTCTCCAGAGCCAAAAAGGGCCTCTCGTGGTTGTTCACTGCTTCAGTTTCAGCCATCTGGTGTGGTGCCGCGGCACTTTTCGACTTCTGGTTCTGCTGGTTCCACTCGTCGTGATTCCTGAATTTCGCCAAGCCAAAGTCCCCAATGAGAGGTTCGAAGTTCTCATCCAACAAAATGTTTGAGGGCTTTATGTCGCAGTGAATTATCTGAAGACTGCAATCCTCGTGAAGATACGAGAGCCCTCTTGCTACTCCTAAGGCAATGTGCAACCGGGTAGGCCAATCGAGAGGCCGCTGCAATGCAGTGCGCTCTGTCAACTGGGAAGCCACGTCTCGGTTGACCGCCAATGGATATACCAGCAGGTACTCTACCGGTTCTGTTCTTGCCTTTCTTTTCTTGACAGGTTTTTGTGGTTCCGTTGAATCGCAAAAGCCGAGTATTTGGATCAGATTCCGGTGCCTGGCCATACTCCCAAGCTGCATTTCAGGATGAGCCTGCACTTCAGCACAGCCAGATAGTTGGGCACATCTTTTTATTGCCACCAGAGATCCATCAACCAAAATTCCTCTGTAGACCTTACCAAACCCACCTTGGCCCAGAACATTCTCTTCGCTGAAATTGTCAGTCGCAACTTGCAGTTCCTGGTAAGTAAATTTTCGAAGCTGTACCTGAGGCCGAAGCAATTGGAGATTCGAGTCGTCAGAGGATTGTTTCGGCCTCCAACAAGAAACCTCGACCGCAGGGGCAGGGAACCCAAGAGAAGCACCTCCAGCAGCTCTGCCCGCGACCGCGATAGCTGTGGTAAAGCTCTTGCCAAGTGGAAGGCAAACGGTGGATGATGGAAAAGTAGGCGGCGAGAACAGAGTGGTAACATCGACATTGTCGGTGAGATCAATGGTGGAAAATTTGAAAACCATATTTCTGATGCAACAGTATTGCTGGTATGTGTTTGTATGGTTCACGCTCTGGAAGTGTGGAAAGATTTGATTTAAATAGAGCCTATGCCCCCGGTTTCACGTCAACCGGGTCGTTTCTAGGTAACATCCTGGAATCGGAAGGCTGGAAGGTATCTGCTGAACTTATTAGCCCAGGAAGTATCCCTGAAATTTTCTTTCTCCGTGTTGTAACAAGTCAAACCCAATCCTGGGGCACGAGACTACGAGGTTATGCTTCGTATGGGTCTACTAGTAGGGAGACTCGGTGTGAGGACAAAATCATTTCGTTCGACTCAAAGATAGATTTATTAATGTCGATAATCTTGAAAAAATCGGTGGCGATTTTTGGATACGTAGGCAGATTTTGGACTAAAGTGAAAATTGGAAATTCTTTTTGGCCAAAAACAGTTGAGGACAGAATTGAAATTGGGCATAAAGTTTTGGGGTTTTTTAGGGAACTAGATTGCGAAAGGGGGCTACTCTAAGTCTTTAAAAAATTGATCGCGTTAGCTTGTATATATTTTTCTGAAGGATTTCATTCATAGCAATCAAATAAGAAACGACGTACCAATACTTTTTCTCATGATATATATAATTAACACTTGAAAAATCACAAATTCTTGATCCATATACATCAATTTTTTGACAAAGAAGATCATTCTTTTTTTTTATTTTTAATTTGACGGCCCAATGGGGTATGGAATACGCAAAGTATTTCAAAAAATTTCAATTCAGTTTTAAAATATGTTAACTTTTCAATAAACACAGAAAGAAGAGTTAATTTACTCATAACTTCAGCTCAATGGCGACGACCTTATTTCAAAACAAACTTTAGCAAATGAAACCGAATAGTCGATTGCTTGTTGAGTCCTTCACAAACTTATCCTTAATTAGCATATTAGCAAACCTAATGCGTATATATCTTTCGCTTCTTTCTCGCGGGTTCCTTATTGTAAAGCTGGTTTTCGTTATCATGTAAGTAATCTGTATAGGATCAATGCATGTACAGTTTGTACAAGAAGTTAATAAATCTATTTTGGTTAGGGTGAGTGGTAGCTCTTGCCTTAGGGTTTGACAAAGTTATGGGTTGAAAATGGAGTATCAAAGGACATAGGGGATACTATTATATTATTTGCATGATGTGAGGACAATTAACTTTTTAATAACCTCGTGGAAATCTCCAAAGGACTTCGGCCCTTCGCTTTTGGGTTTTATTGCTCCGGTTATTACTCTTATTCAAGAGTTTCATGGGAAAGCAAGAGGGAATGTACTTTAGTGCAGGACAGCATTAGACTTGAAGACTAAAGAGACCCTTTTGTGATTAAAGTAGGGCATGAATTTCTAACCTAGTGTTCACTGTGAAGAGAGATTTTCCCTAAATGTCTCACTTTATTATACCACTTAACTTTGGAGTTCCAAAGCAAAACTTGCCGTTATGTCAAAAGACGCTTTCGTGAGTTAATTTTAGTTTTCACATATATATCTCATAATTGCTTTATCCTTATTCGGTGCATAATTCGATTTATTCTTGTCCCATTCACCATTCTAAAAGCTTGTCGGGAACCATTCTTTATTTAAGCCCTCTAGCTCCAGTGATCACTTTCCGCACACATCACATCGGATTGTTACACTCTGGATAAAAGTTGATACATATGAAGATTGAAGGTGTATTATGTCAAAATTCAGTGCACTAAATTTTCTGCGCCGGCATGCATTCTAAGGCCAGTAGTACCTCGTTGCTGGAATAAATGCGCTGTGTCATCCTTTTGGAATTTGCCGCTGCCTAGGCTCTCTGACTGGTAAGTTAGGACGCAAATCTACAGTTGCAAGTAACAAATGATGGAATGTAGTTGACTCTATCAAGATAGTACCATTTCTATTTTTGTGTATACTTCACCACCTCAACTAATGAGAACTTGGAGTTTCAATGTCGCTCACCTATTATTGTTTGGGCAGGGCCGCATTCAGTGTCGGGGATCATATAGTTGGTTTGAAGTAGAATTAGCCCAAGGTTCATTGCATATTCCCAAACCGAGCACCACTGAATATTGGGATCCGGAGCAAAGTCTTGACAAAATCTTGGAAATCTTAATGCCGTAATGCCTTTCAAACTCCTAGCCACTATTATCGTAATGCAATAATGCTTGCTGTGAAGGGAAATTCGAACGTATACCAGAGCCCCTTCTGTTATGAAAGCGAACACATGAGATGGGCTTTTAGTCAGTAAACCTCGCTTGAATACATGTGATCAGTGATGCAGGGCCTGTCACGTATGGGATTGCTCCTCTGTTGGGTCTGTCAAAATGAACTTTTCAAAACCACAACTCGCTTTGCACTTACTCTCAGTTCACGATTGATTTCATATCGTTATGGGCTTACATAAGATCAACTACACTGAATCAACATCCAACATCTTCTCTGGGTGAAACTTGGCTTCTAGACCCGATCAAGCCGACTCGTCGACTCTTGTGCTTCTTACAGAATAGTCCGTGAATCCAATTTGTCGGTTTCTTTCGACGATAGATAAATGACTTAAAAATAATGGAGAGGTGATGGGCTAAAAAAATTTAATCCCTATCGGTTACGAGCTGAACATGGTTATCCAACCCATTTCTAACACCTGGTTATGTCTTCGAATGACCATAAGCTGCTCGAGCTCCTAAAGACTCCGGTCATGAATCATGATAGCTCCTACTTTAGCTATTTCAGCATCTCTCATGTGACTTTTGTTTTTTTTTTTTTTTTTGGTAACCCAGGGAACCCCCGCACGGCCGACAGCCGGGGAGTAAATCCTGGGGGCGACACGTGCTAGTCACCACACACGTGTCACCGGTTAAGTCACCCTGCGGCGCCCGGGATTCGAACACTCAACCTTTTGCGAGAGGAAGAGTGCGCGCTCCAGCAGCACCACCCAGGCGGGTGGTATCATGTGACTTTTGTTTGTCTTCGATTACGAAGAAATTATACCGAATGATGCACTGTCATCGAAACGACTGATGATGTTTAAAATTGTCGAGCAATTACAGTGATGACAATAACACATTGAAAAAAAATTCAAGAGAAAACTGAAGCGCGAGTTTCTCGACTAGTGCATGACTATAATAAATTTATAATGCTAAGGCTGCTCGCTTGCAGGACAAAGACGTCATCTCGGTCCTGATAGCTCCTCTGGATCAGGATGAGATGCAATGTCAGTGAGGGTGCTGCGAGATTGAAAACCACCTTGGCAGAAAGCAAATTTTATCTCCTGCTTTTCACTCTCCCATCTTTCAACTAAGTTGCTTCCTTTGAGAATTTGGACTGCCTCCGACATCGTGGGTCGTTTTGTCGGTGATTCTTGGACGCACAAGAGAGCCAGTTTGACTAATTTCTTAACCTCATTCTCATCGTAGTCTCCCCTCAAGTTCGGATCGACCAGACATCCCAACTCGTTATGTTCCAGAAGATATTTTATCCACTCGAAATCATCGATTCTTTTTGTGGGTTGATGCTTCAAAAAACGTAAAGGCCCAACACCAGAGATGAGCTCGAGGAGCACGACCCCAAATGCGTAGACATCATTCTTCACCGAGCATATCCCGTGCATCATGTACTCCGGCGGCATATATCCATATGTACCACATACTCGAGTGGTAATGTATGACTCTGCTGATCTTTCCAGAGCCAAAAAGGACCTTTCATGGTTGTTCACTTCTTCAGTTTCAGCCATCTCGTGTGGTGCCCCGGCGCTTTTCGACTTCTGGACTTGATGTTTCCAATCTTCATGATTCATGAATTTTGCCAAGCCGAAGTCCCCAATAAGAGGTTCGAAGTTCTCGTCCAACAAAATGTTTGAAGCCTTTATGTCGCGGTGAATTATCTGAAGACTGCAATCCTCGTGAAGATACGAGAGCCCCCTCGCTACTCCCAAGGCAATGTGCATCCGGGTAGGCCAATCGAGAGGGGGTTGCAATGCAGTGCGCTCCCTCAAATGGGAAGCCAAATTTCCGTTGACCGCCAATAGATATACCAGCACGTACTCTGCCGGTTCTGCTCTTGCCTTTCTTTTCTTGACAGGTTTTTGTGGTTCCGTTGAATCGCAATAGCCGAGTATTTGGATCAGATTCCGGTGCCTGGCCATACTCCCATACTGCACTTCAGCATGAACCTCCACTTCAGCTTGGCGAGATAGTTGGGTACCTCTTTTTATTGCCACCAGAGATCCATCAAGCAAAATTCCTCTGTAGACCTTACCAAACCCACCTTCGCCCAAAACATTTTCTTCGCTGAAATTGCCAGTGGCGACTTGCAGTTCATGGTAAGTAAATTTTCGAAGCTGTACCTGAGGCCAAAGCAATTGGAGATTCGAGTCGTCGGACGATTGCTTCGGCCTCCAACAAGAAACCTCGACGGCGGGGGCAGTGAACCCATGAGAAGCGCCTCCAACGGCCCTGCGCGCGACCGCTATAGCTCGGGTGAAGCTCTTGCCAAGCGGAAGGCAAACAGTGGACGGCGGAGAAGCAGGTGTCGAAAACAGAGTGGTAATATCGACATCCTCGGTGAGATCAATGGTGTAAAATTTGAAAACCATCTCCCTGATGCAACAGCAATGCTGGTAGGTGTTTGTATGGTTCACGCTCTGAAAGCGTGGAAAGATTTGATTTAAATGGAGCCTATGCCCCCCGGTTTCACGTCAACTGGGTCGCTTCTTGGTAACATCCTGGAAGGTACTTGCTGAACTTATTAGGCACGGAAGTGTCGCTGAAATTTTCCTTCTCCGTGTTACAAAGTCAAACAGGATCCTGTTGCAACCTAACGCGCAATGGGGAGGGGTACTGAGACTACCGAGTTATGCTTCGTATGTGTCTACTAGTAGCGACTAGGGAGACTCGGCGTGAGGACGAAATCAGTTCCTAAAACGATTCATCTGAAAAATACGCATACCGACTCGAGATCGATTATTAATGTTGATAATCTCGAAAAAATCAACAGTAACTTTTGAACGCGTGGACAGATTTTGCATTAGAGTGAAAGTTGGGAAGTTCTTTTAGACGAAAAAAGTTCGGGACGGAATCGAAATTAGACTTAAAGTTTGAGGTTGTTTACGGAATTAGACCGTGGAAGGGGGCTATTCTAAGTCTTTGAAAAAATGATCGTGTTAACTTGTAAATATTTTTTAGAAGGATCGATCATAGCAATCGAACAAGAAGAAAGGAAAATTTCAAATAAGGGCTCAAAGTGGAGTCAATTTATCAAATAAGAACCTAAAGTGACAAATTAGTCTCTCGCCGGTCGGCTAAATTTTCACCTGCCGGCGAGTCGTGTCAATATTCCTGCCACCGGAGAAGGGACATTTTTGTCCAAAAAATTATGGGTTGATTTTTTTTTTCTCTTTTTCTTTCTTGTATGAGTTTCAGGAGTGGAAATTGCTCCCCAACTCCAACTCTAACTAGATAGACAACCGTAGGAACTTTGGCGAGATCAGGATGAACCGGGGGCATGATCCTGCCCAATTACTTCTCAATCGACGATTCGACCGCCGTCATCGAGGCAGGCGACTCTGTCCACTCGAATAACCCAAGCTATACTGGCCGGTGAGTTCATGCCCTTATGTAAAACTGATTAACCATTTCCGGTCCTTATTTGAGACAAGATCCACTTTGGGCCTTTATTTGAGAAAACTACTCCACTTTGGACATTTATTTGAAATTTTCGGTGAGATTCCATTGTACCAATACTTTTTTCTCATGATATATAATTAACACCTGAAAAATCACAAATTTTTTTTACCAGTAAACATCAACTTTCATCACTCTCCTTTTAATTTGGTGGCCCAGTGGGATCTAGTTTTGATTAAACATAAAGCATTTCACAAGAAAAAAATTTCAATTTAGTTATCATATATTTTAACTTTTCAATAAGCAGGAGAAAATTTTCGACCAACAAAAAAAATACACAAATAAACACAAAGCAAAAAAAAAAAAAAATTAATTTACTCATGTAACTTCAGAAGCAACTCGCTCCCTGCAAGTGAAAGTGAACTCTCCACATCGCATCTCCCGGAGGTGGAGATTTTCCACCGCCTCCTTGCCCTCCCATTTCGCCAATCCAGATGCATTCGAGCTTCCGACGGATCGCCGCCTCCGACGTCCGGCCCTCCCTGATCCTCCGCCGCCGCACCACCACCCGCGGCCGGCCCGGCCCCGCCCCGCCTCCGTCGCCGGACCCCGCGGCGGAGCCCCTGACGCCGCCTCAGCTCAGGGCCCTCGTCCTCGGCCGCTACGCCAAGGACGGCAAGTTCTCCGGCCTCGTCCCCCACGTCGTGGCCTCGCCCGCCGTACTCCTCGCCGCCTGCCGGAACCTCGCCGCCCCGGTCCCCCCCGGGGCGCCGCACCCTCCGCCGCCGCAGCATTCCTCTCCTCTGCTCGAGTCGGTGTCGAGGCGGTTCTCGCTCCCCGAGATGGGCCGCGAGATCGCCGAGGGCCGGTTCGACGTCGCGGCGCACTGCGTCGCGATGGCGCCGTCGAGGAAGAAAGGTGAGCCCCTGGTCCTGCCCGGCTTGAGACTGAAGGTCTTGATCGAGGCCCTCAGGATGGTCCTGGAGGTCATATATGATGAGAGGTTTGCGACGTTCGCTTATGGCGGGCGGGTCGGTGTGGGGCGCCACACGGCTGTGCGATACTTGAAAAGCTCTGTGCAGAATCCCAGTTGGTGGTTCACTGTGAAATTTGATAGGCAGAAGTTTGATTGTGCACATGTGAGCAAATTGTGTAAGGTCATTGAAGAGAAGATCGACGATGCTCTTTTCATTGATTTGATAAGGAAGCTGTTTGAGTGCGAAGCCGTGAGCATTGAATTTGGTGGCTGTTATCTGGGGAGAGGTTTGCCTCAAGAGAGCGGCTTGTGCGCCATTTTGATTAATGTGTACTTCAATGGATTGGACAAGGAAATTCAGGAATTAAGGCTTCGAATGAATAAAGAGAATTTTAAGTTTGATTATAATGAGAATGCTTCAGATTCGACATCGAATGTGTTTTACAAGCCCGTGAAGGTGTATGCAGTTAGGTACTTGGACGAGATGCTGTTTATAACGTCAGGGTCAAAAATTTTGACTCTGGATTTGAAGAATAAAGTTACGAAGTATATAGAAGAGAAGTTGGAATTGAAGGTGGATAGAGTGAGAACTGCAATTCACAGCCCCACGATGGAAAAGATTGAGTTCTTAGGGATGGAACTTCAGGCAGTCCCGCCTTCTGTTTTGCATCCCCCGCCATCAGAAAAAGCCATTAGGGCTAGGAAGAAGTACCTAAGACAGAAGGAAGTGAAAGCTCTAGAAATGAGAAATGCTAGGGAGAGGAATAGGAAGAAACTGGGATTGAAGATTTTGAGTCATGTTTTCAAAAAGTTGAAACGGAGCGATGGGTTCAAATCTGAAGTCCAAATCGACAATGAGGTCGACGAGATTTTCAGAACATGGGCAGATGAAGTGGTGCAGGAATTCTTAGGATCTCTGGAGGAGCGGTATAATTGGCATCGGGTGCTCTCAGCTGGAAATTTTCTTTCTTTACAACGCATAAGAGACCAATTGCCGCAGGAACTTGTCTTTGCTCATGACAAGTTCCAAAAGCAAGTAGAGAAGCACTTATCTCCGGTCAAAGCTATGAAGGCATTGAGGGAAGAAGAAAGGAGAGAAGAAGAAGACAGAGAGCACAAGTATGCAGAGATGACAGTTCATGATTTGACAAGATTGTGCATTAGAGTTGATGCACCCATTGAACTTGTTCGAAAGGCAGTTAAAATGGCTGGATTTACAAACAATATGGGTCGTCCTAGACCGATCAAGCTACTCATCGCTCTAGACGATGCTGATATCGTCAAATGGTATGCAGGTGTAGGGAAAAGATGGCTTGACTATTTCTGTTGCTGCCACAACCTCAAGATGGTAAAGACAGTTGTAACATATCACATGAGGTTCTCTTGCATTTTAACTTTAGCAGAGAAGCACGAATCGACCAAACTTGAAGCAATTAGGCATTACTCCAAGGATTTAAAAGTCTTGGAGGCATGTGAAAATGAAATGTTGTACTTTCCCACAGAAAAAGAGGTTAAGATGATGGGAGATGGAAACCTTTCAGATCCAAAGCCTGTTGAAGGGGTTCTAACTTTGGCGCTGATTAGATTGGCTTACGATTGTGAGGCACTTCATTCCTGTATTGCTCATTTCTGTGACCGAACAGATGTAGTTTTTTATCGGATACGATTACTCCAAAACAGATTAAATGTAAACCCGCTGAACGAGGAGAAGTGGATATTGGGGATGGGTGCAATTCATGAGAGTTTGAATCGCAAGTGCCTTCCCATCTGTCCTGTCCATATACATGAATTGTACATGGGCAAAATGACGCTTCAAGACATTGATTTTAGTTCATTTGTGGACGGGGATGATCTATGATTGGTTTGATTGGATCCCCAGTTCATGCGTGGTATCATGGTCGATTGAGACCTTCTGAATTGGGGTGAATACTGTGTACAGGCAAGTGCCCCACTTATGCATCAGCTCTCACTTGGGTTTGCTTATATGTCTATTTTTTCTCTCTAAATGATCTGCTTATTCTTTCCGAGTGGGGTTGCCTGAATTGTGCTCAATATGCAATAACCATATAGTCTAGATGTTACAAGTATTATAGCCACCAGATCATGTGCTTGTTTTTATAGCTGGATCCTTACTTTTTATTGGCCATTGACTTGGTTGTTACCATATAAACGTGCTGGATTGAATAGAACACCAAAAACAGTTTTTACTTATAATTCTACGCTTATGTTGATTATTCTACTCAATCAGAATAATGCAGGCACACATTCCTAGCTGTTGGAAAATCTGAACTAAAACTACACATAGCATGTTTGATCCAATGGAGACGAATATTGGGATGGACTGGTAGTCCAGCCATAGAACTCAATTTTGACCTCAAGCATCTTACCCATAATGGTGATTCTTTTGCTGCCTTCAATAACAGTGTACTAAGTAGAATTTCTGGGTTGCACCTGCATCTGACTAGCTCTATGTTTGCTTAAACAAGTTTATTGGTTTTAGCTGTAATATCTGTAAGCACTGCAACATTTACAAATGACTCGCGTGCCTTCTTGCCTTTCTTTTAAAGTTATTTTGTGTGCTTATGTGCAGGCTGGTATCTGCCAGCCTTGATGTAAACATCCCTACTCCCTAGTCCCACTGCATCCAGTGGCCAACTGACGAGGACACCTTCTCGCTTCTCCAATTACAATGCCAAGATGACTTTTCCCAATGATGGGATATACACCTCTCATCTTAGAATGTCAGGTAACATACTGGATATCCGTTTGGTCTTAAATTTTGACCTAGTCTTATGTATTAACTTCGTCATTTCTCGCTGCAGATTTTTTATGACAATCTGCAATGAGAGCCTCGAATTCCTTGTCCAACAAAATGTTTGAAGGCTTTATGTTGCAATGAATTATCCGGATACTACAATTCTCATTGAAGACAGCGAAGCCCTCTTGCTACTCCTAGTTCGATGGGCATCTGTGTTGGCCAGTTGAGAGGGGGCAGCAATCCATCCTGTTGCCTGCGCTGCTGATGCTTCCATAAACTATGAGCCAGAGTTCCATAAGCCAATAAACGGATGTACAAGGAAGTACTCTTGTTGTTTTGTGTTCGTTTTTACAAGTTCCTGCGAATGCTTCCTTGCAAAAGCCAATTATTTGAGGCAGATTCTGATGAATGGTTGCTCTCTGGACCTGTAATTCTCGTTGAAACTGTTGCACGGACAAAGCAGCAGCCATGCATGGTTCGCATCTTCTAACTGCCACAAGAGAGATCCATCAGCTAACTGGCCTTTATAGACCTTAGCAGATCCACCTCTGCCAATCAAGGTTTTTCTCACTGAAAATTGCCCGTTGCAATTTGCAGTTCATGATAAGTAAATATTTATAGCTTTGTCAGAGAAGTTAGCAGGGTTGTGTGGAAACTCCGAGGATTTCTTCTGATTCCATTTAGAAATATCAACTGCGGAGGCAGCACAATTGGCAAATCGTTCCATGACTGCAAGAGCTCTAACGCAACCATTTCTGAATGCTAGGCAAATTGTGGACGGTAGAGAAGTAGGCAGACAGAACAGCGTGGACCGGTCAATGTTTCTGTGAGATCGACGGTGGAGAAATTGAAAACCATCTTTTTTACCGCTCTCAATCGAAATGTGGAAACACTGTTTTCTAAGGTGGAAATTTAATTTTTGCGAAGGCCCTTTTTTCCTTTTCAAGATTACGCCCTGGGGGAACTAATGTTCAGGAAGTATCCCAGAAAATTATGTGATTGACAATGACGACTTCCGCGTGCATTGAAGTCCCAAACTGAAGTGGTTAAGATTTGATGTGTAATGCAAGGAGATGTGAGAGTATTCATCCACAAAACAATCACCTTCAATTGAAGGTCAAGGCCAACACTGGATAGATCGAGTCATCTTGTTGTGGAAAATTGGTCGCAGAAGAGAGCGATACAGATGAGTTCTTCAACATTTTTTTTATGTCCTAATCACCATCCAAGCCCGCATCTCTTAGACTATTCAACTTTTCATATACCCGAAGTCTTTATCACCCATGAATTCATGTGATCTACTTTATATCCATGAATTGACTAATAATTATGATTAGGATGCAGAAAACAAGATTCTGAGTCTTGATCTTAATGCAAAAATTGTCGGTCTTCTGCTAATACCGAATCGATATTTGCCGGGGAGCTCTTTGAGGGTGTGAATTTAATTTTGAGAAAATTCTTAGAAGCACTAAACTGAGTCCATTTCCTCTATATGATGGAGCCTCCAGTCGACCCATCGGTGAATCACGTATTTAAGGGAACATCAGCATAAGAAAAACAGTCGGATGCAAATCATAGTTTCAAGCAATCTGATAAACTGGGCAATGACATTTTCTAGCGGCAAGCAGGTTTTGAAGACGAGATTTTACGACTTCTTCTAAGAGTAGAAAATGTTGCTTTGGCCGACACTTCTGTGAGACTAGGTATGTTCAGTTCTTATATTTTTTTTTTTTTAGCTTATATGAAGCACAAGAAAGAAAAAAAAAAAAAAAAAGAATGAAAACTATCAAAACAGATTTTTGGTGGACATCTGAGAATGAAAAAGAAGGGCATTGAATCTCCATATAGGTGGTCTTCTGCAATAACTATCCATATCAAGTTAACAATAAATATGTCAAAGCTAATCAGTATTTTGAAAAAAGTTGTCATCTGTCATTGGAAATTTTTTAAAGTTTAAAGTGGTCTTCCATGCTTAAAATGCCTTCGGATCAAAACCGAGTTTCTGAATCACGACTAGATGCACGGGTACTACCATAGTAGGAAGGTTCTAGTCTTTGAGTTAGATGTCCTGAGTTACTTAAATCTGCCAGCTGATCTGTCATGGTCAATCAGCATCAGAACAAGGAAACGGAAACATAGACAAACAAGAGAGGGTTTTATCTTGGGCAAGCTAAGTACAAGCCAAAAACAACCAGACCATTCGGTTTATGTCCATTTAACCAGAAATGTGAACGCTATCTCTGAAACATGATAAAATATCTGTCGCATGGTTGAAATCATTAATCACCAACTTTTGTTCATCTGTCACTGTCCACCATCTTCACTAAAGATGTGAAATATGCATACACCAAAATATGCAGACACTGACAGCTAGTTCAATTTGAGTCATTCTACAATGAAGTTATGAGCATTCCCTTCAACCATCCTGACCACTTGCGACATATCGGGGCGTCTCCATGGGGACCTCTCTGTACACGCCATAGCTCATTTAATCAACTTCAGCATCTCTTCTTCCACGTACTTCCCCTGCAGAGAGCAGTCAATTAACACATCCGGATTCCTTTCATCAAAGCCACTTTTCACCCATTCAAATACATTACAGTCATTGGTAAGTTGGGCGAGATCCGAAATACTCCTTCCTGTTATGACTTCGAGAAGCATGACCCCATAAGCATACACATCAGTCTTTGTCGAACATCTCCCAGTGATGAAGTACTCGGGATCCACATGCCCACGTGTTCCGACCACATGACTTTCGACTCAAATCTCTTTCGTAGTCCATCAACACTGCCAGCCCAAAATCTGCAAGAGCCACTCGGTACTTCTCATCCAATAGAACATTCAAAGCTTTAATATCTCGATGGATAATCTTGGGATCGCAGTCTTCATGCAAGTAAGCAAGCGCCTTGACAACTCCGGTCGCAACCCTCATCCTTACTGACCATTCCAGGGTGGTCCCTCGATCTGAACGATTTGACCGAGATGATCTCAAGTGACATGCTACGCTTCCGCAAGGCATAAACGGATAAACTAGAAATAGTTCTGCGGGTATGATGCAGAACCCAAGCAAACCGAGCGCGTTGCGATGCTTGACTTTGCTGCTCACTTTCAGTTCTGTCAGGAACTCTGCGAGGTTGCTTCCTCCCATTCTCTTGACGGCTACTAGAGAACCGTCCACTAAGCTTCCCTCATAAACCATGGAAAATCCGCCCTTACCCAGAACACGGGGAAAATTATTCGTCATAAGTTGTACCTCACGTAGAGAAAACCTCTTGACTAGTCCTAGATGACTCTCCAGATCCTCTTCATAAGGTAAACAATTACTTAAAGAATCCCTCAGTTGCTTCTTCTGGACTCGCTGCCACCACGGAAGCGGGCTTGGCAGGGCGAGGCACGAAGAAGCAGAGGGAGCTGCATCACCTTTCAGAATAGCCCTTACAAAACTGCAACTTGCTTTGCCAGAGGACGACGACGAAGAAGGGCTCGCTTGCGGCAACGAACCCAGGCGGGTATCAAAAGTATCCTCTATGTAACTGGAGCTTAGCTTGAACACCATTTTAAACCCAGATAGACGAGACTCGCTTTTGACTTCTCAGAGATCTGATGCAAGAAGCCCTTGAACTTGGTGGGAAAGGATTACGTGAATGAGAATGAGGTAGCTATATCAGAGTCTTCGATCCATCATTCGAGGTTGAACTGAGGGAATACTACTGGGCATGGCTACGGGTCAATCTGTGTAGCTGCCACATTTCGGTTGGACTTTTCTTGCCCACCAATCCCACTCGTTTTGGCAAAACTTTCAAAAAAGAGACGTCACAACACAAAAGACAACATTTTTTATTGAAATCGTTGAAAGACTTTGAGCCTATAACATTGACCAGCCATTCATTAAATTTAAGGTTGTGGTTTGAACTTGGAGGTTGTGCA
The DNA here is from genome assembly GCA_031216235.1 of Syzygium jambos. Taxonomy (NCBI): domain Eukaryota; kingdom Viridiplantae; phylum Streptophyta; class Magnoliopsida; order Myrtales; family Myrtaceae; genus Syzygium; species Syzygium jambos. Next base: position 14,609,496 of record CM062230.1, on the reverse strand, counting down.
CTGGACTCAGATTCTGGAAATTACAACACAATCATCCGTAATCTCAATAACCTCTGTGAAACAGCGGCCAGAGGGAAAAAAATGGAGTCTGCAGACAGACTTGTGACCACTCCAGCCAGCGACTCCAGCTGAGATGAATCCTCTTGTGGCTCTGATGGATCCAGTGATCCAATAGTCGGGCTCTGGTCACACTGACATGAGTCGTCCAAAATATTATGATGGTTTTAATTGATACACTTATTTATGTACTCATGATGATTGGCTTTTAAAGGGCCGTCGCAAGTGAAAGTTCAGTCCCAATTCTCAATGCTGCTATTTCTTTGAATACTAGTGTTGCTTGATTTTGGCCTGAAGGCAAGAGCCAGATAAGCGGAATTGGTTCGGCGCTAATACAAATATGTTCATTTAATTGGCAAATTCTTAATCTAAACAAACTCAAAAGGACGGTTGTCTAACAGTAGCTAGGATCGAACACTTTTTCTAGCCTTAAGAGGATGATATATGCTGTGAAATTAATCACGAAGCGGAAGACTGATTGGCACAAACTAGTGCTGATTAATTCTTGCATTTCTTGACACTGCTTCATTGTTTGGTTGACTGTCACTGACACCATTATGAGGTGAACATACGAACGGAGCTTGTGCTCTGTGAACCTGAAGGTCAGGTAAGAGAACTTTCGAGTTTCGTCGTACTCATGCCAGCAGACGCTTTTTTGTTTGATTAATTTTAATAGGCATGTAGGAAGATTGGAACCGTAAGTTTCGAGGAAGCAAAAGAAGAATCGGACACCATGAAGTCCATATTGTTCTGGCTACTGCGGATGCCAGAACATTAAAGACAACTTGGTTGGGACACCGATTTAATTTGCCTTTGCCTTTCCCTACATCAGATAAAATTTATGTAAACCAGATGAAAATGAAACGGTTATAAAGTTCATTACGTGAAGAAAGTGTCGCACCGGTCAGGCACTACACACTTACCACAACAGTGGTTTCCTCCCTTAAATTGTAAAACATAAAACTAGAAAGTGAAGAAAGCGTTCGAAGCCTTCTGGATCGAGACGAGATGTCAAATCGGAGATGGTGCCATTAGAACTAGGGTGGCTATCATCCAGTCTTGTGAGCGCCGCATCCTCTTTCTTCATCGCCCATCATTCATCCACGCTGCCGCCCTACCTATGACATGTAGGGTCGTTCTTCGGAAGAAAATTGGGTACACAAGAATCAAAAAAGGATAAAAGTAGGAACAGCTATGTTGGTATGATGCAGAATCCAAGCAGGCTGCGATGCTTGACTATGCTGCTTACTCTTACTTCTGTCAGGTACTCAGTAAAGTTGCTTCCTCATAATTTCTGATATGGCTACCGGAGAGCCATCCAGAGTTCTATCTCATGAAGAGAAAACCTTTTCGACTAAGTCCCAGATGATTTTGCAGATGCTCTTCAGGAGGTTCTATCTTCTTGAGCCATCCAAGTGCCCAAAAAATTTAAAAAAGATGGGGGGTAAGTCTGTCAGACAGCCGTGTGACCATCCCAGCCAGAAACTCTGGTTGAGAACGATCCTCTACATCTCTGATGGATCCAAGCAGAACCCAGCAAAGCCGTTAATCACGCTCTGGTCACACAGACTTGGTTCATCCACCAGACTTTGGTTCCTGTCTCCTTAGGTCTCAAGGACACAGAGGTACGAGCCTATAGAACAGATCCTGTTCAAGTAAGGTCGTGGCTATTCCTTCTCACTCCCTTCCTTAAATACGGATTATCCTTCAATCGCGCTCTCGGTGTGGGACTTTGGGAGGTCGCACGTCGCACTCAACCACAACTTGTCTGTTTTCTGTTTATTGTTTGGTAGCTTAGCTTGGGGCCATTCGAAGTATTTTTAATTTGCAAGTTCTTTACGACCAACAGAGAATGCAACTCCCTGAATGTAAAAGTGAACGATGCTTGCTGGTACGGCCCAAAGAGTGGTCCTTTTACTTCAGCAGACGAGAAACATTTATAGCTGATAGTTAATGGCTGCCCATTGGGCTTGGGTGAGTGAAATCCAACACAGTTCTCATAGCCCACTTGAGAGAGAGAGAGAAAGAGTCATGTGAGTACACAAAATATCCAAGCGGGCTTTTCGATTGTCCACCAAGTACCAACTCTACTTTTATTTTGTTTTCTTTTTTGTCCTTTTTGGGCCCTTGCCTCTGTTTATTATTTTTGTTGGACACTCCCTTCGTTTATCTTCACCTTTTCAAACTTATCATTTTTTTTTATGAAAAAGTCTAGGAGGAGGGAATGTTATCTCATGCCAATGCTACGGCATAGCCTAGAAGGTCTTCCGGTCGATTTACAAATCGCCTACCAAAAGGGGATGTAGCTAGGATAGGACATTTTTCTGTCTTAAGCGCATGATATATGCTGTGAAATTAATCAAGAAGCGGCAGGCTGATTGGCACAAACTAGTGCTGATTAATTCTTGCATTTCTTGACACTGCTTCATTGTTTGGTTGACTGTTACTGACACCATTATGAGGTGGACCTCCGAACAGAGCTTGTGTTCTGTGAACCTGAAGGTCAGGCATGAGAACATTTGAGTTTTGTTGCACTCATGCCAGAAACGTCTGGGGCAGAAGCTTTCTTTCAGATTAATTTTAATAGGCATGTAGGAAGATTGGGACCATGAGTTTCGAGGAAGCAAAAGAAGAATCGGATACCAAGACCTTGGTGGGGACACCGATTTAAATTGCCTCTGCCTTTCCCTACATTGGATGGAGTATATGTCAACCAGATGAAAGTGAAATGAAGTTTCATTGCTGTCGAATTATAAAGTTCATTACACGAAGAAAGCGTTGCACTGGTCAGGCACTACATATATGACAACAGTGGTTTCCTCTCTTAAATTGGAAAAAAAAAACTAGAAAGCGAAGAAATCCTTTGAAGCCTTCTGGATCAAGACGAGATGTCAAGTAGAAGACGATGCCACGAGAACTAGGGTGGCCATTATCCAGTCTTGTGAGCGTCGCATCCTCTTTCTTCCTCGCCCATCTTTCATCCATGCCTTCGAGGACTCAGACTACCTGTGACATGTAGGTCGTTCTTCAGAAACAACACGAATCAAAAAAGGATAAAACTCGGAACAGTTATGTTGGTGTGATGCAAAATCCGAGAGGGTGAAGCCGGTTGCCATGCTTGACTATGCTGCTTACTCTTAAAATCCTGTCTGGAACACGGTGAAGCTGCTTCCTCCTAACCTCTTATACGGCTACTGGAGAGCCATCCACCAAGCATCCTTCATGAACTACGGAAAATCCACCCCCGCTGGAATGGAACTTTGGGAGAACAGTCATGAGCTCTATCTCATGAAGAGAAGAGAAAACCTTTAGACTGAGCCCCAGATGATTTTGCAGATGCTCTTCAGGCGGCTCTATCTTCTTGAGCCATCATCCACCAAGTCTTGCCCTTCATGAACTCAAGTGATTAACCTGCAATGAAAGACACAAAAAAGAACAAAAAGATTAAGGAGTCTGTCAGACAACCGTGTGACCATCCCAGACCGGGATAATCCAGCTGAGAACGATCATCTACAGCTCCAGCAGAGACCCAAGTAGGACCCAGCAGAGCCGTTACTCACGCTCTGATCACACGGCCACAGTTCATCCACCAGACTTCGGTTCCTGTCTCCTTAGGTCTCAAGGACACAGAGGTACGAGCCTATAGAACAGATCCTGTTCAAGTAAGGTCGTGGCCTCTTCTTTTACCTCCCCTCATTAAATAGCAATTATTCATCGAGCGTGCTCTCAATGTGGGACTTTGGGAGGTCACGCGTTAAGCCCACTCAGCCACAGCCTCCCTCCGCTGGTTCCTTCTCTTTTTTCAACTTTGTTTTTCTGTCTGTTGTTTCGCAGCTTAGCTTGGGGGCGATCTGTAGTGTTTTTGATTTGCGGGTTCTTCACGTTCAATAGAGAATCCAACTTTCTGAATGCAAAAGTGAACGATGCTTGCTGCTGCAAGACCCAAAGAATGTTGTCTTCTTTTAGCAGAGAAGAGATATATTAATGGCTGCCGATTGGGCTTGGTGGAATCCAACACAGTTTTCAAGGCCCACTTGAAAGAGAGAGAGAGAGAGTTTGCAAAATATGTATGCGGGCTTTTCAATTGTCCACCAAGTACCAATTTTACTTCTTCTCTTAAGCCTTATTTGTGCCTTTGCCTTCGTTTATTATTTTGGGATAAGTACATTGAAAATCCTAAAACTTATTACAAAAGTACAATTAAATTTTAAAATTTTTAAAAAGTGCAATTAAGTCTTAAAAATTATCACGAATGTGCAATGGAATCCAAAAACTCTCAAAAAGTGCAATGAAGTTTTAAAATTTGTCAAATTGGTCCAATCAAGTCATTCTGTTAATTGCATTTTTTTAAAGTCTTAGAATTCGATTACACTTTCATGACGAGCCTAATTGCACTTTTTGAAAACTTTAGAACTCGATTGCACTTTTGTGACAAGTTTTAGGATTTGATTGCACTTTTTGAAAATTTTATGATTCAACTGCATTTTGGTAACAAGTTTTAGGATTTCTAATGTACTTATCTCTATTATCTTTTAGAGTTATTACCATGAAAAACCTCAAATTGGTATACCTGTGATAAATTTGCCACAAACTAATTTTTTGACCACCCAAAACCCCAAATTGGTGCCCATGTGATAAATTTACCTTCTATTAATTTTCATTAAATTTTACTGTCAAATTACTTGGTAAAATGACCCATGACAGTTGACTAATATATCAATTTAGGGTTTTACTCTCCGTTTGTCCCAAGTGTACTAGTTTGTGAATTTTTTTTTGTATTAATTCAATTTAATGGAGGTAAATTTATCACAAATGTACCGGTTTAGGGTAAATTTATCACAGGTGTACCAGTTTAGGGTTTTTGGTAGTCAAAAAATTAGTTTAAGATAAATTTGTCACAGATATATCAGTTTGAGGTTTTTCTGGGTATTAATTCTATTTTTTATGAGGCTCTACGTTTATCTTCCCCTTTTCAAATATACCTTTTACTAGGTGAAGTTGTCAAAGGAGAATTGTGGGAGGACACATGTCACTTCCTCCCTCATTTCCTCCTTTTTCTTCCCATTTTTTACTACTCCTTTTCTATTTTAACTTAATTTTTCAAAGTATTGATAGGGACGAAAATTATGAGCCAAATTTAAAATTATTAGTAAATATTTCAGTGCTCAACGGTTACTATTTTTGCAAGGGTAATTGTCCGATCAAATATTGGTCAATTCGATGAGCTAAATATAATTAGTATCTATCCATATTAAATCAAAATAGATCGGTTTCATAATTTCCTTATTTTAGGCCATCTCCGACTATCATATACTTCTCATAATTTTCCTTTTCTTTCATGATTACAAAAATAAGCGACGTCATTTTTCTTTTTTTATATTCTATTTAAAAACATATATATGGATATATACGAAAGAAATTGTTCATATGATCACCAAAGATCAAAGAAATAATTGCTCATTTGAAATTCTACAAACATAAAACAAATGAGAGAAATGATGGTTCATTTTGTATCTAAAAAAAACCATAAATCCTACAAATAATTTAAAGATATTAATCTTGAGCAAAATATCCACATTTGTGTGTGTAGAAACACATTTCAGTTTTGCATCTTCAGGAAATCATCAAATCTCTACAAGTAATTTAGAAGAACTAATTTCAAGGGAAAGATTCCCATTTTTTAGGAGCTATGGATGTGTGTATGTATTAAATCATGGTTCATTTTGTATATAAATGAAATCATAAAATCTCTACAAGTGATTTAAAAGAATAAAACTCAAGGGAAAGATTCACACTTCACATCATCTTATTATGTATCCAAGCATGGTAGTAATGATATCACTCCATCTCATTTTTTTTAAGAAAAGTATATTTACACTTTATATCATCTTACTTAGACCACACACTAACAAAGAGAGGCATTAAAGTTGAGTATTATCAGGAGAAAATAGAAATATTTATGAAAATAATACTTTCGTTATTGGTCAACCGTACAACATTAATCTATAATAGCCAACAAAATTTTGTGCGTAGCACGGCCAGCAAGACTAGTGAAATTAATGAAAATGAAGATAGTCGACGATGATGCAAATTACATATTCATGCCGGTGAACAGCATACGAAGTGTTAATTACTTAGACAATTATCCAGTTAAAGAATGAGATGGTTTTAGTACTTGTTTTGGCTATGATTATTGGCTTTTAGTTTAAAAGGCCAAGCCTCCTCACATATGGTGATTCGCTCCCATCTGATCTAATCTATTTTATGTAGTCGAAGTCGAAGTCAAGAGAACAGTTGTTCCGATGCTCACCACGTGGCACTTCATTTTGCTTCTGTAATTGCCATGTGATACATATTGGTCTAAGATATGTCTATATTATGTTTATAATGAGCTTAGGTGTTAGGAAATGGACAAAGAAAGCATATAAAGATTTTATCTCTTATCGAGTTTAAACTTAAAAAAGGATAAACTAAAGAAAGTATTTAAATTAAGCTCTTCATTAACACGATTTTTTAAATATAATTTCTTAGATCTATTTGTAAATGACGAAAATCTTATGCCAAATATAAAATACTGCATAAATATTTTAGAGTTTAGTTTGGCTTTGCAAGCATAATTCTCTGATCAAATTAGGACATGCATACATGGTAGTATAATTAAAATTGAACGAAAACATCTGTCGATTGGTAAGCTAAATCAAATTAGCATTTATCCATATCAAATTAAATATTAATTCCATATCTGTTTAAAGCAATTGATCTGATCTTTCTGAAGCAATGGAAATTTCGAACCGTTGACCCTGACCGTTTCGCATTATTTGAATCCGAATATCTAGGAGGAGTTATCATTTTGCTTGTATCGAAAAGTATATACGTAGACAATCGGTAAGCTAATGATAATATATAAAATGGAGCTTAGATGGAGAAAATGGACACCACCATAATCCAAATGACCTAAAGGCCAGACTCAAAGCCCAAAAGGTTTAAATGTTGGGAAAATTGCAAAAGAAGTTCTAAACTTTTAATTTGTAATTGTGCCAATTCAGTTCTAAACCTATTTTTTTTGTCATTTCAATCATAAACTTTTTGGAATTGTGTCAATTCAGTCCATCCGCCCACTTTTGGCTGGCTGGTGGTGACGTGGACGCTGGTCGGCTGACGTGACATTATTTTAATTTTTTTTTCCTTTCTCTCTTTTTTTTTTCTTTCCTTCTTCCCCGAGACTCGCCGGCTAGGTGACCTTGTCGGCCATGGGCGAGGCCGACCTCGCCAGCCATGGGTGATGACGAGGCCTCGCCAGGCGACACTGGCCATGGGCAAGGTCGAGCTCGCCGTTGCCGGGCGAGGTCAAGCTCGGCCAGCGACGACAAGGTCTCACCAGATCTGGGCGAGGCCTTGCCATCATTGGGCGAGCTCGACCTTGCCCATGGCCGGCGAGGTTAGCCTCGCCATGGCCGGCGAGGTCACCTCGCCGATGAGCCTCCCCCTGGCCGATCCGGCCAGGGGGAAGAAGGAAAGGAAAAAAAAAAGGAAAATAATATTAAAATAATGCCATGTCAATTAGCCAGCATCGACCGGCGTCCACGTCAGCATCGACAGGCCAAAAGTGGCCGGATAGACTGAATTGATACAATTGCAAAAGGTTTAGGATTGAAATAGCAAAAAAAAAAAGGTTTAGGACTAAATTTGCACAATTGCAAAAGGTTTCGAACTTTTTTGGTAATTTTCCCTTTAAATGTTAGAAATGGACTCTGTGATGCCCATGTGCAAGTCCAGTGGAGGAGATTTTTCTGATAATTAATTGTGTTCTGAGTCTGACCCAAAAGAAAAACGAAGAAATTTGAACTTATTCCAAGAGTCGTTCATTGTTGTCATGTACTATCTTGACGTTTGCATTGAGCTCTTGTTGAGCTTCTATTGATATATGTACTGTCCGAAAGCCAGTTGTTAAGAAGAAAAACGCATATTGTAACACGTTCTTCTTGTGATGGCCAAAAGAGCAAACATGTTCTTCTAATGACAAAATATTTGCAGTGTCGGTGGAATGTAGGTTGGTTTTCAAAACTTTATGGGCAATAAGTGATCCGAAGACCATTTAATTCATTGACTCTTTTTATCATTCCCGACATGCACAAGGGATCGGACCAAAAAGAGCAACAGCTACTCCAAATAGATTCAATGAACTTGGAGCCCGTGGGGGTAAGCACCGATCTAGGTTTGAGCCAGGAACTAGAACGAATCAGACCAAACCAGTCTACTCTGTATGGATTCCGCGGGAATCAATCCGATTCTCAGTTTCAGGGGCGGGACCGAACCGGACCAATAAATCGGCCCAGATTTAAAAAAAAAAATATTTTGTTCAGCAAACTCACAATAAAACTCAATGTGAGTTTCCTCGTAGAAATAGTTTTTTTTTCTCCTACGACATCATCTTTAGACTTTTTTTTGTAGAAATAGTTATTTCCTTGCAAGGAATAGAAGAAATAAAAAAAAGGGGAAAATACCGTCAATTCTCGAGTGGGCCCTAGAATCGATTTGGATCGGTCAATCTAGTCTAAGCCAATTTGTAGGTAGGGTAGATTGTTCTTTATTCCAAGTTCTTGGGTGGGAACCGACCCATCCTGAAACTGATCATTCCTATGATTATCCCCTATGAAAATACAAATCTAGTAAGTCAAGAAGACAATAAAAAAATAGTGCTAAAATTGGATGATATATCAGCTTAAGTAATTGGGGGTTGAATATTGTGTTATCAGAATTTGCTCATTATACATCCATAGGTGAAACGGGCCCTTAAATACAAATGAACAATCGAATCGATAAAATTATCAAAATTTCATAGTCATCATATTTTGTCGTGAAAAAAAAATTAACTTGTCAAACTTTAATCTTACTCCAACCTAGAAAGCGAAAAAGTAAAAAAGATAAATAAGGAAACAATCAAATCTTTTTTAAGGTGATGTGAAGTTGTCGGACGATCTAAACCAAAAATTTTCCCGAGCACCGCAAGCAGACAAGAAAGAGAACCGTTGAACGTGTCAAAGGGTTCAAGAAGAAGAGTTGAAAGGAAGCTGATTTGACAAGACACCCCCACTCTCTGTCGGCCTTATTTTACTAATAATTTTCTCTTTCGCCCTTAAAGTTTTATCCCGCCATTATTAATATCAAACCCTTCTTTTGCTGAATTGCCCCCACAATGATCGATTTTGCAGGTAGTGGCCTCTGGCTCTGGTGATGGATTGCGGACCTTGCGGTTGACCCTTTATTTGCCTCCTCTCACCTCCAATCCTTTCCTTTCCTTTCCATTCCATACCTTTCTCCTAGCTTTGCGGTTATGGTCTGGTCCATAATGAACTCTCCCTTTGTTGTTTTTGCCTTTTCATATCTGTGCTTGTTTGGCCAAAAGTCTTATATGCGGGAGCCGGTTTCCATCTTATATTTAAATGCATACAATGCGCCATTCTTTGACAAAAAACAAAAACAGAGTTATAGTCTAGTGTGTAAAATTGTTACTGGTGGGGGTGTGCATAACATATCCACATGCACAAATTTGGTGAAAAAGTAATGTGCTGAAGAGACTTGGGATGGGAAGCAGCATGCACATATGTCTTGATGTCTGCACTTGAATGCAGAAGGAATCACTTTGGGGGTAAACACATATTTCATCAATTTTATCATTTTCCCCCTTCACATTGGACAGATATTTGTATTTGATTATAGTAAGCAATGAGCTCATAAACAAGCATAACACATTTTGTATTGAGATTACGTCTCTAGCTTGAGCCAAATTCGTGTAGACTCGTCCCTAGTACTGTGAAATGGCTTGAAAGAGGAAGATACATAAATAGAAAAAAAAAATGGGCGTCTGGATGATCAGACTCATGTGCCTATAGAGCAGCATCCAATATGATGTGCATCTAGGCACGACACCCGACCAAGACCAGTCAAGCATTGGGTGGGGGCTCTAGGGGTCAACCATGTCTGGTTGGGGTGCGGGCGTGGTTGAATTGAGTATCCGACATCATATCATCAAATACCGTAGAGGTGTCCTTGACATCTATATTTCAGGCAAGCAGCTACTTGAGCCTAGTTGGCGTCTTGGACATGTCTAGAGAAGGTTTGTGGCAAATTACACTACATTGTTTCATGTTTTAGCTCTCTCTAAATACGTTAGATGGAGTGATTGTAAGTAGTCAAGAGGATTTGAGAGAGTTCATTACGCGATTAGAGTGAACTTTTATGAGAATTGTCGGAAAGGGAGCTTGTCTATGAGTTAATTTGATGTAATAAAGTAGTTTCCTTTGTATTGGCGGACTCCGTGATGAAAATTGCTGCCGATCTTCTCATGGATATATGTCATATTGATTAAATCACATACCTTATTTCATAACAATTGCTATTGGAGTTCAGTTCAAAAGTCAAGTGAAACCATTAGCGACAGAGCAAATATATGAAAGCATGCATTTTTCAGTACTTTACGACACAACCATATAGCTATGCCAAATAGACGTGAAATGTTGCTACTTGTATGCCGCAATACCTTAAAGTTGGGATGATTTAGCTATCGTAACTTATTACTTTAGTAGCGAATTGTTTGCCAAATACCTTATAAAAATTACGACATCTCTTTTCCATAGCTAAAATTCCTACCAAAGAGTTATACTAATTAGTCTCTCAAAAACACAACTGCAACATTACAATTCCGTTATAATTATATCAAACGGGCTCTTACTTAGGCCCAAATTCTCCCCCATGCTAATTTTGATAACACATCATCCGCTTTTCACCATTACTATTCAAGTGGACGTCTTCAATATCTCTTTTGGGGCATAATCCAAAAGTTTTGCCAAGTTAAGCTTGTCTGATGGGGCCCAAGAATCCTGCCCCGTACATGAGAAAATCTGGTCATTGCTGGATCTCATGGACCTGCATCACCACGCATGTGACTGTTCTGCCACGAGAATTGACTTTTAAATCGCCAAACCAAATGATTATTCCCAATTGCTTAAGCAATTCGAGGGGAATCGTTTTCACTTCAATCTGATCCACACGCAGCATCTTTGCTAAGCGAACCAGAAAGTGATAATTATGATGTCACGATATTTGTTGGTTGCGACCAGAAAACAAAACTACAAAACAAAACCCCTTTTTCGTGAATCTTTCTTTGTTCTTTTCTTCTTCTCTGTCTTGACAACAGTGACAGTTCACAGAGCCAAGACTGCAGTTAAACAAGAAAGAAAGACTCCACGGACACAGAGAGAGAGAGAGAGAGAGAGAGAGATTGATTGATCGATCAATGACAATCAGATAAGAGAGGACAAAAGGAATGAGAGAGACGTGAAAGAAGAGACCTCAGATCCTTGCAGACGCTACTGTTGGTCTAACGAATTAATGTTTTGCTTAAAAGGGAATATTACATTAAGAAATCGCATTTAACTTTGAAGCTTTGTACCCGTTTGTCTTCGACTTTGGATCATTACATATTAATTCTTTAAACTTTCATCTTGTTACATCTATTAATCGCCCGCTGTAGTTTTTTAATCACTATGCACGACGCACGTGCTTTTAAAGGAGCTAAATAAACTCCTCCGTATTATTGATTCTTAAGAAAATGCACTTTTCGCTCTCAATTACAGTTTAAAAAAATACATAAAAAGAGATAACTAAATTATTTAAAACCAACAACATGTTAGTATAGATGGTAATGGAGTTTTCCCATCTTCACGTGCTCGCGAGTTCAAGTTTTATATGGAAGCACCACTAAAAAAACATCTTGAATGCACCGTCCTTGAGATCCCTTAAGGATGTAGACAAGTCGTGATAAGCTGAAACTAGTTGGGACACCACCTACCCACTATACTTAAAAAACAAACAATAAAAAAACTACAATACTATTGATTGATAAGAAACTAAATATCATAAATGGAATTAAATAAGTTATTATTCAAATTCGATAAATGTAGCCACTTTAATAAAATTAAATTAGGAATTTTAAAAAAAATCAAGAAAGATAAAAAAAAAAAGGGAATAGATCTTAATAACAAAATGTCAAATGACAAGATATTGATACACATTGCATTTGTTTAAATTGTTAATCAATGTTAAAGGATGATTAATAACTAAGAATATTAAGGAAACGATATTTATTAAGGTTAATTTATAATGGAAAAAATTTAAGTAATGAATGTGAAATTTCAATTACTTTACCTTATTTATCTATTTATTCTAAAAATTACTGTTATTAATTACATATTTTTTACATTTATTCACAAATTTAAACTTATATAAGCAGTATTCAATTGTTGTCACTTGAACTTTTTGTTATTGGCATCTCTTCCATTTTTACATAATTTGTATTAAAGTAGCTATATTTATCAAAGTTTAAAAAAATTGTCAGGGTTTAATCTTATTGATAATAAATGAGGAATATCCAAAAAAGCATTCAAGAAATAATTAACATCCAAAAAGTAAACTTATGAACCAATTTAATTGGCTGGCCTTTCGTATGATTTCTTAGTTAAGTTGAATTTTTCTTTTTATTTATTTTTTTCCAAAGAAAGCAATAAGTACTTTTTTCCAAAGAGGAATCAATTGTTCTATTCACAGTTTTCTTATATACACTATGAGAATCAAAGACCTTTCTTAATCCTTGAAAAAGAAAACGGCATTAATTAGATACCTATATTGCGACACAAATCATTATAGCGGAAAAACAAAAATCATTATTTAAACGATTGCTTAAAAAGTGCTCTTGAAGCACTCACCCGGTAACAAAATCATTATAAGAACTATGGATTGGAATTCTCTATAATTTGAAGGATGGCTGCAAACCCAACATGACTAGTGTCGCTCACCCGCCTTTCGTCTCTCTCTCTCTCTCTCATCGTCGATATGAGGCCGTGATCCCCGATCCGAAATTTTTCGATCTCAAAGCAGCCTAGATTTGGAGTTGCGTAAGGGCAAGAAGGCAGGCGGGCATTCACGATGGTCGCAACCTCTGCGGCCATAGGGTTATGACCGTCACGAGCTCTCTTTGACTTAGTTAGAGAGGAGGCGGATATACAAGGTTTAAGCTGCTAGTTTTTAAGGACATAATTTAAAAAAAAGTACGGACATTTAAAGCTTGCTTGTTATAATCTTTTAGAAAACAAAACTTTTGTTTTTTCATGGGAAAAAACCACCAAAAATCCCGAACTTTATCATCTGTGACATATTTACCCCGAACTTTTTTTTGTGATATTAAAAACCTCAAACTATGCTATTTGTGACACATTTACCCCAATGTATTTAGTCCATGGATATTTTCATCTTTTTTTCTTTTTCTTTTTCTTTTCTCTTTTTTTTTTCCTTTCCGTCGAGGGGGCCCTCGCCGGCGTCGAGCGAGGGCTGCCCTCGCCGGATCCGGCGAGGCGGGCCCTTGCCTGCGTCGGGCAAGGGTTGCCCTCGCCTGGGCGAGCGAGGGCCGCCCTCGCCCGACGCTGGCGAGGACAACCCTCGTCGGATCCGGCGAGGGCAGCCCTCGCCCAAAGCCAGCGAGGGCCCCCCTCGCCGGGAAGGAAAAAAAAAGAGAAAAAAGGAAAAAGAAAAAAAGACGAAAATGCCCATGGACTAAATACATTGGGGTAAATGTGTCACAAATAGCATAATTTGGAGTTTTTGGTGTCACAGAAAAAAGTTCGGGGTAAATGTATCACAGATGGCAAAATTTGGGGTTTTTGGTGATTTTTTCCCTTTTTTCCATCAAAGTCCAGGATATTATTTGAACTTTAAAAAATTATAAAAAAAAAGTATATGTGAATCTACATGACAATATACGTACATTGTGAAAGTTTCAGATATTTTGGGCTAAGCAAAAATTACAATGCATCCATTATCAGATTTCAGATTAAGTAAAAAAAAAAAAAGTAAAACTCATCGGTACATGTCCCCAATCATTTTAAAGTAACTTCACAAGATGCAAGTCTGCGTTTCTCACGTTTATAATTCTCACATCGTTAGCCTTCTTTCGCAATAGACAATTCATGTCGAGAACGACAGGGATTGAATGAAATCTATAAGAAAAGATTTCTCCAAAACGAGACAGAGAGGGAGGCAGGGAGGCAGGCTGGCGAGGGTGGGGGCGCGGGAATCAGTGCCCCCCAGCCATGCGCGTGACGGCGACCGATGGAGTCCCTCCGAGGCGAGGCGGGGTAAACGCTTCACGTGTCGAGAGGCGGAGCGCGGAGGCGGAAGAAGGGGAGGGACCGGTTTCAGACATCGTCGGTTTTCCTTTCGTACCGTTTTGTTTCGGGGCCGATCACGAGAGCAGTTTGGCCAAAAGAGATGGGTCGGGACGAGGGGGACGGGGGTCGTGTCTTAAGGACACGTACCTTCGTCCAATCCCTCTCGCTGTTACCATCTTGTCTTGTCAAATCATGCTAATTTGGACTTGCGTGAATTAATCAGAGAAGTGAAACGAGTTGTCATATGACTAGATGGAGAGAGAGATTCTTCCCACGATTCCAAAATGCTTTTCAATTATAGATATTTCATTTGATCTTTCGATAATTTTACATATTGTAATCTTTTGAAATACATGAAATTTTATTTGAGTTAGTGCCTTTTGTCAAAATTATGGATGGAATTGCTGATGCGGTCAGTCAAGTTGCTGTTAAATGCCAATGTCGCGTCCTATGTGACATTAAAAGAATAAAGTAGATGATAAGGAAATATTGAATAACAATAAAACTATTAGAAAAATTTGATACACGAGGGATTTTGAAAGTCGAAAGAAGAGGCGATCGTGGGAGGAAGGTGATCGGTGATGGCCGGAAAGTGACGTGCGAGTCCATAGATGCACCGGATGTTCGAGCTAGGAAATTGTCATATTCAAGGAGAGATAACAAACTAGGCATGATCGAGAGTCATTGGAAAAACCAAATAATCGACCGTATCATAAATAACCATATTCCTAAAGAAATAAGGACAAATGCATTTTTGCTAGGTAAGACCTTTTGTCAATATGTTTTATTTTTGTAAAGAATCGTTTTGCTTATTATAAAATTGTGAAAAATGTTAAGATCGATTGAGATGTTATTAATTAGTTCTGTCCAAATATTCAAGGATTCAACATAATGTAAAATATCAATTTCAAATGTTAAAAGTGAAAACGAAAAACCCAGAACCCAAAAGCAAGAACCATCAAAAGCGTTGCATGATTAGTTCCATTCCGTCTGTTCTCGGACTGTATAGCAGGGAGACTAAAGAGAGTATGAAAATGGTGCAAGTTGTTTTTATTTTTATTTTTATTTATCTAGTAACTATTTCATTTTTTTATCAGTCCTCTCCAACTGTGCGACAAAAAAATTAAATCAAAGTGACTGTATAGATAAATGACATTTCCATCTTTTCTTGTTATTTTAATATTTCGAGTAGCTTTCACATTGTTTAGATAGCAAGCAAAATTTGCTACATTATCATCTACTTTAAATGAAATAAGAAAATAAAATTTTTGATGTCATTTTGAGTTCTCATTAAATCGTAATTAATGAGTGATTACAAAAAAATAGCACAATAACATTTACCCTGTTACCTTTTTTTTTTTTGGTAAGTACCCTGTTACCTTTTATCTCTGAGGTACAATAATTAACTTATTCTTATATTTAGTTATAAGTAATTTTTAAGGATTAACTTTAAAATAAAATTAACGTGAAAAATAAAATTAAAGTCTTATAAAGGGACTCGTCAATGGATTGATAAGGAAAAACAAAAACCAAAAAAAAAAACCATCAGCTAATAATGTCAAAAAAATACTGTTTATCTTAGCCATGAGAAACATGTAATAATTTGATTATACTTGAATTTATCAAAAGAGGATTAATTGAGATAAATTTAAGGTGAATAAGAAATTTCAAGCTAATAAGTTGACACACAAACGGATTGAAAAGAGAAAAAAGGATAGATAACTTTTTTATGATGAAAAGATAGCTTAACAAATAGAATAAAAGCTTTACCAAAAAATAAATAAATAGAATAAATAGAAGTGCCAATTTTTCTATAGAATGACTGAGAATTAAAAAGTTCATGAAAGATGAACAAATAAAAGATTTCGAATAAAAAGGTAGAGAAATTGAAAAAATAAATTGTAAAAACAAACGGGTGGAGCGGTTAGAATCGAATTTGCGCCCTCGCACTACAAAATGGTGCTTTAGCATCAGGCCAACGACACATGGCAAATTCTAGTAGTAGTGTTTTTCCCTCTTGGTACATCATTTTAATGTAATTGAAGATGTATATATATTTAAGTTTTCTTTTTTCCTTTTCATCACTTCAAATTTTATTTGTTTAGTGGAAAATATCAATCAAATTGCATAAATTGAGTTGAATTTCACACGTAGTCCTTGAACTTTAGTACTATTTGTAATCTAACCACTCACTTCAATTTCAATCACTCAATAAACTAAACTTTTTTCTTTTGCAATTGATGCACTCTAATCTTATTAAGCTAGCTAATTTCTTTTAATGAAAAAGTGACATGGCATCATGTAGGGGTGAGCGGTTCTAGGTTCCACTTGGAACCTACCTTTCATAATCTTTTCCCATTTTTTGAATCTAGAACCTACGTTGCATAACTGTCGTGGCCCCCTTGAGGAGCACTAACTAGGGGTTGGCTAATGGATTACTAAGCCTAAACTGAACTCGGGTTCTCTCAAGCCCATACTAATTCGCAATTTATGATTCAAGTTATTGTCATGCAAATCATTTTCATTTAGGAGTCGCCACTAATAAATTTTTTTGGGCTGATCAGAAACCCAAGTAAAGTGTGCGAGTATACTTAACTTCTACGATCTAGAGATTAAATGGATTCAGGAACTTGATTATGCTATATTACTTTAACACCCTTTCAGAACATTTATCTTTTATTTTCAAAAAAATATTTCTTAGCAGACAGCTTGAATCGATTTTAACCCAGCTACTAACATATTAGGTGATTATGCAAGTGCGCAACCATTAATGTAACATTCAAGGAAAACAAAGCAATAAATTGCAAGAAGGAGATGGAATCAAACTCACTAAACAAAGCAATTATTTTTTAGGTTTTCTTTTATCTTAAATTGAAAACTAAAATATGCGTCATGCAATCTTGATTAAATGAACTCAACATTCAAACTATATGACATGCATATGACATTTTTGGTATTTTCATTAAAATTTGTAATTAAAAATTACCATTATTTAAACATGCAATTTTATCTAGGAAAGAAATCTAATTTATCCTAAGATGATGGTTTTGGGATTTTTCTTAAATTCGTAATTAAAAAATTACTAAAATCAACTCTCTAGAGCAAGATACTATCTAATTCAAACTAGGAAGGAAACTAAGTCGAATCACAATTTCAATCGTAAACTTATCTTAATCTTCTGGAATCTATCTAAATATGCAATCTACCCAATCTATCCTAACTTAGCATGAAAATCATATCTAAATCTATTTTAATTTATTTCAGAATCTATCCTAACAAGTAAGGTTATCTAGAATAAATTTATTCTAATCTATTAAGTAAAGATAATTTAAAACCTATTCTAGAAATCTTCTTTAATCTTTTTGTATCTTTCAAATAAGGGAAACAATTCAAGATAAGATAACCATCCATAGCAAGAAATAGGCATCAAATCACAAAAGATAAGCACCAAATATCTTAGTTGATTCAAATTTGGAAACAAATAAAACTGGCAAATCGAATTCTACAGCATGAGGATCGGATTGATTAATATTTCGTGCGATCGCAAGTCGTATCCTAGGCATGAGATTGTGAGATCGTACCATCAACCAATGCACGTTGTCAAATTAGAATACTTTCCTAATTTAAGGGATACACCTATAATCTTAAAAATATCTTGATATTTGTAAGGACCTCGGCCCCACCACGCTTCCGCTGCGCCACTCCTTGTGTAATATTGTCCGCTTTGGACACTAAGTCCTCACGGCTTTAAAACGCGTTACACAAGGGTTAGGGGCCAAGCCTTATAAACAACCCCAGGACTCCCCCCTAAGCGATGTGGGACAGAGACATGCCCCCCCTTGCCATCCTAGAAGCCTGCCGGAAGCCGCTCCTTGTCCAGGTCCTCGAACCCCGGCGACCACTCCCCGCCCTCATCGGACCGGGTCGTTACATTCTCCCCTCCTTCGAGCACAGCGTCCCCGCTGTGGCCCCACACGCGGTCGGGAGTCGGCTCTGATACCATTTGTAAGGACCTCGGCCCCACCACGCTTCCGCTGCGCCACTCCTTGTGTAATATTATCCGCTTTGGACACTAAGTCCTCACGGCTTTAAAATGCGTTACACAAGGGTTAGGGGCCAAGCCTTATAAACAACCCCAGGACTCCCCCCTAAGCGATGTGGGACAGAGACATGCCCCCCCTTGCCATCCTAGAAGCCTGCCGGAAGCCGCTCCTTGTCCAGGTCCTCGAACCCCGACGACCACTCCCCGCCCTCATCGGACCGGGTCGTTACAATATTGATATCAACAAATTAGGCAATAACATCAAATATTCAAATTTGGATATATTCTCACATAATGCGAGGATATCATTTATGTAATATTTGTATATCTCTTTGACTAGGTCAAAAAGTTAGTGGTGGGACCCATTTTTTAAAAAACCAAAGAAGGAAAAATAAGTAAAAACTTAGACTCTTCCGCTTTTATAGAGGCTGTGACACACGCAGAAGCAGAGAGGAAAGAAAAGGAAAGAAAGAAAAAAAAAGGAGAGAAGAAGGCTTTCGCGTGTGCTCGCCACAGATGGCTCGTGAAGCTGATTTAACTTTGATTCGCAACATTTGGTAAGTGCCCGTATCCTTCGTTAATCTAATTGGAGTAATTTTTAAGGTTGGGGTACAAATTTGGTGTTTTATGGATTTTGAACTATAGGGTTCGATTAAGGAGTCGTAGAGCTACGGATATATATAGAAATGGTAGTTTAGAGTGTTGTGAGGTCGTGGGATTTTATGGATTTCGATTTAAACTTACGATTTGGCCGAAATTTTTTTTTTTGAAGTTGGCTATGAGTGATAAACAGCGTGCGACCAGTGGCTTTCAAGCCGAATTTCGATGATTTTTGGCTCGATTTTGGGATGGTCAAGTTGTGATTCTTATAATGCTTTAAAATATCTTCCTTTTGGCTATAAGCTTGCTTGAAACGGGGTTTGGTAAAAGAGTTATAACGTAATTGAGTTTCACGCTCAAGTTCCGCGTTGCAAATAATTTTGAATATCCACTTTGGTTGAGTCGTTTTGTTAGCGCGTAAGAGTCATTTCATTAGCGTTTAAGCTTACTATAGCCATTTTGTAGTTATTATAGTATTTTGCTTAATTTTGACGTCAATTCTCTTTAATTATTAGGATTATGAGATCGTCGGCTCGTTTAGCTACATGTTATTTGGTTTTGGGTATTCCCAAGTGAGTGGTACTATCTTTTCTTTGGTTTAGTAAAACCCATATTTTAAAGTAATAATTCTATATATGTATTGAACTTAAAAGAGTATTTTTGTTGCATAAAGCGGGATCGAGTATCTACTACCTTTCAGCTATTTGAGAATGGTTTGAGAAACATATTATGAAATGTGAACGTGATTTATGAAATGGTTTATGGATTTGGAATTGTGCATTATTGAAGAATGATTGTTTGATGTTCAATATGACTGTAAACCCGGGTAGAGGTTTCGGGGTATGCATACCGATTTAAAATATCCTTCTGGACCAAGCCACCAGCTTTATAGATAGAAACCTTAAAAGGGGGCCATCTTGGTCAACTCCAAGGTAGTAATCATGGTTTTTATAAAAATTGATCAATGGACTAGACTATTGATATTTGAATTGTGATTATGGATTTAAATGAATATTTCTAACTTGTACAAAGATTTCTTAAAATGAACAACTCTTATGTGATTCGATATATATTTTGTACCTTAAATTTGGGTTATAAAGTTATGGTATTGCTTTGTATATATGCATAGTGGTTACTTGATCTATTTAAAGGATATGTACTACTCACTAGCTTGTGGTTGCTCGCCCCTCTCTTCCCCAATCTTTAAAGGTTTCTCGACTAACAGCCATTCGTACGAGAGTGCAATCGAGGGGACTTTTGAGAATTAGATTTTAGGTATGGTTTTTGGAAGTTGTATATATGGTTGTTAATAATTTGTTGGGTTAGCTGAGTTCTAGTCATACATATTATTTTTGGTAGATTATAGAAACTCTGATGTTGTAACTAATTTGTAAGTTTATCTGATATATGTGTAATTTGAGACATATATGTTGATAACAATTTGTTGGTTATGTTTGAGGCTGCATCTCTCGTATCGAAGAATGGATGTGTCATTCTCCTTTCTAGTTATTTTCAGGGTGTGACATCATTTTGTATCAGAGCTTAAGTTGTGATATGTTTCGGTATAGATTTTGTGGGACATTGTGAGATTGTGTAATATTTTTAGTGTGTTAATCTTCTAAGTGCTAAGGTTTTATTTCGCTTTGGATTCAGATTATTATGCATTCCAACTCGGAGACACTTGCCTCGTTTCATAAGAATAGTAAAGGTAAGCGAGTCACAGAGATATGCCTCAAGTTTCTCGATGCTTGGCTTCAAAAGGAGACTAAAAGATTGATTTGAAATGAGCCCCGACTCGCAGGATTCAAAGGACGAACTTCATAAACCCACCACACAAGTCAATTTATTCGAGACTTGTCAAGTAGTACATGACTTTCATTATCAACAGAAAGATTTAGGTGGATATGGAACTGCAGTAACTAAAGATGATAGAGGTCCGTTTGATTTAGCATTTGGGGAAAGTCTTTGGCTAAATGGAAAGGCCTTTAACCTAAAGGACTTTGGGAAAATGCAAGACTGTTTGGTAAACCGTAACTGAAAAGTGCTTTGGGGAAATGCTAAACTGTTTGGTAAACATAAATTTGGAAAGCTCTTTGGTGTGACCAAATTAAATTTTTAATTTTAATATTTTTAAAATTAAAAAAAACAAACAATGACCATAACTTTGAGTTGGGCTTGACATTTTGCACGATCTGTACCACATCAGGTTTCAAACGTACGTAGGCTTCCATTTTGTGAATGGGCAGAGGGATTATGAATCATCCCAAGCCTTAAAGGTTTCTACGGATTTGAATGGTGAGAGGAGTGGCGCACTTTCAAGATCAAATTTCTTCGATATGGAGCACTTTCTATTCAATTTATTTGCAGATCCCGTATGCTATCTGACCTTTTATGCATATATGCGTATTTTTCAATTGTGTATATCTGGTTGAATGTTTATCTTCTCTATTCTCGGGATATCATACGTCTTCCTAAGCTGCTCCGATTCTTACAAAGACCCCTTGCGCAGCTAATATCTGTAATCCGGGCTCCCAAAAGTAAAGAATGATATGTTGCCATTGGAGGTGGCTCACTTTTGCGTAAAATAACTGATGAGCAGGTAAAGTAGTGTACTGCCTTTTTCAGTCTTGTTATGTGCCTAATATCTCTTTCAAAGATGTTATCTACTTTCTTCTTTCTATATATTGCATTAAAATGATATCTTTATTTTACATAGCTAGGTGTGAACGTTATGTTGCACTTTTTGTAGCACATGCACTCAAAGAGGCTTTGGAAGCAGAGAACATGTCTGCAAATGTCTATGTTGGCATGCGCTATTAGTATCCCTTCACCAAGGAGGTAGTTTAGCAGGTTGTTGCTAATTCTTAAGAGGATATGTAACATTCTTAAGAGGTTGTCATTTCATTATAATAAATATGGTCACATATGTCCGCAAAAAAGAAGTACGTTATCCTTAATATTACAAACCTCCTCAACGACTTTGCAAGCTCATGGCTATTTCATCACGTAAACGTGTCATGTCGGAAGATGCAGTATTATTTGAAGCACTAACCCTCTCACTTGAATCATCATGGTCATCTAAATATCCATAATCGGGATCTAATTCTGCTTGTTCAAAATCCATATCAGTCACAGCATTTCTTCGTATATAATTGTGCAAAGCCATTATCGCTACGACAATTTGCACTTGCTTTTCATATGGATAATTGGGCATATGAGTTAGAATTCTCCACTTATGTTTTAATACTCCAAAGGCTCGCTCAATTGTTGAGCGTAGTGAGGAATGAGCACGATTGAATACTTCTCGATAACCTGTAGGCAAAGAACCTTCTCGAAATTCTGGTAAATGATATCTAACTTTTTTATATGGTCCCAAATAACCCGTGTGATTTGGATATCCAGCATCTATCAAGTAATATTTACCTACACCAATATATTGTAAATCTAATCAATATATGTCATATAGAATATATGGATATAACTAAAACATTAATAAATAACAAACCTGGATGAGGATGGGGAAAATGTGCATCAGGTCTTCTAATGGCTTCACAGAAGATACGTGTATCATGAGCTTGTCCTTCCCAATCGGCCCAAACATAAACAAATTCCATATTAAAATTACATATGGCTATCACATTTTGAGTCGTCGTTCCTTTTCGACCAATAAAATGAATTTGATTGTACGTAGGTACAATCGCTGGGATATATGTACCATTAATAGCTCCAATGCAATACTTAAAATATGGAAAAAATCGACAATCTTTCTTGATTTTCTCCGGAACTTCCCTATATTGTCGATCGGTTGGTTGGATCAAATCTTTTCCCATATCACATACTTTATCTAAAACTAAGCTAAAGTGCCTACTTATGGTTTTCCCAGAGCATTGAAAGCGCTCTCGTGCTAACCTATTGCCTATACCGTGTCCCAAAATATGAAGAAACATACCAACCATTTCTGTAACATCAGTATTTCTAGATCCTTCAAGACCATAGCGTGTTACTAAATCACAGGTTAAATTATTAAATACAACCTTATGCATTCTAAACATATTATAGCACCTTATAGGATTGGCATCTTCACCCATCAACTCTTTTAACTATGTATAACATGTATATGTCGAGGTCATGCAAGGTTGTCTGCAAAGGTATGTTGCTCGATAAAAAATTACAACTCCTGTGATTGACACAAGATCCCAGTAGTCATTTTCCTCTTGTTCACGATTTTTCCTTGCATGTGAATCATCCATAACTGCTTTAAGTAACAAAATATAAAGGCTAAACGAGAAATAATGAATAAGCTTGATCATCTATCAAGAGAAACAATGTAATAATCATCATATATATGCAAACCCAACCATATAAAGAGAACACCAATCGAAAGTAATTCTCACATTAAAACATTAATAGAAATTGGGTTCACAGGAATGCAAATAAAGATTCATCAATAGAAACAAAGTAACATTACTCTCTTAAAATACGAAAAAAAGTAGCATGACTCCCTTCAAACATGAAAACAATGAGATGCTAACATCTTATGTACGAAGACCTGACTCTTTTCCAAATTCATACTTGAGATACTTGACTCTTTTTGCATCATCCTTTAAGCTCATAAAAACCTGTCGGCAAAAGTACACCGCAAGTGCCATAACTTGTGTACGGCGATCACTTTGGTGCCATAACTTTTTTTGGATCACTTTGGTGCCAAAATCGGAAAAAAAAGATCACTTTAGTGCCAATTTAGCCGGAAATCCGACGTGGCATTTTTTATTAATTTTTGACACCGACGTGGCTCGCCGGAGGCTGAGTCAGCGTGTACAGTCAGCATTTTTTATTTTAAATAATTTTTTTCAACGTGTACAGTCAGCATTTTTAGTTTTAAATATTTTTTTCTTTTTCTTTTCTTTTCTTTTCTTTTTTTTTTCTCCGGTGGCCGGCCGGTCGCCGGTGGTCGGCCGGTCGCCGGCGAAGCCCGACAAGGGCTGGACGAGGGCGGCCTTGCCCATGGCCGGTGAGGGGCGGCCGACCCTCGCCGGCGACGGGCAAGGCCGGCCCTCGCCGGCCCAGGCGAGGCCGGCCCTCGCCGGCCCAGGCGAGGGTCGCCCTCGCCAGATCCGGCGAGGGCGACCCTCGCCGGCGTCGGGCGAGGGTCGCCCGCGCCCGACTCAGGCGAGGGCGACCCTCGCCGGCCCAGGCGAGGGCTGCCCTCCCTCGCCGGCGTCGGGCGCGGGTCGCCCGCGCCCGACTCAGGCGAGGGCGACCCTCGCCGGCCCAGGCGAGGGCTGCCCTCGCTCGACGCCGGCGAGGGTCGCCCGAGCCGGATCTGGCGAGGGCAGCCCTCGCCGGCGTCGAGCGAGGGCAGCCCTCGCCGGCGTCGAGCGAGGGCAGCCCTCGCCGGCGTCGAGCGAGGGCAGCCCTCGCCTGGGCCGGCGAGGGTCGCCTCGCCTGAGTCCGACGCCGGCGAGGGTCGCCCGAGCCGGATCTGGCGAGGGCAGCCCTCGCCGGCGTCGAGCGAGGGCAGCCCTCGCCTGGGCCGGCGAGGGTCGCCCTCGCCTGAGTCGGGCGCGGGCGACCCTCGCCCGACGCCGGCGAGGGTCGCCCTCGCCTGGGCCGGCGAGGGTCGCCCTCGCCTGAGTCGGGCGCGGGCGACCCTCGCCCGACGCCGGCGAGGGTCGCCTCACCGGATCTGGCGAGGGCCGGCCTCGCCCAACGCCGGCGAGGGTCGCCCTCGCCGGATCTGGCGAGGGCGACCCTCGCCTGGGCCGGCGAGGGCCGGCCTCGCCCGTCGCCGGCGAGGGTCGGCCGCCCCTCGCCGGCCATGGGCAAGGCCGCCCTCGCCCAGCCCTTGTCGGGCTTCGCCGGTGACCGGCCGGCCACCGGCCACCGGAGAAAAAGAAAAGAAAAGAAAAGAAAAGAAAAGAAAAAGAAAAAAATATTTAAAATTAAAAATGCTGACTGTACACGTTGAAAAAAATTATTTAAAATAAAAAATGCTGACTGTACACGCTGACTCAGCCTCCGGCGAGCCACGTCGGCGTCAAAAATTAATAAAAAATGCCACGTCGGATTTCCGGCCAAATTGGCACTAAAGTGATCTTTTTTTTCCGATTTTGGCACCAAAGTGATCCAAAAAAAAGTTATGGCACCAAAGTGATCGCCGTACACAAGTTATGGCACTTGCGGTGTACTTTTGCCAAAACATGTCTATTGTCTATCTTTTCCTTCAAATGAGAGATTGCAAAATAATACAATATTTCGTCTTCCACAATCTCAGGTATGGTATCCAATATATCTATGAGCTCCTTGTAAGGACCGACTACATTGGTGGTTGCTTGAGATATGGTAGTGGCATTGCCCCTACTTTCAACAGTTGCAACTAGCCTGTTAATTTGTGTCTCAAGCTCTTCTCTTGTGCTCAATTTCTTATCTTTTTTTCCTCGAGCTTGCCTCGTTGAAGTTTGCGCAGTTTTTTTCCGGCTTTGAGTTCCAATTGGTTCGACAATGGCTTCATCTGCATGATACTTCAAATTTTCATTAGTAGACCCTGCAACATCATCGATACCAGGTTGTGTGACATCAACATCATTATTAATACGTAAGCCTTACCTAGAATTTCATGTGACTCCTCCAGTAGCAACTGTATCTCTAAACATCATATCTAACTTCTCTCTAAGATCAGGGTGTATGCCTTTTGTCCCAAAAGCCTTAAACTTTGGATTGACCTGTTATAATAAAGCATTTGTGTAAGTTAAATCATTGAAGCTGATCCTAACACAAAAGTAAAAAAAAGAAGTGATGAAAACCTGAATTTTACTCTCCCACCATTCGTCACTTGTATCAATGGTTTTCTTCCTTGAATCCCAACCTAGTCCTGTTTCATTATAAAGCAATAACCTCCATCTTTTCCATTCTTCCTTGAGATTATCCCACTTACTCTTCATTTTATTCTCATAATAATTTTTTCCTGTTAGCTCCTCAAACTTGCTAATTATGACTGTCCATCCATCCCTTTTGTTGCTTGCGAGACGATTACCTTTTGCAATTTATTCAATGCATAACTTACAAAAGATTTCTACATCTTCTGAGCTCCAAAATGCCTTTTCTTTTGATGAACTTGCCATCTACTAGTATAGTAACATGAACAAATTTGGGAAGCAATAACAAACGAGATTAACCATGAACAAATTCGAATGAAGACATGCATTTCTTAACACACAGATAACCAATCAACTCTCATATGTTCATTACATAACCAATTGAACATAATTAGTGAATAACATAACCAATTGAACAAAAAAAGGCAACATGCTGTGTTATTCATACTCAGAGAGATTACTCTCACTATGAATCCAACTGTAACGAATGCAACCGTAAATCACAAAAAAAAGGGTCAATGACTATAAGAAACAATCATACTTTTTGACAAAGTTACACCTATTGAATTTGCTCTGATATGAGTACAGCCCAACATGTTGTGTTATGAGAGTCAAGTCATTAAGAACTATGAGAATAAAAACCTGGATCAATTAGCAAAAGAAATAGAAGATAAAATCTAGGTGATACAACATAACTGCCCTAATCTAAGTAATGCGAGAAACAAGCCACTATACATCCACTAGATATGCCCCCAAGAGCATGCTCTGTTTTGGGTAAGGCCCATACTCTCTTCAGAGAGCCAAGTCATCATGGACATCCACAACAAAAACCTAGATCAATTCACAAAAAGAAAAAAAGAACAGAGGAAAAAATTTGGGTAGCAAAATTGGTGTTCAAGTGTGACTCTCAAAATTGGGCTCTTGGCTCTTAAGTGGGGAACAGCACAAATTCAGAATGCCGCAACAAGTTTGCCCACAAAATGCGAAAATCGAATACTTATGTTGAAAATGCTCTTTGCTAATTAATAAAACCAATTTATGAGTCAAGTGATTTGAGGTGGAAATAGACATTAAACCCAGCAAGATCATACTGATAATAAGATGCTTGTGTTGTAATTATTAATTTTTTCCCCAAAACCCAGCAAAATCATACTGAAAATAGGATGCTTGTGCTGTAATTATTAATTTTCCCCCCAAAAACCCAACAAAAAATATTCAAATTGAAGCTAAAATGAGGCCGGCTTTGAAGAGAGAGATCACCAGAGGAACAAGAAGCATTACAAACAAGTCGAACGTAAACCCCTTGAGCGACCTCACGTATAATTAGGTGTTCAGGGACGAAGAAAACATTTTCGATATGGACAAGAAGCAATGCATGACAGTAGATGAGTACTCCTTATCTAAAAATCGAATACGCCTCAAATTACCTCTTTGGCAAAACAAAATGGAAAACCCTAAAAACATATTTAAGACAATACAAGCACCAAAATCACGAAATGAACAAATTCCATGGTGAAATCACAAGGAAGAAAGGATAAAACCTCAAGGATGGCCACAAAATGCACAGATTTAAGCAATCAAAAGCACATCCACTGGGGGGAGAGAGAGACGAACCTGTAGTTGAGTGAGGGAGCGAGCGAAACGAACCACCGAAGCGAACGAGCGAGCGATCCATCCGAAGGAGAGCGAAGCAACCAAAGCGAGTGAGAGAGGCGAACGATCCGTCCGAAGGAAAGTGAAGCAACTGAAGCGAACGAGAGAGGCGAGCACTTCCGCACGAGAGTGAGACAAGAGTTGGGAGCAACAAAAGGAAAATGGGATAGCGAAGAAGCAAAATACTAGAGATAGGGTTTTGTTTTTTTAAATGGGCAAAATTGGACTTTCAACAAAATTTTGAGGGCAAAATAGGCAAGTGATCAAAATTCATTAATGAAGGAAGTTGCATCCCGAAAATGCTGAAAAGCCCAAAGCACCTCCCCACCTGCTTTGGGCTTTCATCATCCCAAATGCTGACTTTGAGCTTTTCGTATCCCAAAAGCACTTGCCAAACGGTTCAGCATTTTGGGAAGGGGCTTTCGAGGCCGAAAGCCCCTTCTCAAAGCTGAACCAAACGGGGCCAGAGAGTATACCTTTGCCTAGTTTAGAAAAATGAAGCCACCTACATATGATAGGAAATCATATCCTCTTTTGGTTGGACATTGGATTAGAAAAATGGAGCAGATCTTTAGAGCCGAAAGAGTTCCCAAGATCAAAAGGTTGACTTTGCCATCCATTATTTGGAGGGCGAAGCTGAGTATTGGTAGGAAGCGAATAGACCCGCCCTAAGAGGCGGGGATGCGACAATTTCTTGGAAAGACTTTGCAAATGCCTTCAACCAATTAAGTAGATTTGCAAAACATTTTGTAGGCGACTTTGTGTACATATCTCAGGGTGACTCTATAGTAATTGACTGTGCAAGTTGCTTCAACCAGTTAAGTAGGTCTGTGAAACAATTTGTGGCTAATTGGGAACTTAAAACTTAACATTTCCAAAGAAAGTTTCGACCTAATATATGTTCTAAGCTCGGACCTCTTGAATACACTAAATACATGGATGTCTTGTAAAGAGCGACCAAGGTAGAACAATACAAATTGGAGCATGACACATACGGTGCTCATAAAAAAAAGAGGCCCAAGTTCATCAAGTTTCAAGGAAATCATATAAGTGGTAGTAGTAATCGAAGAAGTAGTAACTTGCCAAGGAAGTTTAGAGCCCAGAATACTCAGTGCCCGGTAACACATTTGGAATGTGGGAAAGTGGGACACATGCAATGAGATTATCCAACACAAAAGAATTCTTCCGCTGATAGTAAATCATAGATCATGTTATCTGTGTAGGCAACAAGGACACCTAGCACACAGTTGTTCCATGCGGAGGAATGCTCTTCAATTGGCAGATCCCAAGAGAACCAGCAAAGACAGAGGACAAGTGGGAAAGTTCTTGCGATGATGGAGGGGGACACTATGGCATCTAACACAGTTGTTGTAAATATTATATCTATTGCCTCGCAATGTGCTTATGCGTTGATTGATCCCGGTACTACGCATCTCTTTATTTTTACTGAATTTGCAAAGAAGCTTGATATGTTGCCTAAGCTTCTTGAATATGAATTGCGTGTTGATACTCCTGGTGATTTTTTTGTTGTTGATCATGTGTTCAAGAGATGTGTGCTCCAGATTGATAATGTTGAAATGCCTGTGGATCTAGTGGAGTTAAATATTCAAGATTTTGATGTTATTATAAGGATGGATTGGTTATCTACATATCATGCTATTGGTGACTGTTTTTCAAAGAAAGTGATCTTTAGACCTCTGAATCAATCCGACCTCTCTTTTTTGGTAAGTTCTAAATACACTTTTACAAGGTTAATCTCAGCTTTGCAAGCGAGGAAACTTTTTCAAAAAAATGGTTGTTGTGGTTATCTGGCTTGTGTAAAAGACCCAAGTAAGGCTGTAGTGAAGTTGAAAAATGTTCTTGTTTTTAGAGAATTTTCAAATGTGTTCCCAAAAATATACCAAGCTTGCCTCTTAATAGAGAAATTAAGTTCTGTATTGAATTAATGCCTGGTACAACACCAAAGGCACCATATCTTATGGCACCTATTGAATTGAAAGAATTGAAATTGCAACTTCAAGAGTTTTTGGATAAGGGTTTCATCAGACTCAGCGTTTCATCTTAGGGAGCTCCAGTTTTATTTGTGAAAGAAGGAGAGTAGTATGAGGCTTTGTATAGACTACCGAGAACTTAATAAGGTGACGACAAAAAACAAATATCTTTTTTCCCGGATTGATGATTTATTTGATCTACTTCAGGGAGCTCAAGTCTTTTTTGAGATCAACCTTCATTCTAGGTATCATCAGTTGAAAAGAAAAGCAAATGATATGCCTAAAAATGCTTTCAGAACAAGGTATGACCATCATGAATTTCTCGTCATACCTTTTGGTTTAACGAATGCACCTGCTACTTTCATGGACTTGATGAATAAGGTATCCGGGGAGTATCTAGATAAATTTATTGTGTTGTGCGTCAATTATGTTATAGTGTATTACAAAAGTTTGGGAGAACACGAGCGACACTTGAGGTTTGTGGTACAAACTTTACATGAAAAGAAGTTGTATGCTAAATTTAGTAAGTGCAACTTCTAGTTTGATCATATAAAATTCTTGAGTCATGTAATCTCGAAGGATGGCATATTAGTAAATCTAAAGAGAGTTGAAGTAGTTGTTCAGTGAAATTGCCCCACTAATGTTTTGAAAGCAAGAAGTTTTCTTGGGTTAGATAGCTATTAGAGTTTATTTGTGGAGGGATTATCTAAAATTGCTAGTGAAGAATTTAGAGGAAAGAATTGTGATAATTCTATATATCTTTTGTACAACGATTGCAAGCAATTCATAGGACTACTTTAAGTACAAACTAGGAAAAAATAGATCTGAAAAATACAGCTATAATCCCACAAATTAAGGGATACTAAGAAATCATTTCCTAACTAATTATTTATAACTATTCCCTAATAATCATGACCAAAAAATCAGGATTAAATATTCTTAATAATCATGTCCTAGAAATCAAGATAATTCAACACTCCCCCTCAAGCTGAGGAATAGATGTCTTCCATTCCCAACTTGGAAATTATTTCATGAAAAATCCCACCATTGAGTCTTTTGATTAACACATCTGCCAGTTGATTTCTAAAAAGTATGTAGGACATGCAGATCAACCCCTCTTCTAGCTTTTCTTTGATGAAATGTCTGTTAATTTCAATATGCTTTGTCCTATCATGATGTATGGGATTATGAGCAATGTTAATTGCTGATTTATTGTCACAATACAGCTTCGTAGGACCCTCTCACTCGATTTTCAAATCTTCTAGGATGATTTTGAGCCATAATAGCTCACATATTCCTTGGGCCATTGCTCGAAATTCTGATTCAGCACTTGATCGTGCAACTACATTCTGTTTTTTACTCCTCCAAATCACTAAATTTCCACCAAGAAATGTGCAATAACCGGATATTGACCTTTTGTCCACTGTGGATCCTGCATAGTCAACATCAATATAAGCTTGTAGCACCAATTTTTAATTTCTTCCGAATAGGACTCCTTTTTTGGGACTTCCTTTTAAGTAATGTAGCACTTGATTGACGGCTTGTAAGTGTGATTCTCTTGGGTCATGTATAAACTGACTAATCACATTCACTGAATAGACAATATAAGGCCTAGTATGAGCCAGATAGATGAGTTTCCCAACCAATTTTTGATGCATTTCTTGATCTACAATAGGTTCTTCCTTTGCCTCCCCAAGTTTTATATTAGGCTCGATTGGTGTAGCTACTGGCTTACAACCAAGTTTTTCGATTTCTTTCAAGAGATCAGTCACATACTTTTGTTGTGAAACAAAAATTCCTTGTCTAGAGTAAGAAACTTTAATGCCAATGAAGTATTTAAGTCTTCCTAGCTCTTTTATTTCAAACTCTATAATCAAACACCGTTTTAGCTCCTGTATTTCCTTATCATTGTCACCCATGACAATAATATCATCAATGTACACTAGAAGTGCCGTCACTCTCCCTGTTACTGAATGCTTAATGAAGTGGGTATGATCACCTTGGCTTTGTTTGTAGCCCGAAGCCTTTATAACTCTGGAAAATCTCCCAAACCAGGCTCTAGGTGATTGCTTGAGCCAATATAGTGCTTTTCGTAATCTACATGCTTTGTTTATTATCATTTCTCCTTCAAAGCCCGGTGGAATACTCATGTAGATCTCCTCTTCTAGGTCTCTATGTAAGAATGCATTCTTCACATCATATTGTTGAACTTGCCAATTAAAATGAGCCGCCAAAGAAAATAAAATTCTCACAGTGTTCATCTTTGCCACAGGAGCAAATATCTCCTTATAATCTACTCCAGAAGTCTGAGTATAACCCTTTGCCATTAATCTTGCTTTATATCTCTAAAGGGAAGCATCAGCTTTGTATTTTAAGGAAAAAACCCATTTGCAGCCCACAAGATTCTTTCCCTTCGGTTTTTTGACAATCTCCTAAGTCTGGTTTTTTTTCTAATGCATCCATTTCTTCTTTCATTGTATTCCTCCATTCTTCTTTAGACAATGCCTCAGATAAAGTATTTGGAATAGCAATGGTGTTCAGTCTCATAATGAAATTTCTATGAGGTGGTGAGAGGCGTTCAAGTGACACATAGTGAGATAGTGGATATAAGAGTTGTTTTGTGCACTCTCTAGTACCTTTTCTAACATCAATGGGAAGGTGCGAGTCATTTTCTGGCATATCAATTGACTAATTATGCAAAGGAGAGTTAGAACTCACCGCCAATTCATTTGCAAAACTCGAATGGAAATCTTGAACCTGTGTTTGGTCTGGAATGGCTGCCTTTCTTGAGTACACCTGAGAAAATCTCATAGAGTCATAGAGTCATAAGTACGGGTAGATATAAGGGTGGACACTTGTTCCGGAATAGACTTGGATGTAGGGAGTGAGCCTGGGATTGAAGTAGCATGAACTGGTTCATCGGAAACTGATTGGTCAGGAGTTAATTGATCCGGGACTGATTGATCAGAGGTGGGGGCATGGATTGGAAGATTATTAGGAGGTAAGTCAAGATTAAGATCGTCAAAGTTTTTATCTTTCACTAATGATTTCTTCCCCTGAAGATAAGACTGTGGAAAGTAAGGTTTGTTTTCTACAAATGTAACATTGGCTGATATGTAGGTCTTTCTAGAAGGAGGATGATAACATTTATACCCCTTTTGTGTAGAGGAATAGCCAAGAAAGACACACTTGATTGCTCTAGGATCTAGTTTTCTCATTTGTTGATTATGAACATGTACAAATAAGGTGCAACCGAAAACTCTAGGTGTGAGATTATTTGTTGTCCTGAAATGGGGATAAAAGCTAGAAAAAACTGTCATAGGAGTTTTGAAATCTAATACTATTGATGGCAGTCTATTAATCATATATGTAGATGAAAGAACGGCTTTCCCCCATTATGACTTAGGTACATTTCCATGAAACAACAGTACTGGAGTAGTGTTAAGCAAATGACCATTTTTCCTTTCAGTAACCCCATTTTGTTGTGATGTGTTTATACAAAATAACTCATGAATGATCCTTCCTTTTGGAAATAGGTCGACAAGATCTGATTAAAGTAGTCTCTAGCATTATCTGACCTAAAGCTCTTAATTTTAACTCCAAATTGATTTTGAACCATGGAATGGAAATTAGGAACAATAATGCTTACATCAGATTTGCGTTTGAGTAAGAATATCCATGTGACCCTAGTGCAATCATTGATTAGAGAGACAAACCATTGACCCCCCGAGATATTTGGAATTGTGGAAGGTCCCTAAATGTCACTGTGAATTAAATCAAAAGGATGAAAACTTCTTTTGATGTTAATAGGAAAAGATACACGGGTGTGCTTGGCAAATTCACAAGTATCACATTGAAATTCACTCATATAGAATCCTTTAAACAAAGAAGGAAACATGATATTTAAGACACGGAAAGATGGATGACCAAAACAAAAATGATAAAGCCAAATGACATCCTTATTTGAAGTACAAGAAATGACACGGATGAATTATTCGTGACTTTCTTCAAAATCCTTAGCATCTCTAGGTGGTACAACTCATTCCTTTCCTTAGCAAGTCCAATCTTCCTCTCCTTATTCTATTCCTGAAAAACACAGTAAGAAGGCTAAAAAATTGCATAATATTTGAAGTATTTGGTGAGCTTTTGTACGGAGACAAGATTGGTGGATAGTTTCAACACATGAAGGACACCTTTGAGAGTGAGAATGGGCGTAATATGGATATCACCAATTCCTACAACAGTAGCCAAGGAACCATTTGCTACCGCTATTTTTCTATTGCTTGGACATGGGGTATAGGTACTAAAAAAATGTGAAGTGCGAGTCATGTGATCAGTAGCACCTGAGTCTATTATCCAAGCTTCACTAGAAAGTGTTTTTGAGGCATATAAATCAAAAGAGAATGGAGGCTTACCTAAGAGTGCCAAGGAACATGCACCCGAGGGTTTTTCAAGAGACCCTAAAAGGCCTC
The DNA here is from genome assembly GCA_031216235.1 of Syzygium jambos. NCBI lineage: Eukaryota > Viridiplantae > Streptophyta > Magnoliopsida > Myrtales > Myrtaceae > Syzygium > Syzygium jambos. The sequence goes on along the minus strand of CM062230.1, from coordinate 14,575,584 downwards.
TAATTCTTTCTATTTCCTCATTGTTGAAGGATTCTTTCTCCTATACTTCACTATGATTGATTTGCTGGTTGGTCTACTCAATGGGATGAGCCTGGGGCCTTAGCTGTCCTCCTCTATTTTGCCACTCTCGGCTTAACATTGTTGGTTTTCCATTTAGCTTCCAGCAACGCTCCTTTGTATGCCTTGGCTTCTTACAGTAGGTACACCACATACTATCTCGATTATCCCTCCATGCAGGCTTTGAAGCATCCATTCTTCCTTTTTCTTGTGTTGACGCACTGTGAGTTATTAATGTTGATCCTTCCACAGCTTGAGGCTCTAGCATTATTCCCCATCAACTTTCTTCTGCCTAGATAAGAGAGATTGTCTCTTCTAAAAAAGGGATTTCTTCCCTTCTAAGTATTTGAATCCTAACTTGATTAAACTCAAAATTAACACTAGAGAGGAAATCATATACTCGATCATTTTCAATGAAGGTTTTTAGAGTTGCAGCATCATCCATGCACTTCATCTCAAATACTCAATAATGAGCGAGTTTTTGCCATAGATTTTGAAGAGAATTGGCATATTCTGTCACGGTTTTGCTCCCTTGTCTTGTTCCGCTCGTCTTAATCTTGATTTCATACACTTGTGCTGCATCTCAAGCCTTTGAATAAGTTCTGCAAATAGAATCCCAAATCTCCTTTGCAGTCTTGAGAAACATACATGTATAACTTATGGCCGGATCCATTAAATCCCATAGCCATGACATGATCAATGAATATGCTTGATCCTATACGTTGAATGTGGGATCTCGTTGTTTTGGACCTGTTCTAAGAAGGTGGTTGAGTCTTCCTTTACCCTTTAGATAGGTTTTGACGAACTGTAACAATTTGAGATAATTCTTTTCATTCAGCCTATAAGTTGGCCTCACATTTTGTAGATCTCTAGTCATATGGTTGGTGTTGGCCTCCTCAATTTGACCCGAAGTATTTGGGTCTTTAATTTTTGTCTGAGACACGGATATTTCCAGGCACAAGGAAAGTACTTGGAAACGAAGAGCAAAATAGAAGCGATAAAGGCTAAAGAGATCACAACAATGGAGGTTGCAATCAGATTGTTAAGCACAAAAAAACAAATCCAACAATGAAGGCTATGAATAAAAGATTAATCCCAGCAAAACGAGCCTAATGCTATGATACCATGAAGAATTTAGAGGAAAGAATTGTGATAATTCTATATATCTTTTGTACAATGATTACAAGCTATTTAAAGGACTACTTTAAGTACAAATTAGGAAAAAACATATCTGAAAAATACAGCTATAACCCCACAAATTAAGGGATACTAAGAAATCATTTCCAAACTAATTATTTACAGCTAGTCCCTAATAATTAGGACCAAAAAATCATGATCGAATATTTCTAATAATCAGGTCCTAGAAATCAAGATAATTCAACAGCTAGTCCACTTACTCGCCTAATTTAGGAGAGAGTTAATTTGTATGATTTGATCGGTGTGAGAGCAGTTTTCAAGAATTGAAAAGATAGGTAATGTAAGCTCATATATTGACTTTACCTTCATGAACTAGTGGCTTCATAATTTACTTTGACTCATCTAAAGAAGGTTTGGGTTGTGTTCATATGCAAGATGATAAAGTTGTTGTTTATGCTTCTAGACAATTGAAAACACATGAGAAGAACTACCCTACTCATGATCTTGAGTTAGTAGCGGCTATGTTTGCCTTAAAAATATGGCGACACTATTTGTATGAAAAAAATGTGAAGTCTTTACCAATCATAAGAGTATGAGATATATTTTTACTCAGAAAGAGCTTAACATGATGTAGAGAAAATGGTTAGAACTTTTGAAGGATTATGACTTGTTTATCAATTGCCATTGAGGAAAGGCTAACGTGGTAGTGAATGCCTTGAGTCGTAAGCCCTTCGGAAATTTGGCAACTTTGCTTACTTCTCATGAATCTATTCTTGAAGATATGAAAAAGTTGGACTTGGAAGTATTGGCGCATCAACTTGGTGCTTGGTTAGCTAATCTTTGAGTACAAACAACGTTGATTGACAGAATTAAGGTTAAACAGAATGATTATCCTCATCTACAGAAAATCAAAAAAGGCGTGGAAGTTGGAGGACAAGTGGATTTCAATATACATGTAGATAGGTCATTGAGATTTCGTGGTCGTCTATGTGTTCCTGATGATTCAGAACTGAAAAATGAGATATTGCAGGAAGCTCATAGCACTAGATTCTCAATTCATTCCAGAAGCACTAAAATGTATAAGGACTCGAGGGAGAACTTCTGGTGGGTCAACGTGAAGAAGGATATTGTAAAATTTATCGATAAATGCCTAGTTTACCATCAAGTGAAAATTGAGCATCAAAAAATAGGTGGACAGTTGCACCCCCTCGAGACACCTATAAAGAAGTGGGAGCGTATCACGATAGACTTCGTAGTTGTCCTATCGAGGATGCCAAGTGTTAAGAATGTTATATGGGTGATTGTTGATCGATTGACTAAGTCCGCACACTTTTTGTCATATTGATTGGGTCTTTCAATGGAAGACAATGCAAAGTAATATATTAATGAGATAGTGAAGTTTCATGGAATTCCAGTAAGCATTGTTTCTGACAGAGATCCTAGATTTGTATCTAATCTTTAGAGGAGTGTACAAGGAGAGTTGGGTACTAAACTCAACTTGAATACAGCTTTTCACTCGTAGACATATGGATAGTCCGAGAGAACGATCCAAATGCTAGAGGATATGTTGAGATCCTTCAACATTGACTTTGCCGGTTCTTGGGATGAATATCTACATTTGGCAGAATTTTCTTATAACAACATCTATCATTCCGGCATTAAGATAACAACTTTTGAAACTTTGTATGGCCAAAAATGCAAAAGCCCCATTTGTTGGGATGATGTTGGTGACAAAAGACTAACTGACCCCAAGTTTATTTAGCAGTCAGAAGAAAAAGTCAAGTTGATTCGAGAGAAAAAGCACAAAACTGTCAGAAAAGCTATACAGATCTCAAGCAAGGTGGAGTTTAGTGTGCAAGATCATGTATTCCTAAACGTTTCTCCTACGAAACGTGTTATGAGATTTGACACGCGTGAAAAGTTGAGTCCAAGATATATTGGATCATTTTTTATCTTAGAGAAGATTGGTAAAGTTGCTTACAAATTGGCTTTACCGCCGGCACTGTCAGGTGTTCATAATGTATTTCATGTCTATTTGTTACAGAAATATGTACCAAATCCTAAACATGTACTAGACTTTACACCATTGAGGTTAAGAGAAAACTTGAAGTGTGAGGAGCAACCTATTCGTATTGTCGATAAGAAAGATCAGATGTTGTAGCGACGAATTATTCCTTATGTGAAGATACAATGGAAAATCCACATGGAAAGAGAGGCCACTTAGGAGCTTAAGAAGAAAGCAAGATACAAATATCTACGTTTGTTTATTGGTTAAGGTAATTTCAAATTTCGATGACTAAATTTCTTTTAAGGATGCTAGAATGTAATATTTATATCTCAGAGTTAGTGGTGGGGCCCACTTTTTCAAAAAAAAAAAGAAAAAGGAAAAAGAAGTAAAAAGTTGGACTTTTCAGCTTATATATATGACCAGACACATGTAGAAGCAGAGAGGAAATAAATGGAAAGAGAGAGAGGAAAGGAAAGAAAGAAAAGAAAGAAGAGAAGAGGGTTTTCGTGTGTGCTCGCCATAGATGTCTTGCCAAGCCGATTCAACTACGATTCGCAACGTCCTATCAGTGCTCGCGTCCTTCATTCATCTAATCAAAGTAATATTTGGGGTTAGGGCACAAATTCGGGGTTTTGTGGATTTTAAACTATGAGGTTCGATTAAGGAGTCATTTAGCTATGGATATATATAGAAATTGTAGTTTATGCATTATAGGGCTGTGGGATTTTATGGTCAATTTGGACTTACTGTTTGTTAGAAACAAAATTTTGAAGTTGGCCGCGAGTGATAACTGTGCACGATTGGTGACTTTTGGGCCGAAAATGGTTTTCAACTCAATTTTGGGATGGCCAAGTTATGGGTCTTATAATGCTTCAAAAGATCCTTTTTTTTTTATTGTAAGCTCACTTAGAACGGGGATTAGCAGAGAAAGTTATGGTGTGATCGAGTTCTGCGCTCACGCTATGTGTTGGGAATAATTTTGAATATCCGCTTCGATTGAGAGTTTCTGTCAGTGGTATGAGTCGTTTCGTTGGCGTTTAAGTTTACAATAACTGTTTTGTAGTTATTGTAGTATTTTGCTTTGTTTTGACGTCGAATCTCATTTAATTGTTAGGATTATGGGATCATCGACTCGTTTAGCTGCGTGTTGTTTGGCCAGGTGAGTGGTGTTATCTCTTTTTTGGTTTTGTAAAACCCCTGCCTTGAAGTAATAGTGATTCAATATATATGTGTATATATAACTTAAAAGAACATTTTTGTTGCATAAAGGGAGATCGAGTATTTACTATCTTTTAGCTATTTGAGAATGGTTTGAAAAACATATTATGAAATATGCTGTAATAGTTTATGTATATGTATTGCTTTGTGAACGTGATTTATGAAATGGTTATGGAAACGTATTGTGATTTATGAAATGATTTATGGATTTAGAGGATGATTGTTTGATGCTCAATATGGCTGTAAACCTGAGTAAGGGTTTCCAAGTATGCATATCAGTTTAAGTGATCCTTCTAGCCCGAGCTATCAACTTTGTGGGTGGAGACCTTACCAAGGAAGGAATTTTAGTTGCCTTGGTGCAAGGCATTGTGTTAAGACTATAGTAGTAATTGAGCGATAGATTAGTCAATGGAATAAACCATTGGAGTGATTTTTGTAGAAATTAATTAATGGACTTTATCATTGATATTTGAATTGTGCTGATGGATTTAAATAAGTATTTTTGACTTATACAAAGCTTTGTTGAAACGAAACAACTCTTATGTGATTCAATATGTATTTTCTACCTTAAGTTTGGGTTATGAAGTTTCGGTATTGCTTTGTATACATGCATAGTAGTTGCTCGATCTGTTTAAAAAATATGTCCTACTCACTAGACTATGGTTGCTATCCCCTTTCTTTCCCAAGCTTTCAGGTTCTTTGGCTAGCGACAGTTTGTACGAGAGCGCTATCACAGGGACTTTTGGAAGTTAGATTTTGGGTATGGTTTTTGGGATTTGTATATATGGTTGTTCATAATTTGTTGGGTTAGCTGAGTTCTAGTTGTATATATTCTTTTAGTGGACTATAGAAACTCTTATGTTGTAACAAATCTATTGGTTTATCTAATATATATATATGGTTTGAGACATATATGTTGATAATAGATTGTTGGTTATATTTGAGGTTGCATCTTTCGTGTGGAATGACAGTCTTGTCATCTCCCTTTCTAATTGTTTTCGAGGTGTGACAGTTTCCGATTTCAAACTAACAAATGGTGATAGACTCACAATAATTGGCCAATGATGGGTACCAATTCACAGTGGTGCTCGACTGAGGTATGGCTGACGATGATGGCAAGGATGGCTCACAATATTTCTTAGCTAAAAGATAATCGTGGTTTTATAGGGCTTGGCAAAGTAGTAAAGCCAACATCATCACCGCCTTGGGTTGGAGTCGAAAGTAGCATAGCACAATAGAAACATCTCAATTGCAGGCTCAATGGAGGCTTTTCGGATTAGGTGCAGCGGCAAGTGAAGTGGCAAGACTTAGTTGATGGAGGTGGTATCACCTAAATTTTGGCTAATTATTTAATATTTTTTTATGTCGAAATCATTTAGCATTTAATTGTATAGAAAGTTAGGGGCTAACCTTTGGTCCCTAAAAAAAATAAATTGGATGGCATGTAATTTTTAGGAGCATTCATCATATAGCTAGTTTATTAATTTAATTTGCATTAAACTAACGATGGTAAATGAACTTTGAATCAGTCACGTGGACCAGGGCCTGTACTACAAACAACGTTCATCCAAGCTAAGAGAAGTAATGGCCGATATTTATAACAAAAAGGGTAAATTTTGAGCTTTCATTGAGTTGGGTTTAGCCCATTAAAGTTAAAGGTTTTGAGTTTAATCATAATAGACCTTAAAGAGATCAAGCTTATCACTAATTAAGCACACAAGTGATGAAATTTCACCAGCTCATTGCACACCATAGCTTGGCCGAAATTTTGAGAGGGGAGGTCCTAATTGAGCTTGGTTCAATCAATTTCATCCCATTTAAGTTCAATTAGATTTAAGCCTTAGTGATTAAAGTTCGTCATCCTAATTAAGACCTAAATTAAGCCCACAAGAAACCTAGGTTAATGTTATAACTAAGATGTTATGCCTCATAACCTAAATGCTCACGTTGAGAGACCATAGAGAATTTAGAAATGTAAGAGAGAGAGAGAGAGAGAGAGAGAGAGAGAGAGAGAGAGAGAGAGAGAGAGAGAGAGAGAGAGAGAGATTCTTGGCCCAGCCCTCTCGGCCGAGAACCCTCCCATGATCATCGCCTCATCCCAACTGATCACCATACTTGTGGCTAATCTGACGCCACTACTCCTCTTGCCTTATGCTAGCTACTGTGAGCCTATCAAACTAATACTGACAACAAAGCCACTGTTGTTCTGACCTCACAACCCAATGCCGCCATCGCTACTGCACCATGAGTTTCCATCTCGACAAGTAGCTGATCTTGTGTCGAGCTGCTACTGCCCTAATCCGAGGCAACAATTCCAACCATGATTCATGACTACCACGATGAGTTGTTGCATCAGAATGACACCAAGCACTGTCGAGCCCTGCTTGTGACTCACCTAGTCGAGCCTCACCAAGCCAGCGGCCCCTCCTTGATCACATCATTTATTGTTTTGCAGGCTTATTGATCACCAAGTCGAGACAACCATCAATTAAGCCAACTTTAATGTGAACCGAGAGCTCACACCGACCTACCACCAACGACCCTCACTCACTTGATCTGCTACAAGTCACCGTCCACTAATCCAACCCCACCGAGTTGCTGCACTATACCAAGATCAACAATCCCCACTATCCTTGCTTAGTACCACCGTGTTCCGTAACCCTTGCTATGATCTATAACCCCCTCCATCGTGAGCATCGTCGTGAGCCGATCAAGCACCACTGCGAGTTGCTCGTCATTTGTCAATTCGAAATCGGAAATGATAGCCTTAAATTATGTGAGAATCTATTCATATTTGAATATTTGATATTATTGCATAATTCATTGATATTGATATCTAACATGATATTTTTTAGATTATAGGCATATCCCCTAAATAAGCAAACCTTCCTAATTTGACAACATTGGTCAACAGTCCAATCTCATGCTTGAGATATTACTTGCAATCACGCAAAAAATTGGTCAATCCGATCCTCATGCCATAGGATACGATTTACTGGTTTTATTTGTTTCCAAATTTGAATCGACAGAAATATTTTGAGCTTATCTTTTTGTGATCTGATGCCTATTTCTTGTTATGAATGGTTATCTTATCTCAATTTGTTTGCCTTATTTGAAAAATACAAAAGATTAGATAAGATTTCTAGGGTAAACTTTTTAAAATAATCTTTTCTTAATAGATTAGAATAGATTTATTTTAGATAACCTTGCATATTATGATAGATTAATAAAATATACTAGATTTTGATAAGATCTCTTTGTTAGGTTAAGATAGTTTGGGTAGATTGCATATTTAGATAGATTCAAGAAGAATAAGTCCTCTTTAAATTAGGATTTGACTTAGTTTACTTCGTAGTTTAAGTTAGATGTATCTTGGTCTAAATAATTGATTTTTAGAAATTTTTAATTACGAATTTAATTTTAAAAAATACCGAAAACATCATCTTAGAATAAATTAGATTTCTTTACTAGATAAGATTGCATGTTTAAATAATGGTAATTTTTAATTATGAATTTTGATAAAAATACCAAAAATATCATATGCATGTCATATAATTTGCATGTTAGGTTTATTTAATTAAAATTGCATAACATATAGTTTGGTTTTCATTTTATGATAAAAGAAAACCAAAAAAAATAATTGTTTGTTTTGTGTGTTTGATTCCTTCTCTTTCTTGCAATTTATTGCTTTGTTTTCCTTGAGGATTACATTAATGGTTGCACCCCCACATAATCACCTCACATGTTAGTGGCTAGGTTTAATATTAATCCCAGTTGCAAGCAAAATATTTTTTTTATTAGAGCAATCATGTGTAATCAAGTCCCAAAATCCATTTAATCTTTGGTTTGTATAAGTAAAATATTATCTCACGCTTTACTTGGGTTTCTAATCAACTCACAAAAACTTATTAGTGGCGACTCCAAAACTAAAATAATTTGCATTTTAATAACTCGAACCATAAGTTGCAAATTGATATGAGCTTGATAGAGCTAGAGCTAAGTTTAAACTTAGTAATTCATTAGCCAATCCTTAAATGGTGCACCTCCCGAGAGTGTCCCGACTCTTTATCGTTTCTTGGAATATATATATATATATATATATATATATATATATATATATAATACGCATTAAAATGCGAACAGATATGCACGTAAAAACCAAATTTTCCTCGATGCTTTACTGCACATTATTCTTTGTAATTTAATAATGTAACCAAAGGCACCAAATATTAAACAATAATGAGCTTTATATTTACTTCTTATTTCATATGATTTACATTAGAATCTACTTTTGGTCTAAACTTTCCCATGTACTAATAGAATCAACTTTCGGTCTAAACTTTCACAAATACTAATAGACTCAAGTTTTGGTCTAAACTTACTAATAGAATTAACTTTTGGTCTAAACATTCGCAAGTACTAATAGACTCAACTTTTGGCCTAAATTTTCCCAAGTACTAATAGACTCCATTTTCGGTCTAAATTTCGCAAGTACTCATAAAATCAACTTTTTGTCTAAACTTTTCCAAATACTGATAGAATCTACTTTTGGTCTAAACTTTCCCAAGCACTAATAAATTCAACTTTTGGTCTAAACTTTTCCAAGATTTATTCATAAAAAATACTAAGTTTCCTAGAACTGTTTATAATCATGATGCAAAATCACGTCATAATATGCAAAGATATGCAAAATCTTTGATATGTCGAAACAAGCAAGTATGAAGACACCTAGAATTGGATATACAAATACTCAATATGAATTTTGTTAGATATGCAAATACTCAAGATGAAATTTTCTCAGTGCAGAGTAACTAATTAATCTAAACATGCGTATCAATTAAACATCCAGTAATATGCAAATCTAGAATTTAATGAATGTCTATAACATAACCGTGAAATGAATAACTTTTATGAAAATTAAATGCGATGCAAAGTCTATGACCTAATCAATAATTGTCCTGAAATTAGCCTAAAACAACATGCAAATAATAAATTCTGTCCTACCCTAATATGGAATGTCGCTTTTTTACGAACAATTTGAGTTGCAATGAACGATCATAGGCCTAAGTTAGAATACAAAATCGAGCATTCACATTAATAATTAGGCCTACCATAACAACCCAATTAAAAAATCCAGCACTTGCACACAACCACTCAAATTTTAATATAGTAATCGCAATTAGTCAAACTCCAGCACTTAGCATGTTCGGATGATTTGCTTCTCAATCAAGTTATGAAGTAAAGATCGTAATTTCACATCAATAGATATAACTAGCAAACTTTAACACTATAAGACTCGGAATTTTTCGCGTGTGCACATATAACATTTGCCACACATTTTTTAGTCAAAAGCCAATCATGTACCTAAAGACCTAAATGGGCAATACGGCACGCAATGGTGGGATAGTAGAAATGGCAAAGTCGATCTCCTTCACTAATGCTTGTTTTACCTTTTCAGTCCATCACATCACCAAAGTCAAAATGCTTGTGGCCGACCCTCTAGTCCTCAAGGCATTGCAACCGAGAGCCTTCGTTTGTGGGAAATCCATGTACAATTTGTTTTTAGTGATTCCAGCCCAAACATCACCAACCACACCACCATCTCGATCGAAAGGACTAAGGGGAAAAAATTTAGTGATTTTGTGTTGTTTGACCCCTATACACCCTCCACAAAAGACTTATGATTTCGATTCTCATCCACTTCCCATTGACATTCCACATGTATCTCCATCCCGAGCCTTTGCTGAAGTTAATTCGTGTGGCATTGGAAGGGACCTACAAATGATGAAACATCGCATCCACTAAGGAAAACCTCTCCCCAAGAGTCAACTTAGATATTTTGTATCTGCTAAACAAAACAAACTTAGATATTTTGTCATTTGAATCGTTTGTGTCAGACTATTATGTGTCCCTTGGACATAATATCATGCGCGAAATGACATTCGATTGGTTATACATGTCGCATCATGGTATGGATTACTTTCGTCGTCGCCAGAGGTCTATATTTCATTGCCGACTGTCGATAAGGTTGTGTCACGTCAATGACAAGCCAATTTTGTCGTTAATCGAAATACATGTTCACGGGTAATGAAGGATGTGAGATTGAGATGAAAGATTTAAGACGACTTGAACAGTATGTAGAAGTCTTCCACGAAAGTTATTGATGGATAATGGCAAAGAAAGTTTTCTTCGTATAAGGCCACTTTTAGTGATGCAATCATGTTCCATCACTAGTTGTAATTCGCAATCTTAGGCACGAGATTTCGACCCAAAAATCTCGAACCTTGGTTAAGTTTTTGTCTTGCTCGATCTATCACAAGGATAGTTTAGTTTGGCGATTATTTTCATTGCTAAGTAATGTGTTGTCTAGGTTGTTACGTCGACAAACTGTCTGACACCACCTCAAATTATCATAGCGCATTTTAAGGCTGTGTTTGTGTGAGTAAACCGCGACTAGATCGTGCAAACAATATCACGTCGGCAACAAATCGGGACGGAGTTATATACCACGGTTTTAGAGCCTATCAGGAATGTTGGATATCGAACTTATCTGGAATTATATATCATCAAATGTCCATGCCGTTATGCTGATAGATTAGTGACCTCAAATTTAGATCTACTTATCGCTATCGTGCCCGATCGAAACCTGGGTGTACTCATCCTTAGCACCGCAGGCAAATCTTATGTAAGGAATTGTCTACTTACTGCCTCTTCAGGAATTTTATCTGGATTGACGCATCGATCGTGAGAAAAGTTTTCATGTGCGTCTCCTGCGCTCGACAACTGCAAGGTTTGCAAATGGTAAAAACATGCAAAATTACGGTCTACACCTGCTTGAGCCAATCCTGCTTTACAATGATGGACACGAAATCCTATACTAGCAAGGCGACCTAAAAGGAATCTAAAATTTTAACAAGGATAATTATAAAAACCCTTTACAAGTTTAACTTTGATATCAATTTGCGTTCTCAGGTTTTTTTAAGAATTACAATTATCGTCTTAGATCTTAAACCCTTGATTTAAAGGACCAAAATACTGTCCTTCACAAAAGAGCCAAGAAAAGCCTTCTGGCTCTAACAGCACATCACCCCCACAGAACCAGCCACTTAACATAGCACTAGATGCTGCCGCCCACCCCACTGCGTGCGAATGCCGTCGCCCGCTCCTGAACCGGCACCAGCATTGTAAGTCCACTCGCCCCGCCACAAGCCCACCACCATGCCATCATTAGGTTGGGTTGGTTCAACCCATGAATCGAATCAAACTGGCCTTATGCGATCGGTTGTAGGCCAGACTGAGTAGGTTCCTAGGTAAAAATTAGGAAACCAGCCTGGAATCCTTGCAGTTTCCTGCTTTTAGCTTTTTTAGATATGGGTATTAAATCTAGGAAGGTTAGGAAATTCATCAATGACTTAATCATTGTGCCACAAATTGTTCAAATTGTATGTTTTCCTGAATAATAGTTAAATTACCTAAAGTTTGTTTCCCTAAAAGTCAAGCCTAGCTCCCCTAGTCAATCCTGCAACCATTCAGTCCCTGATTTTGAAAACTAGCAATTGACTCTGACATGGTAGGTTTAGATTTGTGGTTAAAATCTACTCACCATGAAATCGATCACCCTTAACCACTTTGTCGAGACTTTTAGATTTTGGTATGTTGTATGACCTTGGCCAGCTAGACCTGATGCTAGCAACCTCGATATGAAGTCTTTAACGGCTAAAGCAACATTGCAAAGCGTAAAGAGAGCGACAACCAACAAAAAGGAGAGAGAGAACAAACGGTAGAAGTGAGGGAGAGCGTACTAGCATAATAATTTAAACTTATTCACCATTCTAATGACCCGATATTCATTCAAATTTCTTTACTTTCATACTAATGTTTTCATTCCTACTAACCAAATGATGCATAAGGGATTTCACCCCCTAAAAGTTAATTACCTCACTAGCAACATTTATAAAGTCCAAAAAAGATATATTTTAAGGCTCGATGTAGGTAGAATCTCAAGTGATTGATTCAATTTAAACCTTCTAAATCAAGATGTGCACTGCTTAAACCAATTCTCTTCTATCCGGTTTTATGATATCGGAAAATAAATACTAAGACCCCTATTATGTACTCAATGTTTGTCCATCCCCACGACTGCCACATCTTCCTCAAATTTGGAAGATCGTCCAAGTTCTCTGTCTTTGCCTTCAAATGCTTTGCCACGAGTTTCGACACGTTCTTAGGAAACCAAGTTGAAGAAGAGGGCTTGTACAGGACCAAAAAGCTTCACATCCGTGTTACAGTTGAGCCAATTGGAGTTCCAATTCCAGTCATAAAGCCTGTCGTGCATGAGCATGATGAGAGAGAGAGAGAGAGAGAGAGAGGAAAGTGGGTGTTGATGGTGAAAAGACAAGTCAAAAGTCCAATCTGAGGGCCGGAATTCATAAGACATGGGACAGTGTGGTTGATGTGCGTAGTGTTGTCCATCAGTGCGATATTGTTTTTTCCCTCCTTTATAAAGTGATGAGAAAGGAGAAAGAAACGGGGGTAGTTTTCATGGGCAAAACAACAGCGCTCTCACCCTCCCAACCCGAGCGAAGTACGTCAAAAGTCTGATGTAAAATGTTACCCTTCCGGCGATGACTAGCCAACATGACAATTTTTAATATTGTTTCAAAATTCATGGTACCAAGCGAATCTCACATTAAAGAAAACATGGACAAAGTAAAAAATTTTACGAAAATTACAAAACTAGCAAGGGCAGAGACCCTCGTCTAATCACAGACAAAAGCTAATAAGACCTCACGTAATCGGATGTTCGTTACCATATTATGTTCTCTATCTGGACATTACCCACAAACCCACGTCGACTAGTGTCCCTCCCCTCTCCACCCCCACTTCGAGCCATTTCTTTTTGTCAATCACAGATTGGAGGTGGGATATAAGATTTGGGGGGGGGGGGGGGGTGGGGTTTGGTATGAGGCAGGACAGCAAAGGGACATGTCCCAGTGAAGATTGTTACTGGTGAGTTTTGAACAAAGCTCAAACAGGCGGAAAGTTAACCGCCCTAGCAAGCAGCCAAGTTGGGGGGAGGGACACGTTATATATATCATGCCTCATTTCCTCAGAATTTTCCTGTTTTAAATAGCTCCGGACGCCCAGAATAGCCACACACTCATCTCTCTCTCTCTCTCTCTCTCACCCCAGAACACACCTCACCAGCACCATTCCACAGGGGGGAGAGAGAGGAGAGAATCTCCCCACCCAAGCAAAATCAACAGTACTTCACCATCCTCAAAACACAACAAGCTCAGCTCCTCTTCTCTCTCTCTCTCTCCTCATCATCCAATTCCCACCACCACCACCACCACCGCAACACTCCCTTGATCTCTCTCTCCCTCCACTTGCCAACTGTTCGTAGGCAATAACCCTTCTTTTTCTCCATCCTCCCCAATAATGACCCCAGAAGACTCCCTGAGATCTCTTTCCCTAGACTACCTCAACCTCCTCATCAACGGGGAGGCCTTCAGCGACGTCACCTTCACCGTGGAGGGCCGCCTCGTCCACGCCCACCGCTGCATCCTCGCCGCCCGCAGCCTCTTCTTCCGCAAGTTCTTCTGCGGCCCCGACCCGCCTTCCGCGCTCCTCGACCCGGCGGGCTGCCCCCGCGCCAGCCCTCAGGCGGCGGCGGCGCACCACCACCCGTCGAGGCCGCCGCCCCCGCCGGGGGTGATCCTGGTGAGCTCGGTCGGGTACGAGGTCTTCCTCCTGGTGCTGCAGTTCCTGTACAGCGGGCAGGTCTCCATCGTGCCGCAGAAGCACGAGCCGAGGCCTAATTGCGGCAACAGAGGGTGCTGGCACACGCATTGCACCTCCGCCGTGGATCTCGCCCTCGACACCCTCGCCGCCGCGCGATCCTTCGGTGTCGAACAGCTTGCACTGCTCACTCAGGTTTCCGATAAGTTTCCCAGTAGTAACAATAACAGGCCTATAGTGTTCATGGGATTTCTTTGGCTTACCGGGGACATTGCTTGATTTGGGGTTTAGGATAGTTGAGAACAGATTATTTCTCTTTGATATGGGAGGTGGAATTGTTTATTGGGTGCCATTACTATTAGGCTTTTCTTGGTAGATGACTTCAATAAACTATGGACCCATCATGGAGTGGGTGACGCTGGGTGTGTTAAAAAAACAAATCTAGACCGATCAAGTTCTATTCTTTTCCCCTCAAAATATCAGAATATCAGAGCGCATCTTCTTGCAAATGTTCTTCTTATTTTAATCTCACTCATCTCTCAAACTCAATTCACTCTCTTTTGTTCATGATTTGACTTTGTTGCTCTAGCAGCTCACATCTTCCATGACCAATTTGATTCAACTGTAAACCTAAAAGCTAGAGAGATGTAATGGGGTTGATTTCATGCAGAACTTGGAGTTTCTTGAAAAGATTAGATCTACCTTTTAGTAGTAACTCTCGAGAGCTTTCTACATATAGCTATAGTGATGATCCGACTTGTCTTCCACTTCACAGAAATTCCCAAATTTTGCCCGACCTTCACTTTCCTTATTTAGAGGTTTTGCTAATGGGGGAAAAGAAGAAAAGACAATTGTCACTGAATGACTTATTCTGAGCACCATATCTGTGAAAAACATATTCCCATCAATTTGCACTTCGAAAAGGTTCAAATTTACTACAATGATGTAATGCAAAGTCGCACTTCACTGACCAATTTTTTTCTGGTTATGGCTTGTCATTTGGCAGAAGCAATTGGCAAGTATGGTAGAGAAGGCCTCAATAGAAGATGTAATGAAAGTACTGATTGCCTCAAGAAAGCAGGAGATGCATCAACTTTGGACTACTTGCTCCCACCTCGTTGCGAAATCCGGCCTCCCGCCCGAAGTCTTGGCCAAACATCTCCCGATTGACGTCGTGGCCAAGATTGAAGAGCTCAGGCTGAAGTCGTCGATGGCTAGGCGATCCGTAATGCCGCACCACCACCATCCCCATGACCTGAGCACAGCCGCTGAGCTTGAGGACCAAAAGATCCGGCGGATGAGGAGAGCCCTCGACTCTTCCGACGTCGAGCTCGTGAAGCTCATGGTCATGGGTGAGGGCCTAAATCTAGACGCAGCGCTAGCACTACATTATGCGGTTGAAAATTGTAGCCGGGAGGTTGTCAAGGCATTGCTCGAGCTCGGGGCGGCAGACGTTAACCATCCGGCAGGGCCCAATGGCAAGACCCCACTCCACCTTGCTGCTGAGATGGTCTCCCCGGACATGGTGGCAGTCCTACTCGACCACCACGCAGATCCCACGGTCCGTACAGCTGATGGCGTCACACCTCTTGACGTGCTCCGAACCCTAACCTCGGATTTTCTCTTCAAAGGAGCGGTTCCGGGTTTAGCCCACATCGAACCAAACAAGCTTAGGCTATGCCTCGAGCTTGTCCAATCGGCGGCTCTCGTGATCTCGCGAGAAGAAGCCGGAAACGCCAATGCAAACACAAATGCTTCTTCTAGTACCACAACTATCTACCCACCGATGTGTGGCGATGATCATAGCAGTGGCAGTAGCGGCAACAACATGGGCAACATCAACCTCGATTCAAGAGGGTACCTAAATCTCGGTACACAAATGGGGTCTAGAATGGGTGAAGATGATCAAAGTAGCCGAAATAGCCAGAGGGAAACCATGAATTTGTATGGTTCTCAAGGTTTGTATCGTCACTCCAACGAGTTCTAGCTAGGCTCAGGCTCAAGCTCAAGCTCAACTATCTACACATATAATAGGAGTTAAGTAAATCCTCATCACTTGTTCTCCTCCATTTCTTGATCTTCTTCTCTTTAGGGTGGTTTTTCTTGTCGGCCTCGTGTTATGTTTGCTTGCACAGGTCTTTCAATGATCATCACATGATGAAGTTTAGTCTTCTTTTTGGTTGGAGATGATGTGAGATCTCTCATGGTATGAGACAAGAGGAATCTGAGTATTTTGGCTAGTCTCTTTTGGCAGTGATGGAGGAGACGCAGGTCAATCTTTTCAATCCCAGGCCTGTCAACTTGATATTTTGTACTTATTGAGTATATATCACTTTCAATGATCACAAATAATTGGTACATATATTATATATATCATATCCTATATATCTATTTTGACCTTTATATTTTCTTGTCCCCTCACCTACCAATTATGTACACAAAAGATTTTTTTAGTGGAGATGCATAATAAGCAACAAAAGTCCCATTTACGAGACTTGAAGATTTTTTTTTTTATTAATTGGTGGGTCTGCCCTTAATTTTTATAATATGATGGACATTTTTTGGACTTGTTTGGACATGGGTGACTTTTATATAATCAGGTAAATGAGCTGTCTCTTTCTGTATTCTCATTTCTTTTCTTGCCTCCCGCTGGGCTTTATGGGAAATGCTGATTGGCCATGGATATTATATTTTAAGTAAATGTTAAGAGAATCATATGGCCATTGACAAAAATTGATCGTGACCACACGCCACAAGACAATTTCTGGAATAATATCATCGAAACAAAGATAAATATGCGATACTGATTTAAAAAAATTACATGATAAAGATTTATTGGGTATGCTTAACTAGTGCAGTACATTATTTACTGACTATTTTGAATGAAACAATGCTGAAAGCCCATGTTTGTGTCCTGACATTATATTTACTTCTATTTATAAATATGGATTCCCTCCTTACAATCCTATATGTTGTCTTACGGGCTGAACCCTAGGTGCTTGGATATATGTTTTACCCTGGAAAAAGTGGGATTTACCTTTTTAGTTTTCCAGCTAGACTATAGTTGATGGATGCATGTATTCTCCTTATTATATGATCATTCTTTTCTTTTCTTTTTTATTTTTTCCAGAAAAGTATATGTTCATTCTTGAGAAGCTACATCTTTTGTTTGCATTTTCGTGTTTCCCATGCATCCTTCACAAAACTCTATGCCCTAAAGCAAAACCTACATCAAAGATGCATGCATTTTAGCTCTCTAGGCGCTATGTGTGCTGTTAATAGCTTCTGTGATTAACAAAAGAAAGATGTCAAGACTAGTGTCCAAATGTACACACTCGGAAAACTCGGAACTTCTAGAGTTGGTTAGTGCTTACATTATGTGTCTTGGCGTTCTCTTCAACAAGCCCTTAATGTGTAATTCGAAGATGCAATGACGACTTTCCTATTCAGGAGGAGGCAATTCTTGGGGAAAGCCATCTATCTTCAAATATATGATGCCGAAAATAAGGAAATAGTTTAATAATCTCCAATGCTCTGGTGACTATTACCTCCTATTTTTCATGACTAGTAGTTACCGTTACTATATGAACCTAGTGATATCAACTTCATCTCTGTTGCTGTGTGCACTTTCCTTTCAAAAGGAAGGACTGACTAAGACTTGTTAGGGTTTCTATACTATATTAGGGTTTTATTACAATTTTTTATGAAATATTTGGTTCATGTCCTTAAGTATCTCCTGGACAAATCTCCCCTGAGAACCGAACAATTCTCTTTATGTGCCGAATCTTCACTACTTTATTCATGTCTGAGAAAGTTTGATATAAGTCTCACACGCATGCACAAAGACAGGTTAGATTATGTGAAGAAACTGAGAATAATCTGGAGAAAAAAATTGAAGAACCCAATGCAACATTACTTGCTTGTATAAGAGTAAATTAATTAGTTTGAAAAGATAGTGAAAAAGGACTTGTTTATAACCAAACGAAGTCATAAAAGATCCTATATAGTCCTTACCAAAAAAAAAAAAAAGATCCTATATAGTATATACAATATCACGAATCTAGACAATAACTTGACCACGTACAAAACATGCATAACATCCTATGTATTTCAAATTTGCAGGGATTAGAACGCTTGTTCATAACATCTGTAAGAAATCTCTGACATAAATGATGATTTATTTAATAAAATACATATAAATTGAAGTTGGGGATGAGTAGAAGATCACTTCAAGGTAACAGCACTTTGCAAATGTTCACTGCTAGCGTAAATAGAAGCATACGGTCGAGACTTCGAAAGCAATATGCTTTGAAAGGCGCTTATCTTTGTGCTTTTGTGATAGCATTTGGTTAAATCTTTTAAAACTTTTTATCCCTCCAAAATTTAAAATAACAAATTCCACAACAACTATGAAAAAATTGTATGTAAATCTACGGGTCGATAATTAGTATATCTCAAGCGTTTTCGGTTTAAGAAAAATTCAAAGTGCATCTATCGCAAAATTTAGCTTAAGTACAAAGTAAAACATAAAAATCTATCCACACACTCCAAACTTCTTAGAGCTTGAAAGCTCAGATCTCGATATGGTCACATATCCCCATATAATGTGTTTCATTATGCAAAAAGACAGCTTACATGTGCGGGAGTGTCCTTATATGCTCGACATACATAATGAAATCATTTCTCGATGGCCTAAACTCTGGAGATGAATGATAACTGCAAAATGAGTTAAGAAATTAATGAAATAATTGGAACTCTAGAGGTTGCTTTAGTGACAATGGTATTTGTCTTCCTCAATTATGTGGGTGCTTGATTTCTTTTTTGTTTTTTGTTTTTTTGTTTTCGGCCTGGGCCTTGATTCAAACAATAGTACTCATGCAATATCTTGGGGCAACCACCAGAAACCTAGGCATTGGCTATGTGTACCAAAAATTATTGGGTAAACGTGCTTGTTCTGTCGGTGATACTATGCATGGATTGAAACTACACGGTGCCGAGGTTATGTACCTGAAAAGTACGTGAAAAAGTTCGATAGAAATCACCTTTCCAAATGCTATACATCATCATTTTTCATGAAAATATTTGGCATTATTCTAATAAGTCTAGAAACGATATTATCATGGTTTTTACATATATTACAAATGAGAAAAGGACACATAACAACCTGTCCTTGGCCATGCTCTTTGGCAGTAATGTCATAGTTGTTTTATGAACGACGGAATACTCAAACATGCCCACATAGCCTTCAGAAAGTGAAACTGTGAAATGTCATTTCTGCTGCATTAAACTCTAATCGATTCAACAGTCAGTGGTGGTACAGTAAAATGCGGTGTGTCGAGAAGACGTACTAAAGTTAATATGCTGAATGCCATGTTATGATTTTATTGGGTGTTTAAAGAAGTGAATAAGGATCGACCAATAACAACTTAATTATCTGTCGAATCCCGCGTTCCAGGCGAGTTAACCTTTCTCAATGGACATATATTACTTTGTTCTCACTTCTCAGAACTTCCGCAAGCCATGTTTTTTGACTTTGGCCATTCGTTTTGCGTGATCCACAAGTGACGAATCCATACGAAGTTAATGTTGAAACTTCGAGTAGGTTGAGCTCCCGCTATATTCCTCTTTCGAATGCTTTTGACAGTTGGAGGATTCTGTCCTAAAATATGCCTTAGTATGCATCCAGGCTACAGATCATTCTCTTTTCGCGACAATTATTACATGGACTGATTCTGTTTTTTGCCGAAAGGTGATGCTTTTGCTCTTTTCATCGGCACAACAAAGCATAAAATGAGGTGCAGAGTTCTAATTGGCACCCACAAAACTCAAACCGTTCAAATTAATCGGGTCTTCGAAGAACATCGATGTGCACCTTTTGAAATGATATAAATTTGTAGGTATGTGTATATTGCGACTGTAAATACAAGCAAGCGAAACATCACACTTTCAGCTTAATTAGGCAAACACAAGGGGCAGTGAAAGGCACAAGTTACTTTGTTCCTGCTCTCTCTTTTATCCCAAATGCCCAAATCAGGAGCACAACAGAAACCTCCTCCTCCGGGTATTTTCCCACCCTGTTCTTGTTGACCTTGATCGAAGGATTGATTTATCGGAGTAACAAAAATTAAGGCGTATTTGAAAGCTCAAGCTGTTCACCTCCTTTTTTTTTAATTGTTTAAGGGTACCCAACAGACAACCTGCCACACACCAAGAAAAGGAAGTTCTTATGCTGCTCCGGCACGAAGAAGAAAGGAGAGAGGGGCTTCATAGAAGGATGGTAAGCCAAAAATCTCCTCCTTTTTTAGCTTCGACTGAACATATAAATCAAATTTGCATCAATGAGCAAAAAAGTTCAATCTCAAGAGAGTTTGAAAGCAACTGCATCACCATTCATCGTCTCTCATCTCTCTGCTATTATTCTAAGTTTTCGGACTGTTCTCTGATAACATGTTTCTGTGGTTCTTGACCAATCAGCCTGTTTGCTCTATGCTGCTGCTGGCTCTGTGAGGAATGTTGCGACTAGTGAGTGTGAGCGATAGCTTTGCAGGAGAATTCGCCAATCTTCGACTTGGAGTGTTTGTGTGTGTCACAGAGTGTAAGAGTTCGCTATGGTCAGTGTAATGTAAGTCTTCTGCAGATATAGTACATCACTACGATATTTTCCCTCGGCACAAGCAGGTCTCTCTTGATTTTCCATCTGTATCTGATTTCAATTCTCCTTTCGTTTTCCGAATCTGAGTGTTCCATGCACATTTTAGCAAACAAAAACTAGTAAACAACAGGCAAGAAAGAGGTAGGACACAACAGGTCATGGACTATCATGATTGGAGTAATTCTTGAGAGGAAGACAGAAACTAAAGCAAATAGCGAAAAAGATTAGATGGAAATCGAACTGAATAAGGAACATATTCTTCTGCTTTTACTCCTCTTCATCAGCCATCGGCATCAGGTTCAGATGATATTTGTTCAGAATCTTATCGCGTGTGGTTGAAGATGGTATCGGCTACAAAATATTCATACCGAGGTTTTCTGTGATCTCAGTTCGGAATGAAAGAATTTGGTGTCCTCATAATGAAGTCTAGAAATGATATTACCATGGTTTTACATCAACAATATCACAAATCACAAAAATGCTTGCAATTTGATGTATGACCATTTAAATTACAAGTCAGACAAATCTCTCATCTCATTTAAATTTTTACTACTATTTTTTGGCATCTAATTACAAGTGGAAAGATATTATTTTCGTTTCTGTGAATGTGATATGATAATATCATTTTTTTATATGTAAATGATAATTGAAATCTTACATGGTTGATTGGCTAATTAGTAAGTGGAGAATTGTGAGTATTTTTACTTGAGGACAACACGACATAAGGTTTTATAAGTGTATAATTTGTCTTACTCCAAAAGAATGAGTATAGAAGTTCAGTAAATGCGCGTGAGGAAGGCAAATGTCTTTTTCTTTCGTCATATCATGTACTTCCATATATCATACGTGGAAGTACCAATGTTTTACAAATAGAGCGTGCAACGAAGGTACAACTAGAGCTTTCCCATAAGATTGTGTTAGGAGCCCAAAATGTAAAGGAGAAGAAACCAAAGAAGAAGACAGGCGAATTTTTATATGGAAAACCCTTTTCGAAATAGAAAGGGAAAAACCACAGTGCCATACAAGGCAATCTTTTTACTATAAGGATTGAATTTCAAGTTACAATTACAAAAGATATGACCTCAATATATAATAGGAATCTATGCCAAACAAAGTTATGGTAGAAATTATATATATACCCTTAACAGTAGTATTTTTCTCTATCATACTCCACGACTCCATCAATCTCCCACTCAGAGGCTAATCATTAAAACAACAATACTCTCATAGTCTTCCCTCGTCTTTGTACCGAATTGTCCTGGTGCGACACCGTGTTCATCACTTTCTAATTTTGAAAGGTTTTTTCCCACATAAAAATTTGCGCTCTTCTTCTCTGAATTCTTCTATCTTATATTTCACATTTCTAGCAAATGGCCGATGGTTGATTGGTGATCCACTTCCAACGTGGATAAAAGTGAGATAAGGTATGTCGAGAAGACGCACTAAAGTTAATATGCTAGATGCCGTGTCATGAATCAATTGGGTGTTTGAATGAGTGAATTAAGAGCATCTGATGGCAAACTTAATTATCTGTCAAATCCCGCCATGCTTTTTGGCTTTGGATTACAGGTGAAGAATCGATATGCAGTTAATCTCAAACTTGGAGTAGATTGAGCTCCCACTTTATTCCTCTGCGAATGCTAAGGACAATTGGAGAAACCAATTCTTCCTTAAATATGCTCTTGGTTCTAATAATCTCTCTCTTCATTGAGAACACTATTCGATAGGCTGATTTCGTTTGCCACTCTGACTCTCAACTCTTCCTAATCGGGTGTTCCAAGAGCATCCACATGCACCTTTTGAAACAATATAAATTTGCAGACATGTCTATATTGCGCCTACATACACAAGCAACAAAAAAACATCACACCTTCAGCTAAATTCAGCAATCACAAAAGGGCAGTGAAAGGTAGTAGTTACTTCGTTCCTGCTGTCTCTTTTATCCCAAATGCCCGTGTCAGAAGCACAACAGAACCCACCTCCTCCGGGTACTTTCCCACCCTGTTCTCGTTAACCTTGATCGAAGGATTGATTCATCGGAGTGACAAAAGTTAAGGCACATTTGAAAGCTTAAGCTTTTCACCTCCTTTTTTTTTGTTTAAGGGTTCCTGACATACAACCCGCCACACGCCGGGAAAAGGCCTTGCACGAAGAGGAAAGGAGGTGAAGGGATAAGCCTCATGGAAATATGGTGAGCCAACAAGAATCGCCTTCTTTTTTTAGCTTCGACTGAAGATATGCATCATATATGCATCAATGAGCAAAACGACCAATCTCAAGAGAGTTCAAAAGCAATTGAATCACCATTCACCTTCACTCCTCTCTCTGCTACTATACTAAGTTTTCTGACTGTTCTTTGATGACTTGTTTTTGTGGTTCCCCGACACTTCAGCCAGGTTGCTCTAATGGGCTGCTGCTCCTGTCTGGTATGTTGCTATTATTCTTCAGCTTTTACTCCCCTTCATCAGCCATTGGCATCAGGTTCAGATGATATCCTTTGAGAATTTTATCACGTGTGGCCATAGATGGTGTTGCATACAAAATATTTACATTGAGGTTTTCTGTGATCACAAACTCAATTTGCTTGCTAGCACCAAAAAAGTTCTTCGTAAGCATGAAGTTTAGTTTCTTACCAACTACACAATAGAGTACTTACCATCTACATGAACTTAAAGAATCAATAGAAAACAGTGTATTGGCATTATTTTTTGGGTTAATACCACGAAAAATCCCAAACTGGTACACCTGTAACAAATTTACCTCAAACTTTTGACCACCAAAAATCCTAAACTAGTATACTTGTGACAAATATACCCCAAACTAATTTTTTAACCACCAAAAATCACAAACTAGTACATTTGTGAAAAATATACCCTCCGTTAGTTTCCTTTAAATTAAATTAATACTATGAAAAATCACAAACCGGTACACTTATGATAAATAAAGGATAAAACCCCAAACCGATGCACCTTTCAACTGTCACGTATCATCAAACTCAGTAATTTGAAGGTAAAATTTAACGGAAACTAACGGAGAATAAATTTGTCACAGATTTACCAGTTTAGGGTTTTTGGTGGTCAAAAATTAGTTTAGGGTATATTTGTCACAGGTGTACCAATTTAAAGTTTTTGATGGTATTAACCCTTATTTTTTTTCACTTATCGTACTTCTGCTAAGAAAAGATCATTTTCTCATGGGTTGGCATGTACACAGCATGCATAAAAGTGCTAGCAGTATGCATTAGATTCTGGAAATCAACGAGGCTTTGGCATCCTCACTCACTAAATGTCATCCCCTCAGTGCCCAAAACACGATCAATCAGAAACTCGTACACCTACTTAATGACCTTGATAATCTTCTATAAGTGCATTGTAGCACCTAATACCATCAGTTTTTTTTTTTTTTTGATCGAACCTAATACCATAAGTGACTAGCAATTTCTGTGCTCAAATAATTACAATCATTTTGGCGAGAGATAATGAAACTAAGGGGCCAAAAAGAAATAAGTTCCATATCAATTATCCAAACCCATTTTAATGCCCATGAAGCTACAACTCAGCCCGTTTCTCATTTTTGCCGCAGCTGCAGACAAATAAAAGAAGAGCGAAATCAAACAATAAAAGAAGAGCAAAATCTGTAGAAAAGAGTAAAGGAAGGAATGAGAAAAGAAAGGAAGAAGAAAAACCGTAAGAATGGAAAGGATTCGGTTCATGCAAGCAACAGACATCTCGACGCACCCATTTAACATCGTTCCAAAGCCCTCGGTAAGAATTCTAAGCCTTGATTCCTTTAATCAGAGGGAATTTCCTAATCAAGTTGCGATGTAGGATTATTTTGAATTCTGAGTTGCTTGGTAGACATTGGAGTGGATCTCTGAAAATTTAGAGAAGTCAATTTGTGTCGCAGTGTGATGAAGACGAAATTTTGAAGTTTACCGTGTACCTTAATTAGGAAGAGCATCTCTGTCTGTGGCGTCATTTTTGCCCTTCTCCGGTTGTCTTTTGGGTCAGAGGCGCATTACGCCTTTGAAGTACATCAAGTTAGATTTCCAATGACTCTGGACCCATTTGAAAAAGGACTTGGGTAGGGTTTAAACGAACCGTCCAAAATTCGGTAAGTGAACTATTGACTGTATAGTTCACAGCAAGCGTTCGTCTATTTGGAAAAAGTTTTCGAAGGCATATCAGGGTTTTCTTTTTGTTACCAAATAAGTTTAGTTTAGTCACGACTTTATTAAGTTAGCTTTGTACTGGATTTTGATATTCATTTCTAACTTATTCATTGATAGAATTCTGAGTTTTCCATCCGAAATATCTTTCGTTCTTTCAATTAGCATCACTCACAGTGATGCTTATATCTTCTATTATTTGAAAACCTAAATTATAGGAATTAAATAAGTTGTAAGCTATGAAAGAGACATCGCATGGCAAATTGCTTATTAAAAAGGAAAAGTGGCGTTTAGAACATATTTGTTGCATAAAGATGGATAAAGCATTTACTACCTTTTTGGTTATATGAAATTGCATAGTAAAGCACTGGTCAAAATTATTTGTGAAATGGTTCAAAAAATGCTATGCAAAATGTATTCTGTTTGGTGGGAGGGCTTGTGAAAGGCTACTTGTATTGATTTGTCAATCTGGTTGAAATTCATTCTAATGTAGTTTTGTGACTCGTTGGAGAATGTGGTGATTGATGGCTTGATGCTCTTATCGCTATGATATGAACCATTAAGGGGTTGTGAATAAGTACATTGTTCTCCGGACTTCTTGTTTGGATCAAGGCACCAGCTGATATAGGTGGAGATCTATGTCAGGGGGCATCTTGATATGCCTTGTATGAGGTGTTAAGATGCCAATTGTTTGACATTGAGCACTAAATTGATCAGTGGACTAGACCATTAATGTTGTTTAAGTTAGTGTTTATTTGGATGTTCCCGATTATATGAACTTACGCGAAATCATATGAAAACATCTTTGGTCTTTAATGTATATGATATCTTGGTTCATGGATCGGTGTTCTTTCTTTGAAATGTTTATAAATATAAATAGTAGATGCTTAATCTGCTTAGAAGAGATTTATACTCAATCAGCTACAGTTTACTCGTACCATTCGTTTCAATTCTTGTCCAAGTTCTACAGGTACCAGCAAGTAGGTCGAGAAGGTTTGGACGGGCATTTATATAGAGTTCGAGTTTTTGGAGTAATTTGAGATAATTGGGCACAGGATGTACTTTTCGAGTCTAGTTTTGTAATTCACTGGAGATTGGCAGTATATTTTGATCTTTTGAGTTTTATGCTTGTCCGATGAGATGCTTATGTTCTTTGTGGGAGACTTTATAATCTAGTCTTTTTAACCAGCTTGCAGTTTTATCATATATCTATATATTTTGAGAACATGTTTATATCGATTATGTGAGTTGGCCACATCATTTGAATAGGAGGAAGGTCGAGTCATTTCCCCTATGCTTGGAGGGTTGGGGCGCCACAAATACCATTCATCCACAATCAATCTGCTCGACCTAATCGAGAGAAAATGAGCTACAGGGACGTCTGCATTCCAAAAGAAGAAAATCCCTGCTGACTTGTGAAATGACATGACCGCAAAGATTAGGTAGTCGGACCTCGCAAGCCCTTGATAGTATAGAACTTGAAAGAAAGGGAACTTGAAGAACTACATGCTAGTTGGACCTCAAGCTGCACCCATAAGTAATCTTCCTTTGTTAAAGACAAACCAAGCAGATGGATTGCAATGAAACTAAATAGAATCTGACAGCTGAAACAATAACGTTTAGAAAAGCCTAGCCTAGAATGAAGCTGGTAGTCAAGTCAAAATCAGAGGGACAGCCAAGCTCACCCTTTCGAGCTATTTTCTCTAAAGAGTTAACCATATGATGTGGCCTGAAAAGTTGAAGTCGGAATTAGGAAGGGGAAAGTTCACGGCCACGCTTAGCAGCAGCAATGACTGCATTCATCAAAATCCCCCGGAATCCACCCTTTTCCAGTTCATGAATACCAGCAATTGTAGTACCCCCCGGTGATCCAACATCATCCTTGAGCTGACCTGGATGCTTGCCCATTTTGGAGGCCATAGATGCTGCACCCAACACCTGAAAATATAACAGCAAAACATTGAAACTTCAAAATGAATGAAAGCCAGTTCAAGCCACTGATAATCCAAGCAGACATTCATACAGGAACCACGGCAATCTCTCCATGCAAAGTTTCTGAAGTTGAAATTGTGCAGACTTGTTAAAATGATTAAGGTATTTAACCTAGCAACAGTTGTTAAGTTAGGAATAAAACTAGTGCAGTCCATAATCCAGTATTAATGTGACTTCTGTCAACTCTTCCGCCGGAGTGTATGAACTGCTACCGAACTCTAGATGAGTATAGGGGCAAAGGTATAAATAACAGACATGATAACCTATCTTCACTATGGCTTTTGTAAGGATGGGGCTATTTTGACATCCAAAATAGCTAAAAACACAACCTTTTTGTTGAATGGACCAAAAACTCCTTCAATTTAAACCAGCTCATCTCCACACCGAATTTCTACCAATGGCAATCACAAGCGCATCCATGAATTGATTAAGAAGTTGATCAAATAGTTGCCAATCATATTGGCCGAACTCCAATTGCTAGAGGAAGATTAACTATCTAGTCAAATGATGTAGAAACCCTTTGCATTTGGGTTTCATGGAAATAAAATGGGTTAACGGAAGGGATAAGAATTTTCTGTGGAATACATTAAGAGCCAAGAGCAATGAAGACTGAAGAGAGAGGGAGTAGAGGTAAGTAGAATGTAATGCACTGTTGTGCAATATGAATCAAATTACCAAAATGAAAATGTGATAGAAGTATGTTTCAAAACCCTCAAGTACACCACCCGTACTTCACTTCATTAATCTAGATGAGTAAAGAGCTTAATTTTTTTTTTTAATTTGGGTTTGCATAAAGGGACTATTAGATGTCCATTGTGTTCATCCAAATTCATTATTACGTACCATTCCACAAATTTTGCTATCCAAAAAGAGATATCGATATTTTTTTCTTGTTCTTTAGCTCACTAGAACATCCATCTCCATTGAGAATGTCCACTTAAGCTATCCATAGAAAATGATGAGCAAGAAATATTCGAAGATAAAAGAGGCAGTGGCCCTTTTAGACTGAATACTACTTGCAAATGACTTTAAACTTAAGTAAGGGTGTAGAGAGAGGGACGGGAATGGAAGATAGATACCCTTGTTTGAAAAAGGGAATCTCTTTCTTCTGGGCCTTTTGGTAAACTAAGTTCAAAAGGCTGTAAACTAAGTTATTCTCGCGGTGGAATTAGACCCACACTTTCTGTAACTATAATTATTGGAGTAGCCAGAGCATTCTACATGTGTAACCCACAAACATAAGTCTTCTATATGTTTCCCTTAAAAAATATTAGTTAATCAAAGTGGAGAAGATTAAATATGTAATCACGCCATGCAACACAAAAAAGCCACCCAGCCAGGGAAAAAGGCCCAAGCCTTTGAGAAAGCAATTCTATTAGTCAATCCTCTTTTTCATGCCAATAACAAAATAAGATCTATTAGGATGATGATTCCATCTCAAAAGAAGGTCCAGTGAGGATTTCTTGAGGACTTCCTCATAGGCTAAGCACAGGCTGCATCAGAGCATCTGCCTATAAATCTGCAGGTGTCACAATCTCTCATTAACAAAACAATAATGCGATTTTATGCACAATGACCAACCGTTTGAGAAGCTAGACCCAGTGCAAGTTCTCTTGGAAGACCTGCGGCAACTCCTCCATCAGCCAAAGCTTCTATTGCCAGAAAGATATATGCTGGACCACTGCCGCTGCATATATACACAGAAAGGAAAACTCTAAGTCAAACTAAAATCTCACCACGATTTTAAACAAAACCTTCACGGAAGTATAAGGGAACCGATGCTTTAAAGCTATTGCACATACCTCAGGCCAGTAATTGCATCAAAATATTTTTCATCAGCTTTCCAAATCTTGCCTATAGATCCGAATAAAGTAGCAATGAGTTCTGCATCCTCTTCTTTTACTGCTCCTCCCAGACTCATAACTATTCAACATGAAGGACATTAGAGAATATCATTGTAATTCAATCTTATGAAATCAGGTGTCAATAATAACATTGCTGAATCTGAAAGATCACTTTGGAAATTAAACTTACAAAATAAGTAAATGTAAATCCATATGGTATCAGAGCAAACTCCACTTTATAATGAAGCGATACAATGAAAGGGCAGAACTCCACTTGCATTAACTACACTGCCATAGTATCACAAGAACAGATAACAGAAAGAGTAATCCATCCTGACCACATCATGACAGTGCCATGAATTATATCTTAGCACTGCAAGAATCATGGACACCTGATGACTTGACCCTCTTCTTTCCTGATCATTAATGAGAGGATAGCATCCAAATAATTCTCATGACACTTGAAACCTCAACATCCAAACAAATATTCATCTATTTTGCACATTTTCATATTAATAAACTATGGTAATTTGAAAATAACTTAGCCCAGCAACGTTAACTCAACTAAGGAAGCCCTTCACTTTACATTATTACAATTGATTGCAGATACTCAGGATTAAAACTCAATATTACGAAATCAAGCTTGTGGAACTTAACTAATAACATCAACTCAAGAGGGTTTAATGCTTTATTTAATTCTCTGCAGCTGAAGGGAAGCGACCAAGTATTGGACAGGATAAGAAGATGATGGAAGAAAATCAACAATTTGCAATGTAAAAGGAATTTCAATTTTCTGCTGAAGCAACACAATCTGTGAACAGAAAGCATGTGTCATCCAAAGAGACATGTATCGTAAAAAAGTCAAAGTTCTATATGAGACATCCAAAGGCCAAAACAACATTGGCTTTCCATGCATACAAGTTAAGGATCAGCAAACAACTAGTATAAACATTACCAGATGCAGCCTCCCCAACAGCAGCAGGAGTATTTGGCATCACACGGATAAATCGATCATGGCCAGCCCAATCCTAGAAAAAAGAAAAGCATACTCACTCTAGACAGTTCAAAAACAGACAATTCTAAAAATTAGATGAAATGGGAATTAACAGCGGACAACCGACTATGGTATTCAATTCAAAATGATAAATAGTAGAAAAGGCTCCTTAAATAAGAATTCTTCAAAGAGTCAAAGTTTCATTAGAAAAAGTTTACTATCCCAACTATCGGCTGTCCATCTGGAGAACTACAAACATTAACATAACATACCTGAACCATATGTTTCTTTACCTAGCATCATTTTTATACTATACTTAAGAAGCCGCACAGAATTTTACACTGAAAATCCCATCCCATTATTGAGGTATTCCTGAGCATTCTTAAATATAAATCAAGATTACCGACAAAAAAAATGTTAATCCATGGTCAATGTTGCACCGCCTAAATTCACAAAATTGTCTCCGAAGGACATAAATTAGATTGCTTATATGAGAAATTGACCCCTGGACAACATATTGAATGAATATAACAAATTGTAGTAACGTAATTCAAATTTCTTCTTTAAAACCAAGAAAGTCATACTATAGAATGAAAAAAATGGTAGTGGAGGAAATAAGGGTGGCAGAGATGCAGTTTTCATGGATTTAATGATGTGAATTGTATAAGAACCTCTAATCCTCGACAGCATTGTATAAGACATTCCCATACCATGAAACTTAAGACAAGAACCAAAAACATGGTGCTGATAAAAAAGACAGTGGGGGCAAATACCTGCAAATCCTTCAATTTGACTCCGGCAACTACTGAGACCAAAAGCTGTTTCTTTGATAGTAGTGGCCTCAACTGGGAGACAACACCTTTAACTAGAGAAAGAACAACGAAAGTTAATTTGAAAATATCCTAAGCAATTTCTACAAGAAGTAACATTTTCAGCAATGAGAAAGATGCATGACCTCTAGAACCAAAATTCATTCTACCTTTGAAATCAAATATCAATTGAAACATCCCCCTCCAGATTTTATCATCACTTAGTAAAAATACAGAAGAAAATTGTCATCCTTAATTTCTGCGGACCATTGACGGTCATCAACAGAATTTAATCATCCCTTTATGGTGAGAATATGTTGTTGAAAAGCATGCGATCATCACTGCAAAAGTTATGATAAAGAAAAGTGAAGGCCAATTCATCCAAAATCTGGTGAAAACTGACATGAACTAGCATGTTGTGAAATCACATGTTACATGTTTGGCTGCTACCATCTCAAAGCTAAAGAACATTGGTGGCTTATGGTCATATTGACCAAACACGTGCTTTCATCCCATTATTGAAATTTGTGAAAATGAAAAGACAAGCAAAGGGGCAAACTGAGCAACAGAGTACAAGTTTAAGTGCTATATACCAACTTGGGGTTTCACTGAGAAGATGACCACATCACTGTCTTCAACTACCTGCTTTCACAAAATTTGAGACTCTTATCTAGAAGGAGAGGGTAAAGGGGAACAAGCTTATCAAGATTCAACTCATCAAGAAACTCCAGGAGGTAGAATAACTTGCAAATGTACGTCCACTCATGTCTCACATCCACAAAGAAGAAAAGGAAAACTGGTAGGTCTGCTGAACTGCGAGTTATACAATAACTCAACCAACTTGCTCACTCTCTTTTTATGGAGAAAAAGAGATTTCTCCGTCCGAAAGACCTGGGCAAGAAAGTGGATTTGCTCAAGAACTTGTTCGAGCCGACAAGACGCATAAAAATTGTCATTTTCCACACAATTAACTTACACTGACCAATGCCGGCAACTAAAGGACGAAGCAGCAGCCCGAATATCGCCGTGAGCAAATACAAAACCCCATTGCAAAGCTAGGAAAGCGAATGCGCGTACACTTATAAAAGATTTGAGCTGTTCAGTATTGAACAGCAATGTCGTTCCCGTAACTAAGCTAAACCCTGTAATCATAACGCGCCGAGGCAGAGCCGGGGCAGCAAATATATGTCATGGCAAACGTAAAGCTCGCACTTTCACACCTATCTCCCTTAAAAACCGAAACTTGACGCTAGTTACATCGACTACATGTTCAGCAGGTGGTCCGAAGATCCGATTATTCGCATTTCCATTACTGCTTCCCATGAGCGAGAGAGAGAGAGAGAGAGAGAGAGAGAAGGGGGGTACGCAACAGCTTGATTGTCGGAGAGGACTTGGACGCCGAAGGACTCGAAGGCGGCGCGCCGGCTCTGGTTGGTGTGGGCGGCGGTGCGGATCCTGGACGGAGGCAAGACGCCGGACTTGACCACCCCTCTGGCGATGGACTCCGCCATCTTGCCGGCCCCGATGAACCCGAGCTTGTACGTCTCGGCCGGTACCGGCGGCGCCGCCATCATCTCCATCGTCTCCCGCGCGGCTCTGCGGCTCCCGAAACAGAGGAGAACTCACCCGGGTCGAACCGCGAGAGGGGGCTGACTGGCGTGAGCGACCACCGTTTGGAGCGGGCTTTGTTCGAGACGAAGAAGGCGGCGGCGGGGGACTTGCCGCGGGCTTCTTTCTCCGGAGCCAGATTGCACCGGGCCGAGCTTCGTGGACATTGGACATCCAGTTTTGATGGGCTGGGCTGAAGCTTAGCCTTCCTGCTCTGGGCCCAAACGGTCACCCTTCCTTCGTATCAAGTAGAAAGGAGAGACGGCGATTGATGTCAAATTATGCCGATGAATTTGCACGTATCTCTCTCTCTCGCTCTCGATCTCGATCTCGATCTCTTGAATCCTCATGAGTGTGTATGATCGACCCTTATTCTATCTTCCGTTAATTTTCATTAAATTTTACCATTAAATTTCTGAATTGGATGATACATGATAATTGACTGGTGTACCAGTTTGGAGTTTTACCTTTTGTTTATCGCAGATGTACCAATTTATGATTTTTCGTGATATTAATCAAATTTAACGGAAGATAAATTTATCACAAATATACAGTTTGGAGTTTTTTATTGTTAAAAAATTAATTTGTAATAAATTTATCAAAGGTGTACTAATTTGAAGTTTTTAATAGTCAAAAAATTAATTTGAAGTAAATTTGTCATGAATATACTGATTTAAGATTTTTCGTAATATTAATTCTGAATTTTACGCGAAGTTTCTCATATTATTAAGTACACAGGCATGCAATTTCCTCCCAAATTTCCCGGGGGGGGGCGGACTTCACCAACCATGCGAGCTGACGCGACAATCGTGCTCTTACCTAACCCATAAAAGATGAGGTACAAAACAATGTGGACGACAAACGCAATTTGTGCAAGAGTCACGTCACCTATGATGTGACTTTCATACCACGTCACCTATGATGTGACTTCCCATCCTATAGAACATCACCTGGCTAAAGCGAACCAATAGGATTAAAAAAAAAAGCCCCGTAACTTGGCGTACACGCTGTCCGCCTGCACTTCTTATTATTTGACCACTCCCCGTCTCCATTCTTAAAAGAATGGGTCGGGAGGCAACCGGTCGACGCTAGCGATCCCCTCCGAGCGTCATTACAAGAATCACGTGTCGATGCAGAATGGTCAGATTGAGTCATAAGTACCGAGATGCTAGGAAGTTTATCTACAAAAGGCGTGGTTGCATTTAGACGATGCAAGTCGAATTCACGGAAGCCCCGTGTCCCTTTACCACTAGGCCAGCCACTTTGGTGACCAAAAACACTAAAGTACAATGAGGCGGACCATATCAAGTAGGGTCTCTCTCCAATATACTAGTTAAAGCATACAAGGAAAAACTCAACTTTTCAAGGCACTGGTCGCGCATAACATGAGGCAGTTAATGAATCGGAAATTGCAAAGTTTCTTACTCAGCTGCTTTTTAAGTGTCTTTGGAGCGCGCTTGTAACAAAATCCTATCTTGCAATAAATCACGGTCTACAAATTTTGTAGATCGATTTTCGGGCTTCTTACTGGAATTTATTCATCGCATAATACAACAATCATAACATCAAGCATTTCAACGAGTGATATCTGTGATTGGCTTATTTAAACTGCTATCTGTGATTGGCTTATTTAAACACTCTGACATTCTTACGTTAAATCACTTCTAAGTTTGGTCGCACGGATTTGGATTGGCATACGATAGGATAAGGTATGATTAAAAATTCCTCAAATATCCTCCGAATTGTAAGCAATCCTTTCCCATGTTCAGAAGACAATCGACTAGATGGCGATGACGATCGGCATTGGTCGGAGACGATGACGATTGCACGCTGGTCAGGAGCGATAGGTTATTGTGGCGGCGGTCCTTGCATGCTGGCTGGCGAAGCCAAACTCCATCACTCCATCGTTGAAAGGAAATCGTTATTGTTTTATTTTTACTTTTGTCCAGGTATATTCGAGCTTATCCGGTCCAAAAGACATCGCCAAACACCATTATATATGATATTTTGTTATCACGTGTCCATGTTTAAGTTTCGCAAACATTTCAAGAATTTTCTATTGAAAGAATTCAAGTAAATCACAAGATTAATTTAATAAAAAGGTTAATTTGAAAAAATTAATTTCAGAGAATCGGCAATTCGTAGGAGCATTCGAACAAAACCTTCATTTGAAGCATCCTTTTTCGGGCCAACTCAAACTCAAGTTGAGGACTAATTCAGAGGAGACGACAAAACGACCCGGCAGAAGGAAGCCTGCAAGATGCTTCGTCGCAAGCGGCCTCCCCCCCCCTATATCTGCGAGGTGCGGCGGTTGAACAGCTCCTCGTTACCAAATCTGCACAGCAAAACACTTGCTAATTGCTACAGAGAGAGAGAGAGAGAGAGAGAGAGAGAGAGATATAGAGAGATGGCAGAGCTGTTCGTGAAGCAAGCCCAGCAATACGCCGTGGCCCGCCCGAGCTATCCGCCGCAGCTCTTCCGGTTCATCGCCTCCAAGACGCCCGCCCGCGACCTCGCGTGGGACGCCGGCACCGGAAGCGGCCAAGCCGCCCAATCCGTGAGTTTTCGCGAGCCACTCGATTCCGTATGCTTTTTTTGGACTTGCCCGCGTCGGACCCAATAAGGAAGTTGGTGCTTTTGATTTGCAGCTTGCGGAGATCTACGGCGGTGTCGTGGCCACGGACACGAGCCCGAAGCAGCTCGAGCTCGCCCCGAAGCTCCCCAATGTCCGTTACGAGCTCACTTCCCCGGTCCCGTCGATGGCCGAGCTGGATCAGAAGGTCTCGGCCCGGTCCAGCGTCGACCTCGTGACCGTCGCGCAGGCCCTCCACTGGTTCGACCTCCCCAATTTCTACCGGCAGGTGAAGCACGTCCTCAAGAAGCCCCACGGCGTGATCGCCGCGTGGTGCTACACGATCCCGGAGGTCGACGGCCCGTTCGACTCGGTGTTCCGCCGGTTTTACGCGGCGGACTCGAACCCGTACTGGGACCCGGCACGCAAGCTGGTGGACGGCGAGTACAGGGGCGTCGATTTCCCGTTCGAGCCGGTCGAGGGGATGGAGGACACGGGGCCGGTCCGGTTCGTGACGGAGAGGACCATGGGGGTGGAGGATTTCTTCACGTACATAAGGTCGTGGTCGGCGTACCAGACGGCGAAGGAGAAGGGCGTGGAGCTCCTGAACGGCGACGTGGTCGAGAGGTTCGAGCGGGCTTGGACCGAGGACGGCGAGGACCAGAAGGTCGTCAAGTTCCCGGTTTTTCTCAAGATCGGAAGGGTGGGCAGCGCCTGACAATAATCGCTCGACATATACTAAGATCGATTTACAAATTTAGCGTGCAAATTTAAATAATGCCAAGCTCGAAACCTTCATCTGGCGTGTAACCATATGAGGCATATGTTCTATCTTAATGATAATTAGTTGGACTTTGATCAAATTGATTAGTAAACATCTAATTTGACCACAGACCATCGATCAAAGCAAATCTGGAACAGATGCCGTTCCAATTTCGCTTTTGCAGTTTCGAGGTCTCGGACAGAGAACGTCTGACACCGACGTAGTAGTGGACGAATTTGACACGATGCTGTCGCTTTCAAAGGTGGACCCCTCGCTCGTATAATTAAAGGAGTTGCGGTTGAAACGGGTTAAACTCCATCTCGTTTCCTTCCATCTGTTCGAGAGAGGCATGGCCGAGTTGTTCGGGAGGCAGGCCCAGCGATACGCCGACGGTCGGCCGAGCTACCCGCCGCAGCTCTTCCAGTTCATCGCGTCCAAAACGCCGTCTCACGACCTCGCCTGGGACGCCGGCACGGGAAGCGGCCAGGCCGCCCGATCCGTGAGTTCCTCGCGGTTAATTGAGTCTACTCCACTATCGTTCTATGATTCGCAGTTGCTGTTTGATCCCCTTTGAAGTCCCTAGCGAAGCATGTTAATTTCAGCTTGCAGAAATCTACGGGAATGTCGTAGCCACGGATGTGAGTCCGGAGCAGCTCGAGCTCGCGCCAAAACTCCCTAACGTCCGCTACGAGCTCACTTCTCCGGTCGTGTCGAGGTCCGAACTTCAGAAGAAGGTCTCCGCGGAATCGAGCGTCGACTTGGTGACCGTCGCGATGGCCCTCCACTGGTTCGACCGGCCCAATTTCTACCGGCAAGTGAAGCACCTGCTCAAGAAGCCGCACGGCGTGATCGCCGCGTGGGGTTACACGATGCCGAGAGTCACGGGCCCGGTCGATTCGATCTACGAGGAGTTCTACTCGATGGACTTGAACCCGTACTGGAGCCCGACCCATAAGTTGGTGATCGACGAGTACAGGGACATGGAGTTCCCGTTCGAGCCGGTGGACGGGATGGAGGACACGGGTCCAGTCCAGTTCGTGGCGGAGAGAGCCATGGGGTTGGACGAGTTTCTCACCTTCGTAAGGTCGACGTCGCCCTACCTGAAGGCGAAGGAGGAGGGCATTGAGCTTCTGGGCGGCGACACCGTCAAGAGGTACGAGCGGGCCTGGAGCGAGGACGGCGAGGAGGAGAAGGTCGTCAGGTTCCCGGTTTTTCTCAAGATCGGCAAGGTGGGAAATGCGTCCATGGATTAGGATGAAAAGGCCATTTTTGTGCTCATCTCTGAAGCACCAGTGCAGCAAATTTAAGCTGTGTTTCTTGACAATTCTGTCTGATCTGCTTTCATCGGTATCCACGGTCATTTGCTCTGATTCGAACAGCTCATCTCTGTAACGCGAGTGCAGCAAAATTTAAGCTGTGTTTCTTGACAAATCTGTCTGATCTGCTTTCAAGTGATCGGAATCGGTATACACGGTCAGTTGCTCCGATTCGAACAGCTCTGTTTTGGGTTTCCAGCACTTTTGCTTAGGCCATGTAGGAAACATCTTGAATTGTGCTCGAGTTCGATGAGGCGAGGTCGGTTTGTCTTAGCGATCAAGAAACGGGCTTTGTCTGTATGAATCGGACACGGAATACATGCTCGATTTTAGATACAATCGAGTGTTGATAGCTCTTTCGGGATATACATAAATATTCTTTCGTTCGGGTCTTACCTGATTCATGAGATTAGTCAAATATCTTTAAGTCGGGATTTCACTTGAAAAAGACGAGCTGGAAGGTGAGGATACCGGTATTGACAGGAGTTTCTTAAATTGGACCCTAGGGAGGTTCAGTCGGTGCTCCGGGGTCACTTTCTTGATTGAACCTTCACTTGCACTTAGGAAGTCTGACTTTCCATGCGAACTGCTACAAAGAAATCTTAATTTTTTGATGGTACGAGTTGCGATGACAAAAATTTAGAATTTTCTCGGTACCCGAACCGATTAAAATCTAGTTATTTCCAAGCAATATAACCTATTTTTGACAAGAGAAATGAAATTCCTAATTTGGGTATTCCGTTTTCTTTATTTTATAAGATAACGCATAATCGTTTTGAATCGGACTATGTTTT
Organism: Syzygium jambos; assembly: GCA_031216235.1. Taxonomy (NCBI): domain Eukaryota; kingdom Viridiplantae; phylum Streptophyta; class Magnoliopsida; order Myrtales; family Myrtaceae; genus Syzygium; species Syzygium jambos. Next base: position 14,537,911 of record CM062230.1, on the reverse strand, counting down.
GCATGGAAAATGTGATTACACCAATAAATTGGGAAAGTAATGGTTTTTACTAGCTTCCAGCCATACAAACATCAACACGTCAATAATGGGCTCTTATGCAAGGTAAAGTGTACGTGAAACATAAAGAAAGAAGAAGAAGCAAATTACACTACTACAGCGGAAAATTCCAAATCAGTACCTAAAGTGTGCTCATTTCTTAAAAAGGAGTCTAAAGTTAGCATAATGCCAAATAAGGCCTTGAAGTGCTCAATCAATCTCAAATAGGGCCCGAAGTGTCTAATTAGTCTCAAGTAAACGCCTGAATTCATCGGTCGGTCAAATACTCACCGGCCGGCAAGCATGTCACTGTTCCGGCGACCGGAATAAGGCCAATTTTGTCTTTTACTTTTTTAAATTTTTTTTGTTTCTTTTTTCTTTTTCCTTTCTTCTTCTTTTTTTTTTCCTCTTTTCTCTTCACCGACCATAGCCGGGGCCAGCGGAGGTTGCCAACGTTGGGCAAGGGCCGCCCTCACCTGGGCTAGGTGGGCGAGGGCGATCGAGGGGTCAAGCGAGGGCGACCGAGGGGTCAAGCGAGGGCGACCGAGGGGTCAAGCAAGGGCGACCGAGGGTCAGGCGAGGGCAGCCCTCACCCGACGCCGGCGAGGGCGGACCTCGCCCGATGCCAGCAACCTTCGTCGACCCCGGCTATGGCCGGCGGAGGGAAAAGAGGGAAAAAAAAGAAGTAGAAAAGGAAAAGGAAAAGGAAAAGGAAAAGGAAAATAAAAAAAAAACAAGAAAAATTAAAAATTAAAAAAAAAAATACGAAATTGTCTTTATTTCGGTTGTTGGAACAGTGACATGCTTGTTAGCCAACGAACTCAGGCCCTTACTTGAAACTAATTGGGCACTTTGGGCCCTATTTAAGACTGATTGGGCACTTCATGTCCTTAGTTGGCAGTGGCATTATGTCCATTTTGGATCCCTCTTTGAGAAAATGAGCTCACTTTGGGTACTGAATTGAAATTTTCCCCTACTACAGAATCATCAGAATTTGAAAGAGAAAAGAAAAAAAGGTTACATTTGCAATAACCCCTTTAAAAATGATTTATAGCCATTTCTTTTGGCCCCTTATAGCAATTCAAGACAGTCCGTTAGATGTTCATTTCTGTTCATTCATCTCGCGAGAAATGAATAATTTGAAAAATAATTTCTTCAAAAATGATAACTTGTATAGTTCGATATAATCAGCCAACGAGAAATGTTTATATCATCGACAATAATCTATGTTTTTAACGTGTATATTTTTTCGTAAATAATTTAAATTATTTATTTTTTACGAAATAAGTAACCAACGTTATTCCGGCCGAATGTTTTCGGGCCGGTCGGGCTGTTCGGGCTGTACGACCGTCGCCGCCGGGGGGGGACATAAAAAGGCTTTCTTTACTCTTCTTTCGTTTTCGACGCTCAGTAGAACCCTCGCGGAAACGAAGCACGGTCGCCCCAAAAACCCCGTCGATCGCTCGCTCGCTCGCTCGATCGAAGGCGGAGCTTGGGATTCCGGCGACGAAACTGTTCCAGTAAAGCTCGCTCGCCCCCTCCTTCTTCCTCAGCTTCGCCGTGCGCGTCCCGGCCGGAGCGAGGTCGAGGAAAATCGCCCCGTCGTGCGGTGGTTTCCGCCTCCCGGTACGTCGTCGCCCCGAAGGGACGACGTGTTTAGGGTTTTTCGATTAGCGGTCGGGAGTTTGCTGATTCCGGTAGGTTCTGCGAGTGCTTGCGATGACCCCGAGGGGTGTTCGGTTTTTTGGTTTCTGATCAGTTGAGTTTGCCGGAAGCTAGGTCGGGCGGTCGGCGGCGGCGGTTTTTCGGATAATGGACGTCGATTCCGGTGCTCGGGATATGGATGTCAAGTCCTCCGAAGAAGGCGCGTCCGTGCCGATGGACACCCTCGACTCTGCCGGCGCGGAGGTATAGGCGATTCGTTTCCGCCCCATTTGTTGTCTAGTTGTGATTTTCAAAGTTACCGTGAATCGTTTGGCCCCGCAAATAAAGGAGCAAGCATTGTTCTTTGCGAGTTATTGTTCTTTACATTCACTAGTTCTTGTAAGATGCGTATCCGCAAGACTTGGTTGTTCTCTACATTCGCGGATACTTTTGAGCGACTGGGTCGGTAGTTACTTTATGCGTTTTTCTTTGGCTGAATGGGTCCTTTGTTACTTTCGATGCTGTTTGAAGGTGAAGGGGAAAGAGAAGGAGGAACTTAATCAGTCGATGGAGAAGTTGAACATCGCGGAGTCGTCATCCGGGCAGCTGGGAATGCCGTTCAAGAGAAAGCCTGTCATCATCATTGTTATCGGCATGGCAGGTTAGTTTGTTTGGCGTCGGCTGCTGGAACTCAATGAAATTGTAAATTCGCTTTTTTTGTTTCTAGCGAGTACCCTGATTTATGATATAAACTGTGTAGGCAGCGGAAAAACGACATTTATGCACAGGCTTGTTTGCCACACGCAAGCTTCAAATCTCCGGGGTTATGTCATTAACCTTGATCCTGCAGTAATGACCCTCCCATTTGGTGCCAATATCGATATAAGAGACACTGTGAAGTATAAAGAAGTGATGAAGCAGTTCAATCTTGGGCCCAATGGTGGCATTCTGACATCACTTAACCTGTTTGCCACAAAGTTTGATGAGGTAAAACCTAGGAAATGAGTGATTGTAAACTGTGTTTGCTTTGTAAGACTTTCCATTAGTTGTATTATATTGGTTTGCCATTATTGCTCGCTGGTTTGGTTTTCCAATTTTTCTTTCTACTTATAGTGATCTTGTGTCTTCCTTATCCAAATATCAGGTTGTATCGGTTATTGAGAGGCGAGCAGATCAGCTTGATTATGTTCTGGTGGACACTCCAGGTCAAATTGAGATTTTCACGTGGTCTGCTTCTGGAGCTATTATAACAGAAGCATTTGCTTCCACCTTTCCTACTGTTATTACTTATGTGGTTGACACACCTCGATCAGAAAGCCCTGTTACTTTTATGAGCAATATGCTCTATGCATGTAGTATCCTCTACAAAACCAGGTTGCCTTTGGTGTTGGCATTTAATAAGACTGATGTGGCTCAACACCAATTTGCTTTGGAGGTAGGTTCCCTGTGCTTCTTTCCTCTAATATATTAGACTTTGAGCTGGAAACTACCTTACTTGCATAAATTCCTTTCTAATTGTTTATTCGTTGTTCAATTGCTTGATTGCTTGCACAACGTTGTTCATATCTTACCCTGAAATGTGGGGCTATTAAGTTTCTTTTATTGCTGTTTATTGGAGCCATCTACCTTGCTGGGATTTGAGTGGCAAAGTACTATCAAAACGGATGACGAGATGTTTCTGGTTTTGTGCATCAGATTGGAATCACATGTTATATTTTTACTTAAGCTGTGAAATGGTCCGGGGTTGAAAAACTTGGATCCCAAATAGTTAGGGAACTGAAATCAGAAAACGTGAAGGAAACCAAGTTCCATCTGTAAATAATGAATTTACTAGGAGGAAAATTTTTAGGAAGAGATAGGAACAATTAATGTCGCCCCTCTGTTCCAAATTTTTCATATTTACGAAGTTTTGAACTACAGGGTTGTGCCAATTTTGTCTTCTTCTGTATTTAGTACCCTTTCTACGTGTGTCATAGATGTCCACTGTAAAGTACACTGCATATCTTATAGTTCATAAGATTCTAGATTTTAATTGTGAAGAATTTGGAATAAGAAACGGCGTATGAGTATAATCTTTTTTTCCCTTTTCAATGAACACAAGCAGCTGTAGTAAAAGAATGCAAATCCTTTTTTGTTGTTGCAGTGGATGGAAGATTTTGAGGTATTTCAAACGGCGCTGGATTCAGATCACTCGTATACATCTACATTAACCCGAAGTCTTTCACTTGTGCTGGATGAGTTCTATAAGAACTTGAAATCAGTTGGAGTTTCTGCCATTTCTGGTGCCGGTATGGCAGAGTTCTTTAAAACCATTGAGGCTAGTGCTGAGGAGTACATGGAGAACTACAAGTATGATCTTTAATGCTAACTTTCAGTTTTTTGTTGCTTACCTTGATATGCTTGCCAGTATGACCATTGATATCTATTTGTGCAGGGCTGAACTTGACAAGAGGCGAGCAGAGAAACAGCGCTTCGAAGAAGAACGCCGGAGACAGAACATGGAAAAGCTGCGGAAGGATATGGAGAAAACTGGGGGAGAAACTGTGGTTTTGAGCACGGGGTTGAAGGATAAAGAAGAAAAGAACAAGGATTTGATGGATGAGGAATATGGAGATGAAGAGGAGGAAGACGTAGACGGTTTTGAGAGATTCAGCGAGGAGGATGAAGATGTAATAGATGAGGACGAAGATGAGGAAGTTGGGAGATTCTCCTTTTAACAACAAATCCCTGGTGATGAAAATTTTAACCATTGACCATATGTATAGGATTTCCAGTGGCTATTGATCCCCCTCATCTATACTGTAACAGACTTCACATTTTCGTGGTGTAGGCGCATGAAGTGTTTTGGTCTTAGCTGTGTATGTATGACAGATGATACCTTTAAATTTTTGAGGTTTATCTTTGTGGGCGGCAAATGCATGTAATTGAATATCCTTATACTGTGGTAATCAAAGTGACGATGTTTGTGTTCCTAGATTCTGATTGACTCCTTCCTAAGTGAGTAGATTGTGGAGCAAGCAGAGATGGTATCATCCGGAGTTAGATTTTAAATCCAAAATGTGGTCTCTGTATGCATCTGCAGGATTTGTGGACGCGGCTCCCTCCTTAGCATGTATAAATCCTGTAGCAACATTCATAAGGCTGTAGGAAATAAATTAACAGTGACTCATAGCTAGTTTCGATTTCCTACTAGCAAACAGATCATTGTACCCTCATGACTTTGAGGTAACTGTTACATATCCAACAATGTTTCAGCTGATAAAGTCTTAAAGAGGATAACCATATGCAACTCTCATCTGTCATCGGAATTTTAGAATGTAGAGTCAATACCATCTGGAACAAGATTGCTGTCTCTGCAGATTTTGCCAAAATTTCCGCCGATCGAGAAGAGAATGGAGAAGCCCTCTGAAGATTGTTCTTCACAACCATGGCATTTAGTGCTCTCCATTCGTCCGCTGCTTATGAGATTTTTCGGTGCTTGAGCATTGAGTCTTATCGCTCGCTGCCTGCTTCAGGAGATGGGGTGAGTCCAAAACTTGTATGGCCTGCTGCTTCTTAGCTGTCCAGGAAAACACCGGACTTATTGCGTGATTCCGAAAGATTCAAGAGTACATGGAAAACCTTCAAATCCTCCATTTGTTGTAACCATTAATCCCTAGACAAGATTCTGCATAGCAGTGTTCAATCATTTGCCAAAACAATACACCTTTTGCAAGCAAAACTCTTTTTTCTTCGTGAACAAACAGGTGCGGGGGCTAAGTAACTGTTCTTTTCTGGATAATGAAAACTAAACTAATCCTTGCTGAAGGATGATAGTGAATTAACAACTGCTAAATAAGCAGTGTAATCGCAAGATTTATTTGCTGGAGTCACTAACTGTTTCCTTCTTGTGGATATCGTTCTTGGGTCCTCCTCTTGGCAGCTTCGGATTTGATTTCCCTTGCAACCTCCTGCAAGTACTTGAGCTTCTGAGTGAACAGAGATATATAGTTAGTTTCTTGCTGCAAGGATAACCCAAAAACTCGGAAACTTCCGTTCCTACTTACATCCTTTTGGCTGGTGAGTTGTCTGTTGTGCACGGCTACTTTGTACGGCTTTTCCAGTCGAGCCTTTCTTTCCTTATCAAACTTCTCAGCCGCAATCTTGTCAGAAGGGGCAGTCCTCAAGCCAGTTTGCGAGGACCTGTCGGGCTTCACAGCCCCTAGCTGCTGCTGCTTCGGTTTCTGGATCGCAGAGTTCTTTTCCCTAATTTTCCAAGGATCTGCACAGAAAAGTTCAGCTCGCAGTTAAGGCATAGCAAGCAACAGCAGACCGAAAAAGCCATGTGCTCTAAGAGACTGCTTACTTCCATCGCCATCCACCATGGCCTTCCATTGTCTGCATTGAAAAGAACCAAGAAGTGAGTAGATATCTGTTTCTTGTCCAGTTGGACGATCGAATTGGATCTACTATAAGAGAATCCAAGCTCTTAAAACTCGAATAAAACGAAGTTGCTAAAGCATCTATGCTTATACTATCAACCAAGCATTTGGTATGCAAAACATGGGTGTTTCTATCTTGGATAATCCGAGAACCGGGCCAAATCATCTACAGTCGCCGGGAAATGATCATCGATTATCAGCGCAAACTGAACCTAAAGATCTCTGATGTTCAGCAATGGAAAAGATGTGCTTGATTAGCAGTCAGCGAGAGAGATTTGTTTCATTTCTTCGTGTGACAGCAATATAAATGTCGTGTTTTTTGAAAGCTAATTTGGTCTTGCACGCGGGATGAGAATGATAAGGAACACCATACACTGTGATGCTGTCGGCAAGCTGAGCAATCTGCTTTGATCCGCAGTTTCTCCGGAGACTGTTGACACTTATCCCAATCTTAGTCCTCTGCAGATGGTCAGAATTTTAGTGCTCAACAGTCAACAAACAAAATCGCGCAACAGATAACAAGCAAGATACTCGAAAGCCTATTTGGCAATGTGCTTTAGGAACTCTATACGAAAGAGTCTCTACTCAAACCTCCAAGATATCCAGAGTAATAGCCATCGACCAGAGTCTTCGCAGTGACTCGCACAGCGCCGAAGTGGACTGTTGTAACGAGAAACAAAACAAGTTAAGATTTCGCGTGCTCTCGGATTCTCAATGATCAATATGGCAGTGACCCGTTAACAGTCTACATGTGCGCGACCCGTCGTCGAAAATTTATGTATATTCGAAATCGATGATGGAGAACGGACAAGAAATAAGTAAGAACGGATGATCATGCAAAAAGATGGTTCTGATTCGGAGTTATAGAGGCTATTGACCTCGTGTCGACTGTTGTCCAAGACCTGCTTGATCCTCAGGACTTCGCCGATGACTTGAGACTGCTCGTCCACCTCACCTGCGGATGCCTCGGCATCTCCAAAGCTGCAGCAGCTTTCCTTGTCAATGTCCACCACGTCTTGCTCCACGTCGCCCCTACCGTCGCCACCTGCCGTGCTTTCCTTACTCGGGGCATCGCACGACCCAACCTGATTGCCTGCCGCGTGCCGCCCCGTCTCGCCCGAGTACAGACTTTCCATGATGCGGACTCTCCGCGACTGAAAATCATCAGGGCGATCAAGGGCGGCCACCGCGATGGCACTATCGATGAGTTCGAAGATGTCGGCATCCGTCCTTCGGAAGAACTCTCTCCAGTCGTCCGGGGACTCCGGCATCACGGCCGGCGGCGACAAACTTTCCAATGGGCGTGTGCTCGGAGCAAGGAGGGCTATCAAGGGAAGGAAACCGGACTATGGTACAGAGGTGTCGGAGGAGAGACTTTTAACTTACTTCCCTAGTTGGGTCGATGTAGATATGGCAATTCAAGCCATAGTTTCAAAAATCATGCGAAAGGAAACATCATGGGATCATCCTTATCTGGATTCTATGTTAGAAACTTGTTTCCTTAATTAATGTCACACTTTGTTTAAGATGAAATATCGAAAATTTCGAGTTCGCTTTTTTATGTCAAGTCATGTTTTTTAATAAGTTGGTGCTTTTTTTTTTGGTGAAAAAAAGGGTCTTTTCATATATGAGATCCGTGCGTGAAATCCCGTTACTTTTTCTTGCTCGTGAAATCTTTATGTTTTGAAATGGATATGGTATAATATTTAATAGTTACGTGACAAAAATATATATTGAACCTGACATTAGTGTACATCTTCGAACTAATCACTAATCTGGCACTTCTTCTTACTGAATTACCCTTGCTTGATTCTAAATTTCCTTGACCCTCCAAAAAGACCTCTCAATTAAAACGTCCTAACCATGACCACCGAGCCTTGCTTCATAAGCTCACGTCCATGGCCGTGGAGGTCGATTCTCTAGATCTAAAGGCACCTCTGCGCAGGGGGAGCTCGACGCCACAGCTGCGGCGAGGGAAATACCAACGAGAGAGAGAGAGAGAGGTGGGCTCTGTCGCAAGATGGAGAGATGGTGGCCGGAGGTGGTGGAAGGGGTGGAGGAGACCAAGCTACGAGACCTTGTGGTAGTCATGAATACCCGGACAACAAAAAGAAGAATCGGTGGTGGAAGAGGCCAGGCTATCATGTCAGAGTAGGCTTCGATATTTTTTGGAATAAAGGAACTCGAACAGGTCGAGCTTAGAACCGAACCAGCCAATTCCAGGGCTTACCCAAGAATCGGCCTGCTTCTTCTTCTTTTTTTTCTCATTTTCTCTCTTGTTTTGTTTTTTAAAATTAAGCAAATATTTTTGTACTTGCAATGTCAAAATTTCCTATATAAAAAATAAATAAAAGGCCAAAATAAAGTACTTCAACGTACAAAAGTAGAAAACTGCTTAAGCATAAGAGATCTAGTTTTTGGTTATTAAACTGATCAAAACCAATTTCACCCGAGAACTGGCTTCGAAATCAATTCGAAACTAGTTCTACCCGAGAACTGGCCTTGTAGAATCGACGGTTGTAGGGAGACAACAGGCCTAGCTCCCAAATTTTTTTACTCAAGAACCGAACTGGTCCTCACTTGAAATGGCCCCAAATCGGTCAAATCGGTCGGTTAAGGCCGATTCAGTTCGATTCCTAGGTTGAACCGGCGTAGTTGCTCACCCCCCCGACAAACCCCAACATGCCTTGATCTCAGGGAAAATTCCATTTTGGTACCTCAAGTGGAAGCGTTTTCTTAATTTGGTACCCGAAGTGGACGCGGTGTCAAATAAGGACCCAAAGTGCCCAAAAAGTCTCAAATAAGGGCCCGAAGTGCCCAAAAAGTCTCAAATAAGGGCCTGGGTTGCCGACCGACCAAAATACCTACCGAGCAGCAAGAATGTTATTGTTCCGACACCGGAACAGTAACTTTTTTATTATTTTTTTCTTTCTATTTTTCCTTTTCTATTTTTTTTTCCTTTTCCTTCCCTTCCTCCGCCGTGATCGGCAGAGGTCGCCTGCCTCAGGCGGAGGCGGCCCTTGCCGGTGTCGAGCGAGGGCCGCCCTCGCCTGGGTTGGGCGAGGTTAGCCTTGCCAATTGTCGGCAAGGGCCCTACCGGTCGTTGGCGAGGCTCGACCTTGCCTGTAATGGCAAGGCCAACCTCGCCCGACGCTGGCGAGGTCAAGGCTCACCGACAACTGGCGAGGTTGGCCTCACCCAACAACAACGAGGTCAAGCTTGGCTAGATTTGGCAAGGGCTCGACCTCGCTTGCCGCTGGTGAGGCTCGACCTCGTCGGCGTCGCTCGCTTGCAACGATGAGACCGGCCTCGCCAGAGATCAACGGGACCAAGCCCTCGCCAAATCTGGCCAGGCTCGACCTCATTAACAATTGGCGAGGCTGACCTCGCCCAGCCCAAGCGAGGGTGGCCCTCACCAGATGCTAGCAAGGGCCACCTTCGCCGGCCCCGGCTATGGCCGGCGGAGGAAGGAAAGGAAAAAAAAAAGAAAAGGAAAAAATAATAAAAAAGTTACTATTTCGGTGCCTAAACAGTAATATTCTTGTCGGCCGACGATCCAGGCCTTTATTTGAGACTTTTTGAGCACTTCGGGTCTTTATTTGAGACTGATTGGGTACTTCAGACCCTTATTTGATATCGTGTCTACTTTGAGTATCAAACTGAGAAAACACTTTCACTTGAGGTACCAAAATGGAATTTTCCCCTTGATCTCGAGCTGGCCCGGCCCGGCCCGAGGTAACGCCAGGTCACTACCCTTTCCTTGGCACCTGCCTCTCTTCCTCTCCAAGGAAAATCCGAAAGCCAAAGCCCACCCAACCGCCTCTCGTTCTCTCTGTTCTGCATCGTCGCGGGCATCGTTTGCTTTGTGCATTCAGGTTCGTGTCGTTCGCTGAGGGAATTCGGGAAATGGAAGCGAAAATCGGGCGGTTCTTCGATTCGGTGGGCGGCTTCTTCAAGGGCGACGACCTGATCCCCTGGTGCGACCGCGATATCATCGTCGTAAGCCATTCTCCTGTACCCATCTCGAAGGAGTCCCGCTTTTGTTTCTGTTTTGCCGCTCGTTTTCGATTTGTTCGCGCATTTGGAATGATGGGTCTCTGCTTTTTCAGCAATGGGTGCAAGTTATGGTTCTATCTGCTCTCGATCATGGTCGTAACGCAGACGTTTATAGCCGGTGATTAGTGGTTCGTCTGTTGTGTTCACTTGGGGATGGTAGATTCCAGGTATAGCAAATGGGTGTTGATTGAATTTAGGAAAGTCAACGTGGGTAATTCGAGAAGTCTAGAAATACGCTCATCCATAGTTAACATATATCACGAAGGTTTCGGTTCATCTGTCGATTTCATTTTGTTTAACGACGTCTCCGTTTGTGTCTCATTCATTCGAACTGGAGAGAGGAATGATGTCCCCCCGGGGATTTGTGTTGACTTGGGGATGGTTGATTCCGGGTATAGCAAATGGGTGTTGATAGAATTTAGGAAAGTCAACTTGGGTAATTCAAGAAGTCTAGAAATATACTCATCCATAGTTAACATACATCACCAGTTGGCATCACGGCTAACTGCCTAATGGGGCTCCTACTCGACATTTTTAGAAGATTTATGACACGGTTGTAGGTGGGTGCCGTGAGGAATTCATGACCTGATGCTTTGTGAATTCATAGTGTCTTCAATCATAAGAGCAAAGCAACAGCCATCTAACTGGTAGTCATGGTCAGGGTGAACCCGATTTGTTGGATCTACTGGAGATAGTGAACCTGGTTTTTCAGGAAAGGATCAATATCTGGCACTGTACCTAAGTTCTGGATTTTCTAAGTTTTGCACTGTGGTACCTTAAATAGGAAAGTTGCTTCAATGCCTCATCAGGCCTATTCTGGCTGCGGGGTCTGTTTGGCTTACTTTTGCCCCCAAGACTTTGTACATGCGAAAGAAAATATTTTTATTATTTAAAACATCACGGAAAAAATTCTAGATGACTAAACACCTCAATACTTGTATATTTAAAAGGTCTCGGGTATTCAACCGTGAATCAAAGTCCAATTTCAAACGCTACAAGAAAAGAAAAAAGGGAAAAGTAGAAAGTGAAGCCACTCCCCATTCTGGAAATTATTTTTCCAATTGATTGTTGTTTTCCCTTGATGAAAATAGAAATTGTGACTATTCATTTATTCATTGTTGGTAAACTAGTCATGCTAAAAAAATGAAATAATAAACTAGTGTGTGTGCCTTTCTTTTGTCCAGAAATTTATTATTGTGTATTACCTCACTTATTTTGTTGCATTTACTGAATTGGGTGAAGCCTTCTACTATCTTATCCAGTGAAGGTTCTTGGATGGTAATATTTGTATAAGTTGGTGATTCTCTTGGTCTTTGTGGTGACTTTCCAACTAGTCATAGAAATAAGGAGAATGACTATCTCATGCTGAGAATTACTGCCCACTGACTAAAACTTAGAAATCTACTCATTCAAAAACTTGGCTAGCTGGATGATACACTATTTATGATATAGCTCTTGGAAGAGTTTTTTTGAGTGAACCTCATTGGGAACATCTATCATACTATTACAGAGAGGTTCCTTCTCTGCCAACTAATTTGAAATTGGTGATGGAAAGCATTTGATTGTTCAGAGAATTTGGTTGATGTCCCAAATGTTCATGGTTCACTATTTTGCTCAAGTGTCTTGTTAAACAAATGCACCCTATATCATTGGTGTACTGGTGGCAGTCTTGCACAGGGGAACAAGTTTTTTGGATTATTTCTGCGGAAAAGCTTTCTTGGTTCTTTTTTTTTATTTTGGGCTACAAGGAGCCAAGTCGCTTGTTTAAGTGATTATGGATTTGCCTCCTTCTCTTAGTTCCATGTATATTGGTGATGGTTTTCCTTACAAGTTTACTTTCATCTTATAAGAATCGTCATTGAGATCCATAACTTGTCTTTACTTTTTCATGATAATGTTCTCACTCAATAATGCATTGCCTGAACAATATATTTGTCACGTAATTGACTATGATGGCCTGTTAATAGTGATTCTGCATGTTCTTTTCCTCTGTGTGGCTTGTTAGATTGTAAAACCTACTCCTTAAAGGCAAACCTGAACTCACTTTGCTTCCACACTCAACTGTACGGTTGATCTTATTGCATATCTCAACTTTTCTATTGGTGAGTCAATTTTTTATACATTGGCAGGGCTGTGAGAGAGATGTTGCAGAAGCTGCCAATGGTGGTTCAGATGAGCTCAAAAGTGATAGCATAATGAGGTTATCATGGGCCCTTGTTCATTCTAGACAACCAGAAGATGTGCAGCGAGGGATAGCCATGCTTGAAGGTAGTTGTCCGTCTTTACTCTGGAGGTCCGGCCTTTTCCTCCCAGTAGGACCATGTCACGTGTCTTAGGTTGCATCTTATAAACCATCTTGATGGTTGATTTATTGAGATCTGCACCAATTTAAATCTGCATTCACCTCATGATTTTTTTTTATTTAAATAAGAGATAAAAAGTAACAAATCCTTGAAAGAGGAACCCTTGGCTGGTGGGCAGATATATATTTGTGATTCCTGTGACCTTTGACCTTGATGTTGGTTGAATCTGCCTATCATTATAGGCTACTTTCAAACTTGGGAAGATGTTAGAAATTGAATTGGCCTTATATAAAATGCTTGCCTGTTTAAATGCTCAATTGGGTGACATCCGTTTTCAGCTACCTTAAGGAACACGAATACCCCTTTACAACAGAGGGAGAAGCTGTATCTTCTGGCTGTTGGATATTACAGAAGTGGGGAGTATTCCAAAAGCTTGCAGCTTGTAGAGCGATGTTTGGAGGTTGGTTAACCATTTGATGCAGCTCTTTGCGTTTCTTGTCTTCTGTACCAAGTATGCTTTATGTTTTTTGCTCGAAATAAGCTGTTTCTTGTGGTTTATTGGAACTTACAATTATGATCACATTTTACTATGGGAGGTTTAAACATTTCTGAGACAAGAGATTGTGAGATATGGATGAGTTAAACTATCATTATCAATCTGTCGATTACTAGCTAGTACTCATTATCATTTTGTCAATTATCATTAACGATATAGCCTCTTTAAAAGGATGTCACTGTTGGGCTTTTCCTTAAAAATGTGATTTGACTCACTTAAACAGCAAATTTGTTGGCTCAAATTTCCATTCCCTGATACACGGTCTTTCCCCTTTTTGTTTTTTTGTTTTTTTTTTTGGAGAAATTTGTATGTGGATTGTTCAAGTGTTACTGGTGCTTATAAGTCAAGGGCTTTTAGCTTCATATTGATATGGGATGGTCACTGCACTTCTCCTTCAGAGGATCAGCTGTCCCTCTTCTTTGAGGAATTTTAATTTACAGGCTTCTTTTCTTGTCTTGATTCCTCTATATCTGTGTATGTAGATTGCACCTGATTGGAGGCAAGCGTTGACACTCAAAAAGACTGTTGAAAGTCGAATCACTAAGGGTATGAATAAAAAATTTACCTAGTCCTGATAATTGTTCTAATGCTTCAAAATATCGGAAGTTTTGTTGATAACTTCTATCGCAATACAGATGGTGTAATCGGAATAGGTATCACGGCAACTGCCGTTGGACTTGTAGCTGGTGGTATCGCAGCAGCATTGGCTCGCAAGAAATGATAAATCCAATTTATCTTTGGAACCTTTGGCCAGGAAAAAAGTACGTGTATTACCTGGATTCTGAAACTGGGTTATTGTTGCTCTTTTAAAGTTTTTTACCAAAGCATCATGAAACGAGATTTGGATGCTCCATAGTTTGTATGTATGCTCCAAAACCTTCTTGCAATCGGGTCTCATTCTCCATTGTCAATTGTTAGAGTTACTTGAAGTAATTAATTATTGCTTTTGTGCAAGCCTCAATCAAGCAGAAAATTTGAGAAGAGTCGGCACTAGTTGCCGATGCAAGAGAAGCAGGGGTCTCAGTTGTATGTATGTATGTATGTGCAACTACCATAGTTTTTAGATTTTCAGAAGAGTTGGCGCTTTAAAGGGGTCTCTTGATCGGAACAGTTTGTATGTCTGGTCCAAAGTCTATCAATCCCAAGGAGATTCCCAGCATATTACTCCAGGCATCTTAAAAAGCAGCTTAGGTAGAAATTGACTAAAATCACGCTCCATACCTTTTACCTTTTCTTTAGTTGAGCTCGCTCTTCTGATGGTATACCGTGTCCAATCGACGCTGAAAAGATAGAGCAGAAATCGGGATGTTTTGTGATTTGCTGGAGCGAACACAATGGTTTATCAAAATACTTCTCTAATGGCAATCAAGCTTACCTCGGACACAGCTGACTCTGCCAAAGACATGCAATGACCAATGTTTTACCAAAATTTGCGCGTTCATCTTAGTATATGCCGTAGGGGAAGAAAGTTGGTCGAGCTGACAAGAAGAGATAGGAAACATGAAAGAGAAGTAACAGTGAAGGGCTTGAGCGGCTTCGCGAGAGACGTCACACAACCTAAACAGGTTAAGTTCCGATCATGCTTTGTTTTGAATCATGTGATTTTAATGGTCAGCTTGGCTGAGGAGGCCGTGTTACCGCATGACTACCGGAGTGCCATCCGTTTCACAAACCTGAGCAAACAAAAATAGAAAAGAGTTGCAATTGGACAGAGAAGGCAAATATTATGACTTTCATGCTACCAAAAAGTCCTCATCCGCTAAATCAACATCTTTTTGTACAGAACTAGACCTCTTCATTTTCATTTTCAAGTGAAGATCGAGGAGCAGAGAATAGATAAGCTCCTTTTGACAATGAGACTTGTCAGCAACAACGAACACATGAAACATATTCCCTACCTCAATCCAACTACAACCTGGCTGTTTCTTTAACCCCTCCTCCTTCATTTCCAACCTCACTCTTGCAGCGTCTCTCCATTTCCCCGTCGATGCATATATATTAGACAACAACAAATATGTGCCAGCATTTTCTGGTTCCAACTCAAAAAGCTTCTCTGCAGCCACCTTGCCAATTTCTGCATTCCCGTGATAGTTGCATCCCGCTAGAAGGGCTCCCCAAAGACATGCAGATGGCTTATCCACAACCTGCTCAATCCAATTAAAAGCTTCCTCCAGCCTACCAGCTCGACCACACAGATCAATCAAACATGCAAAGTGATCTTCTTTCAACTGCACGGATTTGTCCTGCACAAGTCTGCTGAAGTACTCTAGGCCCTCCTCCACTAAACCAGAATGGCTACATGCGGAGAGCAACCCCACAAAGGTGGAGTCATCGGGTTTAAAACCTAATTCTATCATTTGGTTGAACAAAGTGATCGCCTCTCTTCCACATCCATGATGAGCATAAGCTGCAACCATACAATTCCATGATATTAAATCCCTTTGGCTCCACAAACCATCATCAAACATCTTCCTTGCTGTGACTAACTCCCCACATTTTGAGTACATGTTTATGAGAGCCGATGCCACAAATGTATTATCATGATATGGTGTTTTACAAATTACCTGATGAACTTGCTTTCCTTCCCCAAGACCTGCTGAGTCACTGCAAGCACCCAAAACGCTCACAAAGGTTGCTTGATTTGGCTTTATCTCATCATCACCCTTCATTTTCAAAAATATTTTTAGCGCTTCTTCATTTTGCCCATCCTGAACATACCCAGTGATCATGGTAGTCCAAGAGACAACATTCCTCCGGGGCATCTCATTGAACAAATCCCTGGCCTTCTCTGTGTCTCCATTGTGAATAAGCCCTGTGATCATCGTATTCCACGACGGCACATCCCTCTCTGGCATTCTCTCAAATAAATTAAGAGCCTCCCTTGACCTTTTATTCTGTGCATAACCAGTGATCATTGCGTTCCATGAGACAACATTACGTTCTGGCATTCTATCAAACAACTCTCTTGCCTCATCAATCATCCCACTTTTAGACAAACCTGCCACCATCGCCGTCCAGGAAATTACATCCCTTCTCGGCATCTGATTAAAAAGCGCCTTTGCCTGCTTGATCCTCCCACGCTGTGCCAAAGCAGTGATAATTGTATTCCATGAAACCACATTCCTCCCGGGCATGCTCTCAAACAACTTCAACGCCGAGTCAACTTGATCATTTTGTGCGTACCCGTCAATCATGGTGTTCCAAGAGACAGCATTTCTATGGGGCATTTCATCAAACAAAGTCTCCGCTTCACGTATTCTACCCAACTTCACATATCCCCCGAGCATGGCAGTCCAAGTCACCACATTTCTCTTGGCATCCGCCCTGTCAAACAGCTCGCGTGCCTCTTCAATCAACCCGCACTTGATATAAGCAGATATCAGAGTGGTCCACGCTATCTCATCTCTTACACCCATTTCATCGAACACCTTGCGTGCTTCCAAAATCCTCCCTTCCTTACCAAGCATCGTCATCAGCCAAGTAGACCGAGCAATGTTCCATTTTGCACCAGTAAAATCACTATCCTGCAAACGAACTCCGAGACCCACAGAATCGCTTGTGGAGTGATAAGCCCTGAACACACCCAGAACAGGGAGGATTCTCCGCGCGACCTTGGTGGAGCTGAGTGATGATCTCCATAACCCCAACATTTCAAGCCCTTCCAAGGCCACAGCAACAACTCGACCAACACCAAGGAATCGCCTTTCGCTATCACAGTTTTTCACGCCCCCTGTAACCACCCATTTAGGAGCGACCGCATTCGCTTCACTGGTCACGACCAATTCAAATCAACCCGCGAAAGCTCGAATGGAGCCAATCTCCAACCGGGCGATAGGTGTGCGAACTAGATTGGATGATTCTCTTCATTCAGTTTAGAACTGAAGAATTCAGTGTTTTGCTTGGTCGAATTTCTCCTGCGTTTGATGAGTTGCAGCTCGCAGAGACGTGAAACTCGTGTTCAAGGAGCTAAAAGACGTAGCAAAAGGAATATATAAGGTTATATATGTCAGGCGGAGATATCTCGGACAATGCTCTCCAGGATGGCCCGAAACAGAGCAAAAAGCACTAGTTCCTACGCATCCAACTGCACATCTTTCTTCCCATTACAGCTGTTCTTCTTCTTTGTTACAATTTACACTGCATTGGGAAGCAACTTTTTGATGGGTATATTCATGCGTTATTCACGGAAAAAACCTTTGAATGTGGGAGGACTAATACCTACTACAAGCCCTTCTTCTGTGCTTCTATTATCTATATCCATCATGAGCTATATAAGCAATATGTCAAGCACAAGCTTCCTGAACAAAAACTCCTATCAAACAGTCATACCTAATATGTGCAACGTGTCCAGACGTAATAAAAGCAGATTTTCTCAAAATGAAGAATCAAGCAACGGCTGCATTGGCTTTGGAAGTTTGGTCTTCAAAATAATGAGATCTGTCTCAGTGACTTTGCCATCTGCCTAAGAGTTTTTTCGAATCTTGCGTGTGGACCTGGACCGTTATGACTTGTTGGTTGCTTTGGCTGAGCAGGTAAAGCCAGCACTGTCCGCTGCCTCTTGGCTGTCAAAAAGAATGAACAGAGTGATTGCTTGCTATGTAGTAGGTCTAAGAAACAGTTGAACTTCCTCCAAAAGGCAACTAACCTGATTCTGCTCGTTGATAGTGCTCTTGTAATATCCTCTTGGAGGCTCCAAATTTCTTTTCCACTGCAACTTCATCCAAGCGGTTGATCTTCTGATTGAAACAAATGACCAAGTCAGTTTTTAGTTGGAATGATAATCTGAAATTAAATAGTTTTGGCACTTACATCCCGTCGATGGGTGAAGAGTCTCTTGCTGCCCATGATTCCGTTTGAGTTTTGAAGCATTCTTTCCTTCTCAAACTTCTGTGTTGCAATCTTGCTTGGTGGGATTGTCTCTGAGTTGATACTAGAAGATATATTGGGCTTCACAGTGGCCTGTTGTTGGTTCATATTTGGTCTCTGGTTTCTCTTAGCAATTGAACTAGCCTTGTTGGCGTGTTTCTCTTGTTGCCATTTTGGGGTGTTCTGGTTCTTCACTGACGATGATAATCCACTGGCACAATCTATTTTTCCGACTTTGCGAAGATCCACATAAGAATCTGACAAGTTTAAACAAAAAAGAAAGGGGACCCAGGTAAAGAACAAGCAACCTAAAAGAACATTTGCATGGTAATGCTAATACCAGCAACATCCTTTGTGCTGCGGCATATCTCTTCGACCATGGCCTTCCATCTCCTGCAATTAGAAAAAGAATCGCTCTGTGAGTAATTGCACTGGAAATCCTTATGAAATGACCATGCTCTTGCGTTTCGATTAAGTGAAGTCGCTAAAACACCTGAATCTATGCTACAAACAAGATATGTGCAAAAAGGGTGTCATTGCTTGGATTATGCAAGAAGCAGGCATCGCAGGTTGAAGTGTTTCTACTTTTTATTCAAAGATTCAGTGTTTTCATAAAGTTACGTCTAATCAAGTTTGAAGTGCTTGGAAAGTCGGGCATATGTAGTTACTGAGAAAAACTTGTATAGTTGCTTCATGTTGCGGCACACAGACATTAAGTACGAGTGTCCTATTTTTTAAGAATCCATGAAATCAATGAGAATTGATAGAACTGAAATATATCTCTCCATACATAGTGATGTTGTGTGCAAGTTGAGCAATCTGTGTCGATCCACCTTTCCTCCGGAGACTGTTGACAGTTATCCCAATCTTTGTTTTCTGCAAGAACTCAGCAAAATTAGATGGATTAGAGAAGCCTATTGGCATTGTCTTTCAAGAACTTAAATGAAAGATATGCTATTTAATCAAACCTCCAATACATCCATAGAGATAGTCATCAACTGGAGTTTTCTCAATGACTCGTACAGTGCCGAATCAGACTGCCATGCCAAAAAACAGAGCCACGTTATATTTGGACAAGAAACAAAACAAAAGGCGACTTTTCAATGCATTTATCTCCAAAACTACAGAAATTTGAAATCAATGGGCGAAAAATGTACAAGAAGCAGAAAATCAGAATCCAGGTACTAAATTCAAGTTAGGATATTCACCTCGCGTTGACTGTTGTCCAAAACCTGCTTGATCCTTAGAACTTCACCAACAACTTGAGACTGTTCATCAATCTCGTGACCGAATGCCTCAGCGCCTCCATAATCAAGATAGCTTTCCGGGTTCATGTCCACCCCGTCACGCTTGATGTCGCCCTTACTGTTGTCCCTGATCGTTTTGCTTTCTTTATTTGCGTGTACGCAATCATCTCCACCATCACGCGATGCGGGCAGATCATTGTACCCTGGGCACCGACTCTGAGTAGTCAGGGTCGAGAAGAACAGCCGCTCCGCGATGCAGTCTCTTCGTAGCCGAAAATCTCTCGGGCGATCCAACGCAGCTAATGTGATCGCAGTGTCAATGAACTCGAAAATGTCTGTGTCGGTCGTTGCAAAAAATTCTCTCCAATCATCCAGCATTGCCCCCATTGTGGCCACGACTAGGAACAGAGCGCTTGGCGCGCAAGAAACTATCAAGAAACCGCAACGATCTTTATGGTTTTCGGAACAGATTGTATCACGCGACAAGACCAACCCGTTTGAGCGGAACGACTGAGGAGTCGATGAGAAAATTCAGACAAACCGGAGAAATCCTCTCGCTTCAGCGATGACGGAAACAGAGCCGTCGTCGTGTCGCTGGGGCTCGTCTCCGTCCGAGGTTTATATGCGATACGAACGTTTGTTTGAGAGGGAAAATAACTTGGTTGTCTTTCTTGCGTTCTTTTGAAATTTATGACCAAATTCTCACAGCATGTTTAATTATCCAATAGATAAACTCCCTGAAAAAGGAAAAAAAAAATAAACGAGGGAGTTTTTTGGATACCAGATTAGAACAATTTTCGTTATTTTATATCTTTTGCTTTTACGTAAGCAAATATTCCTCTCTTCTTTTATTTTCTCGCTCCAAATTTGAAATGATATCCAAATATCTTTGCATATCACATGGTTTTGTTGTCAATTTATTGCAAATATTTGTATCTTGTAAAAGTTTCAGATGGTTAGAGTTAAAAAAAAAAAAGTTGTTCTAGACACACCATCATGTATTGTGTGAAGAGAAGAATAGGCATCGGTATGTTTTGAGCGGTAAATGGAAACATATTTGGTGCAAATAAATAAATTTTATTGATTACAAACATTTTTGTGGTTTGGCCTAACTAATAATTGCTGCCAATGTAGAAAGAATTGTAGCGCATAGGTGTCCGGAGGGATATCAAAATCGATAGATTGGACTAAATCAAGATATTTTTAGATAAATGAGAACTTTTTGATTTATTTATCTATTGATTTGGCTTTGTTTGTTTTACGAATAAGAAAACATCAATTAATTTGACTGAACCAAACTAAACGTGTGAAGGATATACATGACAAATCAGATCTAACTATTCTATTACTTTTGCATTCCTCAAATTAGAAAAGAAGTCAATATTTTTGAATTTAAGTTATCGGTGACTTCTAAATTATCTCTCAAAGAGATTAAGTACAACCAATTTATATTGAAATCGAACCTTATCAATAGGGCCTTCTAACTTAATCGGCCAAAAAAGAATGGGCTATTTCATGATATACTTAGTTCGGTCCTGAATATTTCCTAGCCATTCATTTTAATCTAATTAATATTGATATTACCTAAAGAAACTCTCTTCATATGACTTTTCCTTAATGCATTTTCGGCCCCCCCAATATGTTTTTCTATCCCTGCCCACAAGCCCCTCCTAAACCACTGAGTCAAATCTCATGGGACTATTTCATCAATATTCTTAGTATAATCATTAATTATATATTTGAATTTAACTCGTGCTTTGCGCGGATTATTCGATAAATTTTTGGAAGCCATGAACAACGGCGAATGATGCCTACAATCGTTTATTGCATGACAATCTAGTGATTCAAGGTTTAATAAAAGATCCCCAGCTGATTTATGTCATTCAAGAGGGCAAAAAGAGGAGCTTTCATTTGACTACTCCCAACTAACGTTAGTCCACTTCACATGAGTAATTAAATCACGTAATCCTCACACGACCTAACAGTTCATATAATATAATAGCTCATGTGAAGTAAGATAACAAAACTCAATAGTACATAATAATTTTGAAAAGCATAATCCTCGTGCTTTGGATATAAGAACTCAACTACTTTGGAAGGAGGATAATATATTGCGATACACATAACATCTTGGTCCGAAAGCTGCCATTAACATTGACGTTGCCCTATAGTATCTTTCGAACATTGTCAAATTTGACTCGATTGGCAATAGATAATTTGTCTATTGAAAGAAAGAAGAATGTTATGGTGCACTTGCCCAATAGTGACACCTTTATCAGCCAGCAATGTGACAAGATACAAGATCACTACACAACAATCGATAAAACTTCCTTGGACATGCTTTCCATCAACTCGCCACATAACTACTGAACAGCAAAACGGTATCGACAATCTTGGATCATGTAATTCTGAATGCAAGAAATGGATGCAGAAACTATGCAATCTAAATAAAGCACACAATTCATTGGGCAATACTGTGCACTAGCCAACTTTTAGGAAGTCGACAGACAGTAACTTGGATAATGTCATTTCCCATTATTAGTTATGTGGCATGTGACCAATGACCAGCAAATTCATGGCCTCAAACGGAAGCTCGTTAGGGTACTTAGTATACTCAAAATGAAAGGTACAAAAAAAAATATCCGAAATTGTTTCATCAATGACACTGATATCTTCATGATCTAGATCTTTGGAGCACAGCAAAATAACCTACGAGGCCATATAACAGAGTTATCAAATTATGCATTGGTTATAATAATGCACTTTCATCCATTATTAACTTGATGGAACATCATTCTACCAACAAGCGGCTACTCTAATGCTCTGCAGCTATCAAAATTTCAAACCATAAAAAGCTTAAAAGAAATAAAAAAAAAAAATCGACCAAATCCCATCTGAACTGACGTATCAATGCATCTCCTCAGCATCTATGTGCACATAAATATACATCCTTAATTTCTCTCTTTCCCAGTCTCCTATTTATGAAAACCAAAGCAGCAACAAAAACACCACTAACGTAGAGTTAATAACAGAGTTTCTTCCCTGTGCAGCTTGATGAATTTACGTAAATTCGCATATCACCATATCCGCATGCATTTATTTAGTTTTCTGAAGCTCCTTAAAGACTATACTACGATAATTTGGAGTGTGAAGAAATACTATAAGAATATTCTTTTCACGGAAGAAACTTTTCTCAATTGAACCGAATATTACTGCTTCAAAATCAGTATGAAGCAAGATTTTGAATATGCTAAATTGGTAGAGTATAATAGTCCACTAACCTCCTGCTCCTGTATGCTGGACTTCTCTAAAAGCCTTTCCTATTATTGATCAGTCAGAACACGATGTTGAGGCTTGAGGACATGCTTAGTTATGTTGACAAGCAAGTCGGTTATCTAACACATTGTCAGAAAATAATGAATGATAGCAGCATCAAATGGCAAACTAGTTACAATACACATATAGATGAAACGTGACTTTCACATCAGAAAATAATACAGCACAAGATGAAAGAACTCGTGATTGTAAAGCAGATTGATGAGGTTGAGATTAGATACTAATGTCCCCAAAAACCTTGAGTCCATAAAGGACAGCACAAATCCACAGAATACTGGATTAAAAGGAGGATCGGTTCATGAAATGTATCTTTAAGTCGTGCCCACATCTGGGATTGACAGGAAAAGCAGGGCTATTTTTGTCATAACTGACATTTCAGATGCCCCCATATTCTTATATTTTCTATTTTTGTAATTCCAGGCTATAAAAGGCGTTAATGTTTTCCTTCTCTTTCTATATCTTTCCAGAATTATAAGGAGAAATGTTCCTCCTCTGCTCTTTTGAAGTTTGGTCCTCCAATCTTCGGTCCACAAATAAATTCCCACGTCCAATTGTCGCATTTTTGTCCTACAAATAAATCCTCTGCTCTTGCGTTTGATGAATTGCAGAGATGTGAAACTTGAGTTCAAGGAGCTTAAAGACGAGCAAAACGGAGTATAAGGTATATATCAGGCGGGGACATCTCGGACAATGCTCTCAAGGATGGCCTAAAACAGAGCAAAAGCAATTCCGAGCATCCAACTGCACATTTAGACTGCTTTGAGAAGCAACTTTTGATGAGTAAATTTATTTGTTATTTACGGAAAAAAATTTGAATGCGGGAGGACTAATACCCGCTACAAGCCCTTCTTCCGTACTATATCCATCATGAGCTATATAAGCAACAAGTCATAGCTATACGAGCTAAGCACAAGCTTCCTGAACAAAAACTCCTAACAGTCATAGCTAATTTATGCAACGTGTCCAGAGGTAATAATCACAGATTTTCACAAATGAAGAATCAAGCAACTGCTGCATTCGGTTTTGGAAGTTTGGTCTTCAAAACAATGAGAGCCGTCTCCGTGATTTCGCCATCTGCCTAAGAGTTTTTTCGATTCTAGCCCGTGGACCTGGACCCTTATGACTTGCCGGTTGCTTTGGGAGAGCAGGTAAAGCCAGCACTGTCCGCTGCCTCTTGGCTGTCAAAAAGAATGAACAGAGTGATTGCCTGCTATGTAGTAGGTCTAAGAAACAGCCGAACATCCTGCAAGAGCAACTAACCTGATTCTGCTTGTTGATAGTGCTCTTGTGATATCCTCTTGGAGGCTCCAAATTTCTTTTCCACTGCAACTTCATCCGAGCCGTTGATCTTCTGATTGAAGCAAATGGCCAAGTCAGCTTTTGGTCGGAATGATAATCTGAAATTAAACAGCTTTCGCACGTACATCCCGTCGACCGGTGAAGAGTCTATTGCGGCTCATGATTCCGTTTGAGTTTTGAAGCATTCTTTCCTTCTCAAACTTCCGTGTCGCAATCTTGCTTGGTCGGATTGTCTTTGAGTTGATACTAGAAGATGTCTTGGGCTTCACAGTGGCCTGGTGTTGGTTCATATTTGGTCTCTGGTTCCTCTTAGCAATTGAACTGGCCTTGTTGGCGTGTTTCTCTTGTTGCCATTTTGGGGTGTTTTGATTCTTCACTGACGATATTGGTCCACTAGCATAGTCTATTTTTCTGACTTTGCGAAGATCTACATAAGAACCTGACAAGTTTAAACAAATGAGAATGGGGACCTAGATAAACAACAATCAAGCTGCACGAACATTTGCGTAACAATGCTAATACCAGCAATATCATTTGTGCCGCGGCAGATTTCTTTGACCATAGCCTTCCATCCCCTGCAATAAGAAAAGTATCGATAAGTGAGTAGGATGAAATAATGATCATGCTGTTGCGCTTCCAATTAAGTGAAGTTGCTAAGTCACCCGAACCTATGCTACAAACGAGATACGCAAAAAGGGTGTCATTGCTTTGATTATGCAAGAAGCAGGCATCGCAGCTGGAAGTGTTTCTACTTTTTATTCAAAGATTCAGTGTTTTCATAAAGTTACGTCTAATCAAGTTTGAAGTGCTTGGAAAGTCGGCATATGTAGTTACTGAGAAAAACTTGTGCAGTTGCTTCATGTTGCGGCACAGAGACATTAAGTGCAAGTGTCCTATTTTTTTAAGAAGCTATGAAATCAATGAGTGTCGATAGAACTGAAATATATCACTCCATACATAATGATGTTGTGTGCAAGTCGAGCTATCTGCGTTGGTCCTCCTTTCCTCCGAAAACTGTTGAGAGTAATCCCAATCTTTGTTTTCTGCAAGAACTCAGCGAAATTAGATGAATTAGAGAAGCCTATTGACATTGTCTTTCAAGAACTTAAATGAAAGATATGCTATTTAATCAAACCTCCAATACATCCATAGAGATAGCCATCAACTGGAGTTTTCTCAATGACTCATACAGTGCCGAATCAGACTGCCATACCAAAAAACAGAGCCACGTTATATTTGGACAAGAAACAAAACAAGAAGGCGACTTTTGAATGCATTTATCTCCAAAGCTACAGAAATTTGAAATCAATGGGCAAAGAATGTACAAGAAGCAGAAAATCAGAATCAAGGTACTGAATTCAAGTTAGGATATTCACCTCGCCTTGACTGTTGTCCAAAACCTGCTTGATCCTTAGAACTTCACCAATAACTCGAGACTGTTCATCAATCTCATCACTAAATGCCTCCGGGCCTCCATACTCGTGATAACTTTCCGGGTTCATGTCCACCCCATCGCGCTCAACGACACCCCTACTGTTGTCTCCGATCCTTTTGCTTTCTTTATCCGCGCATACGCTATCAACTCCATCACGAGACGTGGGCAAATCATTGCACCCTGGGTGCCAACTCTGAGCCATCGTGGTGGAGAACAGCCGCTCTGCAATGCGGTCTCTTTGTAGCCGAAAATCTCTCGGGCAATCCAACGCAGCTAATGTGATCGCAGTGTCAATGAATTCGAAAATGTCCGTGTTGGTCGTTGCAAAGAATTCTCTCCAATCATCCAGCGTTTCCCCCATTGTGGCCACGACTAGGAACAGAGTGCTTGGCGCGCAAGAAACTATCAAGAAACTGCAACGATCTTTATGGTTTTCGGAACACCAACCCGTTTGAGCAGAACAACTGAGGAATCGATAAGAAAACTGAGACTAACCTGAGAAATCCTCGCTTCAGCGATGGTGAAAACAGAGTTGTCTCGGTGTCACTGCGGTCGTCTCTGTCTGAGGTTTGTATGCGATAGAACGTTTGTTTGACAGGGAAAATAACTAAATTTATGACCAAATTTAGTCATTTTTCTTGTATTCTTTTGAAATTTATGACTAAATTTTCACCCTTCTTTATTTACTTAATAGAGTAGCTCTCCGAAATAGAAAAAAAGATAAATGAGAGAGAGAGATAAACGACGAGATAATATCAGTAGAGATAGCAACAGTTTAATATCCTATTGTAATGTAGTCTTAAATGTTATAATTCTCCATTCATTATATCACTTTGTGTGAAGGATACATGACAAATCAAATTTTAATTATTCTATGACTTTTGCATTCCTCAAATTAAAAAGATGTCAATATTTTTGAATTTTAAGTTATTGGTGACTTACAGATTCTCTCTCAAAGAGATTAAGTACAACCTATTTATATTGAAATTGAACCTTATCAATAGGGCTTTTTAACTTGATTAGCCTAAAACGAAAGGGCTATCTCATGATATACTTCGTTCGGTCCTAAATATTTCCTAGTCATTCATTTTAATATGATTAATATTGAAATAACCTTCATATGACTTTTCCTTCATGCATTTTTGGCCCCCCAGTATGTTTTTCCAACCCTGCTCACAAGCCCCTCCTAAACCACTAAGTCAAATCTCACGGTCCTATTTCATCAATATTCGCAGTGTTATCATTAGATATATTTAATTTAACTCGTGCTTTGCGCGGGTTATTCGATAAATTTTTGGAAGCCATGAACGATGGTGAATGATGCCTATAATCGTGCATCGCATGACGGTCTACTGATTCAAGGTTTAATAAAAGAATCCTAAATGGCTTATGACTGATTGAAGAGGGTAACAGAGGAGCTTCTATTGGTTCCTCCCAACCTACATTAGTCCAATCCACATGAGCAACTCACGTGAACTCACGGCTCATGGGAAGTGAGGTAACAAGAGTCAATAATAACTTATAATTTTCAAAAGCATGAACCTTGTGCTTTTTTTTTTTAATCGAAATAAACCTCGTACTTTGCGCTATAGTGTCTTTCGAACGTTTTCAAATTCAACTTGATTGGCAATAGATAATGTCTATCCAGAGAAGAAGAATGCTATGGAGCATTTGCCCATTAGTGACACCTGCGTAGGCCAGCAATGTGACGAGATACAAGATCACTACAGAACAATCGGTAAAACTTCCTTGGACATGCTTTCCATCAATTCGCGACAAAACTACAGAACAATAAAACAGGATCAAATCGGCGATTCTTAAATCGCTGCCACTACTTACAGTGAAACCTACTACATAAAAATGAAATTCAACTCCTAGCCAGAGACCAGGTGAACCAGCTCGACCATCCAAAACTATCAACAACTGGATGGTACCATGAGCGAACCACCGTTCAAAACTGGACGGGACCATGATTATGGAACAGTCAACAAGGTGACTCATTCTGCCCACCAGTAATTATGCTAGGAAACTCCTATTACATATTGATACCAAAAAAACCCAATCTCAGGAGAACATAGAATCACCAGACACAGCGGTACGTAACATGCGTGCCAGTTATGTCACCACTGTACGTAACTTTTACTACTTGACCCTTCTCGAGTCCATAATATCTTGCGATTGCATCATTCTTCAGCATCCTCGGAAGCTGGTGAGAAACAAAATAACCACACACCATCAGCATGATCTCCAATCACAAAACTGAAGAGACTACACGATCTTTCCTATATCAACACACGAATTTAAAAGGCACATGCTGCT
The DNA here is from genome assembly GCA_031216235.1 of Syzygium jambos. Lineage (NCBI taxonomy): Eukaryota > Viridiplantae > Streptophyta > Magnoliopsida > Myrtales > Myrtaceae > Syzygium > Syzygium jambos. The sequence continues at coordinate 14,510,393 of CM062230.1, read as the reverse complement.
GATTCCAAATAAGATAATTCATTCTACAATTGGTGCTCCGTACCACAGTCCAAGCTTGTAACTCCATCCGGACAAGCTTGGATCATGTAACTGAGAATGCACAAACTATGTAATCTAAATAAAGCACACAATTCATGGGACAATACTGTGTACTGGCAAACTTCTAGAAAGTCGAAAGACATCTACTTGGATCATGTCAGTTCCCATTAGTAGATATGTGATGGGTGACCAATGACCAGCAAATTCATGACATCAAATGGAAACTCATTAGGGTACTTAGTTTACTCAAAATGACAGATAGATAAATAAAAATGAAATTTCATCAATGAGACATATCTTGATGATCTAGATCTATGGAGCACAGCAAAACAAACTATAAGGCTGTAACATAAAGTTAATCAAATTATGCATCGGTTATATCAACTTTCATGCATTAACTTGATTGAATATTATTCACCAACTAGGGGCTACTCTAATGCTTTGCAGCTATCGAAATTTCAAACTCTAACAGCTTAAACAAAAAAAAAAAAATCCACCAAATTCTATCCATACTGACATATGCATTTCTCTCTTTCCCAGTCTCCAATTTATGAAAATGAAAGCATCAAGAAAACCACCATTAAAATAAAGTTAATAACAGATAGTTTCTTCCTTGTACAACTTGACGAACTTACCTAAATTCACACATCACCACATTCACATGTATATATTTAGTTATCTGAAGTACCTTAATGTTTTAAACTATGGTCATTTGGATTGTGAAGGATTACCATAAGAGTATTGCTTTCAAGAAAGAAACTTTATGAAATAGGACCGAATATTACTGCTAAAAAGTCGGTATGAAACAAGATTTCTAATATGCTAAATTGGTAGAGATAATAGTCCGCTAACCTGCTTCTCCTGTATACTGTACTTCTTTAGAAGCCTTTGCTTTTCTTGGTCAGTCAGAACACGATGTTTAGGCTTGAGGACATGCTTAGTTATATTGACAAGCAAATCGGTTATCTGACAAAGTACCAGGAAATAATGAATGATAGGAGCATCAGCTGACAAACTAGTTAAAATACAGATAAAGATGAAACATGAGTCTCTGCATTAGAAAATAGCAGACAGCACCAGATGACAGTACTGTTGATTGTAAAGACTTTTTTATAAGTTTGAGATTAGATACTAATGTCCCCAAAAAGCATGAATTCATAGAGGACTGCATAAATCCACAGAATAATGGATCGAAAGGAGAATAGGTTTGTGAAATAAATCTTGAAGTCATGCCAACATCTGGAATTGATAGGAAAATGCTCCAAGTGAGCATGAGAGCAAGCAAACACAGGCAACACAAGTGACTCCGGCCGGCGGACGGCGCAGCGCATAAGCAGCCAAGTTGTTTGAGTAGAAAAGAAGAAGAGTATGCCTATTCTGTAGAGTCTATTACTCTCATGTCTATGCTGTAGAGTCTTCTACTCTCCCCCTCTTTACAACTTCGCTTCGCATACCAATTTAACCTTTCAATACCTTCACTTAGACACCGGAATACTATATTACTTCTTTTTATCAAACTCGACCAGCTGCAAAAGCAAAAATAATTTTCTCTTCCTATCATAAGTCGGCCACATCGGTTCTCATTCACCAAATTTCTGGTAACTATTCTCATCCATGTCATCTTGGGCTTCCTATCCCCTCTCAATATGAGCCATCTCAATCAGTATTTTAAATTTTATCAAGAGCCCTTAAGATGCAGACACTCCCCTAATGCCTAAGGCGCTAGGCCCTCGCACCAGCAATGGGAAACGATAATGTAAAAGTTCATGAGCAAAGGGAGGTGCAATTGTTAAAGAGGCCAAAATAGTTAAATCTAATTCTGACAGCACAAGCCATTGTTTGTCACTTTTTATTGCATTTTATTAAGAAATTTCTCCTTTTTCCAAATTATCTTCCCATACTAATAATTAACTTTATTTAGATATAGATAGGCAAGTAATAGACTAAGACATAGCTAAATCTTCACTAAAGTGCTGCCAGGCGCCATGAGCTGCTCGCCTGAGTGACAGCTAGGTGAAGTCACCTTGCCTAAGACAAGGCGAGGCACCAAAGCTTCAGGTACAAGGCGAGGAAAAATCACATTGCTTCTTATATCTTATAATGAAATATTACATTTCCTGCACCATTCCAATAGGCTGCTGCATTTCTTCGTCCCTCCATCTTTCTCCTTTTAAAAATCATATTCCTCCCCTTTCAATATGAATGTCCCTAAATATCATGATTAATAAAAATCTTGACCTACTCATTAGAAAACACAACTGCATACATTATCAGAGGGAAGAAGTTCTGATAAGGAGTCTTGCCACATTTTATTTTTTATTTACTCAAAGCCCTCACATCTTACTCCGACAAGTAACATAACGAGGCTTCACGTACATTAGGGCTAAATTTGGATCTCGCAAATTTACTTCAACCTAAAATGAGCCTTCTTTTCGCAACAACCACCTCAATCACTGACAAGATTTAGTGACTTGTATAGCACCTTTCCCTCTAAAAAGAATTGATGCTTACATTTAATCAACTTCAGAAAAAGAACAAAAATTCTTGGTTCCAATCAACTGAAACTACTAGCTGTAGCCACCACCCGCCTGGGTGGCGCTGCTGGAGCGCGCACTCTTCCTCTCGCAAAAGGTTGAGTGTTCGAATCGCGGGCGCCGCAGGGTGACTTAACCGGTGGCACGTGTGTGGTGGCTAGCACGTGTCGCCCCCAGGGTTTACTCCCCGGCTGTCGGCCGTGCGGGGGTTCCCTGGGTTACCAAAAAAAAAAAAAAAACTACTAGCTGTAGCCAACATATGATCTACAGTCTAACGCACAGTAACGAGGGGGCAAAAGAAGTGAATAGAACATCGTGATACCTGGAATACTTCAACTTTAAACGAGAAAAGATCCAGTGCTTTAAGAGCTTGATTGGTCATATCACCTTGCAAGACCAATATCAACCCACTCAAACCATCTTTATTAGCAATTTGGCCACTAATATAACGGATACTATTGACTTTTACAGGACCAGGATTGCAAAAGTACGCCAACACCTGCAGTCAGAGCACTTTTCAATTCAGGGAAACAAAAATTTGCTACTAACTAAGTATATGAAAATTATAAGTAATCGAAAATTCCAGCTGAAAAAAATTCACAAGATATGATTTAGTTTCATATTAAAGAAAAAAATTAACCAAGGAAGCATTTCTACTTCCAAAGAGAGCTGTCAATTTCTGATGGTTTCCCAAGACTGAAGCACAAATGCTCAAGAGACAACGCTTTCAACACAACTTGAAATACTTAAAGCACAATGCAGATCGACTTGAAGTTCTTTAACAGCAAAGTGACTCCGCAAAAGCTACAAGATGAACCCTCCCCAAAACAGTATGAGAAAACGGTAAAACACAACGTAAAGTAACAAGAGAGATGATGGTAAATGTGAACAACACCAAAGACAAGGAAGCCATATAAGCAAAAGGCACCTCTTAGTGGAAATTAGTTAATCACACAACACGCGAAATGGGCTCAAAACCAAAAATACCAGCGTCCCGATTTTCTGCTGACTTGAGAAGACATGCAAGCAAAGAATTCCATCACTGCACTAAAAAAAATTTCAAATTTGACAATCAAGACGCACGGTCGAACCCTACCTATCTCAGACTCAACTGTCAAATTATCCATTTTACTTGACCCTCGAGAAAGTAGCATTTCACCTCACTCCATTGAGAAGCACCCCTACACCTAAGAGCATACAACCATATCGGAGACGATCGAACGGCTCTACATCAGCGAGAACGTATCAAGAAGAAGGGGCGGCGATGGAAGGGCTTACTCGCTTGGAAGGGTCGGAGCGGAGGGAGTTGGAGATGCGGAGGCGGTCGATGTCGGGGCTCTGGCCGTGGGCGGCCCGGAACTCGGCGAGGGAGAGGTCGATCTCGGAGGAGGCGATGGCGTAGCCCCTGTCCCGGAGCATCTCCAGGATGGTCCGCCGGGCCAGGTAGTAGCGGTGGCTCTCGGTGCTGCCCTCGTCCACGTAGCTGCTCATGCACCGCGGCCTCGTCTGCCCGTTCGCCGCCGCCGCCGCAGCCATTCCCGGGCCGCCGTCGACCCCCTCCATCGCGCTTGCGGCCATGCTCTCCTCCTCCGAAGTAGAATGGGGAAGCTAGCGTGAGAGAGTGACGTGGAGAAGGGTGATGATGCTCTCAGGCAGGGCCGAACCGGACTGAACCGGACCGAAATGGGCCGGTTCACGGTATTAACCGGGCCGGGCCCGGACATCGACCGGGCCGGAAGAATCAGGCCCCAATTGGGTTTCCCGAGAATCCGGCTTGGTGGTGTTGATTCAAAAGCAATATCAGAACTGCTCACGCGTTGTGTGACCCGACCCGAACCGCGTTTTCGGTTAAGGTTTCTATACGGGCGGGGTCATAATAAAGATACTTTCTTTATGTTCGGGCCGAGGCATTAGCGGGGACCTAGATCAACCCGGACCGTCGATGGCACCCTACTATTGAGGACTTTTACCGAAGTATGCTTCATCTTTGTCTATAGAGAAGGCAACATTTGCGCCGATTGGCCATTGAATTTCGCTTCAAATGTAACTTTAGATCGTGATAACCTCGAGTATCCTCCTGGGAACTATGCGTGCTCTTCACTTGGTGATCAAGCTGGCACTTCTGTACTACCAAAGAACTGCTCACACATCAAGTAATCGACCCAAATCTTATTTTCGATTAAGGTTCTATTCAGGGCAAGTCATAATAAAGATGCTTTCTTTATGTTCAGTTCCGCCGTTCCCGGACTGTCGACGGCCCCTATTATTGAAGGACTTTTACCGACGTGTGCTTCATTCTTATCTACAGAGAAGGTAACATATTCTCTGATTGGCCATCGAATTTCGCTTCGAATGCGACCCTGGATCATGATTTCCTCGAGCATCGTCCTAGGAACTACGTATGTTCTTCGCTTGGTGATCAAGCTGGCACTTCTAATCTAGGCCGTTTTATGCTCTCTCTCTTTTTGTCTTTTTCCATCACCACGTTCATTGGACAGGGCAGACAGCTTTCCGCATTGGCAGTTTCTTCGTGTTTCCACGCACCGCTCCCGTTTTTTTTTTCTCTGTCCAACATCGTCCGCGACTGGCAAGTTCGCAACGCGTGAGAAGAAGCAGCAGCAGCAGCAACGCAGGATCTTTGAGCAGTTCTCTGACTGAATAACTTGTGGATGTGAGCACATCACCTGTCGTCCTCTAGGATGAACGAGGGCCTGCCGAAATGGACTTCACTAAAATTAGATTAATTATTAGCTAAGCAGAGTCACCAGAAGAAAGGAAATCATTGCCGAACCCAAAAATAGAAAAAGAAAACGAGACAAACGGTCCATCTGGAGGGTGACACTTGAGAAATTACGATAAAAGGTTTTTTTTCGCACCGAAATTCAAAATGTTCTTCGAATTTCACAACACTATAAGAAAATTATATGTAAATCTACGAATCAACATCTGTATTTTGCGGAAGTTTCGGGTGTTTCGGGCAAAAAAAAAAAGTCAAAGTGCATATGTGGTAAGATTTAAAAACTAAGTTAAAAGTAAAAGAGCAAGAAGGTAGAGATTTATGTGAACATGGCTAAGTTCGCAGAGTTGAGCTTGTTTTCGGGTTAATAATAAATCAAAAGACTAAGAGTAGTTTTTTGCTACTTCCACCGGAACTTGTTATAATTTTACGATAAACGCACTACAACTTTTTATTTAACCCCCGAAACTTTTGTAATAAATACAAATTTAGATGTGTAAATATGTGATTTTTTATCATTTTCTTGAATCTCGAATGATACTATAAATTCTGATCGGGAAAAAAAGTTTCTTTTTTGCTTTAGCTTAAACATAAATACACGTGCTCAAAAAATTTTTTTTGTAAGACTTGAAATGACTCAACATGGAAATTTCTATGTATTCTAAAAATTCAAGGGGTGATAACACTAAATGGAAAAAAAAAATAACTTCAGATATCAAAAGCAAAAGGCTTTTTCATCAGGAAGCCTCTGTTTTTTCTTGCAGTTTTCTCTCCTTCTTTTTTCCAATCACAGCAGGTATGGCTTCACTTGAGCAGATGGCTTTGTCCTTATGGCCTTTGGCCACCATCTGTTTTCTGCTTATCTCGTGACCGCAAAGTCAATCGTCACGTTGTCACTTTTATTCAGTTCTTTTCCTGTTCAGTAGCCTCTCCTATTCTATCCACAGCTTCCCTCGTTCACTGATAACTTGAAACCGTTGAAGTGAACCCACTACAGCTTTGGACACGTGCTTGTGTTAGCTCCTCTTGTCGGTACTGTGAAATGGCGAATTTTCAAATTCTTTTAGTGGGATTCAACGTGAAATGAGCGAACGAAGCCACCAACTGCAATGTCACATTGTAATCAATGGTCATGTAGGGGCACGAGCAGGGCAAAGAGATGTCGTTTTTTGAGTACGTGGAGATGCCGGCTAAGGTTCCATCTCCCGTCAATTAGGAAACCTACAACTTTCGTGGGGTCAGTTGGTGTTAGGAAGTTGTTGGCTTGAGATACGGAAAAAGTGTCCTCACGTGACCTGTTTACCATTGGGCCAACTTCCTCGACGATACAAGAATTCTCCTTTTTAGCAACAATTCCATGCTTTAAATATATGTGCTAAATTTTGGGTTTTTAAGGGAAAAAATTGCAACTTTAAAGATTTTGCGATGTTACCATAGGTTTTTTTTTAATAATTCCAGAAAGAATCTGCCAACTTTTTGGTAAACAAAGAAAGTGAATACAGAGAATTTGATGAGGGGAAAAAAAAGGAGATGCATGACAAGAAAATTAGTGAAAACGGAGAAATTTGTCATTAATATTTAGAAATGTATATGCTGGGAAGAGTGATCAGGATATTGGCTACGCATGACACAAGAAATTTGGTAGAGCATTGAATATTTTGGTAAAACTCATATATAATTCTCACCTACCCGTAGGCGCCAAGTTGCTACCTTCCACCCACCCCCTCTCTCTCTCTCTCTCTCTCACCCGCCAAAATCCTGTCACAAACTCACATTTTCCTTTTCTGGGTGAAGTCACAAACTCACTCCACATTAACATCTCTCTCTCTCTCTCTCTCTCTCTGACATTCGAGACTTCCACAGGCAAAGAGAGTCTCCCATACAGGAAAAAATGCAGGGAGGCCAAATGATAGTTGAAGAGAATGCCAAGCTCTCATCAGTTCTAACTCCTTCTAAACCTGTACATCTTCTTAATCTCTCTCTCTCTCTCTCCTTTTGAAGTCCTATCCGTAGTGAATGTGCTTTATGTTACTTTAATTGTGTGAATTGTGTGCTTACAGTCAGGTTGATTCTTCCTGAATCACGTGCTTCGGTGTCTTGCGAAATAGATTTGCTGAGGACATGAACATACATAATATGCAAATAATAAGTTCCGATATTATTGTTGATCTCATCCAAATATATGCTTGCGGGAATTTTCATTTTCTTGGTTTCTCACCTTGCAGAGCTATATACAATCACTCACCAAAATAGTTGGCACTCTCGGACCCAATTCGCGCTCAGTTGAAGTTATCGAGGCATGCCTCAAGGCAGGAATGTCAGGTACATTCTGACCACTGCTCATTCAGCCATTTTGATTTACCTGAAGATAGTCCCTGATCTGTCCACAAATACTAATTTTGGCTTTTCGTTTGGCTAGTCGCACGTTTCGATTTTTCTTGGCTAGATGGAGACTACCATCAGGAAACTCTTGAGAATTTGAGGATGGCTATGAAAAACACTAAGAAGCTTTGTGCAGTGAGTAAACTGTTCTGGCATTTGTGTTTCTCCGATAGTTATCTGCTAAATAGTGACTTCGTCATTTTACTATGTATCCTTGTAAGTGTTCACTAACAAGTTCTCACTGCAATTGTGATCTGTCTTGTTTCCTCTCTCACCGAGCATTATGACGCTACAAGTGCATGTCCACTTTCAAGTTTCAACAACCCTTGTTGGAGCTTATGAGTTATCTCTGATGTTTGTTTTCCTGTTTCAAAAGATAAAAGGCATAGCTCTCATATTTCATTAAACATCTTGGGTGTTTGAAGGTACCTCGTCTGATGCAAGTATTGGTTTATTGTCAGATTATGCTGGACACGACGGGTCCAGAGCTGCAAGTATGCAACAAAACTGGGAATCCAATTGATTTTAAGGCCGATAGTCACGTAACTGTAACTTCAGACCTTTCTAAAGACCTATGTGCTGAAGTCTTACCAGTTGACTACGCAGAGTTAGCTAAGGTATATTTTTCTTCTGCGCTATGTTAATATGCTCAACATGAAGATTATCATTTTTTCACTAATCGGATTATAAGCATGAAATAGACTGACAAAGGACAAACACTAAACAGGATTAGACTCTGTGTAGAACTGCAAATGCTAGAATAATTCTCCTGGATATGCCTAGCCTAACTATATCTTCTATTTACTTCTTCAATGCAGATGGTTCGGAAGGGTGACACCATTTATCTTGGACAGCATCTCTTCACAGGGCATGAGACTTCATCTGTCTGGCTCGAGGTAGCTTAGTAATTGCGTGACTTTCGTCGTCAGCCCTCCAAATTGCATAGTGATTGTGTAGCTTAATCTCGTTTATTAGTTCTGTTGACGAATTTCGCAGGTCCTGGAGACAAAAGGTCAAGATGTTGTTTGTCTTGTGAAAAACAGCGCCACTCTCGCAGGCTCCATGTTCACTGTCTACGTATCCAATGTCCCAATCAACTTGCCCACATTAACTGAACATGACAAGCAGGTACTGCTTTCATCTTTACAACTTCCAACTTTGCGATCTGGACTTTCAGTTCTCTCTTGTGCTTAGGATGATGTACTAGTCAGCCAAATATTAGGCATTATTGAAGTACAGATTGCCTACTGAGAGATCTTCTTTCTCGGCAATTAGAAAGCTTATTAATACTTTTTACATAAGGAACAGTAATAGATGGGAACAAGGTGGTCTATCAATCAATCAATGCTGCTTTATTTTTGCCTCATTCAATTATGGAAAATAACTAGCAGTTTGTAAGAATGCCTAGTCGCTCCTATCAGAAGTTGTATTGCATAGGCCATTTGCAAATATTTTTATACAGGAACAGAAGCTAATTTTGCCGCCATAATCATAGTTTCTTTGCCATAAATTGTTTAGTTATGTCCTCTGGTTGGAGTACATCAACCATGGAACTTTCTGTCTCAATTCAGTTTTTGTTGGATTTATGAGTGGGTTGTGCAGTTCCTCTTCCTTCAAGGCTTAAGATACAATAAAACACGCACATCACAGTAGATGAGTGAAACTTTGATAACCTCAGGGTCACTTATGGACTTCACTGTTTGTCGCCGTATTTACCAATACAAACTTTTCTTTCTACTGCAAATCTGCCAAAATCACTTGAAGTGATCTTGCTTCTGCTATTTTCCATGCTTGACAGATTATATCAAAGTGGGGCTCACGCAACAATGTTGATTTCATCTCTCTTTCGTACACCTGTCATGCGGAAGATGTAAAGGAGGTCTGTTAGGATCACATGTCTTTTCTGTATCTTTTTCTCGTTGGGTATCATATTGGAGTCCCTCCGTTGTAAAACTTTGTTTTTATTTCTTTTCTACAGCTTAGGGAGTTCCTTAAGAAACAGAATCTCAGTGAGACTCAAATATATGCGAAAGTTGAAACCGTGGAGGTGAGCCGACATTTTGACAGGATAAACATTTACAATCTCAGTTTTTCCCGTAATCATGATTCTTGTGGTATCTATAATTCAGTTGTAGCATTCACATTTCCTTTTAGTGGGGGGTTTGAAGAATAGGTCTTATATCAACCATGGCTTCATTTCAATCGGCCCTTTCCTCTGACCTCTGTCACTTGTCTACAATCATGCCAGGGCTTGAAACATTTCGATGAGATACTGCAAGAAGCAGATGGCATAATCTTTGGTCGGGGAAACTTAGGAATTGACTTACCCCCAGAAAAGGTCAGCGCGGTTGTTTGTAGATACATATAATCAGCACCAAATATATTCTTTCTCGTGATTTTCTAGAAATTGATACATGAGCCACTGAATCTCTTTATGATGCAAAAATCAATATCAAAGTTATAAGTATAGCCATTAATATGACTTCATAAGAGATATATTTCCCAATACCGTATATCGGATATATGCATGCTTCTTACTTCTATAATATGATTATAGTAGCTGATTAATGTTTCCTCCTCGTTTTCTAGGTCTTCTTGTTTCAGAAATATGCTGTGAATAAATGCAACATCGTGGGTAAACCTGTTGTAATTACTCGAGTGGTTGATAGCATGACTGGAAACCTGCGTCCAACTCGGGCAGAAGCAACTGATGTTGCTAATGCTGTTCTTGATGGTTTGTGTTGCAATGAACTCTGACGATACTACATTTTTTCACATGTAGAGACTCGCCTGCAAACTTTAGTAATTTTCTTTGTGTAATTAAACAGGTGCCGACGGAATAATGCTAGGTGCAGAGACCCTTCGGGGTCTCTATCCGGTGGAGTCCATAAATATTGTGGGCAAGATTTGTGCTGAAGTAAGTGACTAAATGATAGGAGGAATTTTTATCTGAAAACAGTAGCAGTCCCCAGGATGGTATTATACCTGTAGGTAATATGTTTTCTCATGCTGATGAATGTTGCTTGACGGGGCTTCGTTAATATTGCAGGCTGAGAACGTGTACAACCATTCCCTCCATTTCAAGAGAATCATCAGACATGTTGAAGAACCCATGTCGTATGCAGAATCTGTTGCCTCATCAGCGGTACTAAACTTCTTAATGTATTAGCTGCCTAAAGATAATTTTTATATGTCAACTTGGACCCATAAAGGCTGCTCTAATTATCCTATTTGGTATTTCTGAAGGTACGTTCTGCTGTTAAGGTCAAGGCAGCAATAATTGTTGTCTTCACATCTTCCGGCAGAGCGGCAAGGTGTTTTAACAAATGATTGTGTTTTAGTTTTCATATTTCGCCTGGATCAAGACTTCCAGTATAGAAAATGATCAGACGATTAAATGTGGTGTGGTATTATTTGTAGGCTAATTGCAAAATACAGGCCACCTGTGCCTGTAGTCGCGATCGTGACCCCCCGCCTCCGCACGAATTCACTGAAATGGACCTTCTCTGGCGCTGCACAGGTAATGGACAAGTTCTCTCTGCCTTAGTTGGTTTGATCCTGTGTTCGGTTATCGAAAAATCTCCTACCTGATGAGCTTTCCATGAAACAGACTAGGCAGTTGCTTGGAGTGAGAGGTGTTTACCCCATTTTTGGTAGTCCAGATGCTGTAAGAGCTTTTCTTTCTTCTTCCTTCATATGTTTCAATGTGTCCGAAGAACATCTTTCTTCTTACTTGAATAGTTTGCGTGGTCTAGGTTCTAGTGCATTGGCACATAATTAGTAACACTTGCAGCAGTCAATTGTTTTCTTGATTGCACATCGATGCAGGCCACTTCAGGCAGTTCCAGCGAAGAACCTGGACTGAGACTAGCTATTGAACATGGTAGGTTGGTTGGATTGCTCAAATCTAATGACCGCGTTGTCGTCTTCCAGAAAATTGGAGACTCAGCAGTGGTGAAGATCATCGAGGTTCAAGGCCAGTTTTTGGTTTAAGACACATCAAGATGACACCAGGGGTCTCACTTCGATTTTATAGGTCCTCACAATCTGCATCTCTCTGGCAATGTCATTGTCGTCTCACTCATATTCCCCTCTCTATTTAATTTTTCCCGGTTGCCATTCATTTACTTAGCTATGAATTTGATGGATGCTGCAAACTAATTCGTTGACTACATCACTCGTCTGCTGCCAAAGTAAAGCAAAAATTTTGAAGCTCCTGATGTTGGTCAGCCAAGATACCTTAGAAAAACATTCAATGCAATGCATAAGCTGACTCCACAGCAAGATGGAACGAAGTCTCTGCTTGAAGAAATGTTTCTCTCGATTCAATTTAATAAGTTTTTAGCTTATATCCCGTGCATAATGTGGAACCTGCGTGATTAGGTCCGGAAGCTACAATATTAAGTACACGTTTCCAAAGTCACGATACTCGTATCGAATCTGCACTTAGTCGTTTTCACCATTAATGGACAACCCTAAGACTACCTGCTCAGAGTGTACAAAGGCTTTTGCCTGGGAAAGGAAACAGTTCGATGCAAACCCAAAAGCGTCTATCCCTCTGTTTCCTTTATTTTCTTTAACTAGTCGATACCAGAACATAGCCCTGGCCCTAGAGAATCAAAGTTTCGGCAAATTCATTCCAGAATAGCTAAAACTTTTATTGTGATCTAAGGCCCCCAAATAGGAGAGATCAAGGGAATTCAACCATATGGAGGAGGTACACAAGCATCTTGAAGCTATTTCAAGCTACAAGAAATATGGCATCTTTGCAGCACATTAGGAACTACAGTTTACATAGTCGGCTTGTGATTCATACAGCAAATCAAAATGCCCAATAGCTCCTATTTTCGAATTTTGCCTTAGACAGTAATAAATGACAACTTTACCACTTCTTTCCAGTGTACAACACAGGTCGAGGTCTACTGCTCACCCCCTGTTTGCAGGTGCTCCACACACGCTGCAAAATGAGAGCACAATTGCTTGAGTAATGGATACAAGATAGTAAATCATAAACGAAATGTTTGTGTACTTCAGAGCACGTCCACAAGGAAAATAAGTTGGGAACCAGCACCAGCAATACTGAAAGAAAACTTAAACAGTGCAAACTGCAAAGTACTATGTGAAAACAGATATAACCACTCAATTTGGGTTCTTATATCTCATCTTCCTCAAAAATATCTCGTTCAGGGTAGTCCCCAACCTGGAAAACATATAACAATGAGAAAATTCAAGTTACAGAAAATTGCAGTTTACCATGCAAAGGCAACAGAGCCCAACTCTATTTAACAAGGACACAGCTTTTTGGAATTTTCGCAAGCATTTCTATCAATCGCTAAACAAAAAAAAATTCAACACTTGAAAGTTGTTGCATCTCGCATTCTCAAAACATATCTCAAAGTGTGAACGATAAATTTGGAAGAATTATGTTTCAAGAGAGATGCACACACATCCATAGTAAATGATGCGTCACTTTTAGCAATTTTTCCAGGTAAACAATTGGCTCATAATTCGCACATCTAGTAATAGCAGTACTAGTACATTTAAAGTATTAGACAAAATAACATTATTAAACTATAGTTGTCTCCTCACCTTTACTTTGTCTGGTCTGACCATTGCACCATGAAGTGGAGGACACTCGAAGTAGCGTATCTCTTTTACCCTGCAACATCAAAATGTCTGGTAAGTATGTAAATGCACAAAGACAGACATGAGGAAAAGAACTTACACATGCTAGTACGAGCAGATGGCAACAAGCACACATGGAATGAGCAGAAAATAGCATGTTAGATTTTAGAATCTTTGCAGTAACAGTATTTAAATGCCTTTCGGCCTATCAATCATTGTGCTCCTGAGAACCCAGAGCATCAGAGATCTAACAAAATAGAGTTGGCACACCTCAAAGGTAAAATTATACCCTTGAGCCTTTATTTATCCTCCTGTTTTTTTTTCAGCTTTTTGTGGAATTCAATCATTTTTCAGAAGAAAGCAAGCAGGGCATAGGTGCAGCCTGTGAATTGAGCCAGGCCTTGCTCTTTAGGAAGGCTTTGTTCAGTGGAAAAAAGAGAGCCAAAAAAAGAAGAATATCATATGTTTTCCAATTTGGGACAAAGATTTTGGCATAATAGAACAAGCTTCAAAATACGATATGTTGTTTACTAGTGTTCGTTGATCCTTTCGTCTATCTATCAATACAAGCAGAGTCTTATCTTTGTTAGCAATGTCATTACCATAATAACTCCTCTCTCCACCAATGAACGTTAAAGTTTTAATCCGGAGTCATGCTATACAGACTGACACTGACAGTGTCATTGACAGTGACAAGTATATATAACAACTCAAGTAAATGCCAACAGAAAACCTTGTTTAAAAGGACATACGTGCCATCATGCTTTCCCAATGGTTCATCATATTGAACTCCAATCCAGAAACCAGGTGGTAGAGATTTTGCTTTACCCACAAATTTTACTACTCCTCTTTTAGCCCCTGGCTCAACTTCACATCTATCTCCTACCTTAACAATCAAAAAAGACAGACCACATATTACGTGCATCCTGTTAGCAAGGCGCAGAAACAGTACAAAATATGACAGAAAGACAGCAAGAAACAATACAAGGAAGAGAAATAGAACAAGTCAAGAAATGACTCTGCGCCTGAAATAAGAAATCTTCAGAGCAAATGTATGTGTTCCACTTCACTTTCAAATAACAGCTCAAAATACAAATCTTATACTCCAAAAGACCTCTACAGCAATCAATTCTATCAAGGTAATTTGGCATCCACCATGCTAACAAAAAGAAAAGCGGATAGCAACTGTTGTCTAACAGTTAAGACTGCCAAAACATTCTCTACTTTTAGTTTCTCTTGGATATGGAACTACCATAACCAAAGCAGATGATAACTATTATTTTTTTTTTGGTAAAGTAAGCATATGTATAACTAATCAAAACACCAAATACAACCTAAGCTCAAACCAGGTCCTGACCTTACTTGGACATAGTTGTCCAGACAAGGTCAAGAGAGGTTCAGCAGGAACTAAACAACACGCCGAAGGCCGGCTAAAAAACAAGCGAAAGAAAAAACAGAAAAAGCAAGGCCAGCAAACCAACCAAAGCTTGGAGGTGAAAGGCCCAAAACTCCGGAGGTCAGCACCAAGGGACACCAGAACAGCCAGAACCCGCTCTATATGAAGATAGAAGGGGGAAGGTCCCACTTTCTTTGTAATTGACGGTTCCTGTAGGTATCCTCAACTCTCCCCAAGGAAAAAGCTTTGTCCTTAACGACTTTGATAAGATGCTTCCGCATGCCAGGGATGTAGATGCTCTTGCTCCTGAATATGGCATTGTTCCTCTCAATCCAAATAATATGACATAGGGCACCAAGAGAAAATCTGGATATGCGATGGGCAAACGAAGATCCCCCGCAGACTTGCATCGCCCAAATAATAAGTTCTTGCCATGGACGGTTGCGCCAAGGTAGGCTGCATTTTGTTGCCCAAAGAGAGGCCAGTCTACTGGTAGAAGTGCATTCAAAAAAGAGGTGATTGATTGAGTCTGGCCTAGATCCACAGAAAGCACACAGTGCATCGGCAATCCTGTGATTTTGCATCAAGAATACCTGAGTGGGTAGCCGGTTAAGAGATATTAGCCAAAGGAGAAAGGCATGCCGGGGAGCTATGTGCTGGTCCCAAATGAAGGAATGCCAAGGAACTGGATGCCATTTCCTTCGGATATGATTCCAAGCAAGGGAGACAGAGAAGGAAAGAGATGGATTAGGGGTCCAGACAAAGCTGTCCAACGAACTATCCATAAAAGTCGGAGTGGCATCCATCCAGCTCATAATAGTGTCAAGAGTATTAGAAGGTTGCCAGGAGCCTTCGTAGAATGACCGGACTGTAGTCTCTCGAGGAATGCGCGACTGATAAATCTCCACATTACTAAAAAGCAGGTACAGAGGACCTCTACCGTGCCACCAGTCAAACCAGAAGGAAACGGAGCGCCCATCTCTAATCTTCCATTGGAACATAGTTTGAGCAGAAACACGCATATCAAGGATATTCTTCCATGTCCAGGAGCAGATAGTAGGCTTGGACACAACCCAAAAGTTAGTCTTCTTTAAAAAGATAGAGTGAATCCACTTACACCACAAAGATTCTTTGTCAGTGAAGAGAAGCCAAATGTGTTTTAAAGTCGTAGCCTTATTATAGTCCACAAGTCTCCGGATGCCAAGGCCACCCTCCTCTTTGGGTAGGCAAACAGCATTCCACGCTACTTTAGCACCACCTACACCAAGGTCAGGACCTTTCCAAAGGAACTGCCGCAAAATAGCTTCGATAGTATATAGTACTGTTTTCGGTAAGGAAAATATAGTGGCCCAATAAACTTGTATGGAATGCAATACCGACTTGATAAGCTGTAAGCGACCAGCAAAGGAAAGAAAGCGTTCGGACCAGGATCGAGCCGAGCAGTAATTGAATCAATCAAAGCTTTACAATCCTCCTTACGCAGTCTAGTTGAGATAATGGGCACGCCTAGGTACCGAAAAGGAAGTGTACCCTGCTGAAACCCAAGGCATTGTATTAGCTGATCATGCAACGCCTGGGTCCCTCCCGATAGAAAGATGTTACTCTTCCTAGTATTTGGTTTTAAACCAGACCAGTTGGAAAACAAGAAGAGAGATTCCTTGATTAGTTCAACTGACCTCAGGTGGCCTTCTGAAAATAGTAGAACGTCATCCGCAAAGAAGAGATGCGAAAGTCAGATCTTTTTGCAACGCCAGTACCAGCGGAAATCGGGCATATCAGTTTTAGCCTTTAAAATACCAGAGAAAACTTCCATCACCAGAATAAAAAGGTACGGCGATAAAGGATCTCCTTGGCGTATGCCCCTAGAGCTCCCAAAATAGCCATATAATTCCCCATTAATAGAAACTGAGAATTTGGCTGTGGACACGCAAGCCATCACCAACTTAACAAAAGAAGCAGGAAGGTTGAAGGCTAATAAAGCTTTTTCTATGAAGCTCCAATCTATTGTATCATAAGCTTTTTGAAAGTCCACTTTAATAGCACACTTGGGAAGGTAGGCCCCATGGTGAAAATCCGCAAATAATTCTTGAGCTATCAAGATGTTGTCGCTGATCCTGCGACCTTTAGCAAACGCCGTTTGTGCAGGGCCAATCAGGGAAGGAAGGACACGTGCTAACCGTCTAGCCAGAATTTTGGATATGCACTTATATAAGGTATTGCAGCAGGCAATCGGATGGAAATCAGACATGGCTGAAGCATTTGGAGATTTCGGAACTAGAGTAAGAATGGTGTTGTTGATCTCTTTAAGCATACATCCTGACTCAAAGAAGTTCCTAACCGCCGCAAGAGTGGAGGGACCAATGATCTCCCAGGAAAATTTGAAGAAGTCAGCGTTGTAACCATCCGGTCCAGGGGCTTTACCTTTAGCGAGCGAAAAAAGGGTGGACCGGATTTCCTCATCTGAGACCGGAAGCGCCAGTATGTTCCTCTGGTTCTCATCAAGAACCCGACCAATGAAGACACAAATCTCACTAATAGAGGGCCAAGAAGAGACAGAAGAACCGTTCAGTATATCTTGGAAGTGACCAACAATATGAGATCTAACTGCCTGAGGATCAGTAACGATAGCCCCATCCTCTGTTGAAATCGAGAGGATTCGATTATGAACGCGTCTTTTGCTAACAAAATGGTGAAAAAATTTTGTGTTCAAGTCTCCTTCCTTAAGCCAACGTATACGGGATTTCTGCCTGTAGAAGGATTCCTCCTGCATTCTCAAGGTAGAGAAGGATCGTGAGAGCTCCACTTCTCTATCCCGAAGGCTCTGGTCAAAAGGACGAGTCTCTAAGGCTGACTGAACATCATAAAGTTCTGCTCTAGCCTGATCGGTTCTTATAGAGATGTCAGAAAAGGAATTTCTGTTTAGTTGTTTCAACTTCAGTTTAAGAGCACGCAGTTTACAACAGATAATGTACATCGGAGAACCTATTATACGCGTATCCCAGGCTTGTTCCACTAGTTCCAAGAACTTAGGATGAGAAGCCCAAAAGTTGAAAAACTTGAAGGGTTTCTTAGAACTATATGTGGAAAAAAATTTTATCACCATGGGAGAGTGATCCCATATCCCAGAGGGGAGAAAATTTGCTTCCGAAAAGGAGAACTGATGCATCCATAAGTCATTTACAAGAACACGGTCAATCTTGCGAAGTTTCCGATTTTCACCAGAAGAATGAGACCAAGTGTACCTGCACCCCACATAACGAAGATCTTCCAGCCCCGCTTGATTGAGGCAATCCCCAAATTCGTCAAAAACCGGGATCCAGGGAGTTGAACTGCCCATTCTATCATTTGGATATTTAATTGCATTAAAATCCCCAGCAACAATCCAAGGTAGGTCACAAGAGGAGAGACGTAAAAGGTCAGCCCATAACGGACGCCGTTTCACAAATGAATGCTCCCCATAAACAACTGTGAAGAGACAAGAATAATTCATATTTAAGAGCCTGAGCTGTACATGAATCAGTTGGTCAGAAGAATAAAGAAGACTGGTTTCCATCTCATCCGGGTTCCAGCCAAACCAAATTCTACCAAGGGGAGAAGAATCATAGTTAGAAGTCCAACACCAATTACCATATAAACCATGCGAAATATCAGCAAAAAGAGAGCCTTTAACTTTAGTTTCAACTATACCGATACAGGAAAGACGATTAATCCTGATGAAGGTGCGAATTTCAGCTTGTCTTAAGGGATCTACTAGTCCCCTAATATTCCATACACCAAAAAACATAGGAAGACAAGGAATTGTTATCGCTGAGATTTCCTAGACCCCCTCCTCTTGGCTTTCTTCTTAGAGGAGGACGGACCAGGATTCATTCCAGGGCAGCTCATACTAGGATCAGGCTCCAGTGGGGCTTTAGAAGTATCTTCAGCAGCATTAGAAGCTAATGATCGAGAACGGGTGTTTGGGGGAGAAAACACAGCAGGTTCTTCCACCACAAGCTCCTCCGAGTCGCTATTCCCCATCCCGACATGAGTGCCAGACGAATCTTCAGAAGAAGGTTGAGAATTAATAGCAAGGTCCTCAATAAGCTGATGAAAACATCCTTGAGGACTGGATACAGCAGAATGACTCAGCCCAGCATTAGGTGCCATTAGGAGCTTTGGATCAGGACTTGTCAGCCCATGTTCAGAAGAGGGGAACAAATCAGGAGACATACGTCCCTCTCCCCCTGTATTCGTGTCCAGTAGCAGCTCAGGAGCAGATCTGGTCAGCCCCCTTGACCGCTCAAGTTCAAGCGAGGGGTTCAAACCAGGAGGTAAAAGTTCCTCACCCCCTAAGTTCAGGTCCAGGGGAAGGTCAGTTGCAGATCTGGACAGCCCAGCATTTGGTACCTGAGGAATGTTCTGATCATGACTTAACAGATCATGAGCCTTAGAGGGGTCCCGGACAGAAGGCAAGGAAGCCTCCCCCCCTGGATTCGCCTTCTGAGAACGGTTTGTTGTATGTCCGGTCTGATTTGCAGCTTTGCCCAACTGGAGTTTGTCTTTTCTCCTGCTGACTTGGGTCCACACTTCAGCTTCTTGAGGACGAAGGGAAGTTTCAGATCTGGCATTAGCTTGGGGTTGGAGTGTTGTCTCGGCTCTAACTTCAGGATGAGCAGATGCACAATGAAATCCAAGTGAACCAGGTTTGTGTCCAAAGACGCCACAAGAAGAGCATACCAAAGGTTTCCATTCATACTCAACATGGATCAAATGAACTTCACCATCCCAACGTACCTTCACAGTTTCCAGTCGGGGTTTCGTGGCTTGTATTTCCACACAAACTCGCGCATATGAGATTCTAGTCAATTGCTCGGTTTGGGTGTCCACATAGAGTGGCTTACCAATAGCACTTGCAATCCTCCCTATGCCCGACGGAGACCACAAGGAGAATGGGAGCTCCCTTAATCTAATCCAAATTGGAAGAGAGTCCAAAGCACCCTTTTTAAGTTTCAGTTTTGGATGCCACTGTTGAAGTAGCATTGTGCTACTAAAGATTGAGACTGGACCTAAGTCAAGTATCTTCCTGCGAGAATCCTCATCCGGGACACGAAAGAAATAAAACCCATTTTCATGTAGTTTAACCTCAACTACTTGTTCTCCCCATGTCCTTTTAAAAGCTTCTTCTGTTAATTTGAAGGGGACTTTCTTTCCAACATAATGTCCAACAATACACTCCTGCCATAATGGGTTCTGGTCAGCAGATGATAACTATTGCGTGCAATATTTCATATGATAAAGGAATCCTTCAGAAAGGAACCCAGATTCATTGATCTCTTCAGCAATGTAAAATAAGATGCTAGGATGATTTTTTTTATACTACTGTCAGAGCACTCAGAGTGATCACTGCTCTTTCATTTTATATTAATTCACTCTCACACCTCCTTTCTACCAAGTAAGCTTCCCCTACTTGTAGCCAAATTTTTCTGAGATTTATAAATAGCACCATATAATTAACAGTTGATCACCAAAGGAAAAAGTTACCAAACTAACTGACCTTGACATTCGTGCAGAGATCTTCCATGTGGTTGTCTGTTATCTGTAGATAATGGTAGTAGAAATCTTCAAATGCTTGATCCAGAAATATTGTCAAATAAGGACAAGGGATCATTGATTGGACAAGCATGACGTGAAACAGGAAAAAAGACCTTCCAGGACTGGCATACAAGGTACATTTGAAGAGGGGAAAAATGAATGTTCTTCAGAAACACGACTTTGGAGCCAAATGACTCTATTAGTAGTACCTTTCAGCTAAGTCAAACTCGAAAGGTTACCTTCGGTTCAAAAGCTGATGGATTTTGGGATGCAATTTTTTCCTTAAATTTTTTGAAAGTTCCTGGAAAAGAAAAAATGCATCTTCATAACCATTCAAGGAAAAGATGAAGCGGTAAAATCAGAAAACACATATGTGCACAATAAGGTACAAAAGGTAGGATACATATGTCCCCTAAACAATCACCATGGTGATTAATACTTCAACATCAGTCGTGATCAGCTTCTTCATCATATGCACTCTTAAACTTATCATCCATTTTACCTGGCAGGAGGGTATAGGCCAATAGAATATCCATT
This sequence comes from Syzygium jambos, assembly GCA_031216235.1. NCBI lineage: Eukaryota > Viridiplantae > Streptophyta > Magnoliopsida > Myrtales > Myrtaceae > Syzygium > Syzygium jambos. The sequence continues at coordinate 14,489,569 of CM062230.1, read as the reverse complement.
TTTATTTAGTAGTAAGAGCTCAGATGATTCCAAAACGAGCAAATCTCTTGTTATGCAGTTGCACCAACTTGTTCTTGATAACTTTCGTATATAAGAAAATGCTTAAAAAAAAAGTTGGGTGTCCATGATTAAAAAGTATGTGACGAGTAAGGTGAATGCAAAATGACTAGATGAGCTATATGATAGATGAACTTCAACAAATGGATGGGAAAACTTCATGCTATGAACTCACCGTCGCGTTTATCATAAGCTTCTTCTGAAATTTGATATTTTTCCACCAGTGAAGTATCTTCTAGCCAGCCACCAGAGGTGACAGATGATGGATCAAGGTCTATAATATGCAACCGATACCTTTAAAGAAAAAAAAAAAAAGGAACGCAAAGCTATACATTAATTAATGAACAACCAGCACAGAGGTCCAAAGTACAAAAGAATTTCGCGCCAAATATCGCCAGTTCATTGTCGATAAATCAGGAGAAAACGAGAACATTCACTATCAGTTTTCATACAGACAACAAAATCACAAGTGACAAGCAACCAACGCAGCTTTATTCCTTACCTAAAAGATGATCCGGTAAGCCATGTAAACAGAGGAGCGGAGTATTATCTTTTCTTGGTTTTTTGCAAACACTTCTACTGAACAAATATGACGATTTAGCATGCCACAATGCCACAATCAAACAGGGACTCCAGAAAATCTCAAGCATCCCAAATTGCACAACCAACACACATCAAAGCACAGAAATGGGAACTGACCCATCAAGTGGAGAATAGAAACCGAGCGGCCTGGAGTTATCATCCAAGTTGGAGACTTTAGACCCAGTGTCATCATAGAGCTCGAGGCACATTGAATCCACAGACGTCCCGCATTTCCTCCAGAGCTTCTCCTTCACAGACTCCACCTTCGTCTGCCCATTAAGGACCAAAAAAAAAAAAAAAACTTGATCAGATTCAACACTCGTCAGCTTTCCTCAAACATCAAGATCGACCCGGAACCCGACTGCCAATCAAACCCAGAAGCTAAAATCCCTGCCGTCACCGACCATGAGCGAGAACCCGATGGCCCCAGGTACCTGAAGCGAGAGGCGGACATCGGAAGAGAAGGTCTTGAGGTTGGAGTGGGAGAGGCGGAGAAGCACGGACTCGTCCCCCGGAAGCTGCTGCTGCAGCCGGGTCGCCATCCTTGTACGGTGGTTTGCTCCGCTCTGCTCCCGCCGAATCACCCAGAAGGAAGCAAGATCGAAATCGCTCGATCTGGACGAGTTCGGAAAGCCCAAGACGCGAACGGAGAAGCGGGTAACGCCAATGACGGTGCCGAACCATCGAGTTTGGATGGTGGAAAAAGGCCCGTTCAACGGGCGTACACGTCTCTGTACAGTGCGGGTCCTGACATGGCCACGGGCCGCTTTCGGCCCGGGACCGGCCCGGGTCAAACCCGGGACCGGCCTGTTGACTGGGCCCGCAGTTCGGAATCAGAACCAAAACCGGAACCGGCCCGTGGCCTACAGGCCCGGTTCCGGTTCCAACAATTTTGGAACCGGCCCGGAACCGCCGAGCCCGGTTCAAAAAAAAAATGTAGATAAATGGAAAAACTCTTTTTTTCCCCAAATTTGATTACAATATACATTTTGATTATATTTTATATTGAATAATTCATTATTTCATAATTTGATAATTCATTATTATTTTATTTCATAATTTATTTTTTCAATTTTTACCAGCCGGTTCCGAATCGGGCCGGAACCGGAACCGGCCCGAAACCGCCGGTTCATATATGGCCATGAACCGGAATCGGCCGGTTCCAAACCGTGACCATGTCTAGTGCGGAGTTTCCTTCCTCTTTTTTTATTTTTATTTTTGGATTTTCAGATTTTATTTTGCTTTCTATTTTTTTTCTGATTTTTGTTTGGTCGAGATCTACTTCCTATTCTTGTACTTGACTTGAGTATGATAATAAGTTCAATAGAGATATGTAGTTTTACTTGTTTCGGAATCCTTTGATTTTCTCCAAATATTAGACATTAGGGGTGCGTTTGATAACATTTTTGTTCTCGAAAATAATTTATTTTCAAAAATAATTTTTTCTATTTTTATTCTCTACACGAGTTTTTAAGCAGAAGAACGTATTCACCATCTACACAGACTTTCTATTCTCAGGATAGAAATAGAATTAAAAAGTGTTTGGTACGACTATAAAAAAATTTTGTGACATGGAATTTTTTTCTAAGTTTTTGAAAATTTCTCTTTTTCCTCCCTTCTTCTTCCTCCTATAGCCGATCGCACGGGCCTTGGCAATGGCCAGCAACTGGTCAAAGACAACGACCAGCGAGGTTAACCTCATTGGCCTCGAGCAAGCCTAGCCCAGCCACCTCGAGGTCAGCTTCACCTGACCATGGCGAGGCCGACCTCGCCCAACCATAGCAAGGCCGACCTTGCTGGCCATCTTCGAGGTCTGGCAATCGGCAAGAGAAGGAAGAAGAAGGAAGGAATAAAAGAAAAGAAAAAAAATGACCTTGTTTTAGAAATCTTTCCTGAAAACAAAGAAGTAGATTTTTTTACATCTTATTTATGTTCAAAATCTATTTCCTGGTCACTTTACTTTTTTATTCTAGGGAATAGAACAATTAATTGACGCTACTAAACGGATTTCTGTTCTTTTTTTATTCTAATTAACAAAACAACAGAAATATAGAGAAATGGGAATGTCACCAAACAAGTCATTGGTTTTAATTTTCCTATTTCTTTTACTTGTTTGTGGAGAAACCTATCCATGAAAACTTCATCAAGATGGCTTAGCAGCCTCTGAATACATTCAAAAGCAGGAGTGCCAATGGGTTGGGTTGGGTCGGGTCGGATTGGGTTTTCATGATACCCCATCCGACCCTAAATATACAGGATCACACTTGACCCGACTCGACCCAAGACCTGTTCAGCATATACTATAAGAATAGGGTCGGGCCGGGTCGGGTTTAGGTTTTTTTTTTTTTTTACAGGGACCAATCTTTTCCAATTCCGAGCTCCTTCGATTCTGTCGGCGTTCACGCCCCACCCAATCCATCAGTCCGAGATCGAAACCCAGAAGCGGAAGGCCAGACAGCTAAGCAAAGATTGTTGGAATCAGCAGCACGAAATCAAACCAGATTCATCCCTCAATCCGAAGAAGATGAAGACAAAGCAGTAGCAAGAGGAAGCAAGAAGACCCAAGGATGAGGATCACCGTAATGACCACCGATAAGAGATCATCTCCTTGGACGTCGATCCTCACGAATCCGTACTCCCCCACCCCTGTTCTAAACCCTAATTCTGGAGTTGACCCGCGTTGTCCTCCTCCTCCTCCTCTCTTCTATAATTTGTGTAATTTACGTGCTTTTGTTTGTGTGATGTAGGTGGAGAGTGTTAAGGCTCTACTTGGAACCGAAGACGAGAGTCGCGACGGCCGTTGCTCTGACGGGGAGGATCGACAAGGAGACGGAGCTCGCCAAGGAGGTGGGGTTCGGTGCCAGGGCCTTGACCTGGGCGGTCACGGTGAGCGCTATGAGGGTGAGGACGAAGGCCACCACAGCCATGTTTGCGAACTTCACGGCTGCCATTGCCACGAACTCGAACTCGAACTCGAGCTCTCGCGTAGAGAGAGAAGAGAGTGAAAGGGAGAGACGGGACTCGAACTCGAGGGCGAGGAGGAGTAGAAAGAGCAAAAGGGGGGAGAGAGAAGTTCACAACCACCAGAGAGAGAAGAAGCGAAGGGGAGAGAGAGGGGGGGAAGGGTTATATTTGGTGCCGGGTCAAAAAAGCCTAGTCCCGCCTGGCGGCCCGATCCTAATAAATATCCACAATCCATATCCAGAGAAAATAAGACCTGACCCAAAATACCCTAAAATTTCGGGTCGAGCTGGGCCGGGTCAGCTCGGGTTTTTTTTACACTCCTATTCAAAAGTTCATTTCGTAGGAAAATAATGATTAAACAGACATTTTTTTTAGAAACGATTAGTTGTATTGATTAGAAAAAAATCAGCTTGTAGAAAATATTTTATTATCAATAATTAAATTAAAATATTTTTAATGATGATAAATGGATTTTTTTTTTCATTTGTTCCTTATTGTAACCGATATAAATGATCATTTTTGGGCGGGCCTAGCCCACCCTGTCATTTGACTAGGCGGGCCTTGATGATAAAATATGCTTGAACTTTCAAGCTTGTGGGCCTAGATAGAGTAAATATCTACCACCACCTAGAATAGGCCCGGCTCGAGCCTACACCAGCCCCTTCTACTAATTAGGTATATTTAAGGATTATGAGATCTCCAAAGAGTGAGCACTAGTCGAGGTAGGGTTTACATGTGAACCAAGTAGCTTAGCAAGTACCCTAGCTTAGAATCGGCCTTAACTAGTTCGGTTTCTAATTTGAACGCTAAATCGCTATTTTGGTAAATTGTAAATAAAGCGCAGCCAACACAAACATGTCCTTAAGTCTATTTTCTTTTTCTTTTTCATCTCACGTCTCTATTTGTCTTTCTTCACCCCGCCTTTCACACCTCTCTTTGTTTCTCACCTCACGCTCTTTACAATAACTTTTACACAGTAGCCACAAAATGTTTGTTGTTCTTCGAGCAACCAGCCCTTATTAGGAAAGTTCCTAGTTCCGGCTTGGGAATGGACCTCATCTTAGAACCGGATCAACCTTGACATCTCAATGATAAGATTCTAAGGGTGTGTTTGGTTCAGTGTTCCCATGGGTATGTCGACCTCGAAAGTCCCCTTGGGGAAATGTTAAGGTGTTTGGCGAACATTTCCAATGAGCTTTCAATCGAAAGCCAACATTAGGAGTGCTGAAAGCCCATGGCTAGTCCAGACCAGCTTTTAACTTTCGGCATTTGCCTAATACTAAAATCAATTTTTTTTCTTCCCAAACAACCCTCGCTAATTTCTCAATATTCCAAAATTGCCCCTCATGACTGGTCATCTTCTTTTGGGCTAAGGGCGGCCGGTCAAAGCCACTCGAGGCCAAATCGGATAGCGAAGCGTCGACGAGAGGTCAGCGAGGTCGCCTGTCCCTAGTGACAACTACTTAGGGTCGTGCAACCCCAGGCAACAACCACTAGGTGGCGCAACCTCAGACCTTCACCAGGCGGTCGTAGCCCATCGTTGGCTCCAGTGAAGGGTAAGCTTTTTTTAAAAAAAAAAATTCCTAAAGCCCTTTGCAAAATAAGATTTATCAAACACTACTTGGGCCAAAATAACTTCACAAATAATTTTTTACCAAACACAATTTGCATTTCCCCAAGGGGCTTTAAATTAAAGATATTTGCATTCTTCCAAAGCCCCTTGGAAATGCCGAACTAAACGCACCATAAGTTTCTTAGTCTTTCTTGAGATTTTAGGGCTACACATGTTAAAATTTTAAAGGTTCACTCATTTATTTCTCTAAGAACTTAAAATTTTAAAACAATTGGATGTGTCTCACATTTTTCATATTATTAGAGTAGCAAGCCCAAACTTAAAATCTTTACAGAGCTCTTGTTTGCCTGTCCAATCATAGGATTCCACGCTTCATTCTTAGACCAAAATCTAATCTATACGTGAAGGAGAGTGCTAAAATACTTAAATATTAAATCACGAATTCATCTAACAACTTAAATTCTGAGGGTGAATTGTTATAATTACACAACACCGTCAATTATCAGTATTGGCCAATCGGTCCAACCATTACGGGCCAAACTATGATTAGTGCATATGCATGGAAGTCATGGCCCATATTGGGCTCATTTCACACATTGTCTAGAGATAAAAGTATGGGCTAAGGACTATTGAGGCGGGCTATCACTATGCTATCTCTGGCCTAAGAAAGGTTCACTATGGTCTTTACTCTCAAAAAATGAAGAGGCCTCGAATCAACTACTTAAGATGTACTTCTCAATGAGCAAATTGAACTTTTGTTGAAAGAAATCTCTATAAATTTACGTGTACAGATAGATTTAGCTCAAACATGAATTTTTTTTTCCTTTTACAGAATTAGTTTGAAAAAAATTATCAGAAAATGCTAATGAATGTGCAAATTATATTGCTACCAATGTCGGCAGAAAAAACATGTCTTTGAAGGTTGGATGATGCTACCCCCCACCTTTCTTTCGAACTCTCTATCAAAGCAATAGATGGACCAAGCCCAGTCCTTAACTGATAGAGCAGATCAAATTAGAGACCCGAGATTTGAAACCATCTGATTGACAACATGTTTGCTTTATGATTCGTGATTCTAATCTTTTCTACAATCTATCAGTCAAATTTCTCTCGAGCACAGTATGTCTTATCTCTTGCTCTCTCTCTCTCTCTCACGCTCTCTGTCTTTTTGTTTTCCTCTTTTTCTGATTGGTGATGATCATCCTCCATATCGTCAAAAGCAAAAATTGGCACAAACCTATCTCCACAACTGTCTCTCCATCTTCTGTTTAACCTTGTATGTAATGATCCAGCATCAAAAGTTCTTCCTCTGTGTATACGACTTTCCCCGGTAAAAAGATAGAAATTTCCCGGGGGGGTAGGTTGAGATTGATCACACCACAGCAGCAATGTCGCTGTATCTCGGCCTTGTTCTATCGGGTGAAAGGTTCTCTTCCATGGCCTTTCTCTTGCTATTGCCCGATGGTCTTGGTGAAGATTGTTGTTGGTGGTGTTGTTGCTGCTGTTGTTGATGCTTTTGTGGTTGAATCTCTTCTTCTTCTTCTTCATGTTTCTCTTGTTTCTGATCCTTAGATACGGCTTTCATCATGTGGGGCTTAAGCCTGTTTAGATCTGATGGCCTCACTGGCTTCAAGAAAAATTCTTCTGCTCCTTCTTCTAAGCATCTGGATTTAAACAACAAACATCAAATAAAGAAGAATAGTTACCCTCATAGATATCATCCAATTAATCAGATTCCCTATACTTTCTTGAGAATATTGAGAAACCGGTTCTTTGTTTTTTACCTGCTGATCCTTGAGGGAACATTTTCAGATGACATGATGACCACTGGGATGTTTCTCAAAGATGATGATTCCTGCACAGTCAAGAAAGTCCTATCAATATTTTCTTCTTTCATAGTTAAAATCAAAGTTCTACAAGATTGTCCTCAGGGGCACTGAGTATAAATAGGAATCAGCCACAAAAAGTGCAGGCGGAGTTAACCAAAGAAAGGAAAGTGCAGATCTTGAAACTTATAAGCATCAAAAGAATTACAGGACCGGCAATGGATTGCACAAATACTCTCTGGAAATTAATCATTGATATTCCCAAGCAAGTGGCAGCTAAAAGTGCACAACTTTTCCCAGCCAATATCAATTTTGGAATGTGGAATCCGTATAAAAAATCAATCTGAAGGTTTCCCCAATTGTTGGCAGACCAAAACTTTCCAGGAAAGGAAAGTGACGCAGATGGGCGGAGGGAAAAAAAATTTGTACCTTGATTTTCTTTAGCAAGTCATAGCCTGTCATTCCAGGCATACAGTAGTCTGTTATGATGAGATTCACTTCCAATTCCTGCAAAAACAAAGAAAAACAGAAGGAACAAGAACGAGGTCAGAATCACAAACCACAGAAGAAAAAGGTGAAAGCAGGACAGAACTCAGGAGCAACAGAGGATCTCCAAAGAACACATGCCTGGTGATGATTGTTCGTCGAAATGGACGGCGAATCAGTGCTGCTTTGATCATCCTCATGCAAGCCCAGAAATTCTAGAGCTTTGCTACCAGAATCAACTGTAGTAACTGCCATTGAGAGAAAACGAACATTTGAGAGCAAAGAACCGAAATATCCAGAACCAACAGGGGGAAACTTCAAGGAGCAATCACCATCGCTGAATTTCCCCATCTTCCCAGGTGGAAATGAATCTGGGTTTGGGAAGAACGAACAAATGAAAAGCTGAAAAAGCAAAACTCACCTTGATATGAGGAGGTCTTGAGGAGCTGCTCGATCAGCTTCCTCTCTATGATGTTGTCATCAACAGCTAAAACATGAAACTGCGACTCTGCTGCGGCCATGCCCATTGGGACCAATGTAAGATCTGAACAAGATGAGGTTCAGGAGGAGGAGGAGGAGGAGGAGCAGGAGGGGGACGTGCAGGAGAGAAGAAAGTTGGCTTTGTTTTGCCTGTGGTGGTTGTTCGGTGGCTTGGTTTCTTTTGTGTACTTATTATGGGAGGAGGAAGGGAGGGGAGAAAGAGGCTTTGTATTGAAAGGAACAAGACCCACCAAAAATCCACACACCCCCCCCACAAAGCAAGATCTGGCCAGATTTCATCCCAAATCTTCCAACTTGATTTTCAATTACAGGACAAGCAATGCAAAATCAAACAAAACAAAACAAAAAAAAAAAACAAGAAGAAATGGGGGCACTTGAGGGAGTTGATTTCAAAGCGGCTAATTTTTTTCTTCTTTTTAAAGGAAGGCGAGGTGGATGGGTGGACCCCGATTTATATATTGAAATATAGGGAGGCTGCAGTACAAGATCGTGAGACATGAGATTTATGGCCACAAAAGAAGAAGGAAGGAAAGGAAGAGAAAAAATGATATATATTTTTTTATTTTGGGAGAATGTGAAATTGGGGGGGAAGTTTGGGAGTTGTTTTCCTTCATTGGATTTGGAGGAAAGCAAGCAAGGGCCAGAGGAGGGAGATTATGGGGGGGGGGACCACACCAAATCTTCCCAAGAGATACTGGTGATGTCAGCAGTTGGTGCCGCTTGCCCTTTTTATTCAATCCTTCTTCTTCTTTTGTTTTTTTGGTTTTTTTTTCTTCTTTTTTTTGTCAAAGGGGGTTTGGAAGAAAAATTGGAGACCATGTGTGGAGCTTAGAATATCTCTGGGGGCAGGTGGGGGCAGCGTCCAAGGAGAGGGCAATTTCTCTTGATTCCGTTGTAAGATTTGCTTCCCATGGCCATACCTTTTCTTTTATTATGATATTTGTGCATCTCCTTCCTTCTTTCTTCCTTTCTTTCTTTCTTATTCAACAAGCACTCCCATGTATGTGTGACTTTGTTGCTCCTTTCTCGTTTCTTTCCCTCTCGTGACCCGTCACACATCTGGGGGGGTCCCTTCGCTTGCCTTGTTTGGCTCATTCCTATGGCTTTTTGTATTTCTTTTTCCCTTTTGCTTTGTGTGTCGTGTATATTCCAATGGTCCTGAGCCTACATTTGCCGAGAAATATGCGACGGAAGGATCTATTCATGTTCGGGAGCATGGGGTTCCTCGATATGCCCCGGTACCGACCGTATCGCGAAGCGGAAATGCGATCGGTTGGGTACCCGAGTGGCCTGAACACCCGACGTTACGAATCGGAATAAGGTATTTTACCGGGAAAAGAGAGAACAAAAGAAGCGGAGCAAAATCAAGTCAGAGGTTTATTGGCGCAAGGAATATTGAAAATGACGTGTTACGCCGTGCCCGATTCAAGTTTTTAATTTATGTATCTGGTTCATGGAAAAATCCGGTACTTTTACAAACCAAACCGCGTAGAGAAACGGATGAGTGTTTATACTTACTTCTCTTGCTCGTTTAATACTTATTTGTAGGCAAAAGTACATCACAAGTGCCATAACTTGTGTACGGCGATCACTTTGGTGCCATAACTTTTTTCGGATCACTTTGGTGCCAAAATCGGAGAAAAAAGATCACTTTAGTGCCAATTTGGCCGGAAATCCGACGTGGCATTTTTTATTAATTTTTGACGCCGACGTGGCTCGCCGGAGGCTGAGTCAGCGTGTACAGTCAGCATTTTTTATTTTAAATAAATTTTTTCAACGTGTACAGTCAGCATTTTTTATTTTAAATATTTTTTTCTTTATTTTTTCCTTTTTCTTTTCTTTTCTTTTTTTTTTCTCCCCTCGCCGGCCGGTTGCCGGTGGCCGGCCGGCCACCGGCGAAGCCCGACAAGGGCTGGGCGAGGGCGGCCTTGCCCATGGCCGGCGAGGGGCGGGCGACCCTCGCCGGCGACGGGCAAGGGCGACCCTCGCCGGCGACGGCGAGGGCGACCCTCACCGGCATTGGGCGAGGGCGGCCCTCGCCGGCGTCGAGCGAGGGCAGCCCTCGCCTGGGCCGGCGAGGGTCGCCCTCGCCTGAGTCGGGCGCGGGCGACCCTCGCCCGACGCCGGCGAGGGTCGCCCGAGCCGGATCTGGCGAGGGCGACCCTCGCCGGCCCAGGCGAGGGCCGCCCTCGCCCAACGCCTGGGCCGGCGAGGGCCGGCCTCGCCCGTCGCCGGTGAGGGTCGGCCGCCCCTCGCCGGCCATGGGCAAGGCCGCCCTCGCCCAGCCCTTGTCGGGCTTCGCCGGTGGCCGGCCGGCAAGAGGAGAAAAAAAAAAGAAAAGAAAAGAAAAAGGAAAAAATAAAGAAAAAAATATTTAAAATTAAAAAATGCTGACTGTACACGTTGAAAAAATTTATTTAAAATAAAAAATGCTGACTGTACACGCTGACTCAGCCTCCGGCGAGCCACGTCGGCGTCAAAAATTAATAAAAAATGCCACGTCGGATTTCCGGCCAAATTGGCACTAAAGTGATCTTTTTTCTCCGATTTTGGCACCAAAGTGATCCGAAAAAAGTTATGGCACCAAAGTGATCGCCGTACACAAGTTATGGCACTTGTGGTGTACTTTTGACCTTATTTGTACAGTTAGTGATTTATTTACAAGCGAAATTCCATTGCGGCTTAGTGGCACCTCAATTTCAAATATTTGAGATATTATAAGATAGGTGAATGTGAGCCTAGCTGCATCTCGGAATGAAATTTCTCAAAAAGATTCTCTCAATTCCAACACACAATATTAAATCAAGCTATAAATCATTTATACTGGGCTCGAGACCAGCCCATGAATTCCAACACCAATTCGATTCCTTTTAGGTAATTTTTTAGGTACATAAGACTTGATTGCGCGTTTTGAGAAAGGTCGAGGACTTGATGGAACTATCAAAAAAATTCAGGACCTGATTAAATTCTATAAACAAGATTTAGAATTTCCGGTGCACTTTCTATTTGCCCGTTTATCAACGAGATTAGCAGTACTCGGCGGGAAGATTCATGAAAAAAGGCCTAAAACTTTATGTGAAAAAGGGTTGACCCGAGTCTCAGTCTTGGTCAACGCAAAACTCGACCGAGGAACTTTAATGAAGAAATTATGTCCATTCATTTCAAAAGACAATAGCAGTCCCACTAATCGGAGCTTATTGTTGAATAAAACCCTAATATTTTAATATTTTATATATACTGATGTTCATGTGGAGTCAATGGTCGGCTGAAAATGATGCTCTTGTCGTCAGACAAGAGCACATGATTAACGTACATATTAAGAATTTAGGAAGAAAATGAATTAAATCCTCACAAGGCCGAGAGAAATTATCAGATGGGTCTTAAATCCATTTGTACGGATGTTAATTTGATCACAAGCTTTTCGATTTTATCAATTTAGTTCTAGATCTTTACGCAAAATTTCAATGCGATCCTTCCGGCTAATTTGCACGAGAAATCATGTGGCGACTGGCGATGAATGGACCTTCACCGGATGGAAATTGGGCTGAACAATAATATTGGAGTTTCGAGCAAAGAGGTTCGGGACTGAATTAGCAAAATCTGAAAAATTCGGGACGGTATACGTACGGCAATTGTAGGATGGATTGGGTAAATTTTTCTGTCTTTTCATATGAGCGAACCTTTTCAACGCTCAAATCGAATCAATCATCGATTACTTTGAAAAGCGGACGGTGGCTCTTCAATTTTGCACACTTTCGGTTTGATTGATTAGCTTCAAAGCGACATGCAAATCTACTGCTCTTAATTGTCATTGTTTCGAGAATCTCCACAGTGAGAACTTCAAGGCTAAGGAAGAAAGAAGTTGAGATTTGATTTCTTGGTAACAAAATAGTGACAAATCACTTTACATATTATCCTAAAATTACAATAAGTTTAATTGAATTTTCATGTACCATAATAGTAATATTCGACAGTTCTAATCCAATTTGCTTGCTAGCTAGCTAATCCCATTTCGTTTTTAATTTCGTCCATGCCAAGCGTGCTATTGTAAATTCTTCGGGACACACCCAATTAATTGTTTTACGTATTTAAGGGTTAATATCATTGAAAATCCCAAATCAGAACCCCGTGACACATTTTCTAGAAAACCGATTTTCGTCTTTGAAAAAAAAAAACTCAAGTCAGTACCGCTAATCCAAATCCACCCTCCGTTAGAATCCCAAACAATACCTTGTTAACGTGGGAGCTGACTGTGAGACTGATCTAACGTGGAGAAGGACAAATCCGACGTGGGAAATTCACACGCATGGCCATTTGCGCAATTCGACGGAGAGGAAATTGGGGTCGGAGTACTAGTTTGAGATTATTTATGAATGTGACAGGTGTGTTGCGGGGAAATCGGTTTGAGATTTATTTATGATCGGTTCAGGGCGAATGTATCATGGTGGTACTGGATATGATCTGACCAAATGAAAATCAGATCGAAGTAAATATGTAGTGGATTAACAATTCGGAATTTCCAATGGCATTGATCCTTTTATTTAAATCGATATATATATATTCACATGGAAAAAGAGGACAAAAAATTGGTAAAAACCAAAAGGGGGAAAATTAAGGGGAACAAAAGAATGTGACATAGAAACAGAGAATCGGGGGGTACGATGGGTTTCTTTTCTAGGCAAAAGATTCCCCGACATGTTATAATTTCAGCGTCACACATAAATCCAACGCTTTCCAAGATCTTCATATCTTACCCTGCGGGCCCCATTCACCCGACCCGACTTGACACGATCCGAACGATCCTATGGGAGGCACAGCATGAGGAGGAGGAGGACGGCTTCGATTGGAATGTTTTTGATCGGACCTATCCGAACTTTAAAGTGCATGCCACGTCAAGTTATTATTTATTATTATACGTTTCTTTTTTTTGATGGGGGGAAGATCGGAGTGATCTTGGTTTCGAAATCTTGCGGTCGAGAGTTTTGATGTCGATTGGAAATCTTTGTGGGTGCAGAACTGGGTTCGGATCGAGTTAGGGCGGAATCGAATGATCGATCCCCAAGGGCAAGATTATTGAATTCTCGCGGCGCTGCGTGATGTGATTTTAGGCGGTTAAAGTCGGATTAGAATCTGCCTGCATTAATTATGGTGGGAGGTGATTGGATATTGTGCGGGGGTGGGGTGGGGGGAGTAACTTGCGAAGTACACATTATGCTTTGATGTTGTGTCGCCGAGAGGGAGGGAAAGGGACTTGAGAAGAGCGATTTGCCAATTAACTTATCGACGTTGAAGAAGGAACGTGGATGCTCGATTGAATGGTATATCCGAATAGAAATTCTGACGATCAAGTCGGAATTTGCAGTTACTAAATTTATCGGTCTATATACTCGACGGACAGAGTCGATATAATCAATTTGTTGATTGATATTCCTTTGAACTCTTGCATTAGACTAAGATATCACCGATAAACCATATAAGAATCAATATAGATAGATACTCTTTGAATAGCATGTTATCAAACCTAGGAAATCATCTGGCACACTCGAGAGTGCCAAAAGGCATGACAAGAAATTCATGATAGAATTTTATAGCATTGAACACCATCCAGTGGAATAGACAAAAAGAGATTTGTAGCTCCCTTGTTTGGAGGCCCTATCATCTCTTTCAATTTTGAATAGATGATTTGTTTAGCTAACTTCCGGGAGCTTAAGACATCATAAATCTGTAGCTGAGATCAAGTTAACTCTTTAGTAGTTTGTAATAGCAGCACTATGCACTAGATTGAGACATAAGTACCCCAAGACATCCGTTTTTCTCGTTATGTGATGTGCTCATTTTCATTCGAACCATGATTGAGTTTCTTGATAAATTTGTATTAGATCTAGGTTCTAAATGCGGGATCCAATGACATAACCATGACAAACATACTGACAGCCAATGTCGATAATCTAGCAGAAGAGAAATATTCGATGTGTTTGTTGCTGGGTGTGGCACAAATGGGGCCTTCGTGGCTGGCGGTGATCATTGAGCGGGTTGATGTTCTTGACTTTGTGTGGCTTGATTGTTTAGATCTTGCGTAGGTCTATCGATACATCTCGTATCGGTCGTGGTTCGGGTTCTTGGTGGGCTGGTTCGAAATTCATGGAGTAATCGGGTCGAGAGTAAATCTAGTGTATAGATTGATTGGATGATCATTTTAGATGAGTTTACTATAACCAAATGTGTACGCCCCTAGCGTTCAGGTTCCCATCAATCGAATAATTCGTGTGCTTGACATACTGTGTAGTAATCTTCAACTGATTTTCAGGGGATTCAATGTGTTGCTCTTTACCGTGGAGTAGACCTAAGTCGTCCTACGGTGTAAAATATTTCTCCCATTTTTGTTTCCCATCTTCATTAAAATTGATCATCCTTTTTCTTCCCAAGCAATCCATATATTTCTAACAATTTGAAGAATGAAATTAGGTTTTGAATCATTCTCTACATTTTCAGCATGCAACTTGAACAGTGACATACAACATCATCGTCCTCAACCGACACACACACACACAAGAAAGAGTAGATTACGAATGATAGAATTAAACATGCTTTGTCTCCATGCCATCGTCTCGAAAAAGACAACCCCCTTGGAGTCATCCTAATCAGGACCACCCCCTCCCCGTCCCCCCATTTGAGTATGTTACCATCGAAAAACGAAATTGTCAAAGATCTGGCGAGATCAGTCGGGCATCGTGAAAAATTCGACTTTCTTTTCAAAAAAAAATGAAGCAAAGTAAAACTATACGAAAATATTAAGTATCTAGGGCTAGCTAGAGACAGCCAATGGAGATGCAACATATAATCTGGTTGGCCCCCAAGAGATGGAGACTAGTCACTTTGGAATGGAGGAGGAGAAGAGGGGTTGGGACAGTTCTTAGCCAATGAGGTTCCCCACATCTCAGACAAAGGCACAAACCACACAGTGGTTTCTGTCATGCCCATGGCACAACCTCTCACATGTGTTCCTCTGCTTTTACTCCCACCCACAGAACTTCCCTCCATCATCACTTTTGACCCCACCAAGAATTGCCTTTTCTCTCTTTGGAGCCTGCTCCTTCCCTCAGCCATTCGAATCGATCTCGGGATCTTGCCCCATTATTTCTATCTTTCTTTTGTTAATTTTCATTATCATTGCATCCTCCCGTCAAAATAGTAGTGTGAATTTACACTGGACAATCATTATTCTATTGAAATTGTTGAATTTTATATAGTCATACATGACATCAATTGGACAAACAATTAATGTTGGGATAACCACGAATACGACTGTACTTAATCACGAAACTCTCGATAATCATATACGATATCAATTGAGATATTATTTGTCATGATAATAATATTGTAATTATCTATGACATATATATTAATTCTTTATTAGTTAATGGAACTTGCATAAGTACGATTTGGTACACGAGTATCATATTTTATTCAAATACCATCACAATATCGATCATCGACGTACTATTAAATATATGTTAATTACGTACCGATTGTAATTAAATTATTTAATACCTATACTACAAGATGAACAAAAGAGATAAACCGCATTTTGAAAATAGCTATTATTATAGTTTTTACTGTAATAACTATCAGATTGATGGAATACGACATTCCAGATACCTATTTTCGTGAGTGAAGATCAATAAAATTATAATGTAATGGTCATTACAATTGTCGAACGAACGAGCTGTTTTTTTTTTTTTTTTGTGGCTAAAATCATTCAACGAACGAGCAGTTAACCGAGAGATATGGTCCCTTTCGGGTTCATCCTTCTTGCCCTGGATCTCCTGCTTCTTTACCCGTCTGAGCAGCAAACGCACGGCGCGGCAAAGACCAGTAGACACGGCTTTTCAAAGTTGAAAGTTGGGTGTTTCCCCCATCATTCGGTTTTCTGTATGTATCCAGACAATTGCCGAGCAATTTACCAGAAAAGGTGGCAAGGAGATCGAGAAGACGATAAAAGCAAGAGATGGAAAAGATTTGATGCTGGATTTTGCTGTACTGTGAGATGGGAAGAAAGCTGAGGGTGGGAGGGGCATCTCTGATCATGGCTAACGTGGCGTGTCACGCTGAAACTTGACCACCAATGATGACCAGCTGGCTTTTGGTATGGTCCCCCCCCAACTCTCCTTCTCCTCACCTTCTCGATTAAGAGACATTTCTTGCACCGGGAAAGATCGATCCGGTTCGTGTGATCTGTCCGATTATGTAGGGTTCGACATGGGATTCGCGTGATCCGACGGATCTTGTGCGCCGAGCTCGTATGAATCGGGTGCGGCCGATAATTTTCCCCTTTAATAAGGCCATCGCGTTCCATGGTCCCCTCGCCATTAACAAATCCCTCTCCTTCGTATTCAACACTGCAAAGAAGAATCATTTGCCTATACCATAATGAAATGTCAAAAGTTACATCATGGGCTTAGATTTTGTGGAATAAGAGCACTCGGCTAGATCATTCGAGATCGAGCACTATCAATCGAGACAAAAAAGGAGATTTCTGACCTAATCTTGTAGACATATTTAACACGAGTCCCGTGGAAACACGGATTTTTTTTTTTTTTGGCTATCACGAGCAATTGATCCAACCTGTTTCACACAGGCCTCCAAAACGAGTACTCGGGTGAAGTCATTTAAGACGGCGACACTTTGAGAGCGGGTTGCATAATATTTAGAATCAACTCACCGGTCACAAGCCCTTTCACATGTAACGTGGGACTCGGAATATCTTAGGTGGTTCACACAATGAGCACATTATCTCGCATACCCTTTCACATCTAACGTGGGACTTGGAATATCTTAGGTGACTCGCACAATGAGCACATTGTCTCGCATGACACTTAGTTTCTTATTTTGGCTGGTATGATGCTCTCACTGCATCCGTGACTTTTTAAGACCTCAAGTTTCGCATAAGGCGAAAGATGATTTATGACTTAATTCATAATTGTGATCCACTCTAAAAAAGTCACCGCCTTGAGTAGTGGTGAGTAGTTACAATTAAGCGCTCTTTTTGAAACTTGACTCACGTGAAATGTGTCTGGTCATTACTTATCACACTTCACAAGATCTCTCATATGATAAACTTGAGAAATCATAAACTCACCACCTTCCTCGATTCTATTTGTAGTTAGGGCTATTCCTTCCCCCTCGTCATCTAATTAGAAACTTACCAGGAACAATGCCTTATTCAGGTGCTTTTTACATAGATGATGACTCCTTCCCATCATCGAAGCAAGTCGGGCCAAGCTCATCCCTGAATCACATGTCTATTGGTGAGGTCCTCATCCGATACCATTTCAAAGACTCGGCTCAATCCATGTAGACCAAGCCTCCACAAAGACCACTCAAGCTGGCGACCTTTTAACGTTAATCTTACCTACGAATCACTTTGTACAGTCTCTCCCATTTGGAGTGGAACTTGGGGTAACAGTTATAGTTTTGAGCCGTGTAGCAGTCAGAAGAGTGCGAATTAACTATCATACGAGATGAATACTGCGCTGTGACTGTCACCTCTCAACCCTATTTGGTAAATGCTAAACGGTGGAGCCACTTCTTGAATATAAAGGGGTCACCTCTAAAATCCTCTAGCCTTGTGTTATCCTGAGCTTTGGGTTTTGGTATTACAAACTCCACACTCATAGCATCGGCGTCTTCGCAATCGTTGGCCTATATTTCAAAGAAGGGCTTTGCTAGCATAACAACCTTTGGGCCACTGTGAAAGTAATATCATGTTGAGAGTCACAAATTCTTGAAAAAGTAGACTTTACAACAATTTCTTATTATATATATTTTTTGTGGCAAAAAGTAGGCTATTAATCTTACAATGGATAACCACTGGGGTTTCCTAGTGGCCACCCTTCCCTTTTGAAAAGAAGGAGGTGAAGAGTTTGATTCCCCACCTTCTCGGGGAGAGTTGGAGGTTGGAACGCGTGAGTAGGGGAGCAAGGTTTCGAAACCTACGCACATCATACAGCACACACAGAAATTTGTAAATCAAAACAGAAATAGAATAAAACCAGACAAAAATAAATCCCATAGCGAATTAATGACAACCAATTAATCGTTTTTCATCAAAGAATAGTAGTGAACAAGTAGAATTCTAGAGGTGGCTCTCGCAAGTCAAGAGGTGGCTTAATTCTTGTCCCACCTCATCTCAAACAAGTTAAAGAGGTGGCTCTTGTAATGGCACAACTTTTACCTGCATCTCCGAATTGGTGGGGGTGCTGAAGCGATGGCAACCGGACGAGAGAAGTTAGGATTTTGGTGGATGATTAACCAGATCAATTCGAAAATATTATGTCTGCGCATATAAAGCAGTGGCATTTATGTGCTTTAAATTCTTGAATCTATACATTCATCTCGTCCCATCAAGAATGGTAGAGCTTAAATACCCTACGAAAACATCATACACGCTAGTTTGAAGTTTGTCAAGTGAGCACTCGGGAAGTACAAAATTTATGATCTGTTTGTTTTGCGGAAAACAAATGACTTGAAAAATGTGCTCCTAAAAATGATTGCTTAAAATAATTAGTCGATTAAAAGTGTTTTCATGATTGGCAACAATATGACTCCGTCTGTTTCGCGGAAAATAAATGATTTTAAAAACTTTTTCCTAAAAATAATCACTTGTATCTAATATAATTAGTTAATGGAAAATATTGTCATTATCAACAATAAGTATGTCTAAATATTTTCGTAGGTAATGAAAATATTTTTCATTTGTTTGTTTTTGTAAGTGATATAAGATATCATTTTATGAAAATGTTTTCCAAATCATTCATTTTCCACGAAACTAATGGAGCCTGTATGTTTAAACATTTCCGTAAATGATGCAAATATATTTTGTTTATTCATTTTTGTAAGTGATACATGCAATTAATTTTTGGAAAAATATTTTATTTATAATACATTTTCCTTAAAACAAACGGAGACTGATTTAAATATAGCAAATGTCAATAAAATCATCGGTGTTATGCTAATATATTCTCTCCCAATTTTGCTAGAAGTCAAGTCAAGTCATATGCTTATTTCATAATTTCCCTTTGTGTGGTTCACGTTCATAGAAAAAAAAAAATTGTTCCCGATTCAGCATACCGCGCGAATGAGAGCGTGGAACCGATTTTGAAAATTATCATTTGACTTTTTATGAACAAAAAAAAAAGTGAAAAATATCATTTGACTTTTAACAAGTATATTTATTGTAAATTGGCCAATGTCCATGAAAATTTGACATCGTCTAAATATGATAAACAAATTAATCAATTAAATTTAATTAAGTCCAACATGTGGTTAGATCCGTCGGCCCTAGTCCGATCTTCGGTAATATACTCCCAAAAGAAGGCGACGAATATAAAAATTTCCGGCAGATGATCGGCGGCGCAAATGTCAAAATCACATACCGATTATGCTTAACGATATTAAATCTAGGTCTAGTCAAGTTGTACATGCGAAGACATGAAGCTTTTTTAGGTAAGGAATAAGAAATGAAGCTTTGGGACAAGAAATCAAAATCTTTATTGTTTTGGGGAGCTGGAAAATGCCTCCATTACTATAATTAGGGCAAAAATAATTTATATTATTAAAGCCGTTGGCCCGATGCAATGAACCCTACAACCTGGCTCATTTAAATATTAAGAGATATGCTGGGTACAATGAGATCTTCTCGATAATGTACTTTAATTACAAGGGAGGATCCGTCAATGTATATTAATACAAGCTAACAGCCACGGCTTACCTAGGCCATTGTTGGGGATTTAATAGAAAATTGCAACTTGGGAGGGAGAGATTTGAGCAAAGTCGTGGGAAGAGACTTTGCCCCTTTGACATGTTTTTTTTAGCTATTTATTCCTGTTTTTCCGAGCTTTTTGTAAGCCGGAAAAATAAGCTCAAGAAATCTCGCATCCTAGCTACCAAATGCAAGGAAATTTTTTTTAAAAAAAAAGGGTTGACAATAGATCGGTCGAGGTGCTCGAGAGCCGACCCTGAGCATCGCCCGATTACGAAACCACGGAAAAAAGGGTTTATGATAAAAGAAACTAGGAGTTATTAAATTTTCCACCTGTTTTTTTTTTCTTTGTTCGAAAGGTTGGGCAATTTATTTAAGGGGTTTATATCAGAAAGGATATACTTTCGAATAGGTAGTTTTTTATGGTTGTTAATTAATTTATTTTGGCCGAAGTTCTCTTTTGGCATATTAAAATCGTTACTTTTGCAACCCTAAACCAGCTCTTTGGGGCGGAGCTCTAGAGTAGGTTGGACAAAACCAATAGTTCCAAACCAAATTGAGCCGCAACCAAGTTGATTACATATTCTAATTGAGAAGACCCGATTGAAAAATCGAAACATAGCTAGCTGCTGAAACTCCTCGAAATGGTCCCTGCCATTATTGGAAACAAAAGGCCTTCAAGAGAGTCCTTCTTGCCAAATACACTGCAACTTAAAGGTGGCCTTAGTTCAATAAATGGTAATCTTAGTCGGTAGCGTTAAAGCATTTAAAACATTAGCCAATTAAAAAAAGGCACTTAAATATGCAACCACTACGACTGCCATACCTTGTCGATCGATTTCTTTCGCTTTCTTTTTTCGAGCCAATTCTAGCGGCAACCAAAAAAAAAAAAAAGACGCAACTAATCCTTTACTTTACTTTATATTCGTATAAAATATGATGGATACGCCGAAAAATATATTGAAAGAAGAGTTTCGCAAGGCCAATGGGAATGGGGAGGATGTTGACCATGTGTCCGCCAAGACCCGTGTCCACTTTTAGTTCGCTTTCCCAACATGGTTTTATGTGCATAAGTATTCAAACGAAACCCAATCGCATAAAGCTCCTTCGCACGCACCAAGGGCTGCCCAATTTTGACTTCCAACCCCATCGTCCCAAACGCTCAACCAAAAGGCATCCAAACAGCTGCATGATTGCAATTAGGTCCCCTTTTCATCATCCGATTAGTGGCGAAGGTCAAAAGACAGAGCCCCAGTGAAATTTTTGCCATTTGAATAAAGAAGTTGCGCCATTGGTCTCTCCTTTCTAGAAAAAAGATTGGCTACACATGACAAAGGAAACTTTGCGGAAGGAGGAGCCTTTTCTTTTGCCCCTTTTTGCTTTAGCTTTTTTTTTTTTTTTTTTTTCGGGTTCCTCGAGTCACGGTTCTTGGCGGGCATTGTGGGTCGCGATTATTTCGGGCGAAGCTGTCACGCGGCGGAAACTTGCCAATTGAGTGATATACATACACATATGACGTCGAGTAAATAAAGATAATTGATAAGTTACGCCACGTCACGTCACGTCACGCCATGCATCCGTCGCATAAATACTTTCTCACATCCCACATGTCGGGAATGCTACAATTTTCTTAATTTTCGTTTTCTAATGCTTATCTTTTTGCCCTCGACTTAGACTATGGTAGCAGAGACTTTTGCTTTTTCCAACCACATTGGAGTTTTCATGGCAACCTAATTCAATGTCCAAGCATCTAATTTTCGTTAAACTATTTCATCGCGACAAACTGTGGAAGTATAGACGCGACATTGCAAATTTGCGCCTTCCGAGAGATTGTTCGCTGTGATTTTCATTTTGTCGACGCCGAAGATCTCTCGATCATGACGCATTCAAGTCGTCTAATTTTTCTCTTGATATGACTCCAAATTGGAAGGATGCGTGTAAACTATGTTCGACAAGAGAAGGAAATTGATGCAAGATTGTGAATCAACTGCACTTAAAGCATGGGCCGTCAGATCAGCCTCAAGTCCAATGGGTAACGTGTGATTAACAGTCTTTTAACAAGATGACAGTCCTTTAGCAAGATGCGTGTAAACTATATTTGGCAAGAGAAGGAAATTGATGCAACATTGTGAATCCATTGCACTTAAAGCATGGGCCGTCAGATCAGCCTCAAGTCCCAATGGGTGACGTGATTAGCAGGCTTTTAACAAGGTCGCTGGGCTTGAGCTACCTAAATCGGCCTTTATCGTCCGATAATATTTTCCTCGCCGGAACCCCGGTGGTCGGACCGGAGATCTCTGCGGCCGGCAGGCGGATCCTGAGCCTTTGTTGGCCATTCATTTCAACAGTGTCGAGATTTTCTCTTCTGCACAGCCTGAAAGAAAAATTCTCGTAACTTATTTTCGAAGATAAACTTGTATTTTTTTCACCAAAACGAATTCGTAGAAACAAACGGAGCCTGAAAATTCTGTCATTCCGCAGGAAAATTCCGATGAATATGGTCTGGACATTCCAAAATCAATGAAGGACTGGAATACTTTGGGATAAAGACAATGGACTGCCGTAGTCCTTAGACATCGATCCTTAGACATCGATCCCACCGCAATTGATGCGATGGGAGTGATTCAAAGAGTCCGTACGGAATAAAATACGATAATTGAAAGATTTTTGTTGAGATTATTCGTTTGGAAATTTCCCGATTCATAAAACTATCCCATGAAAAGAGGGACATTTCCACTGATCCATTTCTAAAAAAGTCAGATCATATGTACCGTACAGGTAAATTTCTGAAAGAGTTGTTATGTGCAAGACAAATATTCGCCAAAAAAGATTAGTGACCACCTGATTTTTGATTAAAATTGTTGGTAACTTACCAACACTTCTATAAAAATTATCAACTCTCTTTGATAGTTCGCAAACTAATAATTTATTTTTGTCTTTTGCCAATTTTATTTGTTTTTTTTTACTCACCCCTTAAATTTACAAACTCTTACATGAATTTACCAATCTTTATTTGTTTTACCAGCTAACTTTTTTTGGACTAAACAACCAACTAATTTTGGGTTATCAACTCTTATTTGAATCATTTACTGACGTTCTTTTAATTTATCAACTTTTTTGGTTGTTTACCGACTTTTGTTATTTATTTATTACCAATGCCTTAATTTTATTGATCCTAAACACTTTTATGACTCTTACTTACTAACCCTTTTCTACAATTAAGTTACCAGTAAGTTATAGTGTTACTAACTCTTATTTAAGTTATTTTCGATGCTTATTTGGTTTTTCCTAAATTATTAATGTCATGTCCCGTACTCTACGAACACGTAACATCCCGCCACGATCGTTAAGAATGTGACTCCTAGGATTCGTCGCCGACCCATAACAATCGAAATAAGAGAATATATGCAGAAGCCAAACAAACACTCCATTCAACAAACATTCAAACGGGATAACGGAGAGAGACAATTTAAACAAACCAACAAACCATTTTATAAACTTAATGTTACATACAATGATAACATATACAAGCCTTCCTAAAGGCCACAAACCCATACCACGCAAACTCAAAAAGGGATATGGTGGTCAATCTACTCCACTACTCTAGTTAAAAGAGGAGCTCCAAAAAGATAGGAATCTCTAACCCTATAAAAAACCTCCACAGTATCCTGGCAGTGCTCCATCCTCACCAACTGGGTACTCAATCACCCAATGCTCCGTTTCCGTTGGTACCCCGAAACGTAGCGGAGGCTCAGTCACAGTCAAGATCGAGGGTCTGAAAATGTTTAACAACGGGGAATGAGCTAAAATCTCAAAAAGTAAACTACCTAAGTCTCGACTAGGGCAATGCGTACCTCTAGCACCCTAATTATGCAATTCTAACCAATAGGGTAAGTTCCTATCCAACGAACAATGATACCACATACTATGCAAAGTTTCGAATTGCATCATAACCATGGCAAACTATCAATATGCATAACATCAATAATAATAATCCAGACATACTCGATCATTCATACGAGTCTCGATTATAAAATGAAATCATTTCGGCCCATCCCATACCGTGCCTCACGATTTTATCCTATAATCAAGCGTAAAACATGCAATATGCACATAACACTTGAAGTTGTCCAGATTATTAACAACCCACCATAGGTCACACCGAACTCCCGCCAGTCTTCCAGCATAGTCAGGCATCACCCCACTACGTTGGAAGTGGCAACGTCCGGGATCGAACCCCCCCTCCCCCCGACAAGTCAGGTACCGAACGGTATTCCATTTAGGAGCATCGATCTGGCCTCCATCGCGATCGGCAATGTCTGGGATCGAACCTCCCGACAAGTCGGGTACCAGACAGCATCCGAACTTCTGCCGGGCATCGTCTAGAACTCGTTTTAGACAGAACTCATCATAGCCACACACGTAAACAACCACGCATTGCTAATTTTAATCTTCCTTAATTAGTCAATGCAAGTGTTTATGACCTGCAATTTACTACGAATAAATATCCTATGAATCGCACTCGTTTTCATATCAAACATCAATATATGATCACGATATGCCATGCCAAGCCAACAATAGCCATAATTAACCACATTATCCTCTTTTAAAATCCTACGATTATTCAACAAGTGCGAGATCAACCATGAAACATCAATTTCAACCATATGATCTTCGTTCTAGGCCACGAAATCATCATTCCGACCATACGATCAAGCCATAGTCAACTACTCAGCCATGATTAAATAAATTAACCATACGATTAAACAATTTAACCATACGATCGGTATTAAACAACTAATCCACCACACGATCGTCATTAAGCCTTTAATCGGCACATAATCGACTAATTAGCCATGCTATTGTCAATCAAAGTCACCCGATCAACTTCAAATCTCTAATAAGCCATATGATTAAATTTTATCACATCCTAATTTAATCTAAACCGTACAATTAAATTTAGCACATAATCATGATAATTAAGCCCTAAAATTAATCTTAACCAATCTAGAATCAATGGGGGCCATATGATCAATGTCCAAATCATCTAATTAAGCCACTACCACATGATTATTGCAGCCACAAGACTAACCCACGAATTTAATTAAAACAACCACTAAACAATCATAATTAGCCAAATTAAGCACAATTAGCAACATAACACATATGCCCAAGCTCAAGTCACATAATCTACTTATCTTAACATTCAAATCAGCCATATAATCATCAAATCCAGCCATCAACCAATCCTCAATTCAGCTTTTACCATAACCCCTAAAATAACCCCTAAATTACCCTAACAACCCCTAAACACTATCCATTAGTAACCTACTAACCTAATCAAGGTTTAGGGAGTTACTTACCACTAATTTAAGCTAAGAACTAAGCCCAAATAGCAGCAGCAAGTCATGGCCAGATATGGAATTTCCGACGAACGACGGCGGCCAAACGGCGATCCGGCAAACAGCGGCCGATCCGGGCGTGAACGGCGGCTTGGGGTTGGCTCACGGTGGTCCACGGTGACCAAGGGACGTGGGCTGAGGTGCTGGTGGGTGGTGGCGAGGCTCACGGCCAAGAGGGGGAGAGAATGAGAGAGAAAATGAAGAGAGAGAGAGAGCAAGGAAAAGTGAGGACAGAGAGAGTGTGAGCTGAACATATCTCTCAAAATGGAGGGCTAGGATGAGTCATTGATGCCCAAGCAAAAATCCAAAGGCTAGGAATGCATCTTGGCAAAAGGCTTCTAGAAGGGTATTTTTGTAATTAACCAAAAAGGGCAAGGGCAAAGTTGTCCAAGAGAATTTTCGGCCACTAGGGTAGAAATACCAACATGTCCTTCCACTCAACAATTAAACTCTAGAACACACAGGGGTAAAATCGTCTTTTCTAATTTCCGAGCCAAATTTCCCTTTTTTGCAAATTTTTGAGCAAATCGATAATAAAGCAAGCTTAACGTGATGTCATCCAATATAATAATTTTGATATCCTTGAAAGTTCGATACCCAAGTTCGAATTTCAATTCGTGGCCAAAATCGATCAAACTCGACTTTCGTATATCTCAAACTAACGGGCGGCTTTTAGGATTTACGTGCGTCGATCCGTGGTTGATTTGATATCAATCCACGTTTAAGTTTACTCGAGCCATGGTAACTTCGGTTGTCATATAATTATGAGGTCAATCACTAGTTCCGAATGACACGATCGTCAGAAATTGATTTTGGAACGTTCGGATGCATACAACGATTAAACGGAATCACCCGTGACTCAATTGTATAACATTGTTAAATTGTTCCATAATCATTCTTGGATCGGCCTATAATGGCCCAAAATATCCCATCGTCAATACTTATGGTCGAAGTATCAATCCAGGTTCGAGTTCTTGGATCGTGCATACCGAAATCCTAACTAGCTATTTCCTAACAATTAGTATTCTCAAGAACGATCAATTCCGAGTGAGATATAACAGAAAGTGCATTGATGATAATATCATTTCATAGATCCCGAAAGTGGGTCGAAATTCAGAATGTCACAATTAATTTCTATTGTCTGCGACAAAAATACACTTATTTAACGTTTTATTAATTTTTTTTATCTTTCTTACCAATGCTTTATATTTATCAACTTTTATATGAAATTAACAAATTTTATTTGATTAAATTACCAACCCTTTTGCTAATCAAGTTACTTAAGAAAAAGTTGGTAAATTAGAAAAAAAAAACCAAATAATACCGGTGTCGATCACTTAGCAACTTCTATTATTTACGACTTTTATTTTCTTTCCTTAAATTTACTACTTTTTTTTATTAAGTTACCTTCTTTGTTTGCCTTACTTCGCAACTTTTTAAATTTGCCGATTCTTTTTAAAAATTACCAAATAAAGGTCAGTGAATCATGTTATTTTAGGTTAATTGGTTCTCTATAAAAAAAAGTTTAGTAAATGTAAGGCTTCTAACCAAGCCAAATAAAAATTTGTAACTCAATAGAAAATTTAATAAATTAATAACAAAGAATTAATAGTTGCTAAGTAACTCAAATGAGAGTTGGTAATTCATCAAGACTAACTGGTAATTTAATCTGATAAAAGTTGGTAAATTACTCTAATTTATGTTGTTAATTTCATTGATGCGTTAATAAGTTATAGAAACAAAAGGTTAGTATATCGAAACACAGAGTGTAATATGCAAATGTTAAAAAAATCGATAATTTCATCAAAGGGTTGCTAAATTAAAAATGAGTTACCTGAAAATAGTTATTGCTTATTGTTTTGTTAACAATTTTTGGACACTTATTAATAATTATTGAAATTTACAGCAAGGAAAAAAGAATCTGTATCCTTGCGGAGGGAACAATAGAATTCTTCTAAAGAGAGACGAGAAATTATTTGGTACATGGCCATTTCATGCGAGTTGTTCATACTAAGCCGAGAGACAGAGAACTCGAAACA
Source organism: Syzygium jambos (assembly GCA_031216235.1). Lineage (NCBI taxonomy): Eukaryota > Viridiplantae > Streptophyta > Magnoliopsida > Myrtales > Myrtaceae > Syzygium > Syzygium jambos. The sequence continues at coordinate 14,462,378 of CM062230.1, read as the reverse complement.
AAACCCAGCAATCTTTACCGGCCTTCGGCGACCAGAGATGCCGAGAACGTCCATGAAGAGATTGACATGTTCCGTGGCACGACCGAGCTCGTGGAGCTCGTGGCGCTAGTGCTTCCCGGGAAGTCCCGAGCTTTAATTATGTCACTCAAGTCGTCGGGCAGTTTCGAGACTCCGTTCAAGTACTGAACCACACTAGACATGCTGGGCCTAGCAGCTGCCACCGTGTGCGAGCAGTAGAGCCCGAGCTTCAATGCCACTTCGGCTTCCTCGGCTGTGTACTCGTTCTGGAGCCTGCCGTCCACGGCCTGCAGAAGATCTCCCTCTTCCCAGCAGTTTAGCACCCACTCGGCCAGAAGAGTTCGATCTGCTGGCGCTCGGCGATCCAACGGCCTCCTTCCACAAACGACCTCCAACACGAAAACCCCAAACGCGTACAAGTCGGTGCTCGTGCTCGCTTTGCCGGTCCGGGCAAGCTCGGGTGCGATGTAGCCCAGCGTGCCCGCCAAGACAGTTGTTTGGAGGTCGGTCCCGTGGTCGACCAACTTGGCCAGGCCGAAATCTCCTAATCTCGCATTCATTTCGCCATCTATCAGGACATTGCTGGCTTTGATATCCCGGTGTATGACCACTTGTGTCCATTGCTGGTGCAAATAGAAGAGCGCCGCCGCCACGTCTTTCAGGATCTTGTATCGCATTCCCCAATTGAGCGTCAATTTCGGTTGCCCATACAGGTACTTGTCTAGGCTTCCATTGGGCATGTAATCATAGACTAGGAACAGTTCTTCCTTCTGCCTGCAATAACCAAGGAGCCTTACAAGGTTCGGATGCCGTAGGCGGCCAATGGTTGCGATTTCTGCAACGAATTCTCTCATCCCTTGGTTGGAATCGTGGGCGACCCTCTTCACTGCGATCTGCATGTTTGACACTGGCAAGAGTCCTCTGTACACTCGACCAAACCCTCCTTTCCCGAGAAGCTCTCTGTCCTTGAAGCCCTTTGTGGCGGCGAAGAGTTCCTTGTAAGTGAACTTGTGCGGTCCATACTGGACTTCCCAATCTTCCAACACTTCCCTAGACCTCCTCTTCCTCGAAACCAAGATTGCACCGAAAACTAAAACCAGGACAAAAGTAGCCGCAGATAGGGACAGAACTACGGCTACGATTTTCTTTAATTTTCTGTATCCTCCATTTCCTTCAGTGTCTATAGGAAGTTTAGGAAGCCGAGACGCTTCGATGTCTTCAGCTTCGCCTTTCATTTGGAAGTTCCAGGCTAATAGGTAATGAGATGTCGAAGATGTTTCTCCAAATGATAAGAAGCCGACATACATGTACTCGTACATGTCAGAAGAAACATCTTGCGTCCAGGACAAGAAGGGCACACTAGGTCTCGGCTTACTAACCGGATAAAAGGTGACCTCGACTTGGTTGTTGGTGCCGTTGTATTCCACCCAAGTTTGGATCGGCTCTCCTGTATTGAGCATGAAACTCTCAGAACTCCCATATTGATTGTTACCGATGATCCGGTCGAGTTCAAGTACGGCCACGTGGTTCGAACTGTTCCCGTCATTGGAATTGTTTAGTGACCAGGCACTGTTGTTTGGCGAGATTCCAGGAGGCACCTTAGAGGGCGAAATGACCAAGGAAAATGTGCTCCCATTCGAAAGGTCTGCAGAATGAACAGCGAAGACGAAAGTCGTCGAGAAAGAGAAGACATTACCCGCCGATGAATTCTTGAACTGGAGGGGACTGCTGTAATATGCGTAGCCCGCATCTTGTGCCGTCGAGTTTGTTATGACAGTTACACCATTGGAATCTACCTCTAGGACCCCTTCGAGCTTTAATAGCCCATAGAAGCTGAAATTCCCCTGAACGGTGTTGGAACATGCCACCTTTAGCAGCAAGAACACCATGAAAATCAAGCACGACATGGCTAAAGGCAGGGTCGTAAATCCAGGAAGAACCCAAGATTACTCAACTGGCCAAGGATTAACTTGAAATATCAACTTTGAAACAGGTCAGTGTGAAAGAAACACCTAAAAATTTGTTAGATTTCAACTGCCATTGTCTTCTGCAATCGATAAACAGAGATTGGTCAGATGACAAAACGTTCAACTCAGAACATGGCAGTCGGCTCAGTGGCAGATTTTTCTTACATTAGAAAACAGGATTCTTATTCAAAGATGACCTGCAATTTTTGACTTTTGAAATCAAGTTAGTTTCCGGGGGCAGTGCAGATTTGGGGATGATGTTCTATGATGAGAAAAATCAACGACTTTTACTCGTTGCCTGATCCTATTCCGATCGTAAATAACTACGTTTAGCTGGTTCAAAAGGTCATTATACCTTGGACAAACCCAAATTGATTTCTTAGACCATCTAACGTATGCTTTGGTGGGCTTCCAGAAGAAATAGAGTTTATAAATCATTCTTTTCCCTCCATTCAAAATGCCTCATGGATCATAGCAGGTTTGACCAAAGGAAGAAGAAAGTGGATTTGCTTCCTAAGCACCTATAGAGAAAGAGAGAGTTTCTAGGACACGACCTTTCAAATTTGCCAACTTCATAAAATTGGTTAAATGGGTACGCGCTTGGCCTTCCGTTTCGAAAACTGACAAGTTCGAATCCTACTGTCACCAATCCCTTGATCCTTTGACACAACTCAGTCCCTCGGTCCCTTTCGCCGGCCTAGTGCTTTCGAATACTGAAATGGCTTCTTCGTCACCCTTCACATTTAGTTCAACTCCTCACACCTTTTTTCATCGATTCATTGCTCTTTTCTTCCATACACCTCTTGAGTTTACATAAATTTTCTCAATCATTCTCGATTTTTTGTGTATCGTACTTTTGCTATCCTACTGACTTTCAGGTGACGAAGAGTGTAGATTTAGAGTTATAATCCGTATACTCTTTTATATATTAGCAATAGCAATTATGAAATCGACGATACAAGCATAAGTAAATTGAGTGAGGCCTGTAAGAATAAATGGTTTAATGTCGAGCCTCACAACCATTGTTCCAACGGGCACTTCTATAGTACGCCGAGTGCACTGTATAACGTCACTAATCTTCGTTGTAAATAAGTACAAAAACATCTTGACACACGGTGATCCGGTATAATCGAGTGTAAAAAAAGTCGTAAAAGAACAAGTTATATGGTATATTTTTATACCTGAGAAATCCCCTTGTCCCAGCTGATCTTGATGTATAAATTGGGACCAATTAAAAAGAGAACCGTCTGTTTAAGCCACTCAATACATAATCTAAAAAATATAAACTAGGATCAATTAATCTACCTCGGCTTGAATGTCTTAAAATGATAAAATCGTCATTTTCATGTTGGAATAATTACACAAATAAACCATGAACTTTAGCCCAATGTACAATGTCATCACTCAACTTTTAATTTATTTAATGCGATCCCTAAATTTTTAATAAATTTTCAATTTAATCTCTAAAGTATATAAAAATATCCAATATTATCCTTCCATTAATTCAAGTTGATGGAACTTTGAATGGTGGATAAAAAAATAACGTTACATGTGGATAATATTTAGCTCAAATCAGAGACTAAATTGAAAATGTACCAAAAGTTTATGGACTCTATTGAACAAATTAAAAGTTCAGGGAAGACATTACACATTGGACTAAAATTCATGGACCATAATGAATAAATTAAAAATTCATATTGCATATTGGGTCAATGTTAAGGGACCTATTTTCTCTATGCATGCGCACCCATGTGATTAGCGGGCCTATCGAACTCATCGCGCCTATTCGCATAGATCATGAGTACAATTCTCTCTCCTCCATTCAGCCTACTTGCGATAATTTATTTCATGTGATTCCTGAACTTTTGGTAAATATTCAATTTAATTTCTAAAGTATATGAAAATGTCCAATATTATCCTTCCATTAATTCAAGTTAATGGAACTTTGAATAGTGGATAAAAAAATAACGTTACACGTGGATAGTATTCAGCTCAAATCAGAGACTGAATTTACCATGTATAGAAAGTTTACATAAATTTTCTCAATCGTTCTCGATTTTTTGTGTATCGTACTTTTGCTATCGTACCAACTTTCAGGTGACTAAGAGTGTAGATTTAGAGTTATAATCCGTATACTCTTTTATATTTTAGCAATAGCAATTACGAAATCGACGATACAAGCATAAGTAAATTGAGTGAGGCCTGTAAGAATAAATGGTTTAATGTCGAGCCTCACAACCATTGTTCCAACGGGCACTTCTATAGTACGCCGAGTGCACCATATAACGTCACTAATCTTCGTCGTAGATAAGTACAAAAACATCCTAACACACGGCAATAACGTATGAAATAACGTTTCATGTGCAATGTCATCCCTCAACTTTTAATTTATTTCATGTGATTCCTGAACTTTTGGTAAATATTCAATTTAATTTCTAAAGTATATGAAAATGTCCAATATTATCCTTCCATTAATTCAAGTTAATGGAACTTTGAATAGTGGATAAAAAAATAACGTTACACGTGGATAGTATTCAGCTCAAATCAGAGACTGAATTTACCATGTATAGAAAGTTTAGGGACTATATTAAACAAATTAAAAATTCAGAGATGACATTACACATTGGACTAAAGTTTAAGGATTATAATGAATAAATTAAAAGTTCATATTGCATATAGGGTCAATGTTAAGGGACCTATTTTCTCTATGCATGCGCACCCATGTGATTAGCCGGCCTATCGAAACTTGTCGCGCCTATTCGCATAGATCATGAGTACAATTCTTCCTCCTCCATTCAGCCTACTTGCGATAATTGTCGAACAACAAAAACTTGGTATTTTTAGAAATTAATTTTGGATAAAGATCAAACACTTGGAATCAAATTAAAGAAACCTCTAACCTAGTCACGATGCGAGTTCATGCTAATCATCTCGACCTAGAAGAAAGGCCCAAATACTGCACCTCTCACCCTTGTATCAGATTATCATTACGATTGATATGATCTCCGCTAATAGATTAAGCTTCTGAGTTGGAATTATTCGACATCACATCTGAGTTTCGATTGAATTTATCCGTGCTTATTGTTAGTTAATCAATGTACACATAGATACTCATCGGATAATCTTACTCTCCCATTCATTTGTTCGATATCCCTTATGTTGGGTTGGAGTTATCAACCCAAGTTGAAGAGGCGCCCTGCGAATTACTGACATTATACTGGAGGGATGCTAATTTAAAACTAACACTTTGCACCCGTGACATAATCAATCTTGACTAAGTGTTATAGTTAGGGCAACTATTTTGTATCGGTACACTATATCCAACCATCATTTCTTCCTAACATTAAATCTAGTTTGGATTGATTCCGGAGAACAAAAGGAGCCCTGGCAATCCACTAGACCCACTTGAATCCACAACTGTATAGAAAGTTCTACCTACATAGAATCTCACTTGCATTCGTCGTACTACATAGGTAATGAAATTACAAATCTGACAATGCAATTGTCAAACTAGATAATGTCAATAATGTTTTGGGCACATCATGTCTAAAGTATCATTGGGTACTTCCATTGCTCCATTCAATTTCTCGTGCAAAAGAAGTTACATCTTCATTTCAACCAAAATGAAGATTGAACCTCAAGAGAGGAAGAATTCGGTGGAGATATCTTTCCAATCTCTAACGGAGAGTGTTTTGATACATGCCGCAAGATTGCTCAACTGGCCAAGGATTAACTTGAAATATCAACTTTGAAACAGGTCAGTGTGAAAGAAACACCTAAAAATTTGTTAGATTTCAACTGCCATTGTCTTCTGCAATTGATAAACAAAGATTGTTCAGATGACAAAACGTTCAACTCAGAACATGGCAGTCGGCTCAGTGACAGATTTTTCTTACATTAGAAAACAGGATTCTTATTCAAATATGACCTGCAATTTTTGACTTTTGAAATCAAGTTAGTTTCCGGGGCAGTGCAGATTTGAGGATGATGTTCTATGATGAGAAAAATCAACGACTTTTACTCGTTGCCTGATCCTATTCCGATCGTAAATAACTACGTTTAGCTGGTTCAAAAGGTCATTATACCTTGGACAAACCCAAATTGATTTCTTAGACCATCTAACGTATGCTTTGGTGGGCTTCCAGAAGAAATAGAGTTTATAAATCATTCTTTTCCCTCCATTCAAAATGCCTCATGGATCATAGCAGGTTTGACCAAAGGAAGAAGAAAGTGGATTTGCATCCTAAGCACCTATGGAGAAAGAGTTTCTAGGACACGACCTTTCAAATTGCCAACTTCATAAAATTGGTTAAATGGGTCCGCGCTTGGCCTTCCGTTTCGAAAACTGACGAGTTCGAATCCTACTGTCACCAATCCCTTGATCCTTTGACACAACTCAGTCCCTCCGTCCCTTTCACGGGCCTAGTGCTTTCGAATACTGCAATGGCTTCTTCGTCACCCTTCACGTTCAGTTCAACTCCTCGCACCTTTTTTCATCGATTCATTGCTCTATTCTTCTATACACCTCTTGAGTTTACATAAATTTTCTCAATCGTTCTCGATTTTTTGTGTATCGTACTTTTGCTATCCTACCAACTTTCAGGTGACTAAGAGTGTAGATTTAGAGTTATAATCCGTATACTCTTTTATATATTAGCAATAGCAATTACGAAATCGACGATACAAGCATAAGTAAATTGAGTGAGGCCTGTAAGAATAAATGGTTTAATGTCGAGCCTCACAACCATTGTTCCAACGGGCACTTCTATAGTACGCCGAGTGCACCATATAACGTCACTAATCTTCGTCGTAGATAAGTACAAAAACATCCTAACACACGGCGATCCGGTATAATCGAGTGTAAAAAAAAGTCGTAAAAGAACAAGTTATATGGTATATTATTATACCTGAGAAATCTCCTTGTCCCAGCTGATCTTGATGTATAAATTGGGATCAATTAAAAAGAGAACCGTCTTTTTAAGCCACTCGACACACAATCTAAAAAAATATAAACTAGGATCAATTAATCTACCTCGGTTTGAATGTCTTAAAATGATAAAATCATCATTTTCATGTTAGAATAATTACACAAATGGACCATGAACTTTAGCCTAATGTGCAATGTCATCCCTCAACTTTTAATTTATTTCATGTGATTCCTGAACTTTTGGTAAATATTCAATTTAATTTCTAAAGTATATGAAAATGTCCAATATTATCCTTCCATTAATTCAAGTTAATGGAACTTTGAATAGTGGATAAAAAAATAACGTTACACGTGGATAGTATTCAGCTCAAATCAGAGACTGAATTTACCATGTATAGAAAGTTTAGGGACTATATTAAACAAATTAAAAATTCAGAGATGACATTACACATTGGACTAAAGTTTAAGGATTATAATGAATAAATTAAAAGTTCATATTGCATATAGGGTCAATGTTAAGGGACCTATTTTCTCTATGCATGCGCACCCACGTGATTAGCCGGCCTATTGAAACTTGTCGCGCCTATTCGCATAGATCATGAGTACAATTCTTCCTCCTCCATTCAGCCTACTTGCGATAATTGTCGAACAACAAAAACTTGGTATTTTTAGAAATTAATTTTGGATAAAGATCAAACACTTGGAATCAAATTAAAGAAACCTCTAACCTAGTCACGATGCGAGTTCATGCTAATCATCTCGACCTAGAAGAAAGGCCCAAATACTGCACCTCTCACCCTTGTATCAGATTATCATTAGGATTGATATGATCTCCGCTAATAGATTAAGCTTCTGGGTTGGAATTATTCAACATCACATCAGAGTTTTGATTGAATTTATCCATGTTTATCGTTAGTTAATCAATGTACACATTGTCGCGACCTATCCATTCCGATTATATTAGGCCAAGAGGTATTTGTTGATGGATATGAATATTAATTGATTCGTTTGAAAGACAAACCAAATAGTTCAATAATCCAAGGATCGAGGCACTCCCAAACCTCATACCTCGCACGACGAGAATTATCTAATTTACGCATTTGATTGGAGTCGTCACTAGCCATAATCAAGGGTTGGCTAGAAACCATCATCAAGATGCCGGAGCGTCGTATTGTTATACACGAAAATCAGAAATTCTAAGAATCGGGGACTTGATTACACTAGTAATCTAACTAGTGCTCTTTTGATACCTAAACTTGAATATTCAGAAACTAACGTACCTGTTAGCCTATCGAAAAAAGCTAAGATTCCACCTAACCATGCTAAAAATGGGAAATAACAACCAATGTATTAAAAATGCAGAACCAACTAATCAATTTCTCAATTTCTACAAATTTTAAACTAAGTCTAAAATGAAATAAACACTAATATCTAGTGAAATTAAGCCCAAAAAGCGATTTTTGAATATTTCCTAATTTTATGATTTTTTTTGGAATTTTTCTGATTTTTAAATTTTTTTATTAATTAATTTTTTGGAATTTTATGAATTTTATGAATTTTTTTAATTTTTTCAGACTTTTTAATTTTTTTGGAATTTTTTAAAATTTTCGAATTTTTTTGGATTTTTTAATATATTTTTAATAATAAAATGAAAACTCCGGACCGGTTCCCCTGACCCGATCCGCCCGACTATCTGACCCGACTCTCTCCGACCCGGCCAGGATCCCTTTTTCTATTTTCTTTTCTGATTTTTTTATTTCTCTTTTTCCCCCTTTTTTTGGTTTTTTTTTCTTTTCTATTTTTTCTTTTTACTCTTCCTCCCCTCCGTGCCTTTTGCCATGCACGTGATCTTTTCCTGAACTCCTTCACCGAGCGCTCTTCATCGCCAAAACCAGCTCCACCGTGACTACACCAGGAGACGTCCGCCGTCGGCTCAGGCCGCCACCGCCGACGACCGGCGCTGGCCATACACCGTCACCGCCAGCCGACGCTTCGGGGACCACTCCGACGACGAAAAGATGCACTCTCCGACTATCCTACTTTCGGCCCCAGAGATTTCTCCTCCCGAATCCACACCATAAACCAGTAAATAAACAAGCATACACACACTAAAACGAGGAGGAATGGACTGACTAGGGCGGCCTCAAACCGCGGGCTTCGGCGGTGCAGAAGATCGTCTCCGTCGAGGGGTTGTACACACGAGGCTGACTCGGACAACGTTAACATGCCGGAAAAAACACATGAAAGGAAACCAAACGCAGAGTCAGTAAGAACATCAATGCAAACCACGCACACAACAAAGCTTTAGAGCTCGATTTCACAAGAAAAAAGTTGAAGCTTCATTCGGGCATTTCATCGAGCATATGGCGAGTGTGGTTCATTGAGAGTTTTAGGCCGAGATTCGAAGTGCTTTATGACTTGAACATGAAGTGTGAAGCTTCAAACAGCTATATTTTGCAATAAAATGGTTTCGTTTTGCAAAGAGACGACCAAAAAAACAAGTCCAAATTTCGGGGTTCTAAGCTCAAAGGGACTCATTGGGGCATTTTATCGAGCTAGTGCTGTGCGACTAGAGTAAGGGCTCCGGATCTGAGTTTCATGCAATTTTTTCGGCTTATATGGAGTGTATTAAGCTCTAAATATACCTTGCTAGTAACAAAATTGCCTTGGTTTGAAGTGGACTCGTCGGAGGAGTTCGGCATCTTAAACTCGGCCAAAACAGGGTAAAAAAAAAACAGGGATATATTGAGGAGGAGAATTACCGGTCAGAAGTGGAGCGGAAATCGTAGTCAGCGTGAACGGGAACGGCGGCGACTGGACTCTTCCACAGAGGCTCGGACGCTCGTGCCGTTGATTCGAGGAACAAGAAGCTCGTGCCGAAAAGCTTCCGATTTCCGATTCAACTTTCGGCGCGGATTGACGTGTCAGCGCACCGAGAAGAGGGAGGGGATTTGCCGGCACTCCTGAGCTCAGGGGCCGGAGCCCTCCCCTCTCAAACACCTCTTCCGGCTCCCGGTCTCCCCCTTTCAGCCCCCGCCCCCTTTGTTTTTCTCTCTCGGTTTCACTTCTCCTCCTTTGTTCTTCTCTGTTTCTTGCCCTCCGTTAAAAACCAGCCCCCTCTTTATCCTCGAGCATTCTCTCCTCTTGGGACCACTGGCCGCCTGATCTCTACCCAGAGCGCGCGACGACGGACGCTGCTGCGCGACGTTCTGTTCTGCTCTGTACCTCCCGTGCAGGCTTCCCCCTCCTTCTCTTTTGTTCCTTCCGCCTTGTCCCGAGCACGCGTGAGGGAGAGGGAAAAGAACACTGAATGGGGCTGGGCTCAAGAAGGGAAAAGGAAGAGGAAAGCTTGGGCCTAATTGAGAAAGAAAGAGAATGGGGGGGGGGGGGGGGGTCGGGTCCCCGGCTCGGTCGGGCCGGGTAGAATCGGCCCGGTCCGACCCCCCTGTTTTTAATTAATTTTAATTTTTTTTAAACCTGACTATTTCACCTTGTTGTCTCCCTTTTTACGCTATATTGGCCCATTTGTATTTCAATGTGCCAATTTACTAGACCGGCTAAAACCGGGTGTCAACACACATGGATTCTCATCGGATAATCTTACTCTCCCATTCATTTGCTCGATATCCCTTATGCTGGGTTGGAGTTATCAACCCAAGTTGAAGAGGCACCTTAATGACATTATACTGGAGGGACGCTAATTTAAAACTAGCACTTTGCACCCGGGACATAATCAATCTTGATTAAGTGTTATAGTTGGGGCAACTATTTTATATCGGTACACTATATCCAACCATCATTTCTTCCTAACATTAGATCTAGTTTGGATTGATTCCGGAGAACAAAAGGAGCCATGGCGATCCACTAGACCCGCTTGAATCCACAACCGTATAGAAAGTTCTACCTACATCGAGACTCACTTGCATTCGTCGTACTACATAGGTTATGAAATTACAAATCTAACGATGCAATTGTCAAACTAGATAATGTCAGCAATGTTTTGGGCACATCATGTCTAAAGTATCACTAGGTACTTCCATTGCTCCATTCAATTTCTCGTGCAAAAGAAGTTACATCTTCATTTCAACCAAAATGAAGATTGAACTTCAAGAGAGCAAGAATTCAGTGGAGATATCTTTCCAATCTCTAACGGAGAGAGTTTTGATACATGACGCATTGTAGATGTTGCGATAAAATGCATGCCAACCTCAAATTGTCAGCCATATAGGTGGTGCTTATGATTCATATAACATTCCATCGGGGGTATAAGATTCCCTAGGGTAATGCCTCTGAGTCGCTAACGATGTTGGGCCCACCCTACCCTTAAAATCAATAAAAGAATAAACTTCATTTAAATAAAAATGAAATACGGAGTCTAGCCTCACGTCATGAAATGAGCAAGATACATGGCATTATGAAGCTTTCCAGCTAGAATCTAGATATGGCCTTTTGCAAGTTAGGTGCATGAATTCTCCTAATTTCTTCGCCAACTTGGCTTTACTTTTACCTTTACTTGCAATTTTAAAAACCATGTAGGAGGAGGGGACAGGATACTTAATTAGTTGCTCTTGTAAGTTTTTTGTTCTTTTTTCGTACACAAGCTGAAATCCTAGTTGCTGAGGCACATCAATGAGACAACTCAATCACAGTGAATGAGTATTAACACCTAAATTTTGGCTAACAATTTAGCAATTAATTGCGTAGAAAATTAGGGATTAAACTTTAACCCCTAAACAAAAATATGAAAATCGCATAGCATATAGTTTAAGACTATATAATTTAATTGCATTCCGCATCGGGCCGGCGGTGGCGAGTAAGCTCGAAATCCATCGTGCAAGCCTGACTAGCACATCAGGTCCCGCTTGGCCAAGCTAAGGGGGAGAGAGCCAAAGAAAATTGCAAGTCTAAGAGGCTTTGGTTGTCTTAATTTGAGCTTAAATCAACCCATTAAGCTTAATTAGAGGAAAGTCCAAATTAATTCAGCCCATTTGGATTTTAAATAAAATTAAATGATAAAATATAAGCCAAAGCCCATTAGGTCCTGAGAGCCCGGCCAATTAACCTAGACATGCGCTATAAATATATGGTTATACCCCTCAATCAAAGGGGGGAGCGCTCATAATTTTCAGAACACACAAGAGCGAAACACGTAAGTAATAGTGAGAGCCAAAGGGAGAGAGAGAGAGAGAGAGAGTGTGACGCCCCAGAACGTCACGCGCGACACGTACCAATTAATATTATTAATAAAATGGCCAGTAGAAGTCAAAGACTAAACATGAATATCACACAAATTTGGTCAAAATACTTTTTTTTTTCTTCTCATTAACAATATTTGTAAGAGTTACAATACCAGGCAATACACCAAAAATCACAAAGAACAAACATCTGGGTAGGTCAAGGTTGCCTATCTCCATGCTACCATTTACTCCAAAGACGGTCCGCACAAAAGTAGACCTTACAACAAGTTGTAGATGCCGTCGCCTTCATATCAACCTTTATCCCGCATCAACCCATATAGTAGATATACATCTTGTACAAACTATATCCGCTCTCGGGGCAAACATATCAACATACTGGCATTCATAGTATTTAGAGAAAAACCAGCAAGCATCGGAAGCAGGTTTGTCCATTCCTACAAGTCTGAAAAATAGAGGGATGAGCCGAAGCCCAGTAAATGAAATCTCTAGTTTTAAGTTAGGGAAATCAGCTTACCACTTCACCTGGCATAAACACATATGCGTGCATAGCAAACGATATGCATAGAACTTGAATGCAAGTTATACATTTTCCGTCTGGATGTGCCGCAAAATTTGAATAATGCAACATATCATGATATTTCCACTCAAACGCAAGCATGAGGTAAAACATTTATGCTCATGCGATTAAGTTCATTACTTCATCCTCCCGAACACTCCCGGGGCATCCCGACCAACGGGGCATCCCAACTCCGAGGCATCCCGGCACACACCCGGGGCATCCCGACCAACGGGGCATCCCGAAACACTCCCCAGGGCATCCCGACCTACGGGGCATCCCGACACACGGGGCATCGTCACACACCACTAAATGGGCGACGGAATTAATATTATTCCCATGCAAGTCATGACAACCAAGTATTTATATGCAAAAGTCCGCTTTGGCCCGTCCCATACCGAGCCATCACGGTTTTTGTACTTTAAAGCCATGAAATGCATCATCCGAGTAATTTAAACATGAAGCAATACATTTCAAACTCAGAAGCAAACTCAGCTCATAAGTAAATTAGGGTTCAGAAGCAAATTCGAGTCATCAGAAGCAAGTTTAGACTCAGAAACAGATTCAGACTCAGAAGCAGATTCAGACTCAGAGGCAGGTTCAGACTCAGAAACAGATTCAGACTCAGAGGAAGATTCAGACTCAGAAACAGATTCAGACTCAAAAGCAGGTTCAGACTCAGAACCGAATTCAGATTCAGAAGCAAATTCAGACTCAAGAGCGGATTCATATTCAGAAGCTAGTTTTGAACAGTAAAGTCTGAGTCGATTTTATAAGTAAGCCTGAACAGTAAAACCTGAACAGTGAATTTGAACAGTAAATTTTGAACAGTAAATTTTGAACAGTGAAATCCGAGCGGCAAAGTCTAAGTAATTTTAACAGTAGAGTCTAAACTGCAAAGTCTGGATATTAAATATGAAGGTAAAGTCTGAAAGTAAAGTCTGAAGTTAAAGTCTGAAAGTAAAGTCTGAAGGTAAAGTCTGAAGTTAAAGTCTGAAAGTAAAGTCTGAAGGTAAAGTCTGAAAGTAAAGTCTGAAAGTAAAGTCTGAAGGTAAAGTCTGAAGGTAAAGTCTGAAGTTAAAGTTTGAATATTTTTCAAAAGTAGACAGAACCAAATTTTGATAATAAAGTCCGAGTAGGTTCAAAGGTACACAAAACCAAATTTTGAGGATTAAAATCTGCCCAGTTTCAATCACTTTGAATAAAACGAATTTCTACCATTTTTAAACACACATAAACCAATAATAAGAATCTAGCAATCATCTCAAAATTAACACTTACACGTTTCGATTTAATCGTTCCACTTGCCGATTATCGCCATACTTTAAAGAAACAAAACACATCCATTTGAACTTGCACAGAACCAGCAAAATAGATTCAATCATCATCACAACCTCACCATTGCACATCAAAATAACCTTTTTCAAGCAACCAAGTTGCAAGTGCCAAGTAGATTTACTTAGCTCAAACCTAGAGTTTTCACTTACCTGGTGCAGAATCTGAACACCCCAATGGTTAAAACTCTCTCGGAAATTCTCGATCGATGATGGTGAGAGTAGAAAGTGAAGGAGAGAATGTTAGTTTGAGTGAAATTATCTTCGGTCATTACCCAGGCGAAGATGAAACCGAGAAGTATACAAAGGGGTGAGTAAATTCAATGCACTCACAGGTGGCATCTTCTCCTTCCATCATGGCCACGTGTAAGAAATCAAAGAAGAAGTGATGGCCAAGGAAAATCATTACTTAGGCTAGGTGTCTAGTTGGGCAAATAATGACTTAAGGGGCCAGGTGGCTTCGGTCAAGCTTCCTCTTCAATGCTCACGTGAGGAAATAGGAGAGTCCAGAAGATATTTTCATAAGAATATTTCATCCCATTTCCTTAAAGACCAAAAAGAAAAAGGCTAACCTTCCTTTACCAAAATTAATCAATAATAATATAATAATCCCCACCAATATTGCACTACGACTAGCGTACACGATAACGTTTAAAATATTAAACACGTCGGGCTCGGAACGATTACATTTTCGAATCCGCGCTTCGCAAAATAAGATTCGATGAAAATCTCTACGTGTCCGTATAAATACCAACTTAAGTAGTTCTTGGCTTTATAATCCCCGTATCATTCTCGACCATAGAAAATTCCCCACGTCACTTATTTATTATATCGAAATTTCCGGATGTCACAACTCTTCCCCCCTTAAGAAATTTCGTCCTCGAAATTCAGATGTACGTGATCACTCGAAAAGATGTAGATATCATTTCCATTTTCCCACCTTATTTCTTCCATGTCATGATATTGTCACAAAACCTTGATCAATCAAATGATCTTGTTTCTCAGCACTTGTTCTCTTCGATCCAAGATCTGTACTGGTTTCTTCACATAAATTATTCTTTCGCCTACCTTGATCGTCTCAAAATCCAATACATGAGTAGTGTCTGGTTCATATTTCCTTAATATAGAAAACATTATGAATATTGCAAGGTCTGGGTGGCAATACCAATCGATAGGCCAAATCATCAATTTCCTCAAGAATTTCAGAAAACCCTATGAAACTTGGACTCCGCTTGCCCTTTTCTTTCCAAATCGCAGTATACCTTTCATCGGTGATGCTTTCAAAATACATATTCACCAACGTTGAATTTTAATGGTCTTAGATGTTAATCCGCATAACTCTTTTGTCGACTTTGAGTAATTTCAAGTTGATCCCGAATCACTTTTACAGTATTTGAAATAATTCGTACTAACTCTAGTCCCATCGACTTTGTTCCAACGGATAAGAGTTCTACTTTCACTTGTTGACATTTCAAACATTCCGGGCATGTTCAGCAATGCCAATCGTTATTCCATTCCACCAATAATATTGACGGAGATTCCGAAGCATTTTCGTATTCCCTAGTGGATACTATATTTACTCCCACATGCTTCCGACGAGGGCTCATTCTTATGTCCTTCTTTAAGTACGCAAAGACATCCATGAAATCTCACTATTCCATCCTCTAATATTTGAAAATTTGATCTTTCTACTTTCTACCACTGCTTTGCAAACCCTTGTAATTTCTGATTCAATCCTAAGTGTAGTCATCACACTCATTAAGTTATTTACACTTATCTTAAAGTCAGAATCGGAAATTTTCCCTAAATAATTTCCATCCCCGAATCATCATATTTGTCACCTTATTCGCCTTCGCTCTAACTTACAATATATCAGACCCTAATGTATTGCACCTTTCATGTTCAATATGATCCGAACTTTTAGAATCATTGATGTATCAATCAAGATTCCTATTATCAAGATTCTCACAATCATAGTATGAAATCAATGACGAAGATACTTCCAATCATAGTACTTAGAAGAGATCTACTTCTTCGATTTTCAAACTTACTATCTCCCAAGTAAATGATTATATTTATCTCTAAGGAGTTTGATTCCACTGAAATAAAAACTTGCTTTTGATCGCTATTTAAAAGATTATCTCTTAGACATAAGTGACTATCATCTTCCAAATCATCCAAATAAAAGGTTATCCTCAATTCCACAAATCTTAACGTGAATATCATCACTCAAATGATTAACATCAAATTGAATGACTTCAACTCCTC
Source organism: Syzygium jambos (assembly GCA_031216235.1). Taxonomy (NCBI): domain Eukaryota; kingdom Viridiplantae; phylum Streptophyta; class Magnoliopsida; order Myrtales; family Myrtaceae; genus Syzygium; species Syzygium jambos. The sequence continues at coordinate 14,446,110 of CM062230.1, read as the reverse complement.
AGATAGCCCAAAGATAAGAACTTACCTATATTCCATTCAATGCTCCTCAAGTTCTATACCTCGAGAATCATTATTCAAACTTATCACTTCTAAGATCACATCTTAAGCGTCCATCTCTTTTCATTAAAGAGCGTATAATCCATGTTCTCAAATTCCTCAAAGCTGTTTAAAGTCATGTTGCATCCTACAATCATAAAGATCATACCTATCATTTCCGTCTACAAACCACAAGTGAAATTACACCACGGGTGACAATTCAAACTTATAATTTCCAAGGTCAGCACTTATCAAACTAAGTATCTTCATGCAACACATCAAATCTTTCAATATAGATTCTCGTTTTCCAATAGGAGATCACAACCTAATTTAATCGATCATAACTTAGTTTTCAAAATCAAAACTTGCTCTCTATAAATCATGTCTTGACCAATCCATCAAAACTTCTCTGATTTATTCTAAGACTTTCTTGGCGAATAATACCCAAAAGATCGTTACTTACCATAAGAACTTAAAATCCAAACTTAACACCTCTAAAATCCATCATTTACACATCACAAAATAACCAACACTAGCATCTTCATGTCTCTAGACATTAACTCTTAGATTATAACTTATCAAATAATCTCCAAGTGTCTATAGTCAAAACCTAAACATAACGGTCCGTCCTTTTTCTTGACAAACAACACTGGTATACCCCAAGGTGAATCGCTTGGTCCAATAAATCCTCTATCAAGCAATCTTCTGCAATTGCGCCTCTAATTCCTTTTCTGATCAGTTAGCACCACTAGATATCCTTGACAATCATTATTCAAAAGTTATTGCACTTCGAATACGGAAATAAACATTACAGGTAGATCCATTGCATTCCCAGAGAATTCAAAACCAGGATGGTCCAATAGGTTAAACTGAATTTCCTTCTCATAATAATTCATATTGGCTCATTGCTTACGAAGCCAATCCATCCTTATAATAATGTCGAAATCATACATAACTAACACCACCAAGTCTACCATATGACTTCATCCTCCTATCGAAATCTTACAATCCAAATAAGTCAAGGTAGACATAACAATATCCCTTAAAGATGTTGAGACTTTTAAAGGTGCTTCAAGCAACTGAAGTTTCAATCCACATAATTGTACAAGGATAGCGTACTTGATATAACAGTTTTAGAAACCTCGGCCTTTTTCCGGAGTAGTCGTATAAGCTCTTTCCTGAGCGGGTGGCCCTTGGAAATTTATCTGCAGCAGGTATTGGTTTTGTGGTGACTGTTGCACCTGGAGTGAGGGCACAATTCGTTGTTGCAGCTGTTTGTACCATTGGACATTCCCCTGCTATGTGGCCACACTGTCTACATTCATAACAAATTTTTAGACCAATGCATGGTGCATTTCCATGTTGTCTCTCGCAAGTGCGACATGTATTATTAAGAAACTGCATATGCATTATCGATTGGTTGTTCCGTGTGCATCCAAGACCTCTAACATTGCTCCTTTTATTCAAAACACACTGTCTCTTCCTAGTTTGCACGGGTCTCTTATCACAACGAGAATTAGGTCGGAAAATTTGGCAATTAGGTCGCGCCTAGGAAATTAGTATTGTCTCTGCTGACTCCGTCAAATCTTTTTCCACAAGTTGTGCATGTTTGTATAACTCATTATAACCTATTAGATTCAAGGGCACTAGCCTACTTCTAATATTTGGTCTCAAGCCATCCCAAAATCTCTTGGCCTTGTTTTCCCTATATTCAACCAATTCAGGGGCGCACCTTGAAAGTTCTGCAAATTTGGCTTCGTATTGATTCACAGTTAGGTCATTCTGTTTGAGTTGCATAAATTCCATCACTTTCTTATCCCAGGCATAATCCAAGAAACATTTCCAAAAAAATGTCTTGACAAAACTATCCCAAGTTTTGATAGTGTTAGTTGGAAACGTAGTTTCCTTGGAGGCCTTCCATCAGTGTCTAGCATTTCCTTGGAGTTGTTATTCAGCTAGAGCTATTTTGTCGGTGTCATTACAATCCAACAGATTGAATATCTCCTCCATCCCATCAATCCACGATTTTGCCTCTTCAGGATTTTCGATTCTAGTAAACCCTGGTAGTTTCAGCTTCAAAAATTGTTCGGTCAGACTTTGCAAATGACGTTCGCCATTCCCCGAGCTAGAGGCAGCTTGTTGTAATTCTTGCTTCTTCATTAGGCTTCCGTCATTTGCATGCACTTAAAGAATTCCTTCCATCCTAGGATCCATTTCTAAGCTGTTACCCAAATTCATCTAGCAATTCCTCCACGTATTGCTTAATTTAACCGTGAACTAATAAGTAACAAAGGCTACCCGCAGCACAAGGTCAATAAGAGCAAACACATCCACTTGATTTTCTACACTCGCGTGGTCTAAATCAAGTCTACAACTCCAAATTTTAAGCGCACCTTATCACTCCATGGGTAGAACCTGCTATGATTTCAAAATCGGTTTCCCCCTTTCAGTGCATAATTCGATTTTTTTTTTCCTGTTCTTTTCACCATCCTAGAAGCCTGCCAGGAGCCGCACCTTGTTCAGGCCTTTTACCTCGGCGACCACTCTTGCTAGAAGCCGCTCCTTGTTCAGGCCTCTTGCCCCGGCGTCCACTTCCTAGCCAAGAGCCGCTCATTGATCAGGTTTTGCCCCGGCGACCACTCTCCGCCCTCATCGGACTGGGTTATTACAGGATCACTAGCCCTTGCTTGATTCTGACCAGAATTACACACTTACTGGAGGGGAACCGGCTCTGATACCAAACAGGCTGTGACGCCCCAGAACGTCACGCGCGACACGTACCAATTAATATTATTAATAAAATGGCCAGCAGAAGTCAAAGACTAAACATGAATATCACACAAATTTGGTCAAAATACTTTTTTTTTCTTCTCATTAACAATATTTGTAAGAGTTACAATACCAGGCAATACACCAAAAATCACAAAGAACAAACATCTGGGTAGGTCAAGGTTGCCTATTTCCATGCTACCATTTACTCCAAAGACGGTCCGCACAAAAGTAGACCTTACAACAAGTTGTAGATGCCGTCGCCTTCATATCAACCTTTATCCCGCATCAACCCATATAGTAGATATACATCTTGTACAAACTATATCCGCTCTCGGGGCAAACATATCAACATACTGGCATTCATAGTATTTAGAGAAAAACCAGCAAGCATCGGAAGCAGGTTTGTCCATTCCTACAAGTCTGAAAAATAGAGGGATGAGCCGAAGCCCAGTAAATGAAATCTCTAGTTTTAAGTTAGGGAAATAAGCTTACCACTTCACCTGGCATAAACACATACGCGTGCATAGCAAACGATATGCATAGAACTTGAATGCAAGTTATACATTTTCCGTCTGGATGTGCCGCAAAATCTGAATAATGCAACATATCATGATATTTCCACTCAAACGCAAGCATGAGGTAAAACATTTATGCTCATGTGATTAAGTTCATTACTTCATCCTCCCGAACACTCCCGGGGCATCCCGACCAACGGGGCATCCCAACTCCGAGGCATCCCGGCACACACCCGGGGCATCCCGACCAACGAGGCATCTCGACTCCCGAGGCATCCCGAAACACTCCCCAGGGCATCCCGACCTACGGGGCATCCTGACACACGGGGCATCATCACACACCACTAAATGGGCGACGGAATTAATATTATTCCCATGCAAGTCATGATAACCAAGTATTTATATGCAAAAGTCCGCTTTGGCCCGTCCCATACCGAGCCATCACGGTTTTTGTACTTTAAAGCCATGAAATGCATCATCCGAGTAATTTAAACATGAAGCAATACATTTCAAACTCAGAAGCAAACTCAGCTCATAAGTAAATTAGGGTTCAGAAGCAAATTCGAGTCATCAGAAGCAAGTTTAGACTCAGAAACAGATTCAGACTCAGAAGCAGATTCAGACTCAGAGGCAGGTTCAGACTCAGAAACAGATTCAGACTCAGAGGAAGATTCAGACTCAGAAACAGATTCAGACTCAAAAGCAGGTTCAGACTCAGAACCGAATTCAGATTCAGAAGCAAATTCAGACTCAAGAGCGGATTCATATTCAGAAGCTAGTTTTGAACAGTAAAGTCTGAGTCGATTTTATAAGTAAGCCTGAACAGTAAAACCTGAACAGTGAATTTGAACAGTAAATTTTGAACAGTGAAATCCGAGCGGCAAAGTCTAAGTAATTTTAACAGTAGAGTCTAAACTGCAAAGTCTAGATATTAAATCTGAAGGTAAAGTCTGAAAGTAAAGTCTGAAGTTAAAGTCTGAAAGTAAAGTCTGAAGGTAAAGTCTGAAGTTAAAGTTTGAATATTTTTCAAAAGTAGACAGAACCAAATTTTGATAATAAAGTCCGAGTAGGTTCAAAGGTACACAAAACCAAATTTTGAGGATTAAAATCTGCCCAGTTTCAATCACTTTGAATAAAACGAATTTCTACCATTTTTAAACACACATAAACCAATAATAAGAATCTAGCAATCATCTCAAAATTAACACTTACACGTTTCGATTTAATCGTTCCACTTGCCGATTATCGCCATACTTTAAAGAAACAAAACACATCCATTTGAACTTGCACAGAACCAGCAAAATAGATTCAATCATCATCACAACCTCACCATTGCACATCAAAATAACCTTTTTCAAGCAACCAAGTTGCAAGTGCCAAGTAGATTTACTTAGCTCAAACCTAGAGTTTTCACTTACCTGGTGCAGAATCTGAACACCCCAATGGTTAAAACTCTCTCGGAAATTCTCGATCGATGATGGTGAGAGTAGAAAGTGAAGGAGAGAATGTTAGTTTGAGTGAAATTATCTTCGGTCATTACCCAGGCGAAGATGAAACCGAGAAGTATACAAAGGGGTGAGTAAATTCAATGCACTCACAGGTGGCATCTTCTCCTTCCATCATGGCCACGTGTAAGAAATCAAAGAAGAAGTGATGGCCAAGGAAAATTATTACTTAGGCTAGGTGTCTAGTTGGGCAAATAATGACTTAAGGGGCCAGGTGGCTTCGGTCAAGCTTCCTCTTCAATGCTCACGTGAGGAAATAGGAGAGTCCAGAAGATATTTTCATAAGAATATTTCATCCCATTTCCTTAAAGACCAAAAAGAAAAAGGCTAACCTTCCTTTACCAAAATTAATCAATAATAATATAATAATCCCCACCAATATTGCACTACGACTAGCGTACACGATAACGTTTAAAATATTAAACACGTCGGGCTCGGAACGATTACATTTTCGAATCCGCGCTTCGCAAAATAAGATTCGATGAAAATCTCTACGTGTCCGTATAAATACCAACTTAAGTAGTTCTTGGCTTTATAATCCCCGTATCATTCTCGACCATAGAAAATTCCCCACGTCACTTATTTATTATATCGAAATTTCCGGATGTCACAGAGAGACCGGCCAAGCTCCACTCATGCGCATGCCCGTGCCGTCGTTGCCATCAGAGCCCGGCTGACTGCATCTGTCGCTCAACCACCCACGCCCGTGTGCCCTGCCGCACCGGCCCGCCCACTGCTGCTCTCGCTTGACCGGTTCTTGCGGCCACTCCCTGAGCCACACCTATCCGTGCCTGGCCATGCCCCTGCCGCGCCGCTGAAGCCCCGTGCCCGATGAGCCCTATTGCCAATCACCCTGCCGCTGCCGCTCCGCACCCAGCCATGCCAAGCTATCCCCAATCGTGCCTGACGCGCCTACTACCCGATGAACCGAGGCCCGAGCCCGTGCCACCTTGTCCCAGTTTCGCCGTCGTCGATTCCTCGCCGTCGGCCATCGTCCCAATCTGCGATCCCGAGCCCTATTCGAGTTTGAATTGGAAATATCCGCAAATTAGGAAAGATTGTTATCCGAATATTTTTAAATATTTAATTTCCTGATTTTTAGATATTTTAGATATTTTGTGAATATTCTGTGGATTACTAGATATTTTAGGGATAATGTGTGATATATCCACAATATTCGAAAATACCCAAAATTAGGAATTTTCCTAATTTAGCAACGTACTTGAACGATTATATGACCTTAACCTCAAGGTATGATGCGCGGCAGTGCGGAAGATTGTTATCTTATCTATAACCATTTGGATACGATAATATATCTTATTTGCTTTCCAAATTCAAACAGTCGGCTTTTCATCGATATTTATGACTATATAGATATGATCATTAGCCCGAATCGTTTTCCTAATTTGAACATGATAAATAAACTTTGTGGATTGCGTGGATTGTTTGAGTGAGATTGCTATCCTTTGTTTGATTGCTTTATTTTTGAAATAAAGAAAATCCAAAAATATTAGTTAGGATTTAAGTTAGAGATATTGCATGTCTAGGGTATCCCGGGTATGTCTAAAAGATAGGATATTTTTCTAATTAAAATTGGGATTTAGGGTAGCTTATTTCCTAGTTTAAATTAGGGATTATTCTAGTCTTAATGGATTATTTAGGATATTTTCTAGTTTCGAATTTTCATAAAAAAAATCCAAAAATAAGTCATTTTAGAATAAGTTAGAGTGTCTTTCTAGAATAGATTGCATGTTATTTTAGGCATTTTTATTATTCCGAATTTTAATGAAAAATACCAAAAAAAATCCATCATTTGCCTGTCATTAGAAGTAGGTCATATCGTCGCATAACATATAGTTTGCATGTTAGGTTTCATTAATTGCATGTCATATTTTGTACGTCATTGCATGTAGGGTAGTTTTCATTTAAATAAAGAGAAAACCCTCAAGAACACATTGATTAAAGTGCTTGTTAATTAGAAATCATAATAGGACTGTTTGTGTGATTTTCTAGCTAACAATGCAGATGCTTACGTTGTTAAAAGTACGTTGCTCTCCTAAACTAATAATTTATTTACTGCTTTATAAGTGTTAAATTGGTGGATTGCGCACCCGCATAGTCATCCCACATGTTAGCAACTAGATAATAAAATGGATCCAAACCGTCGGCTCAAACATTTTTTTAAAAAGAAAAGGTACCGAAAGGCCATTAGACTAGGTCTAGCGTAACCAAGTCCCCGGACTCAAAATCTCTAATTCGTAGAAATAAAACATATCTCCCTATATTTTATGCTTTATTTGGGTTTCTAATCGACCTATCGCAAATAGATTAATGGCAACTCCAGCATGAAAACGTTTGCATGTTAAGAATTTAAACCCTAAGTCGTAAATTAGTAGGGTTTGGGAGAGCTCGTAATCTATTAGCGAACTCCTAGGTGGTACCACACCCGAGATTAGGTCCCGACAATGAGACAGACATAAGCGCACACTGATTTGGAAAAAGAAAGAATCACCAAGAACAACTCAACCACGAAGAACGTGCCCCAAGTTGAGCATCGTGCCGCCCTAGTAATTCTTTGCCCGTGAGCATTGTCTAGACTTTTGCAGATGACATGTTTTGGTTTTGTATGATTTGACCCCTATCCTCCTTTTGTGGGTTTGTACTCCTGGTTATCTTAAAAGGAATAAAAAATCTCTTCTTAGTTATGACTTGGGTACCAAATCGTAACCCTAATCTAACGTGTAATATAAACTTTTCTAGATGATGTGTCGAGCTCCATATGGACACGATTTTTATCATTCTCTCGTTTATAACTACTCATACAAAAGAAAAAGGTAATTGAAACACGATGCGTCTGGCAAATCAAATTTATCGGTATGAAACCCGAGTTGTGGTTTAGGTTTATCAATGTTTCCCTGAGTGGCCCGCAAGAGAGGTAGATCGATATCATCATGTTTTCTAGAACAAGTTAGGTTGAGATTCAACCACGCAATCCGAGGGAAATATTTTCCCCACACTTTTTCTTCTTCAGCCATTGTTGCTTTCAAACCCTAGAAAAAAACATGTAATACAGGTGCGTGTAGGGGACGATTCTGCGCGGAGAAGAGCTGCATTGTCCGAAGAAAAGAGAGGCACGACCTCCACTTGGGTCAAGAATGTAATCTTCTTTAACCACAACCTTCGTTTTGACCCTTAGGCTCCGTTCGTTTCGCGAGAAATGTTACGTTTCTGGAAAATTATTTCTCGGAAGTCATTTTCTTAGAAAATGACACAATTTTCTAATGTTCGGCTGAAATTTGAAAAAGTCTCAGAAAATATTTTTTGTTATTCGGTATGAAAAAGATTTTCCTCCTTGCAATACTTTTAATAATTTTTATTTATTATAAATATCTTTAATTTTCTTTTTCTTCCTTTTCCTTTTTCTTCTTCTCCGGCAGGTCGCCGGCCACAGCAGTGGCCGGTGACTGGCCACTGGCGAGCTCGAGCCTCGCCAGCCTATTGCGAGGCTCTGCCTCGCTTGGTCCAACAAGATTGAGCTCACCCGAGGCTGATTGGGCGAGCTCGAAGCTCGCCAGATTTGACGAGGCTCGAGCTCGCCCAAGGCCGACGAGCTCGAGCCTCACCTGAGGTCACCAGAGCCTCACCCAACTTGTTAGATCTAGCGAGGCTTGAGCATGCCTGGTCGGCCTTGGGCGAACTCAGCCACGCCTAATCAGGCAAGCCAGAGCCTCGCCACAGGCCGACGAGGCTTGACCTCGCTAGAATCTAGCAAGGTTGAACCTCGCCGGCCTATGGTGAGGCTTGAGCTAGCCGACGACTGGCTAAGGAAGAGGAAGAAGAAGAAGAAGGAAAAAAAAAGAAAAAGAAAATAGTGAAAATAAATGGTGAAAGAAGGCTTCCAGGAAAATGTTTTCCTCTTTTAAGAAAGAGGAAGTCATTTTCCTCAAAAGTGAAGGAGTTTTATCTATAGAAAGGAAAATGTTTTCCGTGGAAAATTATTTTCCGTGAAATGAATACTGGAAAATTTGGAAAACGTTTTCTCGAAAGTCATTTTCCTTGAAACGAACGGAGCCTTTAAGAAAAGCTTTCCAACTAAGCAACCATTTCAAATGTGGAAAACAATTATGGAGAGATTAATATCACTACAGATTATAAATTGGTACACTCGTGTCACATTTATCCCAAACTAATTTTCATATTACCGAAAATCTTAAATTGGTACACCAGTGACATATTTGCCCCAAACTAATTTTCATGTCAAATCTCAAACTGATATACCCATGCTATATTTGCTCCAAACTAATTTTCGTGTCACAAAATATTACGGATTTTAGTAGATTTTCAAAACTTGAGGGAGCTCTTAGGGAAAAATTAGCATATTTTGGCAAATTTCTCAATAAAAATTAGCATATTATGGCAGCCAACTTTGTATAAATCTACGTAATGCACCGCATGGTAACACGCTTTTTTTTATCGATAATAGAATTCGGAAACTGTGCATTGCACGTGGGTTGGTCATATTGCAATTTCAATGGAAGTGTTCTATTATTTCGTTTCTCTATGGTCCAGTTTTGAGGGACAATCCATTGGAAGCATAAATAAACGCACTTGCAATAAGTACAAATTTTTAGTCCCATGTACATGAAAAGGTTGAATCTACAAACGCAAAAACTAAAGGCATGCAACATAAAAGTCAGCCAATACAAAAAGTCAACAGAAATTAGGGTTTATGTTCATTGAATCTTCATGGAGCTAGCGTTGATCAGATATTGGAAGAGACAAAAGTACTTGACGTGGGTTCATCTCCCTTGTGAACTCTGTGCACAACAATTCTTGGTGCTTGCGTGATTACAAATAGTTGATTTTGTCGAATCTTTATGAAAAAAGACAAAAAATGTTCGGATTCATTCTTCAAGAAGGATTTTGCGGAGGAACTTAGAAGATTGTGTCAATAATGTATCGATAAATTTGAAACAACCACAAAAAAGTGTAGATTATGATGTTAATCTGGTCTCTATTTATCTCGCGAAAAATAAATAATTTGAAAAATATTTTTCTATAAATGATCGCTTATAATAATGAGTGAACGAAATACATTTTCAATGTTCATGAAAATGTTTAAATATAAATTGTTGTCGATAATGAAAAATATTTTCCATTGAAAAATTAATTATTTTTAGGAAAATATTTTTCAAATAATTCATTTTCCATGCGAAACAAACAAAGCCTTTATTAAAATGTATTACTTCTAACTTATTATTTCATGTTACAAACTCATATACAGAGTAACAAATATCTTTTATCTACTACATCAAACAATGTAATGAATGCTTTTGTGTGATTGTCCTCAACAACCAAGTTTAGCATGTATGTCAATTTAAAATCATTGTCCTCGTTGAGATGCAGTCTAGTTTAGTGTAGTCTAGAAGTGATGATGACTAAGCCACCAATACAACCCTCAAACTGAAATAAAAAGGACAGGATTTGGGTGGAGAATGTACGTTTTTTATCGATTTTGATGCAGTGGAAGCTTGATACCTCATTGGAGGAAATCTTGTAAGGAGAGTTCAAGTCCGAACTTGTCGACATATCCAGATAGATTAACTTAGGATACATTAATTGCTCCATATTATCCCACATCCCTAATGTGATATCACCTAACACCCGCACACGTCTACCTCAATTATATTATTTTGCTTATCCTACTTTCTCTCTCTCCATAAAGATATCAAAGTTATCAAAATTGAGATGAGTCGACGACGGAAAACAACAGTTTAAATCCACATAACATCATGCACAAAATTCACACAGTGACAGTGATTCTACTGTAAATTCTCAACCCCACACACAGTTTGCTCTGTTTTTTTTTTCCTTCCTTTTGGATAAGGCAAATCGTTGTGGTTTTAGAAAAAGATGCTGCAATTCGATCATAGACGCCACGTTTCTCCTCGAAGCGCATGCATTTATCTTGATGGTGGTGGTGGGGCGAAGCTTGTAGACCACTGATCAGACATCATTCCCAATTATAACTAGGGTTTCATGTACCAAAGAGGAAATATTATGTGGGACACATTTTCATGTGTGCTAAGAGAGAACGCCCATAAGTGGAATCAATCATTCCCCACCTTTGACCAGTCGAATGCCTTCCGTAGTAGAACTAGAACAATCATTCTGTCCACCTTTGACAGTGCGGTTGGTATGTGGACAGAATGCAAAGCATCAGCTCATCGGACATGAATGCATGTCTGTGGGGGAAAAGGACCTGACAGTGTCCAGGAGCAGATCTAGAACTCCTCTTAAGTGGGGGCAAACTAAACAATCAATGATATGTTTTTGTGAATCTGATTAATCTACGTAAATATTATTAGGATTTTTGTAGTTCAAATATGTACAACAACAACTAGAATTTGTTTGTGAACTAATTTTTTCTTGATGACTTTAGGGGTAATCAGTTTCAGGGTGAGCTAGTTCCTTTTTTATGAAATCGGGAACCAACCCAACTGGTCATGGACCCACCCGGTAACCGGACCGATCATTCTGATCCAATTCTCGAGTGGGTTCAAGAACCGGCCATATCTCCTTTTTTTTTTCTTTTCCCTGCAAGATTGCAAGTGTTGTTGCGTAGTCTAAACTACTACACAAGCGATGTTAGTAGAACAAGCTCTTGATAAGCTAAACATGATGATCATCTTCACGAACAAAGCTATAAGAATCATCAAGAACCAAGTCTAAGTGCTGTGTGACTGAGATTGAGAGAAGTGATAGTGAGAGGCGTGAGTGACAAGCAGGCATGACTGAGTCTGAGTAAAAAAGAATGGGAATTAGGGTTTGGAAATTTAGAATAATAAGAATTAAAAATAAATAAGAAAATCAGTCCAGTCCATGTGCATGGCTCCGGAATTGTTAATCGGACCGATATTCACTCGTTTTAAATTTTAGGAGTGAGGAATCGAGAACCGAACTAGTTCCCGCAGGAATTGCCCAAAACTGGCCGGTTCGATCGGGTTCTTTTGCTTACCTCTAACACGGTTGTCTATTATGGTTTCTAATTATGGGGCAAAAATAAAGGAAATGTGGGTGCATAGAATCATTCGCTTGCTTTGCATTTTCGACTTGCATGTTCGAATTATTATTTGCTAAATCCTCCTTTGATGACGTAATGAATCTAAAAGCAATCACACGTCAACAGGAACCACGTTGGTGTTTGTGCGTCCTCTGCCGACAAATGAGAAGACCACAAACCATCGCTTCAACTGTGAAGATAAATTATCATATCCGAGCTTTAGAATAGGCAAAACATCCCTTTCAATTTGGACCAATTTCCACATACCTTTGTCTCCAACAAATTTCTAAATGGTGTTCATGATCCTTCTCCTAAAGTAAGCTCCCTAAAGTTTTCACAGCAAGAGGAACCCCTTGACGTTTCTTGACGATTTCGTTTTCAATCTCCAGGGAAAGAAAGACGGGATGAGCCTATCTCTTCTCTTATGCATTGGAGAGGCTATAGCTAAAGTATATGAAAAATCCATCCTAAATTTTGGTCTTTCTATTTCATATGAGAAATCCCTCGTATCGGAGAGTGGCTCGGCTAAGTTTGCAAAACCGTTAAGGGTAGTGTCAAAGCTTAGCCTTTCCAGCAACATTTTTACATCCCAAAAGCTTCGGCAGATCGTTTAGCCCCTTCATCTTTGGTGCAAGAGCGCTCGATGCCTTTGGTCAAATGCCCATTTGCCGAATAAAATCATGGATTTTTCCATGAGAGATACCTCCCGAATTATATGCAGGTTTGGCGCCCAACACAGAGGTAACTTCTACGCTGAGTGTAGTCACAGTTACCTCACCTCCGCCGGCGCTTTCGCTTAGCAGATCTCTTAAATCTTTCCATTTACTATGGTCATTGCTCCATACATCGTCCAAGGCAAGTAGAAATTTATTGTCTTTGATGGCGTCTCGTGCAAGAGTGTGCAATTGCTGTATATCCAAATGATTCAAAGCCCAATTAAATATTTCAGTCAGAGGGACCAATCGATACAAACAATTATACGTGACAAGAATAGATTATTATAGGTGTGCTACCTTGTAGGAAGATAAAGAAGAAGAACTCTTCTTCATTCAATCACCCATCCCTTGCACTTACTCCTTATTATAAATATTCATTTAGATACACTCAATATAACTATATATGAATAGGAACTATTAAAAAATATCCTTATTGCCCAAGCATAAATAATTAATTGAGATATCCATCCTAATAACATCTCTTAACTACTCACTCCCTCAGCCTTTCATGGGCCTAGTATGTCCGGAAATTGCAATGGCTTCTTGGTCACTCTTCACGTTTAGTTCAATTCCTCGCACCTTTTTTCACCCATCCATTGCTTTTTCTTCCTTATGCCTCTTGAGTTTATATGAATTTTCTCATTCGTACTCAACGAAGGCTAGATTTAAAGTTATAATCCGTACATTCTTTTGCATATTAGCAATAGCAATTACGAAAACCGATCGACGATATAAGCATAGGTAAATTAGGTGGGACTCCATAAAAGAAAGGGTCCAATATCGAGCCCAACTACCACTGTTCCAACGGGCACTTCTATAATATACCAGGTGTACCATATAACATTACCACTCATCATCGTGAATACGTACAAAAACATCCTAACACGCCGCAATTGGGCACAATCAAGTGTAAGAAAATCGTAAAAGAACAAATTATACTGTACGTTATTATTCCTGAAGAATTCCGTTGTCCCAGCTGATCTTGATATATAAACTGGGACCAATTAATCTTCCACAGCCCGACGGCTGTCCTAAAATGATAAAATTATCGTCTTCATGCTCAATTATGTGATCAGCGGGCCTATCGAACTATTCGCATAGATCATGAGTGCAATTCTCCCCACCTCCATTCAGCCTACTTGCGCTTATAGGGAACAACAAAAACTTAGTATGATTAAATTAATTTGGAGAAAAATCAAACACTTGGGATTAAATTAAAGAAACCTCCAACCTAATCACGCTGCGCGTTCATGCTAATTATCTCGACCTAAAAGAAAGGCCCAAATACTACACCTCTCATCATAGTATGAGATTATATGTTAGGATTGTCATGATCCAAGCAAATAGATGAACCTTCCGGGTGGGAATTACTTGACATAACATCGGAGTTTTGATTAAATTCATCCGTGCTCATGTTAGTTAATCGGTGCACGCATAGATGTTGGGGTATGGTTCATACTCAGAATCCACAAAAAGGCACAGGTTCCCTTTTTATAATTTGGGTCTATATTTTATAGTAGTTTAGGCTTGGACCCATGAAAAGTAGTTGCCTATATATAATATTTTTCTTTTGTAGTTGAAAGTTGAAACAGAGAAGTGGGAAATGCTAATTATAGTGGAATCCTCTGTCGAATGTAACCCTAGTTTAAGATAGAACCAAAATAAATCTTATGTCTCGATTTCTCTTTCTTGCCTTTACTCCATTTCATTATGCTTGTGCATCTAATCCTAACAGTAGGTACTCCCGTTCTTTTGATTGGCATCCCTTAAATTTTTAGATTCGAATTACGAAATCAAGTTAAAGAGGGACTTTGCTAATTAATGACATTATACTAGAGGGATTACAACGAAATCGGTTACTGATTTTTAAGAACGTTATGCACTGGATGGGTTCTTGAGACTCATAAAAGAAATCCTAAAACAACTATTTTATTAGCAATTCGTCCTCGCTGATTTAGAACGTACACTTTGCACTCGTGACGTTCTCAATTCTATATCGGTTCACTATGTTCAACCATTATTTCTTCCTAACATTAGACTAATTTGGATTAATTCTGGAGAAGAGAGGAGCCATGGCGATCCCCCTAGATTCGCTTGAATCCACAATAGTATAGAAGGTTCTACCTACATTAAATCTCACTCAAGGAATTTGTCACGGTATATAATAAATGTGATGAAATTTCAAACCTTACGATGCAATATTCAAATTAGAGAACACCAATATTGTTTTTTGCATTTCATATCTAAAATATCCTTGAGTAGAGAAATCAACACTTTCATTGCTCCTTTCAATTGCTAGTGCAAAAAGAAGTTACATCTTCATTCTTGGAATCTCAAGAGAGGAAGAATTCTGCTTGCCGGACCCACCCATCGGTGGCCGCGTTGGTTTGCGCTCAGTTCCTTTCACGAGAGGTCCTGGGTTCAAAACTCGCCCATCGGTGATTTAAGTGGGGGGTCGTGGCGGTGGGATGCTGCGCTAGCCCCCCTCGAGGACTAGTCGGGCATCACCGCTGGTTTGAGCCCTAGCTCGCCGGCCGCGCGGACACCTCGATTATCAAAAAAAAAGAATTCTGCTTGCCGGTACCACCCGCCTGGGTGGCGCTGCTGGAGCGCGCACTCTTCCTCTCGCAAAAGGTTGAGTGTTCGAATCCCGGGCGCCGCAGGGTGACTTAACCGGTGGCACGTGTGTGGTGGCTAGCACTTGTCGCCCCCAGGGTTTACTCCCCGGCTGTCGACCGTGCGGGGGTTCCCTGGGTTATCAAAAAAAAAAAAAAAAGAATTCTGCTTGCCGGTCGCGCGAACACCTCGATTATCAAAAAAAAAAAAGAATTATGTGGAAAAACCTATCCAATCTCTAACGGAGAAAGTTGTGATACATGACACATTGTAGATGTGGCGATAAAATGCATGCCGGCCTCAAATGGTTAGCCATATATATGGTACTTATTGTTGAGATGTACGTGTAAATTGTGTTAAAAAAATCACACATCAAAGAATTAATATAGTGTGGAGTAGTTAATATATCCTAATTGGCTCATAATTTATTAGTTTAAACTTTTGAATGAATGTTGATATAATTAGATATGTTAATGGGCTCCCTCTTGGCAATCTCCCTAGGTAAAGGTATCAGACTTCTCCTACTCGCTCCTAATAAATGGTATCAAAGCCAACAGTAGATTGGTAAACTCTCAATCTATTCCGATGTTTGGTGAATATCTCAATGAATGAATCTAGTGACCGACATGGTTTCCGGGTGATGGACATTGTGGTGTAGCAACACAAGCATGATGGGCGTTGATGAAGATTCAAGTTTGAGATATTCTGAAGCAAAAGGATACCCAAATTAAGATAGAGTAGACTTAACATTGAGCTCACACATGAGTGAGAGATTGTTAAGATGCACGTGTGATTATGTTAAAGAAATTTCATATCGAATAATTGATGTGGTGTGAAGCAGTTACTATATATATTCTAGTTGACTCATAATTTATTAACTTAAGCTTTTGAGTGAATATAGGTACAACTAGATATGTTAATGGGCTCACACTTGGGCTCTCCCTTGGCGATCTCCTCAAATCACGCTTCTACTGCTCACTCCCAACAGTTGTGACTCAACTAGCATTCCTTCTGGGTACAAAATTCCCTATGATAATGCACCTCAGAGTTGCTAACGTGGTTGGACCCACCCTACCATTAAATCAATAAAAGAACAAACTTCATTTAAATTAAAAAAAAAATTGTGGAGTCTAGCCTCTCATCACGAAATAAGCAGCAAGATACAATGCATTATGAAGCTTTCTAGGTACAATCTAGATATGGCCTTTTGGAGGTTAGGTGCATGAATTCTCCTAATGTCTTCACCAACTTGACTTTATTTTTACCTTTACTTACAATTCAAAAAACATATAAAAGGAGGGGACGGGATACTTAATTCGTTGCTCTTGTAAGTTTTCCGTTCGTTACATTACAAGTTGAAACCCTAGTTGCTGAGGCACATAGATGAGACAGAAGAATGTGCCTCCTGAACAACTCGATCACGACGACTGAGACAGACATAAGCGCACCCTGATTTGGAAAAAGAAGTAATCACCGAGAACAACTCAATCACGAAGAACGTGCCCAAGTTGAGCATTGTGCCGCCCTGGTAATTCCATGCCTGGGAACGATGTGTAGACTTCTGCAAATGACGTGTTTTGGTTTAGTATGACTTGACCTCTGTCCTCCTTTCGTGGGTTTGTCCTTTTGCTGGTCTTTAAAAGGAAAGAAAACTCTTCAGATGGACGTTATAATTATCCTGTATTTACAAATAGGTTCCAACTTGAATACCAGATCGTAACCCTAATCCTACGTGTGGTATGGACACTTCTAGATGATGTGTCGGGTCACTTATGGATACAAACTCTATCATTCCCTCGTACGTAACTATTTATGCAAAAGAAGGTACTTGAAATATTGTGTATCCGGCATATCGAATTTATCGATATGAAATCCGAGTTGAGGTTTAGGTTCATCGATGTTTCCCTAAGCGGCCCCCATGTCGAGGTAGATTGATATCTCGTGCTGTCTAGACAAGTTAGGTTGAGATTCAACCACGCAATCGGAGGGAAATATTTTCCCCACACTTTTTCTTCTTCAGCCATTGTTGCTTTCAAACCCTAGAAAGAAAAAAACATGTAGCATAGGTGCGTGTGGGGGACGATTCTGCGAGTGCGGAGAAGAGATGCATTGAATTTTGTCCGAAGAAAAGGGAGGCACCGACCTCCACTTGCGTCACCATTCATGACGACAAGAATGTAATCTTTGTCAACCAGAAGTTAATTTTTGACATTCAAGAAAAAGCTATCCGAATAAGCAACCATTTCAAATGTGGAAAACGACGGGATTAATATCATCAAAAATTTTAAATCGGTACATACTTATCATACTTATCTCAAGCTTATTTTCGTGTCACTGAAGATCCCAAATCGGTAGACTAGTGACACGTTTAGCCCCAAAACTAATTTTGATCACATTTACTACAAATTAATTTTCGTGTCATGAAAAGTTACGGATTTTACCAGATTTTCAAAATTTGAGGGAACTCTTAGGGTAAAATTAACATACTTTAGCAAATTTCTCTATCCAAGATTTTAATGATTTGAGATTTTTTATGACATGGCTCTATGTACCGTTTGAGATTTTTTGTGATATAAAAATTAGTTTGCGGATAAATGTGATACGAGTGTATCAATTTGAGATTTTTTATGGTATCAATCCTATAAAAAGGAGCTGATTTCTTTACTTTTGAAAGCAAAAGCATTGTGTAAACACTGGCTAGGGTTTTTTGTGGTCCAAAAACCCCAGGCCAACTTTCTAGTATCAATTTTCTTAAAATCGATTTTTTATCCAATTTCTAGTTTCTGTTGATCTTTGATCATAGAACGTGGCAGCCAACTTTGCGTAAATCTATGTATTGTACCGCATCGTAACACGCTTTTTCATTGACACCATAATTCGAAAAATGTGCGTTGCAGGTCGTATTGCAGTTTCAATGGAAAATGTTTTATATTAACAGAAATATTAGTATAAAGTTTTGGGCCATTATTTCGTTTCTCTGTAGTCCTGTCTGAAGGGACAATCCATTGGAAGAAGAAATAAATGCAGTTACAATAAGTACAAATTTTCACACCCATGTGGCAAGAAGAAAATAATGTGGAGGTTGAATCCATAAATGCAAACACTAAAGACATACAACATTTAAGTCAATCAATACAGAAGGTGAACAGAAATTAGGGTTTATGTTCATTGGATCTTCTTGGAGCTAGCGTTGACCAGACATTGGCAGAGACACAAAAGTACCTGACATGGGTTCATCTCCCTTGTGAACTCGCTGCACGACTATTCTTGGCGTCTTGTGTTATTACAAATAGTTGATTTTGTCGAATCTTTTATGACAAAGACAAACGATGTTCAGATACATCCTTCAAAGAGGATTTTGCGGAGGAACTTAGAAGTTTGTGTCGATAATGAATCGATATATTTGAAAGAACCACAAACATATGCCAAAATTTTTATCATATTTTACTTAAAAGTGTAGATTATAATGTAAGAGATATCAAATATGAAATTGTTACTTGATTAAAATGCATTGCTCGTGCCTTATTGTTTCGTGTTACATACTCAAACATAGAGGAACAAATATCTTCTTTTTTTCTATTGCATCAAACATTGTAACTTGTCCTCAACCACCAAGTTTAGCATGAATCTCAATTTAAGGCTCCGTTTGTTTCACGAAAAATGAATTATTTGAAAAATATTCTTTTAAAAATGATTGCTTGTATTACTTACAAAAATTAATACAAATTGATCGCTTGTATCTCAAGTTTAGGTATAAATTGTTATCGATAATAAAAATATTTTTCATTGACTAATTATTTCGAGCAATACAAGCAATTATTTTTAATAAAATGTTTTTCAAATCATTCATTTTTCGCGAAACAAATAGAAATTACAAAAATTGTCCTAATCAAGATGCGGTGTAATTTAGTGTAATCTAGAAGTGATGATGACTAAGCCAACCATACTACTCTCAAACTAAAATAAAATAAATAAAGATGGGAATGGGTAGAGAATCTACTTGTTGGCCAATTTCGATGCCCCAATAGCCAAATATCTTATCGGGAGAGATCATTTAAGGAAAGCTCAAATTCAAACCCATCAACATATCTAGACAGACATATTTATGACACATGATGCAACTATACATTATAACACATTTCCAATGTGAGACTTCTTTCGCCTAATGCCCACGCACGTGTGCTTCAACAATACTATTCTGCTTCTCTCTCTCTCTCTCTCTCTCTCTCTCTCTCTCTCTCTCTCTCTCTCTCTCTCTCTCTCTCTCTCTCTCTCTCTCTCTCTCAGCTTACTTGAGTACCATAGTAAGAATAATAAGTGCACACTGATATCGAGGGAAAATTGTCAAATCAGTCCTAAATCTATTGTACGGCGGCCAATTTAGTCCTAAACCTTTCAAATTTGCCAATTTAGTCCTAAACCTTTTAAATTCTTGCCAATTCAGTCCTTCCGGCCAATTTTGGCCAGCCGGTGCTGACGTGGCCGCCGGTCGGCGCCGGCCGTCCGATCGGCGCTGACGTGGCAAATTTTAATTATTATTTTTTAATATTTTTTTATTTTTCTGCTTTTTTTTTTTGCTTTTTTTTTCTGCTTTCTCCCCTCTGCCCGGTCCGGCGACCGGCCAGAGGGGAGGGCCGGCGAGGCCTCTGGCGAAGCTCGCCCCGCCGGCCACCGGCGAGGGCGAGCCTCGCCGGCCCCTGGCTGGGCGAGGCGAGGTCGGCCTCGCCTCGCCGTCGCGACCTAGGCGACGGCGAGGCTCGACCTCGCCTCGCCGGCCCCTGGATGGGCGAGGCGAGGTCGAGCCTCGCCGTCGCCTGGGTCGCGACGGCGAGGTCGAGCCTCGCCAGATCTGGGCGAGGCTCGACCTCGCCGTCGCGACCCAGGCGACGGCGAGGCTCGACCTCGCCTCGCCGAGCCTCGCCGTCGCCTGGGTCGCGACGGCGAGGCTCGACCTCGCCAGATCTGGGCGAGGCTCGACCTCGCCGTCGCGACCCAGGCGACGGAGCCTCGCCGTCGCGAGCCAGGCGACGGCGAGGCTCGACCTCGCCTCGCCGTCGCGACCCAGGCGACGGCGAGGCTCGACCTCGCCTCGCCGTCGCGACCCAGGCGACGGCGAGGCTCGACCTTGCCTCGCCGAGCCTCGCCGAGCCTCGCCGTCGCCTGGGTCGCGACGGCGAGGCTCGACCTCGCCAGATCTGGGCGAGGCTCGACCTCGCCGTCGCGACCCAGGCGACGGCGAGGCTCGACCTCGCCTCGCCGTCGCGACCCAGGCGACGGCGAGGCTCGACCTCGCCTCGCCGTCGCCTGGGTCGCGACGGCGAGGCTCGACCTCGCCAGATCTGGGCGAGGCTCGACCTCGCCGTCGCGACCCAGGCGACGCTCGACCTCGCCTCGCCGAGCCTCGCCGTCGCCTGGGTCGCGACGGCGAGGCTCGACCTCGCCAGATCTGGGCGAGGCTCGACCTCGCCGTCGCGACCCAGGCGACGGCGAGGCTCGACCTCGCCTCGCCTCGCCTCGCCGTCGCCTGGCTCGCGACGGCGACGCGAGGCCGACCTCGCCTCGCCCATCCAGGGGCCGGCGAGGCGAGGTCGAGCCTCGCCGTCGCCTGGGTCGCGACGGCGAGGCGAGGTCGAGCCTCGCCGTCGCCTGGGTCGCGACGGCGAGGCGAGGCCGACCTCGCCTCGCCCAGCCAGGGGCCGGCGAGGCTCGCCCTCGCCGGTGGCCGGCGGGGCGAGCTTCGCCAGAGGCCTCGCCGGCCCTCCCCTCTGGCCGGTCGCCTGTCGCCGGACCGGGCAGAGGGGAGAAAGCAGAAAGAAAAAAAAGCAGAAAAATAAAAAAAAATATTAAAAAATAAAAAATAATAATTATAAATTGCCACGTCAGCGCCGACCGGACGGCCGGCGCCGACCGGCGGCCACGTCAGCACCGGCCGGCCAAAATTGGCCGGAAGGACTGAATTGGCAAGAATTTAAAAGGTTTATGACTAAATTGGCAAATTTGAAAGGTTTAGGACTGAATTGGCCGCCGTACAATAGGTTTAGGATTGATTTGACAATTTTCCCCTGATATCGACATACCATAATAAGTATAATGGGTACCATCATGAGCTTACATAAGTTGACGAGGGGAGGTCAAAATGGAGATCAGTCAAAGATGGAAAACAACAGTTTAAATCCACGGAACATCATGCAAAGTCTGGGACAATGATTCTATTGAAACTTCACACAGTGACAATGATCCTAATGAAAATTCTTATCCCCACCTTTTGGATAACGCAAAGTGCTGTGTTTTCACCAGAAAAAATTGCTGGGATTCAATCATAGAAGCCACGTTTCTCCTCGAAGTGCATGCATTTATCTTGATGGTGGTGGTGGTGGGGGGTGGCTTGCAAAGCATTGATCAGACATCGTTCGCAATTATAACTAGGGTTGCTTGTCCCAAGCAAGAAATATCATGTGGGACACGTTTTCGTGTGTGCCAAGAGATATCTCCTTTAAGTGGAATCAATCGTTTCCCCCTTTGACCCGTCGATTGCGCTTTGGTAGTAGAACTAGCTTTTGACAGTTTGGTTAGAATGTGTACATAATGCAAAGCATCAGTTCATTGGACAAGGTTGCATTTCTGTGGGGGAAAAGGACATGACAGTGTCCCGGAGCAGACCTAGAACTTCTCTTGAGCGGGGACAAACTTAATCAATAATGATATGTTTTTTGTGGATCTAATTAATCTTAGTAAATATCATTAGGGTTTTTCCGTTAGGAGTATGTACGATAGCAACTGGAATTTGCTTGTGAATTAATTATTTCTTGATAACTCACGGTTGTCTATTATGGTTTCTAACTATAGGGGCAAAAATTGAGGAAATGTGGGATAATTACTTCTCTTGTAACCTTTTTTGGAATTCTTATGTGGGCAAAATTATCAAATTTTGAAGTATAACATATTATTGACTTTCCTGTGAAAACTTAAAATATTTTTTGAACGATAATATATTATGACAAGATTGTATGTTTCTATATGGTTAACGTTTTTACATTTGGAAAGGTTTCAGATGATTAAATTAAATAAAAACAACACCAAATTTGTAAATAGAAGACACTCCAATCAGACATAAGAGAAAAACGAGTAGGAAACCCCATGAGCCTACCTTCTAGAAAACGAACAACCGACGCAATGTGGCAAGTACCAGTTTTGACCATCTTCCTCGAAAGAGACAGTTTCCAACATCATGTTGGGTCATTTAAGCAGCAACACGAAGAGAAACATAGTACATGAATTGCTAAAAGGGTTGCAAGGAAGCATCGTGGGTTGCCCAGACAAGAAGCAAACAGCAAAAAGCAAAGAAGGAAACCACATCGTTGGTTTCCAAAAAGGATAGCGGAAAGAAAGGTGTGGGTCAGTCTGAAATTTGCATTTCATCCAAGTTCAGTGAGTCAGATATGGATCGATGACGTGCATTGAACTGAACATGTGGGAGGTCGAACTGAGGTTGGTGGATGATGTGCATGGGATTTGCGTGTTTTCTCGTCCGGAATCTGTGGCAGATCAATCCGCTCGGGGAAAAGGATGGATCATTCATTATGGTCGTTGGCTAGATTCCTTAAAAGTCATGTGAAACGACTGCCTCAGATCGATTATCGACGGGCTCTACACATCTCCACCGCCTTTGGCTTGAGGTCCGGCAGAACCCATTCAAGTGATGTATGATAATACTTTAATATTCACGAATGGACAAAGATCTCTATTCTTTTACTTTTCACTCAAACATATTTTTAGATACAACGCATCTAGATATCCAAAAAAAAAAAAACGAGCCTTGATGAGAATTGTTAAATTCACATTGTGATCAAGCGATCGTTGTATAGTGAACGTAGTAGGTTGCGAGTCCGTCAAACTTCTCTCTCAAAATTTAAGTTTCCTCCAACCTTTTGCATCCTTGAAACTTCATAGAACTCTGCTCTTGCCAAGGTCTTGAATAGGGATGCAATGGAGTCGGGTCGAGCCAATATCTTGTCGGTCTCAAGCTTGAGTCGCCTTAATACATACTCAGTGTACGAAGCTCGATCGATTCAAACTCACCCGAGCATTATGGATCTCGTGTTAGAAATTACATCTCAAGTCGGAGCCTGCAAATGGAAACTCATCGACACGGGAATCTGGCCGGTTCTGCGAAACCCTCATATACAGCGTCCCCGAAAGAAAAGTCTGAATTGGACTTCTTATGGCCAGCTTGTTCTGACTGAGTGAAGTGAAAGGAAAGCAAAAGAGGAAAGTAAACCAAATTAACTTCCAGTTGGATTCGGCCAAGATTGCTTGACTTACGTGATTTTATCGGCTAAGCAGCGTGGGTGCCGTGTGTGCAAAGGGGCTGCTTTTCCCGTTGATGGCTGCGACGTCCGTACTTGCGTTTGGCAATTAAAGCTTGCGAGAAAGATAAAAGGCGCAAAATAATCTAAAGGTGCTCAGAGAATAAATTCGTGGAAAAACTAGAGACAAAAGTAAATGTGCATGAGAACAGGTGTCCCTTCGTTGATTGATTGTGGCTTCACAAAGATTGCAATGTGGGCTTTTATATCCCACCATGAACAAGTGTTTACGGATAGATATGGATACGAATAACTTCGTAGCATTATCTGCAATTATCGATAAGCGGTCACCATTTCCGAGATTCTAGATACCATTATATGTCATCTAACAATGATTATTCATGATAAGTAATAAATTTCAAAAATATGGGCATAACCATCTAGCAGTCATGTGTTCGTGTCAATCCACCGCATTCGTTTCTGACTGATATGTTGGCAAACCTCTGTATTGGTCATAAATTACATAGCTTCAACATTGAGCAATATTGACAATTATTTTGACTTTAGTGGTCGATTTCCTTCTAATTGTCAACTTTCCTTCCAGCTTTCTACAGGTGAAGGATTTCATCGATAGCCTTTGCACTAATGTCGCCTTCTTGTCGTATACAATCCTGTACTAGGATTGTGGCGTGATCTATCCAATCAATTACGCAGCAGGACGCGAATCAAGATTAATTCTTCTTTTTTTTAATTTCTCTCTATAGTAACATTGTTTGATAACAGCACAGGGAGGCACTTCAATCTTGTGGATCGCAGCCGATCATGCAGAATTGTGGAACAACACAGTAGCGAATTAAAGAAGCGAAAAGCATGATGAAGACTCGAGGGGTCATTAGTCAAAGTTGTACTCATTGCTGATCGAGAAGATACGTCGCGGCTGTCTGCACCGGGACGCAGCCAGCATCAGGGTCTGTTGGCGTTTCTTTTCCATCTTTTGTTTGGTCCGGCGACGCTACATAAAAGAGCTTCGCCATCACCTTCCACGTTAAAAGCCTCGCTCTTCACATTCCTCTCTCTCTCTCTCTCTCTCTCTCGTATAAAGAAGAGTTGTGTTCGATGGTTATGCGCGAATGGAGGCGTGACGTATCGTCGATCGGATGCTGGACAAAGAACATCATCGAGAAACCGGAGGCTTTGATGGTTAAGTACTTCAGCGCGAGGTCCGTCGTGCTCCTGCTCGTCCTGGCGATATCGCTCCTGGTGCTGCCGCTCCTCCTGCCGCCACTCCCGCCGCCTCCGGCACTGCTGCTCCTCGTGCCCGTCCTCATCATGTCTGTCCTCATCCTCCTCGCCTTCTCGCCCGCCCACATGCCCAACGTCATTGTTAATTCCGTCTGA
Organism: Syzygium jambos; assembly: GCA_031216235.1. Lineage (NCBI taxonomy): Eukaryota > Viridiplantae > Streptophyta > Magnoliopsida > Myrtales > Myrtaceae > Syzygium > Syzygium jambos. Next base: position 14,421,183 of record CM062230.1, on the reverse strand, counting down.
TTTTGATCCTCGAGACGACGACGATCGCTCTTGCATGAGAAACCATCTGGTGCTTTTCCCGAGTATCATCCGGCGGCTCGGCCGACCAAAACCTTGTCGGAGAACTTTTGTTCGGGAGGGAAACGGAAGATCGCTCGCGTCAGATCCGATGCCTGTGTCTACGAGAATCGCCGTGGAAGAACGCGTGAAAACCTGCCCGAAGTTGAAAGATCGCGAGACCCAGATAGTGAGATGATCAAGGTTCAAGAAAGCTTCGTCACATCGACTTGCTTCAGATTTTCTATTCACCGGCCGCGATGGTTTTTGAATTCTGCAGTCACGGATATTGGTAGTGCAGCGGCGGCGGCGGCGGCGGCGGCGATGGCAATCAATCTATGACGCGGCTGCGCTCGAAAGGCATCCATAGTCTCCGGCTTTTGTTTTTTGGTCAATGCATAGTCTCCGGCTTGATGCGGCGTTTTCTGTACGATGTATGACATGCGCAATTGACCAGCTTGCATCCATTTTGACCCATCTGGATTTCCTACGCTTTGTGATATTAGCAGGCGGAGACTCTTATCGATTTTCAAACAACTTCTGTCTTGGAAATAGCCTATAAAATTGCCCAGTGCTTCTATATTCCATCTTTCGCATACCCCAGAGATTGCGAGGAGGTTATGTGATTTAATAAATTAGGCCAAGACCTCCTTCTTAGCTTAACAAAAAAAAGAAAAAAAGTATGTCCGTCAGGTGTCTGCAATGCTTGACACGTGCATATTCCTTGGTCTCGAACTTGATTAGGGTTTTGCGTAATCTATGGCGTGTCTGCGCTTTGAAGATTCTCGTCAAAACGGACTAAAGGCCGTTTGGTTCAACTTTACAAATGAGACTTGGAAAAATACAAATACCTTTAGGTTAAAGCTTTATGGGGAAATGCAAATAGCATTTCGTAAAAAAAATTTTGTGAAACTAATTTAGGCCAAGTGGTGTTTGGCAAATTTTTTTTGCAAAAGCCTTTGAGAATTTTCTTTTTTATTAAAAAAAAACTTACCCTATCCTTCGTCGGAGCCGGTAAAGGCCTACAGCAGCTAGCGAGCTAGATCTAATGCAAGAAGCCGTCGCCCGAGGTTAGGCAACCCCCAACAAGCCAGATCTGCTGCCGGCGGCTGTCGCCCGAGGCCAGGCGACCCTCGGCGAGGGTCGCATGACCCAAGCCGGTGGCGCCTGGGCGATCGCGCAACCTCATGCGACCGTCGCCTGGGTCGTGCGACCTCACCGGCCTCTCGCCAGCCCGATCCGGTGTTGGCCACCCTCACCAGCCTCCCTCGCCAACTGCTCTCACGAAAAAGATGAACAGTAATAAGAGGGGCAAAATCAGAATAAGCTATAATAAGTAAGGGTAGTTTGGAGGCAAAAATATTGAGTTTAGCATTTGTAAAATGCTGAAAGCCCAAAACTAGTCCGAACGAGCTTTGGGATTGAACCATCTTTGGGATTTGAGCATTCCCAATGCTGGCTTTCAGCCGAAAGCCCATTGGGAATGCTTGCCAAACGGTTCAGCATTTCCCAAGGGCCGAAAGCTTTTTTCCAAAGCTGAACCAAACACCTCCTAAGTGCCCTGACCAACCCATAATGAAATTGTCAAGATGGGTTACTAACCCATATATATATATATATGACCAACTCTATAATGAAACTGTCAAGATGGGTTACTAACCTATATATATTAAAGTGGGTCATAAATGGATCAGCTCAAATTTGTTATACGGACCAAAATGGGTTTTGAAAAGAAAAGTCCAAAATAAATGGGTCTATTATGAAGCTCACTTTCAACCCATATATAAAAAGAGTAAAGTGAACAGGTCAGTCCATCTTCTTCTTCCTTCTACGCTGGTCTCTACTGTCTCTCCCTCTTTGTTCCTAAGGATCATGACTCGCGAGCTCTTCCCCTCGGGGAGCGAGGCTCGCATGAAATCGCCGCCCAAAGAGACGTTGTGGGACTCTTGGGAGCGGAAATCACTGCCCCCAGCGGTGGCGGCGGCGATGCTTTTCTCCGACAAGGCCAAATTGAACTCGGAGAAGAAGGGGCCCTACAAGATGGTGTCACTACAAAAAAAACAAGGTTTTAGTCACAAATTTTTCCACGAAAAAATTAGAAAAATTCGTGGCTAAAAGAATTTGCGACGAAATTAGCCACGAAAAAAAATTCGTGGCTACTGAGGCGTCGCAAATTTTTGCGACGAAAAAATTTCAATTTTCGTCGCTAAATTAGCCACGAAAATATAATTCAAGGCAAAAATTGTGACTAATTGATTCGTGACAAAAATCGTCGCTAATTTGCCACGAAATTTATTCGTGGAAAAATTCGTCGCTATTTGCCACGACCTTTATTCGTGGCAAAATTCGTTGCTATTTGCCACGAACTGTATTCGTGGTAAAATTCGTCGTTAATTTATCGTGGCAATTTTCATCGCTAAATTAGCCACGAAAATATAATTCGAGGCAAAAATCGTGACTAATTGATTCATGGCAAAAATCGTCGCTAATTTGCCACGAATAAATTTTGTGGCAAAATTCGTTGCTATTTGCCACAAGCTATATACGTGGTAGAATTCGTAGCTATTTGCCACGACCTATATTCGTGGCAAAATTCGTCGCTAATTATTCGTGGCAAAATTCGTCGCTATTTTGCCACGACTTTCTTCGTGGCAAAATTCGTTGCTAATTTTGCCACAAATTTTATTTGTAGAAAAATTCGTCGCTATTTCGCTAATTCGCCATGAAACTGTATTCGTGGCAAAAGTCGCCGCTAATTTGCCAAGACACTTTTTTTTGTCGGTAAATTGCTACGAAATCTATTCGTGGCAAAATTCGTCGCTAATTTGCCAGGAAATTTTTTTTTTGTCAGTAAGTTTGCAACAAATATTGTTTAGAGACGATTTCGATTTTAAATCTAATTAGCAGCAAAATTAATTGCTAAAATATATATTTAACATTGATTAAGGCCTATGCTTGAATCAATTGTTGCGTGATGATGTGCTGTAGCTCCGAAAAGAAGCTACAATAGTGGAGTTCCAACGTAAACAGCCCTCCGAATCAACACATTTTCCGAATTTACGCCCCACAATAAAATGACCGGGATCATGGCACATTCCATCCTATGTGGTTTCCATCGTATTGTTTTATGAGTCAACTAAGGGGGATCAAATTAACTTGCGTCAAAATTGATGAATAGATCAAGTCAAGGCTAACATGATGTTCCTTACATGTGTCTTTGCATCATTAGTTCAGTGATATTGGTACCATGAAATATTATTTAGCATAGCAGCATGAAGCTTAAAGTTGGGTAAGAACTTGTATCATCTACCATAATGATATTACCCATGATAAGTATGGGTTAGAACTCAAACAGTACACAGATTTGTACTTAAAAGTTGTGGAACAGTTAATGGTCCCATAATAAAGGAATGGCATTGAATATGCCCTTACAATATAACAAAAAAAAGTTCTTTTCTTCTTTCCTCTTTCATGTACTTGCAAAAGTAGTTGAATTCATGGCCGATAATCAAATAAGCAGTAGTACCTTGGATTCCATGCTAGATCGACAACAATCACACGGCCTTACTTTGTAAGGGTGAGGCCTAGACCACCAACTTGAGATGTCAAGAGAAATATAGGTGCTCCAATGCCTTCTTGGAAATCCTAAGTTCATAAGATGAGAATAATACATACTGCACAAAGAAAAGTGTAAAATTAATATCTCGAACTACATACTGCACAAAGAAAAGCTCCAAATAAGCATAGGTTGGTCAATATGATCTCAACAGAAAGTAATTGTTGTAAGTTGGTCCTCATAAGCTTACCCCCGAAGAGAATGAACTAGCGAGAACTGCTAATAAAATCATCATCATCATCATCATCAGCAATCTCATTATCATTGTGTGGCTCATCATTGTGCCCATCACCTAGTGGATTATTGGGAGGTACAGGAGGAACCTCAACGGGACCGATGTTGAGGTGTCGCAAGACCAATTGCAGTTGTTGTTTCACTCCTCTCATTTCTTCGTCCTTCTCTGTAAGTAAATGTTTCAATTCTTCGTCCTTCTCTGCAAGTAAATGTTTCAATTCTTCGTCCTTTTGTACAAGTAAATATTTCAGTTTGCTCAATTCTTGGGTCATTTGCTCCTCGTGTCGTGTCCTCCTTGAAACGGTAGCATTAGAGGATGAAGTTGCAGCACCCTTCGTTGTGTATGCCCTTGACAAAGATCCCATCCCAAATATTTTTCCTCCTTTCATCCCACCCGATGCCTCCAACCATAATGCCATGCTGTCAACCGATGGCTCAGACGCAGCAACACCATCACCACCATCACCACCACTAGCAGTGCTCATTAAAAGTTCATCATATTTTTCCTACATTAACAATATAGATGAAAATAAAATAAATTCATATATATAACTACCATAAGTATTAAAAGTATTCATGGTTTTCATTATAGTTTCCATAAAGTCCAAAGTATAAACCTTACATACCTTAATATTTTTTGCTCGATCACCAGTCCACGTCTTGTCTTTTTTCTGAAATGTACGTTCAAAAGTAGCTGTAAATGTCGATTCCATCCCCAATTCATCCGCCTACAAAATATAAACATAAATGAGTAATCATTGAATTAAATTAACTTACAACATGTTTAAACAAACTTACCATTCTTTTTCTATGCTCTCCGATGTTGATAAAACCCCCAGCATATGTGGCAGACGCAGACCCTTCACTAGAACTAGAAGCTCGATTCTTCTTATTCTGTTCACTTATTTGCTTATACTTCTCAGTTTCCCAAGTTCTCGTAATTTCCATCAAATTGTCGGCTGTAATAAAATCCGGCTTGCGTTGATTTTTCTTTGCTTTATTTATCACATTTCGCATGTAATCACCGACTTTCTTCTTAAAAATTCTTTTAACTTCATTCTCTTCCATTTCATCCCACCTGAACTTCCGCTACAATCAATACAAAAACAACCAAAAGTTATTATGAGGGTCACAGGTCATATATTCATTACCATGCACCAGATGATTCGTGAGGAAATAGAATGACAAAACTTACCTTGAACTCATTCCACCACAAATTCTTTACTTCTTTTGGAGCGCTGCTGAAACTAATATATTGCCCCATCCAACAATTATCGATTATTTTATTAAGTTGCCTCACAACATGGGTGCCATCCGTGAATCTACAAACAGGTTATAATAATATGGTCAATGAAACAATGAAGCATACGGATAATTTGCAGCGTAGACAATTCAGTTGACATCCATAATTTACATATACGTTAAAAAATGAAGTACTTACGAATTTCCATATGGGCATATCATCAATCAATTATCTTCTTCAACATTCGAGTGTTGCACTGAAGAAGAAGGTGGAACCGAAGGACATGCAATCGAAGGAGATGGAACTGAAATATGTTCTTCAGGTTCGGAGGATGGGCCAATGTGTCCATGTTGTCCATCAACATGTAGTGGTTGAGGGTTAGATGAAAGGATAGGAGAAGAGGAAAGGGTCGGGGACGAGGACGAGGAAGGGGAAGGGGCCGGTCTTCTTTGTGATACCGCACCACGCATGTAACCTCCACGTTTATACTGATAAGTAAGAAGGTTAGACAATATATTAAAAAATATGAACATATATTAGGGACACAAAATGACGTACGTCATGAAGCTTACCATTTTGTTTCAGAAAGCAAGAGATAAACTCGAGGGTGGATCCTCCTCTGAAGAATGAATAAACAAATGCTAAGTTATGAAATAAAGATAAGGAACCTGTTCTTAATGAAATCCTATTGCATCAATAGGGAAGAGAAGAATGCAGTTGAAGCTGAGGCAAGCCAAGCAAATGTCAATAGAATGACTTTGGTTATAGAAAGAGAATACAACAGCTTTGGGAGTAATCATGGGAAAGGATTATGGGGGGAAATTGCATCTCCGAGGGCCACATAACTGGACTAAGAGGAACAATGAATAAGGAGAATGTTCAAAGGTGACAACATCCATTTTTTTCAACAATGAGATATAGTCTAGTGAAATGTGCACCACCAGCCTATTTACACTATATCTCCTCGAAAAAAGCATAACCAAAAGTTGGTGAAGCGCAAGCTTTAGATACATGCAGCAACCATTCGCCATTTAGAATTTAGAGCTAAATAGGTCAGTTGCATGTGCAAGGATGGTCAGAGAATAGCAAATGACTTTGATTATGGAAAGAGCATACAAAAGCTCTGGGGTTAATCATGGAAAGGATACTTGTGGAAAACTGCATCTCTGAGGGCCACATTACTGGACTAAGTGGAATAATGAATTAGGGGAATGTTAAGTGACGGCATCCAATATTTATATGATAACGAGATCTAGTCTAGTGAAGGCCTTCAAAATCCACAAGCAGTATGTGCAACATCAGCCATGCTTCATACATTACGACAAGAGTTCTGTACAGATACTTCAGAAAATATCATAGAGCAGCTTTAACTAAGTATCCTCCAGACATCCCATAGACAAGCAGAGAAGTCCAGTTTCAATCAGGATATGATAAACGAACTGCGTGACTATACAGTACTCTAAAACCTTAATGCACCATGTGAAAGAGTAGAAATTTGCTCTGCTTTAAGTTAACAGGGTCAAATCTTGTTTGAGTTGATGGGTCATATTTTGTTTTTTTCCCTTGACAACAAAGTTTAAGCAGATAGTTTATGCCTTCAAACCCAGTATGCATCGAGGCTTTCATGATGCATATACAATTAAAATTTAACATGGAAAACATCAAAACCTTTCTTTTTTCTTCCTACAACTGCCATCTGGAACTAGCGATTCCCTATGTGATGATAACAAATTACGACTTCAGTTACCTTATAAACGCTCGCCCGAGTGGCCCTCACGCAGATCAGGAGGGATGCTCGTCGATCTGCGCGAGGGCCACCCTAATCGGGCTCGGGCGTGGAGACGAGTGACAAAATACGATCGTGCGAGACTTACCGGGCGGACGGGAGAGTGAACTGAGAGCCGAGAGAGAGCTGGTGAGTCACAGGAGATGAAAAAAATCGAACGACAAGCAAGAGCCGCCTACAGTCACGCCGGAAAGAGCCGCTTGCAGTCGCACCGAAGTGACGAAGGTCTCAAAAGCTAGAGGTGATGTAGGGAAGCGAACACCAGCTAGCCACAGGAAGTGCGGAAATATAGGTGCAATTGCTTGAATGAGCCGAGCGAGTAATGATGAGGTAGTTATTTTGGGGGTAGACAACTGCAAGAGAAGAAGATGAAGATGAACAGGAGGCTTCTTGTTAGGGTTTGTGAAGAGGGTAAGCGAAAAGGGTTTTTGTGAAGAGGGTTTCTGAACAGGGGGCTTCTTGTTCTAAGAAGGGTTTTTTCTTTTTATGTTTTGAGCGTAAAAATTTTTTAGACGAAATTTTCTTGGCGGCATTGAGCAGAAATATTTGGCACGGAATCCATACGTAGCAAAATTCGTGGCTAATTAGCCACCTATTTAGCCACGAAAATAGAATAGAGTCCGCAAAACCATCGAAACTTTATTTTCGTGGCTACATACGTGGCTAATTAGCCACGATTTTTTGCCACGAGCGTAATACGTGGCTAATTAGCCACGTATATAGCCACGAAAATAAAATAAAGTCCGCAAAACCATTGAAACTGTATTTTCGTGGCTAAATACGTGGCTAATTCGCCACAATTTTTTGCCACGAACGTAATACGTGGCTAAGTCCGCCAAAACCATCGAAACTCTATTTTTCATGGCTACATACGTGGCTAATTAGCCACGATTTTTTGCCACGAAAGTCATACGTGTCTAATTAGCCACGTATTTAGCCACGAAAATGAAATAGAGTCCGCCAAACCATCGAAACTCTATTTTCGTGGCTACATACATGGCTAATTAGTCACGATTTTTTGCCACGAAAATAATACGTGGCTAATTAGCCACGTATTTAGCCACGAAAATAAAATAGAGTCCGCAAAACCATCGAACCTCTATTTTCGTGGCTACATACGTGGCTAATTAGCCACGATTTTTTGCCACGAACGTAATACGTGGCTAATTAGCCACGTATTTAGCCACGAAAATAAAATAAAGTCCGCAAAAGCATCCAAACTGTATTTTCGTGGCTAAATACGTGGCTAATTAGCCACGTATTACGTTCGTGGCAAAAAATCGTGGCTAATTAGCCACGTATTTAGCCAACAAAATAAAATAGAGTCCGCAAAATCATCGACACTCTATTTTCGTGGCTACATACGTGGCTAATTAGCCACGATTTTTTGCCATGAACGTAATACGTGGCTAATTAGCCACGTATTTAGCCACGAAAATAAAATAGAGTCCGCAAAAGCATCCAAACTGTATTTTCGTGGCTAAATACGTGGCTAATTTGCCACGATTTTTTTTCCACGAACGTAATACGTGGCTAATTAGCCACGTATATAGCCACGAAAATAAAATAGAGTCCGCCAAACCATCGAAACTCTATTTTCGTGGCTACATACGTGGCTAATTAGCCACGATTATTTGCCACGAACGTAATACGTGGCTAATTAGCCACGTATTTAGCCACGAAAATAAAATAAAGTCCGCAAAAGCATCCAAACTGTATTTTCGTGGCTAAATACGTGGCTAATTAGCCACGATTTTTTGCCACGAACGTAATACGTGGCTAATTAGCCACGTATTTAGCCACGAAAATAAAATAGAGTCCGCCAAACCATCGAAACTCTATTTTCGTGGCTACATACGTGGCTAATTAGCCACAATTTTTTGCCACGAACGTAATACGTGGCTAATTAGCCACGTATTTAGCCACGAAAATAAAATAGAGTCCGCCAAACCATCGAAACTCTATTTTCGTGGCTACATACGTGGCTAATTAGCCACGATTTTTTGCCACGAACGTAATACGTGGCTAATTAGCCACGTATTTAGCCACGAAAATAAAATAAAGTCCGCAAAAGCATCGAAACTTTATTTTCGTGGCTAAATACGTGGCTAATTAGCCACGATTTTCTGCCACGAACGTAATACGTGGCTAATTAGCCACGTATTTAGCCACGAAAATTAAACAAAGTCCGCAAAATCAGCGAAACTTTATTTTCGTGGCTACATACGTGGCTAATTAGCCACGTATTTAGCCACGAAAATAAAATAAAGTTCGCAAAATCATCGAAACTTTATTTTCGTGACTACATACGTGGCTAATTAGCCATGTATTTAGCCCTAATAATAACGATAATAATAATATCAACAACAACAACAATAATAATTATGACAACAACAATAGACATTTGTCGCAATAATAATAATAATTATATGTAATTATTAAAAAGTCTCAAAAATCATAATCTTCATCTTCATCTTCATCTTCACCTTCGTTTTCGTCTTCGTCTTCATCTTCACCTTCGTCTTCGTCTTCGTCTTCACCTTAATCTTCTTCATGAGCATTATCATCTTCATACTCTGTCTCAAAATCAGATTCTGCAACACCTTCTAAATTTGATTCGCGAATTTCAATTGGATCCACATCTATCATTACTCCACATGGATCTCGGAAATTTGGAATGTTATATTACTCAGTTTCAATCGTGTTACAAACTTCCTCTTGTTGATATGCTGTATCCTTCTAGTATTCTTCAATTTTTCTTCGTGCTTTTGTTTTACATATAGCCCACCAATCAGTTTTGTCAAGTTTCAAACTAGATATGATGCATAATATACTTGAATTGCTTGTTGTGCCAACACAAATGGTTCATATTTCATATACCTTTGTCACGTCTGGTCGAGGTCGAGCGGCCATGGCGAGGCCGCTCGATCTCGCCCATGGCCGGCGAGTTCTCGCCGGTCGCCAGTCCGGCGACCAGCGATCGGGGAACAAGTTAGGAAAAAAACAGAAAAAGAAAAAAAAAGTCAATAAAAAAAAATCGAATCCAGTTATGAATAGTTTTGCGACGAACCCAATTAGTCATGATACTTACCGGTGAAAAAGCTTTACCGAGACTGATTTGCGCAAGTGCAAAGAAGTTTCTCGAGAGAAACGAAAGAAGGAGAGGGAGGGAGAATAGCGAGCGAGATATGAGGAATCAAGAGAGAGAGAGAAATTGGAGATGGGGTGGGACATAACGAACGATATTTACCGTCTCAAGTTTAGCGACGAATTCTATATTCGTAGCAAATTCCGTTGCAAAATTAGTGACAATTTTTTTTCACCATCGCAAATTAGCCACGGAAAATTTTTCGTGGAAAATTCCGTCGCAAATTAGCCATGGAAAAATTTTTCGTGGTAATTTCCGTCACAAAAATTAGCCATGCAAACTTTTCGTTGCAAATTCCGTCGAAAATTAGCCACGAAAACTTTTCATGGCTAAATTCGTGGTTAATTAGCCACGAAATGTTTTTCGTGGCAAATAATGTGACAAATTAGCCACGATAGATTTTTCGTAGCAAATTCCGTCGTAAATTAGCCACGAAAAATGTTTCGTGGCTAATTCTGTAGCAAAGTAGCGACGAAAAATTTTTCGTGGCTAATTCCGTTGCAAATTAGCCACGAAAAATTTTTCGTCGCTATAGCGACGAATTAAGTTTTCGTCGCAAAATCCGTTGCAAATTAGTCACGAAAAATTTTTCGTAGCTAATTTTTCGTGGCTAAATCCTTGTTTTTTTGTAATGTGTTGACGCAATGCACCACACATAGCTTCGACTCCCACTACAAAAAAACTGTTTTTTTCCGACGAATTTTCCAACGAAAAATTTGAAAAAATTCGTTGGAAAACGAATTTCCAACGAATTTTCCAACGAAAAAAAATTCGTTGGTAATAGGTCGTTGGAAATTTTTCCAACGAAAAATTTCAATTTTCGTTGGAAATTTGCGACGAATTTTGTTTCGTTGGAAAATTCGTTGGAAAACTCGTAGCTAAATTCGTTGGAAAAATTACAAAAAAAATTTTTTGGTCGAAAAATCGTGGAAATTTTTTTTCCAACGAAAAATTTTTCGTTGGAAAAATTACAAAAAAAATTTTTTTGGTCGAAAAATCGTAGAAATTTTGTTTCCAACGAAATTTTTTTCGTTGGAAAAATTTTTAAAAAAAAAAATTTCGTCGAAAAATGGTGGAAATTTTTTTTCCAACGAAAAATTTTTCGTTGGAAAAATTACCAAAAAAAATTTTTGGTAAAAAAATGGAGGAAATTTTTTTTCCAACGAAAAATTTTTCGTTGGAATAATAAAAAAAAAAATTTTTGGTCGAAAAATCGTGGAAATTTTTTTCCAACGAAAAATTTTTCGTTGGAAAAATAACAAAAAAAAAATTTTTGGTAGAAAAATCGTAGAAATTTTTTTTCCAACGAAAAATTTTTCGTTAAAAAATTTTTTTGGTCGAAAAATCGTAGAAATTTTTTTTCCAACGAAATTTTTTTCGTTGGAAAAATTACAAAATTTTTTATTTTCAAAAAATCGTGCAAAATTTTTTCCAACGAAAATTATTTTTTCGAATTTTTTTTTCGAATTTTTTTTTCGCATTTTTTTTTGAATTTTTTTTTTCGGAAAATAGCCCTCGCCGCCGGCGAGGGCCAGCCTCGTCGCCGGCGAGGGCCGAGCTCGCCCAGATCTGGGCGAGCTCGAGCTCGCCGGCCATGGCGAGCTCGGCCCTCGCCATGGCCGGCGAGGGCCAGCCTCGTCGCCGGATCTGGGCGAGCTCGAGCTCGCCCAGATCTGGGCGAGCTCGAGCTCGTCGCCGGCGAGGGCCGAGCTCGCCCGGATCTGGGCGAGCTCGAGCTCGCCGGCCATGGCGAGCTCGGCCCTCGCCATGGCCGGCGAGGGCCAGCCTCGCTGGGCGAGCTCGGCCCTCGCCGGCGACGAGCTCGAGCTCGCCCAGATCCGGGCGAGCTCGGCCATCGCCGGCGACGAGCTCGAGCTCGCCCAGATCCGGGCGAGCTCGGCCATCGCCGGCGACGAGCTCGAGCTCGCCCAGATCCGGGCGAGCTCGACCCTCGCCGGCGACGAGGCTTGGTGGCGTCGGGGGCGTCGGGGGCGGCCCATGGTGGCCTCGGGGGCGTCGGGGGCGTTGGGGCCGTCGGGGGCGTTGGGGCCGTCGGGGCCGTCGGGGGCGTTGGGGCGTCGGGGGCGGCCCTGGATGGCCGCGGCGGAGGAGGAGGGGGGGCGCCGGAGCCGGAGCCGCAGCCGGAGGAGGAGGGGGCGCAGCGGGGAAGGAGGCGCAGCGGGAGACAGAGGTAGAAGGAGATGGGGGCAGCGGGGGAGGAGGCGTAGGAGGAGAGAGAGAGAGAGAGAGAGAGAGAAAGAGAAAGAGAGAGAGAGAGAGAGTGAGAGTGTGAATGAATTTTGAAATTGAACCCGCGAAAATATAGTAGGGTTTTTCGTTGGAAAATTCGTTGGAAAATTACCAACGAAAAAATTTTCGTTGGAAATTTCCAACGAATTTTCCAACGAATATTTTACAAACTGAAATAATTGCCCGGGAAATTAAAATTCGTGGAAAAATTCGTTGGAAATTCCAACGAATTTTCCCACGAATATAAAAATGCCGAATAGTATCGGGTTTTTTTTCATTCGTTGGAAAATTCGTTGGAAATTTCCAACGAAAAAAAAATTCGTTGGAAATTTCCAACGAATTTTCCAACGAAAATTGTATACACTAAAATAATTTCCCGGAAATTAAAATTCGTTGGAAAATTCGTTGGAAATTTCCAACGAATTTTTTTTCGTTGGAAATTTCCAACGAATTTTTTTTTCGTTGGAAATTTCCAACGAATTTTCCAACGAATATAAAAAATGCAAAATAAAATTAATATTTTTTTAAATCGTTGGAAATTTCGTTGGAAATTTCCAACGAATTTTCCAACGAAAAATGTACACTATGAAAAAATTGCCGGAAAATTCAAATTCGTTGGGAAATTCGTTGGAAATTTCCAACGAATTTTCCAACGAATATAAAAAATGCAAAATAAAATTAATATTTTTTTAAATCGTTGGAAAATTGGTTGGAAATTTCCAACGAAAAATATTTCGTTGGAAATTTCCAACGAATTTTCCAACGAATATAAAAAATCCCAAATAAAATTAATATTTTTTAAATCGTGGGAAAATTCGTTGGAAATTTCCAACGAAAAATATTTCGTTGGAAATTTCCAACGAATTTTCCCACGAAAATTGTAAACTATAAAAAAATTACCGGAAAATTAAAATTCGTTGGAAAATTCGTTGGAAATTACCAACGAATTTTCCAACGAATATTAAAAAATGCCAAATAAAATTAATATTTTCTAAATCGTGGGAAAATTCGTTGGAAATTTTCAACGAATTTTCCGACGAAAATTGTACACTATAAAAAAATTGCCGGTAAATTAAAATTCGTTGGAAAATTAGTTGGAAATTTCCAACGAATTTTCCAACGAATATAAAAAATCCCAAATAAAATTAATATTTTTTAAATTTGTTGGAAAATTCGTTGGAAATTTCCAACGAAAAATATTTCGTTGGAAATTTCCAACGAATTTTTCCACGAAAATTGTACACTATAAAAAAATGCCGGAAAATTGAAATTCGTTGGAAAATTCGTTGGAAATTTCCAACGAATTTTCCAACGAATATAAAAAATGCCAAATAAAATTAATATTTTTTAAATCGTGGGAAAATTCGTTGGAAATTTCCAACGAAATATTTTTCGTTGGAAATTTCCAACGAATTTTCCCACGAAAATTGTAAACTATAAAAAAATTGCCGGAAAATTGAAATTCGTTGGAAAATTCGTTGGAAATTACCAACTAATTTTCCAACGAATATTAAAAAATATAAAATAAAATTAATATTTTTAAATCGTTGGAAAATTCGTTGGAAATTTCCAACGAAAAATATTTCGTTGGAAATTTCCAACGAATTTTGCGACGAAAATTGTACACTATAAAAAAATTGCCGCAAAATTAAAATTCGTTGGAAAATTCGTTGGAAATTACCAACGAATTTTCCAACGAATATTAAAAAATGCAAAATAAAATTAATATTTTTTAAATTCGTGGGAAAATTCGTTGGAAATTTCCAACGAAAAATATTTCGTTGGAAATTTCCAACGAGTTTTGCGACGAAAATTGTACACTATAAAAAAATTGCCCGAAAATTAAATTTCGTTGGAAAATTCGTTGGAAATTTCCAACGAATTTTCCAACGAATATAAAAAATGCCAGATAAAATTAATATTTTTTAAATTCGTTGGAAAATTCGTTGGAAATTTCCAACGAATTTTCCAACAAATATAAAAAATGTCGAATAAAATCAAATTTTTTTTAAATCGTTGGAAAATTCGTTGATCATTTTTATTGCGGGAAAATGTACAAATGGTAATTATCCATCGAGGCATGTTATTGCGGGAAAAGGTACAAATGGTCATGTGACTTTGATCATTTTTAGGTGACAGAATTCTATCCATGTCCAATAATACGAAATTTTCCTCATGTTGATTCAGTAAGTGTTGGTAATTATTGAAAAAATCATTGGTAAAAAAATGGCCGATGACTTGTTTTCGAGTAACTTGTTAGTAACTTACTAGATTACCAAATTGTTTTTATAGCTTGTAAATTACCAATTTTTATTTGCATAACTTACTGACACTTTTAATTACTAAGTCTTGCGTGTAATTAACAACCTAAATTAGAGAGACTTACCAAATTTGTTCAAATTAAATAATCAATTAGTTTTGGTTCACCAACTCTTTGTTGAGTTACTTATTAATTCTTAATTTTTTTATTGGTTAATTTTTCTCTTGAATTACCAACTTTTCTATTAAAGAATCACATAGTATCGAGTTACCAACTCTTATTTGAGTTGCTCATTGATATTTATTTAGTTCTTTTATTTGCCAAATTTTCTCATCATTTACACTCTCTATTTGCATTTCTTAGTAACGTCTTCAATTTACCAACTCTTTTTAGATATTACATACCTTTATTAGAGTGACTTACCAACTTTTCTCTAATTATGTTATCAAATAGTTTTGGGTTACCAGCTTTTATTTGAGTTACTTACCAAGTTTATTTTTCTTTTAAAGTTTAAAATCTCATATCAGCCTTTTTTTATTTACTATGCCTTAAACTTACCGATGCTTATATAACACTACTAATTTCAATTTAAGTGATTTGTCAACTTCTCTTCGAGTGGGATGTTAACTAGATCTAAGATACCAATTATGATTTGAGTTAGCTAACGCGGTTTATTTCTTTCTTTTCAATTTACAAAATTTTCTATTGGGTTATTTAATCGATAGTTAATCACCTAAATAAAGGTTGGTAATTTCATATGATAGTTGGTAAACTTAAAGCAATGGTAAGAAAGGTAAACAAAAGTTGGTAAAAGAAAAGAAAAGTGTTTTCTTCTTAGATATAAAAAAGTTGGTAATTTAAAAAGAGATAAACATATAAAACTAGGATTGGTAAAGCAAGGCACATAAAAGTGGTAATTTCCAACGAATTTTCCCACGAAAATTGTAAACTATAAAAAAATTGCCGAAAAATTGAAATTCGTTGGAAAATTCGTTGGAAATTTCCAACGAAAAATATTTCGTTGGAAATTTCCAACGAATTTTGCGACGAAAATTGTACATTATAAAAAAATTTCCGGAAAATTAAAATTCGTTGGAAAATTTGTTGGAAATTTCCAACGAATTTTCCAACGAATATTAAAAAATGCCAAATAAAATTAATATTTTTTAAATCGTTGAAAAATTCGTTGGAAATTTCCAACGGAAAATTTTTCGTTGGAAATTACCAACGAATTTTCCAACGAATATTGTACACTATGAAAAAATTGCCGAAAAATTGAAATTCGTTGGAAAATTCGTTGGTAATTTCCAACGAATTTTCCAACAAATATAAAAATGTCGAATAAAATCAATTTTTTTTAAATCGTTGGAAAATTCGTTGGAAATTTCCAACGAATTTTCCAACGAAAATTGTACCCTATGAAAAAATGGCCGAAAAATTGAAATTCGTTGGAAATTTCGTTGGAAATTTCCAACGAATTTTCCAACGAATATAAAAAATGCCAAATAAAATCAATTTTTTTAAATCGTTGGAAAATTCGTTGGAAATTTCCAACGAAATATTTTTTCGTTGGAAATTTCCAACGAATTTTCCAACGAAAATTGTCCACTATGAAAAAATTGCCGGAAAATTCAAATTCGTTGGAAAATTCGTTGGAAATTTCCAACGAAATTTCCAACGAATATAAAAAATGTGGAATAAAAATGAATTTTTTTAAATCGTTGGAAAATTCGTTGGAAATTTCCAACGGAAAAAAAATTCGTTGGAAATTTCCAACGAATTTTCCAACGATTATAAAAAATGGGGAATAAAAATGATTTTTTTTAAATCGTTGGAAAATTCGTTGGAAATTTCCAACGGAAAAAAAATTCGTTGGAAATTTCCAACGAATTTTCCAACGAATATAAAAAATGCCCAATAAAAATGAATTTTTTTTAAATCGTTGGAAATTTCGTTGGAAATTTCCAACGAATTTTCCAACGAATATAAAAAATGCCGAATAAAAATGAATTTTTTTTAAATCGTTGGAAATTTCGTTGGAACTTTCCAACGAAAAAAAAATTCGTTGGAAATTTCCAACGAATTTTCCAACGAAAATTGTCAAGTATGAAAAAATTGCCGGAAAATTGAAATTCGTTGGAAAATTCGTTGGAAATTTCCAATGAATTTTCCAACGAATATAAAAAATGCCGAATAAAAATGAATTTTTTTAAATCGTTGGAAAATTCGTTGGAAATTTCCAACGAAAAAATAATTCGTTGGAAATTTCCAACGAATTTTCCAACGAATATAAAAAATGCCGAATAAAAATTAATTTTTTTTAAATTGTTGGAAAATTCGTTGGAAATTTCCAACGAAAAAAAAATTCGTTGGAAATTTCCAACGAATTTTCCAACGAATATAAAAAATGCCGAATAAAAATTAATTTTTTTTAAATCGTTGGAAAATTCGTTGGAAATTTCCAACGAAAAAAAATTCGTTGGAAATTTCCAACGAATTTTCCAACGAATATAAAAAATGCCGAATAAAATCGATTTTTTTTAAATCGTTGGAAAATTCGTTGGAAATTTCCAACGAAAAAAAATTCGTTGGAAATTTCCAACGAAAATAAAATTCGTTGGAAATTTCCAACGAATTTTGCGACAAAAAATTTTTCGTTGGAAATTACCAACGAATTTTCCGACGAAAATTTTTCGTTGGAAATTACCAACGAATTTTCCGACGAAAAAATTTTCGTGGGAAATTTCCAACGAATTTTGTAATTCGTTGGAAAATTTGTCGCAAATTTGCGACGAAAATTTTTCGTTGGAAAATTTTCGTGGCAAAAATCCGTTTTTTTTGTAGTGTCCTGCACCTCATGGTACAACGTCTCTCCATTTTCGCAAATCGGGAACGAAGATGAATACTCAAAGACGAGATGAAAACGAATCAAAACCCTATCGATTGGATTTGGGACTCGCTTGGAAGATCTTGACCGATGAGGATGATGCTCCAAAACATCCTAGACGAGGGTTCTTCTCGATGAAATGGTTTTAATTTTTTGAAAAAATTTCAAATAAGGACTTGAAGTGCCATTATTTTCTCAAATAATGGTCTAAAGTGGACTTTGTCTCCAATAAGGACCCGAAGTGGTCAAATCATCTCAAAAAAGGACTTAAAGTAACCAAATCATCTCAAATAAGTACTTTTGGTTGGATGGTGATTACTCCGGCCATCGGAGAAGGGGTATTTTAGTCAAAAAAAATTATGTGTATTTTTTTTAAATTTTGATTTTTTACTTTCTTTTTCTTTTTCTTTTATTTTTTTCCTTTTTCCCTATTCCCACCCCCACCATCGCCGGCAACCTCCACCGGTCTCCGACGAGGGCCACCCTCGCCTTTAGGTCCTTATTTGAAAAAGCGATAATACTTCAAGCCTTTATTTGAAACAATATCCACTTCGGGCGCTTACTTAAAAAAATGGGGACACTTCATGCTCTTATTTATAATTTTTTCTAATTTTTAAATATTTTTTGCAAGTCAATTTAATGGATAAAAAAATATTTTTAGATATATTTTGGCCTTTTCTCTATTTTTTAAATTGGTGGATTTGGGTTGGGTTGAGTATGAGACATCCAAATTATTTAAAAAACAAGGGTTGGTACCACGAAAAATATCAAATTGGTATACCTGTGACAAATTTATCACAATCTAATTTGTTTACCACCAAAAACCCCAAACTGATACACCTGTAATAAATTTACCCTCCGTTAGTTTTTGTTAAATTTTACTGTCAAATTATTAAGTTAGATGACATGTGGCAAGTTGACGTGTACCAATTTAGGGTTTTACCCTCTTTTTGTCACGATTTGTGATTTTTCGAAGTTTTAATCCAATTTAACAGAAATTAATTGATGGTAAATTTGTCACAAATGTATCAGTTTGGGTTTTTTTGTGGTCAAAAATAAGTTTGGGATAAATTTATTAGAAATATAACAGTTTTGAGTTTTTTGTGGTCAAAAAATTAATTTGAGATACATTTGTTACAGGTGTACCAGATGGAAGTTTTTCATAGTATTAACCCAATAAACAAATGGGTCAATGTGAATTAAATGGGTGGGTTTAGGTCAAACCCATTTATAACCCACCCAAACCCAACCCAACCCAATCATTTGCCACCCCTACTCTACACTTATCTTTGAATTATTGATCAATAGTTACAAAGCTGTGTATATGGAGAAGAGTCAATGGCATTTTAGACATTATGATTGACGGGTGCTGTTTCGCCGAAAATGCTCTCGCAACGAAATATAATTCATCGAAAGTCATTCTTCAGTTCTTAATGAAAGGAGACCGAGTTCTGTGACTAATTCCAGACATGAGATATCCAGATGTAAACAAAGAGCTTATTTGTTCTGATCACCAACACAGGTCTCATGCCGTGACGAAATTTGGCTAATAAAACTTCGAACTTTACAAACAATTCAAACAAATCCATCTAACTACAGACTGGTGGCATCCGAACTCTATCGACGCAACATTACAAAGCTAATGGGCTTAAAACGTAGATAACTATAACTATGGAAACTAAAAGTGCAGCACTTGGAAAGTACAAATAATTGAAAGACACTATTTTGATGTGTATTCGTGGGGAGGGCTTTTTCTGGTTATCGGGTAATATTTATACTGCGGGTCTGAAAACCGCCTTCTGATACCATATTCAATAGCCACCGTTGATCTCATATTCGTCGTTCATTTAATGATACTTGTCCATTAACTGCCATCAATCTTATCTTTTCGTCCTAACACCTGTCCTTTTTTATGCGATAACCGTCATCAATTTCTTTCTCGTCTTGACATATGTCCTTCTCTATGAGATAATCGTCATCGATCTCTTTTCGTCTTAACATCTGTCATTCCACTATGTGATGACCATCATCGTTCTCTTTCCCTCTTGACACCTGTTCCTCCCGAGGCGATAACCGTTATCGATCTCTTTCCATCTTGACACATGTCCTTCACTATGCGATAACCGCCATCGATCTCATTTTGTCTTGACACATGTCCCTCCCGAGGCAATAATCGTTATTGATCTATTTCCGTCTTAACATTTGTCCTTCCTAAGGTGATAATCATTATCGATCTCTTTCCGTCTTGACACCTGTCTTTCCTCCTTTTCTCGTCAACAGCTTCGATGACTTAGGCTCCATGTAGCAGTTTTCATCGACGACTTCCGGTACGAAAGCTCAGGTGGCACTTGCTTCCTCTACGATTCTAGCCTTTTCAATTTCAAATTCTTAAATTTCCCGCCAGGATATTTCAGTGCTTGCCAGCTATCTGCTTATGTAAACAACATTCGATGGGCTAAGTCATTCCTTGACGACCTTCACGCATTTGTCTCCATTACTTCATTTATTTTTGTTGTCTACAACCTAATTAATTATAAGTGTCAACAGGTGCAAATTGGTTCATCCACGTGCATTGAGTCAAATGGTTGGCTGGTGATTACTCAAATAAGTACTTTTGGTTGGCTGGTGATTACTCCGGCCATCAGAGAAGGAGTATTTTAGTCAAAAAAATTATGTGTATTTTTTTTTAAAAAAATTGACTTTTTACTTTCTTTTGCTTTTTCTTTTTTTTTTTCCTTTTTCCCTATTCCCTCCCCCACCATCGCCGGCAACCTCCACCAGTCTCCGACGAGGGCCCCCCTCACCTTTAGGTCCTTATTTGAGAAAACAATAGTACTTTAAGTCTTTATGTGAAACAATATCCACTTTAGGTGCTTACTTAAGAAAATGGGAACACTTCAGGCTCTTATTTAGAATTTTTTCTAATTTTTAAATATTTTTTTGCAAGTCAATTTAATGGATAAAAAACTATTTTTAGATATATTTTGGCCTTTTTTCTATTTTTTTAAATTGGTGGATTTGGGTTGGATGTGGGTTGAATTGAGTATGAGACATCTAAATTGTTTAAAAAACAAGGGTTGGTACCACGAAAAACACCAAACTGGTATACCTGTTACAAATTTACCACAATCTAATTTGTTTACCACCAAAAACCCCAAACTGATACACCCATAATAAATTTACCCTCCGTTAGTTTTTGTTAAATTTTACTGTCAAATTATTCAGTTAGATAACATGTGGCAAGTTGACGTGTACCAATTTGGGATTTTACCCTCTTTTTGTCACGATTTGTGGTTTTTCGAAGTTTTAATCCAATTTAACAGAGATTAATTGATGGTAAATTTGTTACAAATGTACCAGTTTGGGTTTTTTTGTCGTCAAAAAATAAGTTTGAGATAAATTTATCACAAATATACCAGTTTTGAGTTGAGAGTTTTTCATGGTATCAACCCAATAAACAAATGGGTCAATGTGAATTAAATGGGTGGGTTTAGGTCAAACCCATTTATGACCCACCCAAACCCAACCCAACCCAATCATTTGCCACCCCTACTCTACACTTATCTTTGAATTATTGATCAATAGTTACAAAGCTGTGTATATGGAGAAGAACCAGTGGCATTTTAGACATTATGATTGACTGGTGCTGTTTCGCCGAAAATGCTCTCGCAACGAAATATAATTCATCGAAAGTCATTCTTCAGTTCTTAATGAAAGGAGACCGGGTTCTGTGACTAATTTCGGACATGAGATATCCAGACGTGAACAAAGAGCTTATTTGTTCTGATCATCAACACAGGTTTCATGCCGTGACGAATTTTGGCTAATAAAAGTTCGAACTTTATAAACAATTCAAACAAATCCGTCCAGCTACAGATTGGTGTCATTTGAACTCTATCGATGCAACATTACAAAGCTAATGGGCTTAAAACGTAGATAACTATAACTATGGAAACTAAAAGTGCAGCACTAGAAAGTAAAAATAATTGAAAGACACCATTTTGATGTGTATTCGTGGGGAGGGCTTTTTCTGGTTATCGGGTAATATTTATACTGCGGGTCTGAAAACCGCCTTCTGATACCATATTCAATAGCCACCGTTGATCTCATATTCGCCGTTCATTTAATGATACTTGTCCATTAACTGTCATCAATCTTATCTTTTCGTCCTAACACCTGTCCTTTTTTATGCGATAACCGTCATCAATTTCTTTCTCGTATTGACATATGTCCTTCTCTATGAGATAATCATCATCGATCTCTTTTCGTCTTAACATCCGTCATTCCACTATGTGATGACCATCATCATTCTCTTTCCGTCTTGACATCTGTTCCTCCCGAGGCGATAACTGTTATCGATCTCTTTCCATCTTGACACCTGTCCTTCACTATGCGATAACCGTCATCGATCTCATTTTGTCTTGACACATGTCCCTCCCGACGCAATAATTGCTATTGATCTCTTTCCGTCTCAACATTTGTCCTTCCCAAGGTGATAATCATTATCGATCTCTTTCCGTCTTGACACCTGTCTTTCCTCCTTTTCTCGTCAACAGCTTCGATGACTTAGGCTCCATGTAGCAGTTTTCATCGACAACTTTCGATACGAAAGCTCAGGTGGCACTTGCTTCCTCTACAATTCTAGCCTTTTCAATTTCAAATTCTTAAATTTCCCGCCAGGATATTTCAGTGCTTGCCAGCTATCTGCTTATGTAAACAACATTCGATGGGCTAAGTCATTCCTTAACGACCTTCACGCATTTGTTTCCATTTCTTTATTTATTTTTGTTGTCAATAACCTAATTAATTATAGGTATCAACAGGTGCAAATCGGTTCATCCACGTGCATTGAGTCAAATGGTGGCGGACTTGGCCCTCGTAAGTTACCTGAGTGTCGACAACAAAAAATGACCAACTGGGAAGGGTGTATTCGTTATATATGGGTTTTTCGTGAAAATTTACACAAAAAATCGGTATAGTTTGGTTAACTTATATTAGGGGTAATTTACCCCAAACTGCAAAGGGTTTCAATCTTTTGATGAACATGTTTGTCATTTCGAGCAACACTTCGATTGCGAAATTTGAAGATTGCTATTTTAGAGGATGCCGTGACGTTGTCTATCCAATTATGGGTTTTTCGTGAAAATTTACACAAAAAATAGGTATAGTTTGGTTAACTTAGGGGTAATTTACCCCAAACTGCAAAGGGTTTCAATCTTTTGATGAACATGTTTGTCATTTCGAGCAACACTTCGATTGCGAAATTTGAAGATTGCTATTTTAGAGGATGCCGTGACGTTGTCCATCCGATCGATTACACGGCGGCAAAGCAAATCTGAGATTTTTACCTCTCTGTAGAAGCATAGTTTTGTAACGGGGAGGTACTTCAATCGTGTGAATCATGAATTTATACAGTGGGGAATCTAAAGAAGCGAAAAGCGCAATGAAGACTCTGAGGAGTCATTGGTCAAAATTGGACCTCGTTTCTGATCAGAGGAATTCGATACGTTGCGGTTGTCTGCACCAGGACATAAACTTCAGGATCAGATGGCGTTTTTCCTTCTTTGGTTTGGACCGGTAACGCTCCACAAGAGCTTCCTCATCACCTTCCCACATCAAAACCCCCTCTTCACATTTCTCTCCCTTTCCCACTATCTCTCTATCTCTCTCCTTCTCCCTCTCTTTCTCTCGCATATAAAGAAGAGCTGCGTTCGATGGTTATGCGCGAATGGGGGCGTGACACCCGATGCTTGTCGTCGGACGTCCTCGTCGGATGAAGAAGATCATCGAAAAGAAACCGGACGCCTTGATGGTCAAGTACTTCAGCGCAAGGTCTGTCGTGCTTCTGGCCCTCCTGGCGATATCGCTCCTGGTGCTGCCGCTGGTCCTGCCACCACTCCCGCCGCCCCCGGCGCTGCTGCTCTTCGTGCCCGTCCTCATCATGTCGGTCCTCATCCTCCTCGCCTTCTCGCCCTCCAAAATGACCAACGTCATCGTCACTTCCGTCTGATCTTGATTCTCGAGACTGGACAGATCACGGATCGCCATTGCATGAGAAACCATCCCCATCCGGTGCTCTCGTGGACTAGCGGAACGGAAGATCGCGCTCATCAGATCCGATGCACCGTGTGGACGAGGATCGCGGAGGAAGAACGTGGCGAGAACTTGCCCGGAGTTGGAAGATGCGTGAGACCCAGAGAGACAGAGGCGATCGAGGTTCAAGAAAGTTTTGTTACATTGTCTTTGCTTTAGATTCTCTCTTCAGTGACGGCGACAGTTTTCGAATTCTAGAGCCTCGGACTCCGTAACCCGTGGCCGCCGCTGCCGCCGGCAATAAATGATGCCGATGCACTCGAAAAGTGTCCGCAATTTCTGGTTTGACGTGGGGTTTCCTGTATGATGAATAATGTACATGTTCGATAAGCTTAGGTAGGTTTGACATAATTGCCCGACGGGAATTTTTGGGTTTCTTCTTTTGCCTTTTGCCTTTTTCCTGCTTCCCTTTGCTTTGTGATTTTAGCAGCCAGAGATTCCATTGGATTTTCAAAACAATTTCTTCTGAAGAATAGCATATAAAATTGCCAAGTGCTTCCATATTCCTTGGCTTTGGATTAGGGTTTTGGGTGAACCGTGGGCGTGCGGGGCACTTGTATGCTCGGAAGATCCTTGCCCGTACGGACTAAGCGCCGCGACCAACCAAGGTCATAGACAGGAGTACGTCCAACTCCGCATGTATTAATCAATTCATTTATTTAAGTAATCACACTAATCAAGGTGCTTAATCTGTGTGTGTATATATATATATACACACACACACATACACTATGGAGAATAGCTGAAGGCATTCTAAAGATTATGCTTGACCGATCTTCGTAGTCGGGTGCAAATAGGTTCGCCCACGTGCATCGAGTCAAATGGGTACGGACTTTGGCCCTCAAAAGTTAGCATAGGTTCGAGTCGGAAACATATTGATTTTACGTCCATGCACGAAAAATCGAAATGATCACGAGTTATTCGTTAAAAATGGAATTGGTGAGAGCACGTCGAGTTTTCGAGTTAAGTCATCTCGTATCTTGTTGAGTTTGGATTTCTCCCATTAAGTTCATGTTTTGCGGAACGCCTTCTTATGTCGCAATAGAAATTGCCGCCCCCCCATGACCATGCCCGAGGTTTCTTTTTCCGGTTAGATAATGGAGCAATTTCAAGAGAGTTCATCCTAACTCCGGACATTTAATCTCGCAAAGTTCTTCAAACCTCGTGCTCATAAAAAAATGTAACATCAAGTATCATTGTGATCTAACCATTAAGTCATCTCCTTTCACTCCTAATTCATGCACTAATATCAATTTAGTTCTAAATAGCTCAATTGTCCCAATCGAGTCCTAAACATTTTGACAATTTGCTAATATAGTCTATCTGGCCAATTTTGGCTGAAATTGCTGAAATGGACGCTAGTTGTCCTACATGACACGACTGAAGCTTATGTGGACAAATTTTGTAATTTTTAAATATTTTTCTAATTTTTTTAATATTGTTTCTTTTTTCTTTGTTTCTTCTTTTTTTAAACTTTGGGCTGGCGAGGTCGCCGGCCAACCATTGCCGGCCACAGGAAAGCGCCAGGGACCAAGGGAGGGCATGCAGCCCTTGCCGCCCACGGTTGGGAAAAAAGATGGGAAAGAAAAGACAAAAATAATAAATGAAAAAAATATTCGGAAAAATAGAAAAAAAATGTTTATGTCGGCGCCACCACATAGGATGGACTATACTAGCAAATCGTCAAACGGTTTATGACTCAATTTGGTACAATTGAAACAATTAGGACTGAATTGGCAACCGTACATTGAGTTTGTGAATTTTTTATACTTTTTCCTATGAAAATGGGTCGACGCATTTATCATAGTGCTTTAGTACGAGAAATCGATAGGAGAACAATTTGGAAAAGGAAAGGGCTAGGAACATGAGGACCAGAGGGAAGTCGCTTTCCTAGAAATTTCATGGGATGCACGAGGAAGCCCTTCGAAGGACAGAAGAACTGTCTGAACTGGAGAAGGTGAATTTTGACAGGGTCAAAGACGCGAAGCTGGCACTAGAACGAGAAAATGAGCAAAGCCCGCCTCTTTGGCGAACGACGAACGATAGCTGAGAAAAAAATCACGAGGCCTTTTTGACCGATTTGGAAAACCATCGTCATCATCCTCCCGGCCGACGAATAGAGAGCTGTCGAGACTCGAGGTAAGCAAGAGGAAATTGCATTTCACGTGAGGAAAAAGATTTGGACGGCATATTGGTTAGGTAAGAAGGTTAATTCGAACTATGCATCGGACATTAGAATAGAAGATGGAGGAAATCAAATCGAAAGAAGTAACTCCAAACTATGCATCAAAAGTTATGATTGAAGATGGAGGAAATCAAATCGAAAGAAGTAAGTATAGAAATGTATATCGAAGGCTAGGCCCTCTCGAGAGAAAGGAAAAAATTCATAAAATATTGAAAGATTAAGATGGCTGGCACTGACTAGATCACCACGTTAGTGTTTTTCGGCCTACATCGACAAGTTTAGAACTTTTTTGGTAATTTTACTGTTGATTTGTAACTCTTAATTTCACTAGAAGAACCTCTTCGGTGCGGCACACCTTTTTTTCTTTTTTTGGTCAGAATTGATCTAAGGTCGACCAGCCCATTTGTTTTCTGCTTTCTCCTCCTCCTCCTCCAACAATGACCTCATTGCGCTCTCGCCGGCGGCCCGCACGTGCTTATTCTAGCGGCCACATCAGGGACAATTTTCTCCAAAAGATTCTCGTTTTACCCAAACTTAAGTTAGGGTTCTTTTGAGGGCAATTTCCCAGCTAATGTCATTGATGTAGCTTTACGTTTTGATCACGACCATCGTTCTTCGGTTCTGTGATCCACCCAAGGTCGTTTTCGTGCTAGCTTTTGGTGTTAATTTCTCGCGTCCAAATTACTGTCAGTCTCGTGGAGGTAGCAACTTGATGAGTCCTCGGGCATGTTGTCACCTCCACTCTGACCCTCGGTGGCGACGCTCGCGCTCCTCCGGTAAGCCCCGAACTTGCGGCGCAAAGGGCACATCGCGTTCTTGTAGCTGAGCCGCCAGTTCAGTCAAGCCCTATGGAAGGCATGGTCGCAACACTTCAACTCCCTCAACTCTTCTCCGGCCTCGACCTCAACGCTCCTCCGGCAAGCCACGAACCTGCTGCACAGAGGGCACGTCGCGCTCTTGCAGTTGAGCCGTCGGTTCAAGCAGGCCCTGCGGAAGACATGATCGTTAGCACTTCGACTCACTCGCCTCTTCTACTACCCCGACCTCGCGTAAGCACACCGCGCACTCCACAAGTAGTCCGCCACCGTACCGGACCATGCAGAGTCCATGGACTATTCCTAGAGCCCATGACTTGCCATGGCAATGCAAGTGGCTGATATCATCTATTGAACTACAGATTCTCAATTCAACTTAGGGTGCGTTTGTTTGTTTGAGGGAGAGTGTTTTCCGGGAATTCATTTTCTGGACTTTTACCCATTTGGTTAGTCGAGAATGGTAAGTTGACTAAAAACACTTTCCGGTCAAGAAAAATATTCATGTATGAAATTAGGAAAGTGAATTCCCTAATTTAAGAAGATGAAAACACTTTCTAGAATTACTCATTTTAAATTTGTTATGTTTTCATTCTAAGAAGGAAAACATTCATGTATTTTCTTTTCTCAATAAAAATAATTTAAAAATAACAAATAATTTTAAATAATTTTAAAAAATACAAAAAGTTTTGATATTTTTCACCATCAGATTTTCCTCACCAAACAACTGAAAATACTTTCCAAGTCTTTTTTAGGTTTTAGCCAAACACCCAAAAATAAACTCATTTTCCTGGAAAATGATTTCCTGAAAAAGTATTTTACATAAACGGTCCATTTTCCACGAAACAAACGCGTCCTTACTACCAATTTCATTCTTTTTCTTCAAAATTCCATTTTCAATTCAACTTACTGTCAGTTTCGTTCTTATCTTCAAAATGTTTACTTCAATTTCAACGCGCAGCCTTCTCCTCCGCTTCCACACCCCCAACCTCCTCCATGAATGTGTCGTCTCCGAGGAAGGCCTCGTCAATCGATGGGTGCAGGCCGACGAATCGTTGAACTTTGAGGTTGTTGCTCCCTCCGCCTTGATGTGGGGCCGAAGGATCGACCTGAGGTCGGAGCGATCAACGTCAAGGCTGAGGAGGTTAAGGGCCTAGAAGAGATCCTCATGGATGAGGATGCCATCGCCAGTCTCCCTCGAATGCGTTGACAAATTCATGTCGGTTGCGTGGAGGTGACAACAAGATGAGTCATTGGATCAGTTTCATTCTTGTCTTCAATTTGGGGCTTCTTCAAATTGGATAAAATCAAAACATTTTGGACAAAATAAGCACATGAGTCGCACACGCAAGCCAGCCAGCCTACGATCTGGCCACTTCAGAGCCTTATTTAAGGTAATATCCAGCCTAAAGACTTATTGAGAAAACCGTCGCACTTCAAGTGCCAATGTGAACTTTTTCGTTATGCTTATGTACACATCGGCACTCTACAAATAAAAACTCAAATTTTACCATGAGTAATTAGTGGCATTGACACATATGCATAGCATATCCTCGCAAAGAGGATAACTGAAATTGACAATTTACTTTCTATAGTTTAGAGAAATGTGATGTGAAAGATAACTTGACCTAACCAAAGATAGTAAAAGTTGGAAGTTATGGCGCATATAGTTTAGCTTAATAAAGAGCGCAAAAACTACTTTCATTTTCCTGCTAAAATCAGAAACACAATTTAATTTCAACAAATTTTGCACAAAAAAAAAGTGCAAAAGAATTACGTGTCAAATTCGTATCCCATGAATCTTGTTTCGGATTTAAGTCCAAGTCCAAGTCAATGAGCCAAAATTTCTTGGTCTATTTTGAGAGAGATTGGGTCAAAAAGTCCTAGGCCTTAAAACTTCTTTGGTCTCTTGTGGTTGGATTGGGCCTATAAGAAATCTTCAATTACTTCTAGGGCCAATCTATAGTACTTAATCTTTAATCTTAATCCTAACATTGATTAGAGTCGTATGTTATCTATAGCTATAGAAAAGCATCCAAAATGCAACATGACAATCGTTAAAACCTCGAGTAAGTTAGATCGATATCGGTCGCGAAAGAAATAAATAAACCGATTGTTTGGGATCAAGGAAAAGGCAATCCGCCAAAAATTTTAAATGTTATTTAAGCTTCAAAAAATATGAAAGAAATTAGATGTGAATTTTACGTGTCAAAATTTGCATTTTTATGATAGTTTCGAGTTTTTGGGATTTTTTTTAAATCAAAGTACGTGAGTCGCGAGATTTTGATTAGGCAACAAATAAAGAGTAAGAATTGGTTCGTACAAGCCCCACGTCATCCTGAACCGAGAAATAATTGTCGTTAAAGTAAAACATGTTGCTTTGATGAAAAGATAGATTGGCTTTTGTCTCTATGCATGAATTGGAAAGCATGAATGCATCTAAAAGTACAGTGCTTCATCACATCTAAAAGATTTAAAGTATAATGTCCAAATAAATCATGCCTATCTAAAACTTTACCAAATACTAAGGCTCAGTTCGTTTCACGGAAGATAACTTTCGAGAAAACGTTTTTCGAATTTTCCGATATTCGTTTCATGGAAAATAAGTTCCCACGGAAAATATTTTTCTTCCTATAGACAAAACTCCTTCACTTTTAAAGGAAAATGACTTCCTCTTTATCAAAAGCGGAAAACATTTTCCCAGAAGCCTTCTTTCACCGTTTATTTTGACTATTTTCTTTTTCTTTTTTTTTTCCTTCTCTTCTTCTTCCTCAGCTGATCACCAGCGATTGCGGCGGTCAACAACCGGCCAACTCAAGCCTCACCACAGCTCGCCAGCTCGAGCCTTGTCATGGTGGTGAGGCTCCAACTCACCTAATCTAGTGCGGCCGAACTTGCCCAAGGCCGGTCCGGCAAGCTTAGGCCTCACCAGATCCGGCAAGTTGGGCGTGGCTCACCTCACCCAAGTCGCCAGAGCCTCGCCGACATTTGGCGACCTTGGGCCTTGAGCCTCGCTAGAATCTAGCGAGCTCAAGCCTCGTCGACTTGTAGTAAGGCTCGAGCTCTCCTATGGCTAGCGACCTATCGGAGAAGAAGAAGAAGGAAAAAGAAGAAAAATAAAAATAAAAAAATTTTAAAATATTTTTAACAAATAAAAATTATTAAAAGTATTGTAGGGAGGAAAATCTTTTTCGTACCAAATAATGAAAAATATTTTTCGAAACTTTTTTTAATTTTAGCCGAATATTAGAAAATTATGTCATTTTTCAGGAAAATGACTTTCGAGAAAATATTTTTCAGAAACTTAACATTTTTCGTGAAACGAACGGAACCTAAATAATGCAACATGTTCACTCCTCTTTGATGTGACGGTCCACGATGATTACTGACTCTTGCAAATATGTTAGTCAATTCTTTTTCTTTGGTGGATTTTCCAATTTTGTACATCTTCCTTCCTTTTTCTTTGCACATGTCACCTAATTCTCTTTGTGCGTAGGTAAAAGGAGAAAAAAGAGGAGAATAACTTTCGTCTCGACTTATAAACAATACTATTTTAAATATAATAATGTTAAATGGAATTGTGATTCTTTCGTACTGTTCTGGTACTCAATAATTACATAAATCTAAAGGAGTCAACGGGTCGGTTTGTATTTCCATTCTACCCGACCCAAATCAAACCATGAGAGATGTGTGCCCTCTTTGATCCGAGCCCGACCCAAAATGCATATGACCCGAACTGAAAATTTGAGTCGACCCAATTTGATTGAAATTTCGATATATCATAGTCGTGGCTTTATTAGGCCGATATGTCCTTGCCATCTATATTTCGTCTTAAAAATTCGATCATCTTTGCTAATTTAAGCAGCTTGGTCAATACGAGAACGAGGAAAACCTGAGATAATAGAGACAAAGGCTGCGAAACTGTAGGATCCTCTTTCAGGTTGAAGACCAAAGAGGGTTTGAAGTTCTACCGTAATTGCTGGGCCACTTCTTTTTTTAATCATTTCAAGAAGTGAAGTTTGATTTGAATTGGTGTGTCCCGCTGACTGAACATCACTCTTCCTTTGCCTCTTTTAACAAAAAAAAACTTTAAAAAAACATTTTCCCTAGCACCATCTAAAAGAATTGATGAGAAGCGAAAGATTATTTTAGGACTAATAATAAGAAAAATCTCAAATTGATACATTTATGACAATTTTACTCCGAACTAATTTTTTAACTACCAAAAACCTCAAACTGATACATCTATAATAAATTTACCCTAAACTAATTTTTTGATCGTAAAAAAATCTCAAATTGATACACCTATGATAATTTTACTCCGAATTAATTTTTTGATCAATCTCAACTGGTACACCTGTGACAAATTTATCCCGTACTAATTTTTTGACCATCAAAAACCCCAAACCGGTATACTTGTGATAAATTTACTTTCCATTAAATTGAATTAATATCACGAAAAATCAAAAATTTGTAAACTTGCGACAAACAGAGGGATAAAACCCCAAACTGGTACACCCGTCAACTGCTACGTGTCATCAAACTCAGCAACTTGATAGTAAAATTTAACGGAAACTAACAGAGGGTAAATTTGTCATTGGCGTATCAGTTTTGGGTTTTTTGTGATCAAAAAATTTATTTGGGGTAAAATTATCATAAGTGTATCAGTTTGGGGTTTTTCATTATTAAAAAATTAGTTCGGGGTAAAATTGTCATAGTTGTACTAGTTTGGGGTTTTTTCGTTATTAAAAATTTAATTTTTGATAAATTTATCACGAGTGTATCAATTTAGAGTTTTTCGTAATATTAACCCTTATTTTTAAAAGTTCACTTTGACCTCAACCACGACCATAATTAGTTCTGCTGTCCAAACTAGCCTTTAATGGTCCGATTGGGAGCCAGTCCATGGAACTTGGGTCTACCATGGTCAAAATCAAGACCTTAGAGGCCAAACGAGAGACTCTAGTGATTGAACTCGAGTCCATAGCGCGGGACGTCGACCTTGGTCCTAGACCGGGATACTTGATGTTGAAAACTCAAAGCCCCGACCCAAATCCCTAGCTCTTGAACCCAGGTGCCCAAAGCCTAGGTAGGAATGGGGTAGACAACATATACTCGGGCCTAAGGATCCTTGACTAGGGTCGTCTGCAACTTAAACCGATGTCTTAGATTTGGGACGTACAATTAGATCTGGAATCTTGCACTATGACCCAAGTCTCGAAAGCTCGGGCCTACGGCTAGTCCCTAGAACCTACATTAGTAATTGGAACCTTGCACAGTATCCCAGGTCCTTAGAGCTCGAGCCTACGACTAGGTCCCCAGCAACCACAATACTTGGGACCCCGACAACAAGACCCCAAAGCTTCTATTATGATCTAATCACACGTAGTCGCCTAGACCATTGAACCAACTCCACGACACTCAGACATAAGACCTTAAAGGCCAAACCTAGGTTCCGCATCCACGAAGGCGGGACCTCGGAGTTGAAACCTAGCGAGAGCCCTAGCGCCAAGACCCAGTTTTCCAAGCCTTGCCCAAGTCCTCTACAACCGAACCTGCCAACTATGTAACCATCTCTACGGGGTTGCTTTACTATAGGCATATGTCAATAGCTAAACCGTAAACAATGCAACTGAATTATTGAAAGTGTCAGGACAGGATCTCACTAGCTTTTGTTTCTTTTCCAAAACGTAGGTTGACTCCACGCTTGCGTCTTAGAATTTGCTCCCCCTTTTCAATTCTCGTGCACTTGCCTGGCAACAGATTCAAAAGTAGAGAATCAACGCTGAGATATGATTGGTGACGCCAAATGATCATATATTTTATTTATGTTCATACCCGATATAGAGACGTTTCTTGGGTCAGGTTCAAAGGAAGCAACTTATGTTGCTGCACTGTGAATTTCCGGCAAGCAAGTAATTATGCAGGCGGCGCTGAAGATAATGAACAAAAACAAATAGAGAAAGGCTGATCGAATTTTAGGAATGTGAGTTTTCAACGTAGTCCAATTTCCACAAGATGTCATTAAGCATGTTTGCATCGAGCTTAAATTGTAAAGTGGTAAAGTCGTTTATACATACATCATCAACGTGTCTTATGCGGATTGACCCTTTTACCCATTTTCATATGGCACACTTTGACACGTGTAATTATTACAATATTGTATGCATTCGTGTCAATATGACACATTTATGCACGTTTATGCGTATAGATACTTTTTACATATTTGTATCTTAGAGTTATTATGAAAATGGATTTTGCTGCCATATATTTTTAAAGAAACTTAGGGTGCGTATAGTAATGATTATGTGCTCGGAAACTGATTCTGCTCATAAATAATTCTTTTTAATTCCATGCCCGAGAACAATTTCTAAACATTTGAAAGCGTTTGGCAACTGCCCAAAATTTCTATTTTTAGAAGAGAAAAAGAACATAAATGTGTTTGGTAACTACACAAAATTTCTTTTTATCAATAATATTCTGAATTTTTTAATAATTTTTTCTCTTTTTTTCTTTCTTTCCCTTCCCTTCCCTTCCTTGGCTATGGTCGATCGCCGACGCTGGCGACCGGCCACAGGCCAAGGCCAGCAAGGGCATTGCAACCCTTGTCGCCGTCCTCGCTGTCATGACCTAGGTCCCTCACCTGGGTGGCGACGGTGAGGTCGGCTTCGCCTTGGCTGGGCGAGGCTCGAGCTCGCCCAGATCTGGCGAGGCCTCGCCATCGTAGCTGCGAGCCACCCTCGCCCAAGTGGCGAGAGTCAAACACCCTCACCGGCCTTGGCCTATGGCCTATCGCCGGTGGCCGGCAGCAAGCCGGAAAGAAGAAGAAGAACAAACCAAGAAAGAAGAAGAAAATAAAAAAGAATCAGAAATGAAAAAATTGTTCTAAAATCAAGAAGTTACTGTTTTTTTCTTCTTGATTCTATTCCAAAACTGATTCTGGGAACACTTTTTTGCAAATTTGTGCCCGGGCACAAAAAATTTAACAAACGAATTTCTATTCCCAAACTGATTCTGAGAACAAAATAACAGAAATTTTCACTATTTAACAAGTTGCTAAACGAGCCCTTATTTTCAAGGAAAATGATTCTTATGTTTGACTCTATTTTGCAAATAATATAGAATTTTTTTTTTATTTATGTCTAAAATTATGAAAGACCCATTTGATACAAGTCGAGTATAACTCAGATCCCAAGTTTATGCATCCGGGACACTTGGACCCAGGTGCAAGGTCCCGAGTCGGGCACCGACCATCCTTAGGGGACTCAAGCATGATTGCTAAGGACTAGGGCACGACCACTGGTTGACGGGCTCGGCCTCTAGAGACCCAAGCACGAGCTTTAAGGCCTTGATCTTGACTTTAGGGGACTTGGGCACCACCACCATTGGGTACCCAAGCTTGGTGTGACATCTTAAAATTCGACCCTTTTTGAGATATATAAAATGATTATTTCATCGATGCACTGTTAGTTAAATTTCGTCCTAAATTGATCATTCATGAGAGAACTAACCAATAGGGAAAGGTTATGAGGAATTTAAGTACACATGATATGAGAATTCAACCATGGATTGACAATTCGACCATAAAAATTGACGAGGGATAATTTTGAGCCATTATAAACCGATTAATGAATGGTTATAGAATGATCCACCAATAGTATATAATTGGATCACGCGGGAATCACGGGTAATTCCTCTTGACCATTGTATGGATTGCAAACAACCCTAAACCCATTCCTAATAATCGTGTACTTCAGAACTAGCAATTGACCCTTGCAATTACATGACAACCGAGATCATCCATGACTCGAAAGCTTTGTGAATTAATATTGAATCAAACACGGGTCGAATATGCGTAACTCCTAAAAGCCGACCATTAGTTTAAAATATACTAAAGTCGCAATTGATCGATTTTGACCATAAATTAAAATCCGAATTTAAGTATTGACCTTTCAAGGATCGCCTCATTAAACCACATGTTTATCAGTTTACCTGAAATTCTTGATAAAGTGAAATTCGGGCCGAAAATTGGGAGCCACAAGGGGACCCCAATGGGCCCCATAGACATCAAATTCGGTCACCAAGAGCCCTGATCATGGAAATTACAATTTTGCCATTTTTAGGGTTGAATTGTATGTTTGAGTAAAAAGACCTTTTTACCCCTAAGCCTTTTTGGATTCCTTTGGTTTATGGAAGGGCAGAATGGTCTTTCTACCCCTCCATTATTGGCCGGCCATATAGGGGTGAAAAATGACCAAATTACCCCTCTCATCTTCTCTTTATTACATTTTTGCCCTTGGATATTTACCTTGGCTTGTTTTGCAAGATTCAATCATAGCTATTGATCTTGGCTTGTTGGGTAAGAAGTGATGTTGGCCTGTTGGGTAAGAAGTGATCTTGGCCATCTATTTTTGGGTGTGTCTTAATGGACACTTTTCTCTCTCATGATTGCTCTCTCACTTTGGTTTCGTTCACTTTCTCCCTTGCACTCTCTCATTCCCCTTGTTCGGCCACCACCCGCCATCATTGCTGTCGCCACCAGCCACCATTGCCATCGCCCTCAAGTCGCCCTCGTTGCTGCCATCTACAGCCGTGATCGTCATGGCTGTTCGCCGTTCACCGCTCCTCACTGTGGGTCGCCATTAGCTAGCTTCCCCTAGTTTAAGAGTAAGTTACTCTCTAAATCTTAGTTAGGATGATAGGTTGTTAATGGATTTGGTTTAGGGGCTGATTAGGGTGATTAAAGGTGGATTAGATAAGGGTTTATCATGGTTTAGTTGATAGCCTATCTTGGTTAGTTGATTGCTTATCAAGTTTTATGTGATAGTTTATTAAGATTTGTGTGACAGCTTATCAAAACTTGAGTGACAGCTTATCAAGTTTTGTGTGATAACTTATCATGTTAAAATTGGCAACGTATCTTGGTTTGATAATCAATTGCATGCTTGTATGGGGTTTGAAGCTTGATATGCCATGAAGGATGATTGCCCAATTTAAAAACCTTGGTGACTATTTTTAAAGAAAGATTTTATGGACATATAAATGGTGACTAATGAGAAGTCGTGTTTGGATGCCATGTTTTATGATTGGAATGGGCGAGGGAGTTTGAAAATGAAAGTTTGCAAAGTTTGATGGGTTCATTGTGTGTATGTGATCACGTATGAATTTATTACTGCATTTTTACTGGTGAAAGTTGGAGTACCTTGTTGTGTGAGCATGAACTACGTTTGCATTTGGCTAAACGCGGAGATGATAATGAATTGTGCGGTGGTTGTACTCATGTGATTATATAATATCCTGATGCGTTTTACACGAGGTTGAACTCGCCTTGATGCGTTTTACACGGAACGATTCCCGATTCCCGATTATCGAATGCCCGGAGAGTGTCGGATGCCGAGTCACATTAGAGGCCAGACCAATCTCCTTATGGAATGCCATCCTGATGCGTTTAACGCAGGATATTGCCGTGCCTGATGGGGCGGAACGATGCCTGATCATGCCGAAAAATCGCCAACCTGATACGTTTTACGCGAGCTATGCTGTGGCCTAAGGGGTCATTAATAATATGGATTATCACGAGTACAAGGTGCATCGATAAATGATACGTGTATGAGAACGATGATTGAGTATGTCTGGATTATTAAATTGTGATTGTGCATGATGATGCAATGAGATATGTTGAATGTGCCTCTTGAACATATACGTTGTTGTGGCCCCGTTATGTGCTCGATGGAGTGATTACCATCAATGCTAGAATCGCATGTTTAAGGCTATCGAGAGGCAACGTGTTCTCCTAAACGAGATTTAGCGAGCTTACTTACTGAGTTTATCTCACTATTGTTGTTTAACTGTTTTCAAACCCCCGATTATGAATTGACCTCCTATGCGGTTCGGGGTGCCAACGGATATGGGCACGACTGTAGCGGAGTATCCAGTTAAATCGGATAGAGTGTATGAGAAGCATTCGACAACTGTTTGGGTTGATGAGGGGTTAGCTATGTGGAAACCGCACGAATTTCTTGCTCGGTTCATAAGAGAAGGAGATGAGTTGTTTGGATCGATTAGAGGTTTTGACAAACCCCCCGATGATGGAGTTGGAAAGGAGGTTTGAGACCCTATGGATCTCAACTCTCTGGATGGAACCATTTCTGATCCGGAGACTGATCCGAATGACATAGAGTCTGATCCGGACATGCCTCCTGGATACCATCAACTTTGGTGATAGGTTTGATGCCCATCTTTTTGAACGTCCCTCTTTTTGACAGAAAAGTTAGGTTAATCCGACCATCCACATCCCTTTTTATATGCTTGGTCTTTTAGGAAGCGGCCTTGAGATAAGGCTTGTAATTATGAAACCTTCATAGAGTTAACAAAATGTTTATAAAATGGTTTAGTTATTTCGTATCTCAAAATGTTTTCCTTACTATCCCACTTTGTTGATTATTGTTAGGGAGTTTGAGTACGCTTCCGCGTGCATTTAATTGAAAAATAAAAAGAATGGATCGGCAACGCGTCTTAGAACGTCGCATTTAACGACTGAGAAAGGATGTTAGCGCTCTCGATGGGGCACGGACGTGACACTTGGCCTTGCGGATTCCTAGCTAGGACACCAACGACCTGAGTGTGGGAGCCAAGTACTAAGCTTAGCTGTCGGGGTCCCATACACAAGCGTGGGGATCCAAGCATGACCTCAAGGGTCTAGGGGCTTGGCTGACGAGGTCCTTGGTCCGGCCTTGAGGAACCGAGGCTCAAGCATCAAGGTCCTAAGTCCAAAACTCCATGATCCATTCATATTCCGGTAAATGCTTTCTATTTTTCAAAATATGATGTTATTTTCCTAAACTTAAGCATAAACTTTCAACTAACTACGAAAAAATTTCCTGTCCATTCATTTTATCAAACAATCCAAACATCGAAAAACAAGAAGAAACACTTTTCGAGGGAGAAACATATCGCGAAGAGACGAATCCAGTACTTTAAACACATTGTGTCGTGCATCCCGAAGAACAAATGCGCGCCCTTGAACTTCAAAATCACAACACGACGAGCAAGCGTTTCATTCATATATACATTCAAGAGTTAATTCCCAAAAAAAGCACCAACTTTAGGTCTAAGGATAATTCTGGCCCGAACTCTTTTTTATCCCATAAAAAAGCACCAACTTTAGGTCAAGGGATAATTTTGGCCCGAACTTTTTTTTGTCCTGTAAAAAAGCACCAACTTTAAGTCGAGGGACAATTCTGGCTGACTAACTTTGACTTAAATCCTAAATCTAGCCCCCATTGACTTAGAATTATTGATTATCTAACTTGACTATTCCACATTAGTAATAAATCCATGTGGCTTGCTAACTAGATTTAAAGTAATATTTATTGCCTTATTCTTTAAGCCACAATTTGAAGAATAACAGTAAAACTGTTCATCTCCTTCATTTCACTAACAAATCAAAAATATCTCCAGATTGAATCTCTCTAGCCAAACATAATTTGAAACCGACCACTGCCTGTCGACAGATGTCATGGACGAGATTCGCCAAGCTCATCACCATAATCTTCTTTCTCAAACAATGGTGAAAGTCAACAGGGAGCCAGATTTGAGATCATGATGAAAGTTGGTGATTTTTAATGAGACAAAAAAAAATTGGGGCCGGAATTGTTACTCAATCTAAAGTTTATGCTTTTTTTACGGGACAAAAAAAATGTCAGGCCAGAATTGTCCCTCGACCTAAAGTTAATACTTTTTTATGGAATTAAAAAAAGTTCGAGCTAGAATTGTCCCTCAACCTAAAGTTAGTGTTTTTTTATGGAACAAAAAAAAAGTTTGGACTAAAATTGTCCCTTAATCTAAAGTTGATGTTTTTTTTTTTAATTAGGCCATTCGAGCATAAATTCAACACAACCACGATGAGACGAGATGGGGAGATACAAATTGCCAGCTCTTTTCCAATCATCAGATTCCAACATCAAGTACCGTCGAACCCCCATGGGTACCCGAAAAACCATCCTCCTCCGCCGCCGCCTTGATGTTTCCCGTGGTCAATATCCTCCTTCAATTTTCCTTTTGACCAAAGAAAACTTCAATTTATTTTATTTAATTTGCTATAAAAGATAAATTAAAGGGTATTTATCCCAAATTACAATGGATATATAGATTATATACTAGTATTTGTAATATATGACATCATCCGAAGTTGGAATGCCCCTTGCCCTTCACGATGATGACTCCGATGCGAAGATGAGTTATCCTATTTACCACGATGCGAAACGTCAGGATGACGTCACATGTATCATTTTCGCATTTTGCATTTTGTCAAACGCCTAAAACCCTTTCGTGATATATAAAAAATTGATGTAGGAAGCACTTTACTAATTTCTCATTCATTTTCTCCGAATACTGAGAGGTGATGAAAGTAGCCTTTTAAAGCTGAAACAGACCAAGACGGGATCAAGACGGAAACTCGAGCTACTTCGGGCGCATTTGATTTGGCTTAGGGGGGAAGTCTTTTGGGAAAATGCAAAAAAATGTAGGCGAGAAATGGAATTTGTAAAACACAAATAATATTCGGTAAAATGTAACTTAAAAACATGTTGAAAAGCAATTTTGACGTAATTGCCGTTTAGAGAAAACTACGCTTTATAAAGGGGCGTTTACTGGTCTCTTTATTTTTTTTTTCTAAAAAAAAATCCCAAATCTTTCTGATGAAATTCAGCTGCTGGCAAGCTAAATCAGCCGCCTACAACAGCGATCCAACTTAGCACGGATGCGTGACGGGGCTGACCTGCTCTCGGAGGCGGCGAATTCGGGTTATTTTCCAGGAGAAATAAATGAAGTTAAGAAAAAAAAGAAAGAAAGAAAGAGAGCATATGTTCTTTACTATTTAGGATGGCAATATCTACCTACCGCATAAAATAATAATATTAATGATAATAATAAAGAAAAGGAAAAAGAAATAACCATGAAGATTCGGGGCAGCTTCTCACGCAAAAACACAGATTTCCTCAAAAATGATTTCAGACATTTGACCCCACCCTCCCCTCCCAAAAAGAAAAAACAAAGAATTTCGGACGGTCGCCTCGTCCCAAAAAAAATCTAGTCAAATTAAGGAAAAAAAAAATATTTGTCCGGACAAATTTACAATAAAAAACGGTGGCGGCCAAAATATTTCCGAATAAAATAATAAAAAAAACGAGATGAAACAAAAAACAAAAAAAAAGAAATTCGCGACCAAAGCGACGGCGCTCGCTCAGGAGCTTGGAATCATCTGGACTTCGTCTGCGCCTCCTCCTGCTCCTCCTCCTTCTCTCTCTCTTCGGCGAATTTCTCAGTTGACGACTTCTGCTGCAAGAGAGAGAGACAGAGAGAGAGAGAGAGAGAGGGCAGAGCAGAGCGAGCGAAGGAGGGTTAAAGCTCCCGCCTTTCCATGGATGGAGTAGCGTAGCGACAGCCGGGGCTTCGCTTTGCGTGCCGCGCCTCGCTACGTATATAAAGCCAGCCCCCGCCCCCGGCGGTGCGACTTGCGAGGGCGTCAAAACCACCACCCACCCGGAGGCTCCTCCAGCTTCGTCCCCGACTTCCCCGAAGGCTCTCGCCGGCTAGGGTTCCTCGCGTTTGCTCCGTCCCGATCGCCGTCCCCCCGCGCTCGAGTTCCTCCTCGTCGGCCGGCGGAGCCGGGGAAAGGATTGGGCGGCGGTTGGATTGGAGCCGGGTTCGGCTTCCCGGAGCGGCGGTTGTGCGGAAGCGGAGCTGAGGTTCGGGGCGCGGGAAGAAGGAGGGCGGGGCAAGCGCGCGCGTGGGTGGGGTGGGGTGGTGGGGGGTGGGAGGCGCTCGACATGGTAATCGGATCCTGAGGATGCCGAGCTTTGTTCCAGCGAATCCGGCCTCCAAATCCATGTGAATTCCTCTCTCTTTCCCTCCCGAGCTGGCTTTGAGTTTTGCTTACGGGTTTGTTGTTTGGGCTTTTGGATTTGTTGACCGATCGTTTCGCGAGCTCGAGCTGTCCGAGCTTATATTTCGGGGGGCGTCGGGAAGTGATTTGAAGTTGCGACTGTGTCGGCTCCCTGCGTTGGGACGCTCGATTTTTTTTAGGTTTTCACGGTGCGATTCTTGTTTTTAGTTGTCTTCCTTGCTTAGCTCGATGGGATTGTCCGGATTTTCTTTACTGGCTCGGATGTGGTGCGGAGGTGAAAATATTGTAACTTTCGAGTTTAGTAAAAGCTTCGGTTATCTGAGAAAGGGGTGCCTCCGTGCAGTAGGGGTGGGCCCAGAGGCTTTTCTTGGCACTGCTGTACTTCTAAGGACCGAGGAACTGAGGCTGTCCCCTCCTGAATATGGCAGAACTTTGCAGTTACCTAGGTTTATTGTACCCGTACCCGGTCCTTGTCTTCTGGATCTGATTCGGAATCTATGAAAGAGTTTGTCGATTGAAACAACGCAAAATATCGCATATAAGAACGGATTTTGACTATGTTTGGACAGCAGGAATTTTGAGATGGTTATGTCTTGTTACAAGGCCCCTTAGTCCTAGAGTAAACACTTGCTTGCCTTGGAAACAGACTATTTGGAGCGTTGAGGTTCTTTCTAGCTTTCATTCTTCAGCTATTTAAGCAGCCTTGTGGAAATTCTGACCGATGAAAAAACTTAAAATGCCGGGGTCTCATTATGTCGATCAGCGTTGCATGTGGAGAAAGGATACCAAAACTGTGATTCATCTTTTAATCCAATGTGAAGTGGCCTTTGCAATGTGGTCTTCATTTCTGATTAAAGCTAAAGGGGCCTTGTGGGACACCAAGCTCTGTTAGGGAGAGTGGTGCAACGGAGTTAGAAATTTCAACCTGGAGATTTGTCTTGCGTTGCATCTCACGGAATTCTCTGCTGGAGAGAAATGGAAGTTTTAAGGAATCGGAGTTGCCACTTGTCAACTGTCGAGAAGATTTTCTCTGAACTAGAAACCGTCTACAAAGAATCCACCAACATGATGGATACTATACGTTCGATTTTCATATTGGTGTTGGATTAGGATGTCATTTGACCTTTTTTTATAGCTTCTTTACGATGCTTTTCTTTTCTGCTTCATCTCTCATATACTTCTTGTATACTTGGGTACCATACTTTTTACTTTCTGATAAAATTTCGTTCTTTACATAAGTAATAATGATAACAGAAAGAAATAATATATCTTTCCATAGTATTTGAGTAGTATTTCTTGCATTCTTCTAATGCGTGGAAGGTTTGATTCCTTTTTGTTAATCCATCATTTTTCATTGGTAATGGGATGTGAATTCGTGGTCCCTTTTCTTGAATACTTGTAGGAGTGATGGACCATTAGTGATTAATTTTGTCAAGTTGGAAATTGATTTATAGTTTCTTTCAGTGGTTGTCAATATATAAATGCAACAAACTATGTGAGACTATGTGTCACAGAAGTCGACTTTTAAAAAGAAAAGATACCTTCTCATGATTCCTTTCCTGGATATGGTTCACTGTTCCTGGTTGCTTGTCATTAGTAATTTCTTCTTTGTACAGATTTTAGTGTGATTTTGGGATTAGTACTAATGATGCAATATCTGTCTTCCAGTGGTTCGGAGGGAAACATTGTCCAGTCTACTCAAAATACAGATTTTGGGTCATTTGAGCATTCTTTTGGATTCCGCATAGAGGATGCTATCAACCTTAGCAGAAGTATGTATTTGGCCTCTTTATCTTTTGATATGTAATAATCTAAACTATATTGAGGACGGACAATGTTACTGCCCAATGTCACTTCTATCAGTTACCATGTACCTTTTGTTTATGCTCATAAATCTGGAAAGACTTGCAGCTCTGTCTCATCTTATCCAATGATGCTGTCTCATGAGTAACTCAGCCCCTGGTTCATCTATTTATGGGCCTAACTGTTCTGTTCAACTTCTATTGGCTGTGTCTGTCACCAGAAATTTGAGCTTCTCTTAACCTGTAATTACCCATCCCATACTCCAACCTCACTCTTCAATGGTCCTTAAGGGTGATTTACATTTTTTTAGAGAGATTATTAGGGTTTGACCTGCAAAATTTTCTGCCAAATCTTGTTGACAAATTGGTGGGAACTCGTAGTAGAGAACGTATCTAAGTTTCGATTGGTTTTACAGGAAGTTGTTTCTTTGTGGTAAAAGAGGTGAAATTTTTTTCTGGGTGTGCACTAATTATGATTTCCTCGTGCGTTTTGCCTTTTGTATCGCTGCGAAGTTCTCAACTGACTGCCATCCGATGTTTCTCAGCAGATCCTGTCTTTAATCAGATAAAATCGAACAGTCGAGCGCTTGGAATTGACATTCAAGTTCGTGCTCTTAATAAGGTCTCTTTACCTTTAAGCTTCTTGTTTTTCTTGTAAATTGTCAAATCAAAAGCTCTTATGCTCTTTGTTCTGGTGGATTTCAGTCTGTTGTAGCCTCAGAAACAGATCAGTCTTCCACCGCTTCAGCCTCTCAGAGAATACCTTTACAAAAAGAGTCACAGCGAAATCTGGTCTCCATACCTGGTGGTCATTCTGAAAATTGGGGGGATTCAAATATGGCAGACACCAGTCCAAGGACTGAAACATCAACTGATGACACGGATGACAGAAATCAAATGGTATGTCTACCACTACAGTTTATATGCTGCTTTATGTAGCTTTTTGGATGTGGAAAGCAACTGGGATAATTGATGGGTTTTTCTTGGAGCTTTTTTCTACATTTGGCTGTAGCTTGACGGCTTGAAATTCACCAAAGTCTCCATTCTTTCAGCAGCTTGAAGCAGGTCCATCAGCTGCTCTGGTAGTTTCCGACTCTAGTGGTAGATCAAAAGAAAAGCCTGCAGATCAGAAGGTATAAGGTCTAATCAAATTATGATTCTGTGTTGCAGCCTTGTAACACAAGTTTTTAATCGGTAGAGATTGTTTACAGACATTACGCAGACTTGCTCAAAATCGTGAAGCTGCAAGGAAAAGCCGACTGAGGAAAAAAGTAGGTATCACAACTTCAGGTTTTTCCTGTCCAACTAGAGGGGAAATTGCATTGTACTTGATTCTAGCATACTAGATGCTTGTTTTCATACATAGTATTGTCAAATCACCTCCTGATATTTACTGG
Source organism: Syzygium jambos (assembly GCA_031216235.1). Lineage (NCBI taxonomy): Eukaryota > Viridiplantae > Streptophyta > Magnoliopsida > Myrtales > Myrtaceae > Syzygium > Syzygium jambos. Next base: position 14,377,528 of record CM062230.1, on the reverse strand, counting down.
AGAGCAGCCCTTTTCTTCCCCTTCATGATATCTAACTCATTGTGTTCCAAAATATGGCTTTTGAAGGACAGTATTTCCTGACCCCCCAAAAAAAGACAAATATAAAATGTTTCTAGCGCACGAGATATTTGGATGTCCTCCAAGATTGAATATGAGTTTTAAAGCAGAAACGTATCAATGTGATCGTGGCATCAATCAAATTTTTGGCCTGATCTCTTTCATGTTCGCAAGCTTTAATCATATTGAAATGTTGCTCTTTTTCCTTATTTTCTCTTTTGGCTATCCTCTACAGGCGTATGTACAACAACTAGAGAGTAGCCGTTTGAAATTAACCCAACTTGAACAAGAGCTCCAGAGAGCTCGCCAGCAGGTTTGTGCTTTTTTCTTAGTTTGCTTTTTCATGGGTTATTTCTTTTGCTTTGTAATCCAATTTGTTTCTTCAAATGCAGGGAATTTTCATTTCAAGCTCTGGTGATCAGTCCCATTCCAACAGTGGAAATGGTATTGTAGAAGTCTTCAAGCATCTCTTTGTTTAGAGTGTTTCCCCTCCCCTCTTGTTCTTCCCCACCCCCCCAGTCCTCCCTGCTTCCCTCTTTTGCAGTCTCTTTTTCCACCTGTAGGCTGGTTTTGACAGTGCCGATTTTATGCCAATTTGATCAGTTATGTCCTCCTTTTAGTATATTGAAATTTATATCATGTAGATTCTCGGTTTCCTTTGTGTGGAGAAATCGGGGTGTTCATTTCTGTCTCCCCTTGTTTTTTCCCTTTGGTTGCCAGACAAGTTGGTAGGGTCATAGTGTGTTGTTCACCCCCCCAGGTCTCTCTCTCCCTCTCTTCCGGTTCACATGTGTGTAATATTATGTGCTGAACGAAATTTTTTTTCTTTTGTGGTATACAAAGGAATATAGTCTTGTCTCTTGTGTGGCTGCAGGATGTATTTCCCCATTGTGATTGTCTTGATTAGTTGGTGGTGGTTGAGTTGGTTTATTGTGAACAGATTGGATCATGATAGTTGAAATGTGTTATTTAACATTGCAATGGTCCACAGGTGCCATGGCTTTTGACGTAGAGTATGCACGGTGGCTTGAGGAGCAGAACAGGCATATTAATGAGCTGAGAAGTGCTGTAAATTCACATGTGGGTGACACGGAACTCCGAATAATTGTTGACAATGTCACAACACACTATGATGACATCTACAGACTGAAAGATACCGCAGCAAAAGCTGATGTATTCCACATTTTGTCAGGAATGTGGAAGACTCCAGCAGAGCGGTGTTTCATGTGGATTGGTGGCTTCCGTTCCTCTGAGCTTCTTAAGGTGATATCTTCTATTCATGTACTAACTTCTGTAAAGGTAACGTGATCCATGAAAGCTTGATAATTTAAATGCAAATGAAAATGCCATCTCTTGTGAAGTACGTTTAGAGTTTCGGAAGTGCCTGATGATTAGAATGTTGTGAAACCGGAGGGGACTTGCAGTTTATCTGGGAATCAGTCACTGGTCCGGGCTTGTCATGAGTCAGAATCGGCTTTGGTCAAAACCTGATTGTCTAACCGGTTCAACTAATGGACTGGTGAATGAAACCAATCGAAATCTGGTCGGCCTGCAGTTTCTGTAATGGGTCACAATGAGAAGTCGTGGATGGTTCAGTCTAGACTTTGTAAATTTTGACTTGAGGCTTCCATGTGCTTTTGTTGGGCTGTTCTTGTCTTGCTTATGTACCAAAGCAGAAGATGTAGCCATACACTTCGAACCTTGGACTCCTTGTAACATCTCGGTGATGCTCCCCCGACTGTACCTGGTGTGCCTGATGGGTGCATAACCCAAAGCCTATTTTATTTGTACTTTTAATGATGTTATCTGATCTCTGGTTGAACTGCCAATGAGCCCATTTGACCAGTAATCCTCTCCGTTTTTTTTCCCAAAGGCCTGACCAATACTTCGATTGTCCACTTTTGAAAAAATTGAACAATTCTGTGATTTCTCGGTCCTTGACCAGGATTAGTTGCAAAACCACTGCCATAAATATATGTTGTTTATCCAGGCATAAGCTAAAGAGTAAGTGACTGTCTTGTCTTCAAAAATAGTTGGATGTATACCACAGGGTTGTAACTCCTGGAATTTGTCTATTCTATTTGCCGCTGCTCTTGATTTTCCTTTCTAGTTATATTGTTGCTGGTTCTTTCTTTCAACAAGAGTGTTCATTTTTTTCTGAATTGGGACGCTCTGTCTTTGTTGCAGCTTCTTTTGAATCAGCTGGAGCCTCTGACAGACCAACAGCTAATGGGCCTATACAACCTACAGCACACATCACAACAGGCTGAAGATGCTCTTTCTCAGGGTATGGAGGCGTTGCAGCAATCTCTGGCTGAGACGCTGGCCAATAGCCCACCTGGTTCAGCTGAATCATCTGGTAATGTGGCAAATTACATGGGACAAATGGCGATGGCAATGGGGAAGCTGGGGACTTTGGAGGGCTTCCTTCGCCAGGTAAATGTGATTTTGTTTCAGCACTAACTGCTTGTGCCGGATTCTCCAACATTCATGTTGAGAAAAAACTCAACTTGGAAGTGGCTGTTTACATTTCTTCATTCTCATGTCTTGTTGATGTCAAGTTCGGCTAGCACTGCTGCATGAGCCTGGCAGCATCTTACCTGCATTTTGTGTACTTTTGGATGCCTTCCCTTTTATGTTTCTCATTTGCATGTGGTACTTTTAGGACGGAAGAAGTGCCTGAAAGAGTAGTATAGAATTCTCTTTCTCTAATACGAGGAAAACAAAGAAGTAGCTATACTTACTGTCTCTACACAATTTGTCAAAGGCTGTTCTGGATGTCGATCTGGTCTCAACTTACACAATTTTCTTTCTTTCTTCCTCCAACTAATGATTCATCTTCTCTTCTAGTTTGTCGCTCTTTCATGTCATTGTTCTCCTCAGACTTTTCTGACGTGTATGGACTATTCGTTTCTTGAATCCTTCGTAGAACAATCCCAAAGAGTGGGATAGTTTGTACGCATTGCTGTGCCTATTTTCTTAAGGGAGGCCATTTGCTTGTGTCTTTTTACCAGGCTGATAATCTGCGTCAGCAAACACTGATGCAAATGCACCGTATACTCACGACTCGGCAGTCAGCACGTGCTCTCCTCGCAATACACGATTACTTTTCAAGACTCCGGGCTCTCAGTTCTCTATGGCTCGCAAGGCCACGGGAGTGACAGAAAATCGAGATTTTTGTCCTGACCGACTCCCTGTGGCCGTTAAGTTGATGGAGGCGAAATCATTCCGCAGACAGTGAGTCCTTTGATTGAAAGTGCTCCCGTTGTCACCGCTGCTGATCTCGAGAGGCGTGGTTTAACTCTAATTTGGGGTGAGCAAAGTCATTTCTCTGTAACAAAATCATGTGTTTGTTGTTGTAGCATTTTTAGCTAGTGGTTGTATATTGTTATAATGACCCCCTCTAGGACGGTTGAGCTGATAAGCTATTCAGGCTGAATGTTCTTATTGATTAGAAACAATCCTATTTGGCAGTGAATAAATAGAGGTTTCATTGTAAAGGGGAACAGAATTTATTTATTCCGATGATGACGATGCTTCGTCCGTTTTTGTGGTATGCCGTCCTATCCCGACATGGAAGCTGATTTCATTGGTCATTATTAGAATGAGTGAATGAAATAGAAAAGGTATGTAATATAAGTATTCTGATCTCTTTATTCGGCATAATGAATGCTTGGCCGACTTCCTTGTGTTGTCGTCAATGATCATTATGCAGGGCCAAGCTCGCGGTTCCCTCACCAGGTCAAGCCGAATCTGAACATCTAGACCGTTGCCTTGAGTCGAGCACTGCCGGTGCTTGGTTACTAGTCCATTAACAACTCGTTGGCATTCAAACAATCGCCAAAAAGTGCAAGCAAAAGGCTCCATAGCAAAAGAAAACAATACCGGCTTACAGAGGCACAAAATAGAAGCATATGCAGACCCTGTTTGATGCGATCTCATGCAAAGTGGGAAATACGGACATTTCCGTCTTACGGTTGTTCAAAGCCATATCGGCATCATCAGGCTCATGAAAAGAAACACTATTGCAGTAGCCATGCCTCGACAACCCGCATGTTGTTTCATCGTAACTTTACAACTACAGCTTCCTAACGTGAACACCAGTATTGAGCACTTAGAAGTCCTACAAAGCATCTGAAAAGGATTCAAACCAAAGAGGAATTTGTGACAACAGGCGGGATCAGAAAATTTGACTTGCAATAAATAATAATGATCAAGGCTTACAATGCAAAGAGACTATATAAAGAGCAACCCAACCCTCAGTCGAGCAAATCCGACACCAGAGTCTTCCTGAATGGATCGATTTGGGCCAGCTGAGACTCCATGCTTCTAGTTGGAGTTATGCCTTCCACCTTCAACCTCTCTCTAATTCCATAAGCCGGGACTTTTCCCTTTGCATAAGCGTTGAGGAGACACTGGTATTGCCGAATGCGAGACGTGTACCCAGACTGTCTCATCCGATAGAGGATCTTTTCGGTATTATGGACATCACCCCTTTTGGCATAATGATCCAAGAGAGACATGTAAGAGCTGAACATTGGCTTCATCTGATTCTGTTGTGATGCCTTCGTCAAGACTGAATCAGCCTTCTCCACTTCACCTGCTTCCACATAAAGCTTCACAATCGAATCCCAGGTAAATGGACCGATGCGGCATCCACTATCTGCCATTCTCTTGACTAGATCCTTCCCCTTGGCCAGCATCTTGTTGCTCGCATACACCTTCAAAAGTACCGTGTAATGCTTTGATGACACTTTCCATGTCTTTGACATCCTTTCAAAAATTGCCTCAGCTTCCGGGATTTTCTTCAACTTTCCCCAGGCTTCAATAGCAGCAATGCACTCTTCAAGCCGTGGATTTGGTTCACAGACCTTCCAAACTCTCTCTACTTCATCAGCCTCTCCTATTTCAGCATATAGCGGAAGCAAAGACTGACAAGCCCACCAGTGCTTTTTAAGGTCTCCACCTTCCATCTCCTTCAAGACAGCCTTTGCCTTTTCTATCAATCCGCTGGATGCATAGTGCTTCGCCAGGAGAGCTTGTGTGCCGATGTCGGGTTTGATCCCTTCAGCTTTCATAGCATCCACAATTTTTTCCATCCCTGTAATGTCATTTGACTGGCCTTTGGTGTCTATCAGAAGTCTGTAAGTAAGCATTGTCGGCTTGACATTTTCTTTCTCCATCAACAACAAGACATCAGCAATTTTCTTCTTGTCAAGCCTCTTGTAAAGGAGAAGCAGTTGGTTGAAGGAAAATGATTGAGGGGAGAATCCTCGATCCCTCATCTTGTTAAAAGTTTCCTCTGCCTTCGTGACATTGCTGGCAGTAACATAGTTGGCCAACAAGGACCGATGGACTAGTTCCCCTCTGAAGGATTCAGGAATCTTATTAAAGAAGCTCTCAGCCTTAGGGAGTCCACGTACCTTAGCAATCAAATCAAGTCGAGATGCATAATCTCCCTCTGTAGGATCCAATCTCTTGCTACTGTCCAACCACTCTGAAAGCTGCAAACCACCAAAAGTAAAAATATGTAAATAAAGCACCTTGAAAATCATGTTTATAAGAGATGAGTGATAAAGGACCTAGGAGAACCATCTAACTTCGCCGGATCAACTGATCACATCCAGCAAAACAATACTACCCAATGGAAAAGAACTGAAGCCCCATTGGTTTTGCACCAATACCTCATAAACTGTCTGCATCACTGGCTAATGTCTTAATCATAAAGATCCTCTTAAATGTATTTGATCCAAATGACAAGCTTAGGACAAGGCAATTCAAAAGCAGAGTCCTAATTTTTCACTCAAAACTCTTAGCAAAGGGCAGTGTTAACGAATAATATACAGACCTCCCTTGTTTCTTCAAACTTTTTTGTCATAAAAAAGATCTACAAAATCCCGATTGTAAATTTTGTTTTTTAACCTACAGAAACAGAAGCACTTTATAAATCTGTACTTTCATATGTTGGGAACTATTTTGGCTGAACTAAATATCTAAGGAGCAGCTTATCTGAAATCAAAAGATGATTTGCGGCCAGTATACCGAAACATGATCACAAGTGCCTCAGAAGGCAGTTCTCCTCTAACAGCCAAATGTTAGCCAATGATTAAACTAAACTACAAGCAGAAGATGACCAAAGAGAAAATACATAAGGAGAAGTGACTACAGAATGAGAGTGTCGAGACTTGAGCCTGGCCAATGAGATTTACCAGCAGAGCCTTCCCATATATTCGACGTTTACGAAAATTGAACATGGCCAATGAGATCTCTTCCCTGTTAATTTCGTTTCCATCTTCTACCCACTTGTCAAGAATTTGATGCACAGAGAGGCCGGGAGCACTGTTGATGGCCTCAAACAGTTCCGATGTAGCTCTTTTTCGTGATTTTTTCTTAGTTGACTCCATTTCATTCTCTGGCAAATCGAACTCATTCTGAGAGGCTTTTTCTGCATCCTCGTCAGCAGAGAGCTCTGGCTCAGAAACTAATTCATCCTCACTTTCGTCTGCCGAATCGACCTTCTGAACAGCCTTGGTACTGACAGGCTCTTCAAGTTCAGAAAATGCATCTTCTTCTTCTTCTCCGCTGCTCTCAGCACCAGCTTGTGAAGAGAGAAGACGGCTCCCCATAGACAATCGGTGAGTGAAGTTTGTTGAACAGTAAGATCTCTCCAGAGATGGATATCTACCAGATGTTGCTTGAGAGGACTCGACAATGCCAGCATTATCTCCAAAACAACTCCAATCGGGTTTAGGGGAGTGAACTTGCAATATTGAAATGCTAAATCTGTGGTTCCTGAAAACATAAAGCAAGCATGCTCTAAGAATATTATATAAGCACACACATGTTGTTGCTGGAAGCAAAGAGTTGTTAATTACTCCAACTGTTTTGTCCTGAATGATTACAGTAAACATAAACACAGCAGGCAAAAGCAAGTGTCGGGTCAAAGTCAAGAAAAAGGGTTGGGCAGGACAAACAGCAGATGGAGTTGTCAAGGTGCCCAATCATGTGTGTCAAATAATCAACAATTGCAGTAATGCCGTTCAAAAGTAGCCTTAGATTGGGCAACATTTGTTTCAAATACCAACAATCACTGAAAGAGAGATCGAAAGAAAATCAACCTAAAAGACCAGCAAAACATTCCGCATTCTCCTTGATATCCAGTTCAAGACCACGCATCTAAAATGCCGCGTTCAATCTACCTCTCAGAAACCACGGTCAAGGCTACCAGGTAAAACCCCAAAGCCCCGAACGAAGAAGCATAAGGCAAGTCGACCAAAAAATTCATGAAGAGAACATAACATTCTGAAATTGCACGCGGGAAAGAACAAAACGAAGCAAGGAACAGAGCACTGAACACGGAACCCATCAACGACAAAACCCTCTTCTCAACACAATTTGCCCCGCTTCCTGCCAGATAAAAAACAGAGAGATCCCAACTCCAAGAAACATCCCACAGCAAACAAAGACCCAAGACCCCAAACAAGGCGGGGGGCTTCCTTTCCGGCCTTTCCCTCCCGTTCATTTCACTCTCAGAGCAACCTCACGCCAAGAGCTCGAGAAAACAAAACAGTGCAAGCGCAAACCAGTCACGTGATGGACTGCAGAGAAAACAGAACAGAGGGCAGAGAACGTTACTTGAGAGGATGAGAAGCTCGGCGAAGAGCCCACATGATGAGCTTGCTGCTGAACCCGAACGGAGGAAAGGAAAAAGCGAGAAAATTGCAGGGAAATGGAATGAAGGCGGTAGGGAAAGATCGAAGCTTTATGGCTTTGATAAACCCTACGGAAGCGTCAGAGAACAGAGGAGCTTCGGTTCAACTTCACACTCTTGCTGTCAAAACCCTAAAAACCCTCAGCAGGCCATGCTACGCCGAGCTCTCGGGGCACAGCAGGCGGGGTGGCCATCCCGTAATTTCGGCAAAAAACCGGGGCAAATCTATAAAAAGATAAAAAGACCATTTTCTGAATTACCGAATCACGTATCTAATCACGTACATGTACATAGAAGAGAGGAGAGAAATAATAAAAAAAAATCGCATGTCGGCTCAGGGGAGCGATTGCTCGGCATACGGATAATGATATGGATTGTGTTTATAAGAGAACGGCCGCCAATACGATGTCATTTCGCATTGCATCGAGGGTTGCCAAATGGTGTCGCCTTTGGAGGGGCAAAATCGGAACGAAAAGGATTAATTTTGGAGGAGAAAAATTAGGGCTCCGTTAGGGCGCGTTTGGTAACGTTTCTATTTCTGGAAATAATTTCTTTTCAGAAATAGTTTTTTCTATTTCTATTTCCTGGAAGAGTTTCTGAGCAAAATAATGCGTTTGGTAATTGCACAAAATTTCTATTCCTGGAATAGAAAAAGAACATAAATGCGTTTGGTAACTGTACAAAATTTCTATTCCCAATTTTTTGCATTCAAATCTATATCTTTTATTTAACTATAAGTACAAGTTATAAGTGAAAAAAATCAATAAGCATGGTTTATTGGTTTGTCTAATCCTTTTTAGGGGTTTAAAACCCATTTTAATCCCTAAACTAAGGAATCTTCAGAAATACCGCTTGAGCACCTCAAAAATTTAAATTTCACTCAAAGTGGGTGACCACAGGTATTCTAAACCATTATGTGAATTTTTTTATATTTTTTGGGGTAAAATTTATTAAAATTTGTTACTTTCCCTAAATCTGTTTCTCTTTATTTTTCCGAAAATTTTTAATGAAATTTTTTAAATTTTTTCAATTTCGGAATTTTGCAAATATTTAAAGGTTTTTTTAGTTTTTCTGATTTTTATGGATTTTCTGAGAATTTTTCTGATTTATATGAATTTTGGGAATTTTTTAATTTTCTAATTTTTTATGGGATTTTTCTGAAATTTTTCTAATTTTTATGAATTTTAGAAATTTTTTAATTTATTTTAAGCCATTATGTGAATTTTTTATTTTTTATTTTTTTGGGGAAAAGTTTATTAAAACTTTTTACTTTCCCGAAATCTGTGTCTTTTTATTTTCCAGAAAGCTTTTTATGAATCTTTTTTAATTGTCTCAATTTCGAAATTTTGCAAATTTTTATGGGTTTTCTGAGTTTTTCTGATTTTTATGGATTTTCTCAGAATTTTTCTGATTTTTATGAATTTTTGGAATTTTTGGAATTTTTTATAATTTAATTAATTTTTTTAAATTTTTTTATTATTTCCGCCGAGAATGGACCGAACCGGTGCTATGAGACGGTTTGCAGACAACGGAGGATGGAGGAGGAGCTGAGGTCGCGGCTTGAGGACCGGACCTTTCTATTTCTATTTCTATTTCTGGGAACAAAGAAGTAGATTTTTTCTACTTCTCATTTCTGCTCCAAATCTATTTCTTGGCCACTTTTCTATTCCAGGAAATAGAAAAATAAAATGCTTTACCAAACAAATTTCTGTTCTTTTTTAGTTTTCGTGAATCGATCACATCGACGACCTACTCTAACATTTGACTCAGTGCTCGATGGTAAGGACCCAGCTGTAAATTTTATGCTTTTTGGAGCTCTGGTGGTTGGTCAATTTTAGGGTTTATACATTTTCTTTTGGGAATATACTATAAAAAAACTCCAAATTATGCCACTTATGATAAATTTACCCTAAACTTTTTTATGACACGAAAAGCCTCAAATTATGTCATTTATAACAAATTTATCCTGAACTTTTTTTTGTGACACGAAAAAGACTAAACTATGCCATTTGTGACACATTTACTCCACAATAGTTTGGCTCAGGGGCATTTTCATCTTTTTCACTTTTCTTTTTTTAAATTTTTTTCTCTCTTTCCCGATGAGGGCGACCCTCGCCAGCGTCGGGCAAGGCTACCTCGCCCGCCCAGGCAAGGGCGAGCCTCACCCGATGCCGGCAAGGGTCACCCTCACCGAGGAAGAGAGAAAAAAAATAGAAAAGGGAAAAAGACGAAAATATCTATGGGCCAAAATATTGTGGAGTAAATATGTCACGGGTGGCATAATTTGGAGTTTTTTGTGTCACAAAAAAAAGTTCAGGGTAAATTTGCCATAATTGATATAATTTGGAGTTTTTGGTAGTATTTTCCTTTTTGTTTTTTCAAGTTGGTTAGTGATTTTTGTAGTCATATGGACAGTGGGAAAGTATTAAATTTGGCGGTTGGTGTACCTTAGATGGAAGGCCCCATTCACCACCATACTTCACTTGGTGGATTTATGGAGTTGAAGATAATGGGAGATATATTGGTTACTTTGGAGAGTTATTTTATTTAATTTCTTGTTAAAAAAAATATAGGTTGATGTTCTTACCAAATGAAAACCATATTAACTTTAAATGGTTAGAATTTCTTATGAGCTTGAATAATTTTAAACATTTTTGAAGGAGAGACACCGCTTAAACTTAAACTTGTGATGTAGAGATTCGTACTAATTTATGAACGAATTATCACACGACATAGGTAAGTATCCTCTCTTTTATAATTTTTGTATAAAAAAACTATTAGAAAAATCTTTCAAAGAAAAATCTTTTAGTTCTTTTCCGAGTTCAAATTCAAAATGAACGTAAAAGGAATTCGGAAACATTTTCTTCAGAAGTTTTGAATGACATTCCTTAGTCAAAAATTGCTTTTCATGTGTTGGTACATGCACCATTAACCAAAAATCTCCTTGAAAGATAGTTTGAACATGCAACTTTGACAAAAAAAGAAGAAGATAGTATTGGATATGCCAAGTGAAAGCACTTAGGATGAGAAAAGTCAAGGTATGCCTTAACACGACCCTAATACATATTTTGAGAGTTGAGTTGAGTGAATAAAAATAAGGAAAATCATGTCGTACAATAAAGGTTTTATTCGCAAGGAATGCATAGATCTAAATGACAAAAGGCATTACTTTCTTCTAGCATAAATATTAAATATAACCCTTGCTAGCCATTTTTTTTGGTAAGGTAAGATGTATATAAACTTTTTAATGCACCAATTACAAAGATGAGAGATCATATTCAAAAACCTCATACTCGAGGGAACAAGAAAGGTGTTCCAACGGGTACAAGGTGTACGATTATAGAAGGCTAGAACGCCACAAGTGCGATATTAACGGGCCAACTACGCCGGCCAAAAGAAAACTATACAACGGTAAGGCGAAACTAAGAATCAATGATTGCGGTAGAGATGCCCCAGTTGGCTTGGATTCTCCGTTTGCGAGGACTATCTTCAACAGGTTTAAAGGATAAAACCTCTATCTTTCGTCACCTTAATAAGATGGTTGCGAATAGCCGGCAAAAAGTATGTCTTACTCCTAAAGAGGATGTCATTTCGTTCCGACCAAATGATATGGCATAAAGTGCTGAAGGAGAAACGAGCAATGCGTTAATGGAAACTTTAGCCTCCAACGACTCGCCTGGCCCATCGGAGGTTGTCATGCCACGAGCCATTCCGCCAAAACATATTACACTTGGACGCCCAAAAGTTGGCAAGGGTGCCAGTGATGTTACAGTCGAAGAAAAGATGGTTAATGGAGTCCGGTCTACAGTGGCAAAAGACACACGCCCCTTCCGTAATCCTATTATGCCTTAATAAACGCTCCTGCGTAGGAAGCCTATCAAGAGTGATGAGCCATAATAGAAATCCGTACCTGGGGCAATGGAAGGATCCCAGATGAAAGAGCTCCAGTTAACTTTCTAGCCCTTATTCCTTATGAATTCCCATGCCTTGGATGAAGAGAACTCGCCCGAGGGGTGACCAAGCCAAGTGAGGTAGTCATTGGCTCTCGGTTCAAGAGAAACAATTAGCGGCTAGGAGCGAAATGTGTCTAGGACCGCAGATTGGGGCCATTAGGAGAAGAAAAAGTTACTCACCGAGGAATTTCTCGGAATACTAGAGCGATAGATATCCCTATTCACAAAAAATTTATAAAGAGGGCCCTTAGCATGCCAATTGTCAAACCAGAATGAGGTATTTTCTCCGTTGTCAATACGCCAGAATAATTGAAGGTGGAATTCATGGCGGAGGTCTAAGATTTTTTTCCAAGCCCAGGAACACACCGTTGGCTTGGGCATAGTCCAGAAGTTCTTGTTTTTCAAGAAAATGGAGTGTATCCATTTGCACCATAGTGATTATTTATCTGTGAAGAGAATCCATATGTGCTTGAGCAAAGTTGCCCGATTGCAGTCAAAGAGTCTACGAATTCCTAATCCACCCTCATCCTTAGGAAGGCATACTTCATTCCAAGGTACTTTTGCCCCCCCCCCAACTCCCAATTCTGGTCCTTTCCAGAGAAATTGCTGCAATATCAGTTCTATGCTGGAAAGAACAGATCGAGGCAAGGGGAAAATAGAAGCCCAATAGACATGGGTAGAATGAAGAACAGATTTTATAAGCTGGAGCCGACCCGCAAAAGAGAGGAATCGATGCGATCAAGAACGAGTACGAGCAGTGATAGCATTTACGAGGGAAATGCAGTCTGTCTTACTCAATCTAGACGCAATGATAGAGACGCCAAGGTATCTAAAGGGAAGGGAACCTTCGTTGAAGCCAAACAAGAGCCGAATTTGGGTTCGAACTTCTTCAGACCCGCCAGAGAAAAATAACTCGCTTTTGTTGGCATTTGGGTATAGCCCTGACCAGGACGAAAATAATTGGAGGCCTTCCTTCAAGAGTGTAGCCGACGCAAGATTTGCCCCCACAATTTTGAGCCTAAATAAGGAGAATTTTTTTGAAAATACCCCTATCAATAATCACTTCACATTGGGGCAAAAAGGAGGTTAAGGTTGAAAACATTTGGAGAAAAAGTTTTAAGAAAGATTTTTTTGCCTCCACTTATCAACCATTTTGTGGTGATTTTAGGTAAGTTCTCATAAAACCTCGAGACATCCAATAGTGAAAAAGAGCATTCATTTTCCTACCCAAACACTAATTGCTTTTTGATTAGCTAAATCGAGCCTTAATATTCATTTCTAAACACAGTTGATGATTATCTCCCTAAGCAGGGCGTGGCATGTGATTTACCAAGAGGATTGGTAATAGTAGAAAAATGTCTCGAAAGCCTTTAAAATAAAAAAAAGTCGTAAGAATCAAAAAGTCAAAGGAATCCAAAAGTCAAAAGAAAATGATAACTAGGGGTATAAAAAAAGCCTTGTGCCTGATAAAAATAAAGCCGATGTCCGTAAAAAAGAAGCTGCATTAAGAGCAAAACGCTTGTATGAAAAGAAATTTATTTGAATGCAAAATATCTAGAAAAGAGCGAAGCTCCTGTGTTTCAAATGTAAATGATTGATTGATGGACTCTCAAAACAAATTCAACATCAAAAGTTAAAAGATTTTGAAAAAATTTGAATGAGCCGGTAATGATATCCATATAATCACCAACTATTGAACCGTATAAAAAAATTTTAGCCTGTTGAGCCTTTCATTTCTTAATCCAATTCCAAACCTACATTATAACTCTAAAAAATTCTCTTTTGATTGAGATGGTTCAAATAAACATGAGGATTTCACAAAGAAAGTTACTGCTTGAAGGAGTGGAAGCAGTAATTTCTCATCTTATCTTCGAGATTTTTGACTTTGTTTTAAGTTTCATTCTTTGCTTAATTTATTTTATTGTTACTTTTTATCAAATTGAAATTACTATTTAATGATAATATTGCAAAAAAAAATCCACATAATATATAAATTAGCATTGCGATGTGAGGCATTGGTATTTGGATGATATGGTCTTTTAGCATTGTGGATTGTTCTTATTTATATATAAACTATTGGTAGCTATAAACAGAGTATAAATGAAAAAATCCATCAAGATATAAAAATTGCGTGGAGAAACATGAAATCAATTAAAACAAATGATGAAAAGCCATGAGTCAAATATATGTCCAAACTCAATTAGAGTTGTACATACTGTTTGTCTGTCAATCTTTCTATCCGGGATTAAGTGTGTAGTTTTAGTCGTGTAGATTTCATTATTTGTGCAATTGTGCAATTGAATCCTCTAACATTTGCAATTTATATAATTGGGTCCTATCCTTAATTGCCATTAGCAATATCTTAACAGTGACCCATGGACCTGTGGCACCGCCCATGCGGAACAAAATAGATATGTAACATTGATGTGGCACCAAATAGGCTCTACATCAATAAACACAATATATATAATAGAGAGAAGTAGGGATTAGCGAGTGTATCATGACTCTTACCGTGGATGGCTAGGTTTCCGATGGGCCTAGCCTTGCTCAAGTAAAGACGGTCGAACCCCGTGCAGAAAGAGAGCGAGAGAGAGAGACACCCAACCGTGGTTGAGTACGGATGGAGGTCTAGTGAACCCTATTTTTTAGGGCAATGGATGTCTCGCAACCTTAACAAAGTGACACCGAACACTCGCCAATACCTAGGCACCAATGCTCGGGCGACCTTGTTGCGCACCACCCCCAAAATCCCCTCCCCCTTCTACAAATCTTTTTTCTGTTCGTTTCACCTTTTTAGAGAAAATGTCCTCAAATCGTGGTCCTGCCTGATGCACATTTGTTAAGTAAACGGGGATTTACCTGTGAAAAAAAACAAGAGACTCGGGTGTTTTTTAGAATTGGCAACGAATGCAGGGGCCAAAAGACATGAAAAACAAAAATGGGAGGCACGAATGAGACCCAGACCCAGAAGAGAAGCAGAGAGAGAGACTCTTCAAACTCGGGAAGAAAGAAGACGCAGATACACATTCGACGAGAACGAAGGCTTGGTGCGAGCTTCTTCTTCGTCTCCCTCTCCCCTCCGCTGCACCTGGAGATGATGAACGTGGGTCCTTCTGGTTTCAGTACGCATCTCTCTCTCTCTCTCTCTCTCTCTCTCTGTTTCTGGGTTTCATCAATTTCCGTTCTTTTGACCGGTCCCGCATTCGGAATCCTCCCGCATCGATTCTTCCTTTTGCCCCTGCCCGAATTTCCCCCCACCAATCGAGCCTCCGGCGTTCGTTCTTTTTGTTCTTGCAGACAATGCGCCGGTGTCCCGAGCGTTCGTTGTCGCCTCCGGCGTCTTCACCGTCTTCTTCGGGATCAGGGACCGCGCTAACAAGCTCGGAGTGTCTTACCAGGCAAGTCAGTTGGGCTTTTTGCTGTTTCTTTTGGGTTGGTTTTTTTGGTGGATTCGGCACTTGGGTTTTGGCGGATTGTTGTATTTTGTGCCCGTACTGGCTTGTGGGTTCTCCTCGTGCTATCGATTCTTGATCTGGGTCTTGGAAATGATGAAGGGTGCTTGATAGTCACGTTAGCCTGGACGATCTTTTCGCTTTCCCTTTCTTTTCTTTGTCAGAAAGATGAATCTGTAGGGTTTCTTTTTTCTTCCTGCTCATGGCCCTAATTGCGGTGCGAAAACTGTCATTTCTGGCTGTATGGTTGATTTGATTTTTCCAGCTGCCCTGGTAGTGTAGTCGAAGCTGTTTCGCATCTCTTTCTAATGTCGTTGCTCGAAGTAGTTGTGTTCGCATACAATCAACAATATGGAATTTGGAGTCTCTGTTTATATACTCCGCAGGATTACTGAATTGCTATATGATATGTTTTCCAATCTAAACAATGAGTAAGTCTAAACCATTATAGTTTAGTCATGATAGCTCATCTATTTGTAAGACCAGTGTAGGCTGAGGTTTTGTGTAACGCTTTGGGTTGCCAAAATGAATTCAAAGTTTGTCGCTTGCAAGGACATTCATATTGAAATTCGAAAGTGAAATAGGATTCCGGTTATTGTGTAGGTTTGCCTATGTCAATAAGAGGGCTAGATTGAAGAACTCTCTTTGAATGATGATATATGGATGTTAATATTCAACTTCAAAATAGCGCAGGGGCGCTCGCTGTTTGTTCATGAAGGATGAGCATAAATAATAGACTTGCATATATCCAAGTCCATTAATTCAGCTATTTGTTGAACTCAATTGCTTATGTGCCATCGAATTAGTGAATCGATTTCTTAATGATGATGCGAGGAGGAAATAACTGGCAATAATGAAGTCTGCCTTCTTTGCTAGCTGCAATACTATTTTGAGACCCTCAAGCGGTCTTCCTCTCTCCTCTATATTAGAGAAATAGTTTCTCCATTGACATTCTTTTAGCTTCTTCTGAGGTTTTACTATCACTTTTCTAATATAACTTCTTGACTTTGATTGAGTTCCTGTGCTGCGAAGGAAACAAGTAAACGACCCTCTTGCTTTGTTATCAACTCACCCTTAGCAATTTATGGGAGCATAATGCTTGCCATGTCAATAGCTTTTCCTTTGAGAATTCCACGATCTCTTAAACTCTACGAAGAGGATAGTATCTTACTTCCTTATTTTTCGATCTTCAATGGCAGGACATTTTCCAAAAGTTGCAGATGTGGAAGCTAATACCAGCAATCTTTGCCTTTTCTTCAACACCAGAACTGATTTTTGGCCTTTATCTGCTCTACTACTTCAGAATTTTTGAGAGACAGATAGGTTCTAATAAGTTCTTGGTGAGTAATTTTCTCCGTAACAATGTAGAATAAAAAAAGTACGAAACACTTCTGTAGCGTTTCGCTAAAGTTTTGTTTCTGTTTTGTGCTGAGAGACGGATAGGTTCTAATAAGTCCTTGGTGAGTGATTTTTCTTCGTTAGCTATGTAGAATCAAAAAATTGCACAACATTTCTGTGGAGTAACACTAAACTTATGTTTCAGTTTTGTGCTCCACTCTAGGTATGAATTTTTATATGCAATGTCATAGCGGTAAGGATGATGCTTAAGCTATTTGTCCTACATGAAAGAATGTTTGGGGAGCTACTACTTTTGTCACAGTTTTTCTTGTCTGTGTCTTTACTCGTTTGATTCCAGTTTGCGAGAGCACCCTGACTATTTGTCTAAAAGTCAATGTACATCTGCCAATGGCCTCATCTCACAAGTTGACACTATTATGGGAATGGAAGTTGGCATTTGTAACATGCTATCCTATTGGGTGGATTAGTTTCCAATAAATCTAAGAGGTTGATGGAGAATGCATGAACTGCTAGTAAGATGTGAGACATGCAGAAAGGCCATCAAGGGGAAGACTGCCAGCTTCGTGTCCACTCTTTGTTCGGCAAAATTAACTGTTCTTAATTGTGCTTTAGCATCTATGCTATCATGTTCAATGCTATTTTACTTAGAGCAGAATAGATGTTATGGGTTGCTTGACAGTCAACTGGTTCTTTCATTCCAAAACATTTTCGTTTCCTTCCGTTTGATGTATACCTAATTTTTTTCTGTGGATTCCTAGGTCTTTATTTTGTTCTCTACAATAGTATCAATGGTCCTTCAGGTCCTCGCATTGGCAGTTGTTAATGGTATGTCAATTCGTTTTACCTTTGTGGAAGCTTCTTCTTGCTGTCTCTTTTCACTTCATTCATCCTTTTACTGGTGGAAATCTGTTTCTATATTTTGAAATTCCTTCATTTGTGGTTACTTACATACTACTACTTGATCTGGTACAACTTGGTCCGAGAATCCAAAAGATGACTCTGAAAATTGAAACATGACAGTGGGTGAATACTGATGTCCTTTTTGGTGGATATGAGTCTCTATCAGAAAAGCAGAGGTCCTATCACCTTGCAATACCTACTTTAAAGTTTTTACTTCATATGCAGTCTATATTGGAATGACAGTTGTCCTAATTGGCCTTCTTGTACAATTTTCCCAATTACCCTTTTTGTTTGGCGGTCATACAACAAATGCCTGAATGGGCTATTAAGCTCTTAAACACTTGCCTTGCTTGTCACAGGAATTTAGTAAGTTAGATGCGGTTGATATACAATCTTTATATGGTCTGATGCCATGATTTGAATTGTTGTGATAATTTACCCAAATTATGCAGTAGTTTCACTGGTTAGAAGACAGCTACTGTGAGAGAAATTGGTATTTCTAAGTTTCTGGATGTAGACTGTCGATATAAATCATTCCATCAATACTCCAGATTTGAGATGCCATCATCAAAGAGTTACTTTCAGAAAGTTAATCCAAAAGTCTTTATGTATTTGCTATGACAATACTTTATACCGAACATATTATTCAAGTCAAAGATAAAGAAAATGAAAGAAACAAGTGACGTTCTTCAAACCAATCATAAGCTTTATTGAGATAATTAAACATATGGTACTCCCCCTTGTCAAATGCTAAAAAGTTCCTATGTTCAGCAGAAAAATTTGCCATAACTTTGAGCGAAGACCTACCTTTCCTCCTGCATGTTGCATTGGCTGAAGAGTACTTTCACGTTTTTCCTGTGTACATATGGAGCAAAGCTGACTGATCCTTTATAATGACCAAACTTTCTCCATAATTGTTGGATATCAGAGGAGAAAGTTGACAAATGTTAGGAATGTAATGGTTTTAGCGGTTGCTTATGGATTATATACATTGTGCAAGAAACCCTAACGTTATAGTATAGTAACATGATTGGCTTAAACTTATAATTTATCTTATAGACCAGTAGGTAGAGCAGGAAGGTAGGAAAAGAACCCAAGCCCTCTTGAAATCTTGTTAAGGGTGGACCATAGCTAGACACATTACTAGTTCCTTAAGCAATGTAGAGGGAGATAAAGATCTAAATTTAGACTGCTGTGTAGATAAGATTGCCATGCTAGTTTCTTTATCACACTCCTAAAAATTGTCATGGCTACCTTGTGATAATGTTGGTTAACTTTTTAACCTCTTGCTTGACAATGGACTGTTGAAATTTCTATGCACATTCCTTCATGTCATGATTCTTGAATAATTGTCAAGTCTCCCCGTGACAATACTGATGTAATGTTTTTTCTTTTCATCTGCAGTTCCTTCCTCAAACTTAGTCAGTTCAGGTCCTTATGCTGTCATATTTTCATTGTTCGTACCCTTTTTCTTTGACATTCCGGTTTCAACACGATTTCGGGTGCTAGGCATCAGCTTTTCTGATAAATCTTTCATATATCTAGCTGGTCTGCAGGTAAGCTTTATTGATATATCTGTTTGGTGATTTATCACCTGCATTAACTTTTTGTGCCTATCAGACACATCCTTTTTGTCTTTTTATTTAACCTAGTTTACATATTGCAGCTTTTGTTGGCATCCTGGAAAAGGTCCATCTTGCCAGGGATTTGCGGCATTCTTGCTGGTGCCCTGTATCGTCTCAATGTTTTCCGCATCCGAAAGGCGAAGGTTATACTTGAGAACATTTATAATGGACCGTTTCCTTCTTACTGTGCAATTAACTGTCGTTTGCTGTGGTGTTAAAATTATCCTTTTTTGATCGGTACCATTTGTAAATGTGATCTTGTTAGAACCAAATTTGCGCGAGAATGCCATCTACCTTGATTATTTATGAATATAATTAGCTAAAAAAGAATTCTTCTGTGTGTGTGTGTGTGTTTTTTTTTGGTAGGGGGTTTTTTTTGGGAGGGGGGGGTGGGAGGGGAGAGAGAGATTGATTGATACTTGACAAGCATATGTAATCTTTGTCTAAGTCCATCACGACTTGTGATGATTACAATGTGTGATGGCCTCAGTATCTCAATGTTATTGATGGCAGAATGCTCTGTTTTTGGTGTTCAAAGGATTTCCATCATTCTTGAAATTACTGCAGATCGAGTCAGAATCATCATTTTTTTTTCTTGGAAGTCTAGCAAAATCGTCCTTGTTTCTCCTGAGAAATATGCTACGTTTATTTCATGTCATATGAGATGTTACCTCATGGATGCATATCTTGAAGGACATCTTGTTAATGCATGTCACGAGTTACTTTCATGCAATACTTCACTAAGATTGCAAAGCAGTTGTATCCGCCAATATTATGTAAGTTTCCTACAAGAGAGTTGGTAGGGAGATTTATTCTATTTCAAGGGTAGTGTCACATTTGAAAGCTAGAGATCTGCATCATCACTTTGACGAAGATAAATCTTTTCTGTTAAGGTAGCTAAATTTTGTTTTTTAAATGCCTTGTGTGAGCAGTTTCCAGCACCTATCTCTTCATTCTTTTCACGGCTACCAGGACTGTCCATGGGAAGTCCACGTGTCTCACCAACTAGGAATGTCGTGGGAAATATTCCATCCTTTGCAAGTCACCAGGTAACAGTGCATCATATGAATGTTTTAATAAATACTTCCAATGTACCTAGTACATGTGAAATCTCTTTCTACAGTCTTTATCTGCATCATTATTGCCTCTGCCTCGACTTAAATACTCTTTCCCTGCAGCGAAACTATACTTCAGTACCTTCCACCGTAGAGCCATCAGAGGAATCTGTTGCAACCCTTGTTTCAATGGGCTTTGACAGGAATTCCGCTAGACAAGCACTAGCACAGGCTAGAAATGACGTCAATACAGCAACAAACATCCTTCTTGAAGCTCAGTCTTAGAGAAGTTATGGTGATGCTACTTGAACTCTGTTAATTAAGTTCAGGGGGAGGAGTTGATTAGTGACGAGATCTGTGACCTCCATGATAGGCATTTGACAAGTCAGTCAATCTTCTAACAGGAGCTTCTGAATGTCCTCGCCCATGTCGGTCTTGGGACTTTCCCTTCAGCGTAGATCCTTCGGTCCCCATAAGCGGTAGGTATTTATTTGTAGCTGAAAGCAATTCACACACAGTATGACTGTTGGGATGAAGCCTAGATGGATTTCACCCAGAATCATTACATGGTTAATTATTATATTTAGAAGAAAGCCCTATGGAGAAAACTGTGTACAGTATCTATCTAATTAATTCTTGTCTTCAGCCAGTAAACAAGACATTCCTCGGGTTGTCGTTTTCTAGACAGCACACCGTGGTCAGTAGTAAATGTGCCTTGTTAATAGGATATGCAAGTTTTAAGGACGATTATGCTGTTGACCGTTGGTGGTTGAAATTGGAAAAGGGCGTTTCGTGGCCTGCTGGAATTAGTAGGCTTTCTATGTTTCGGTGCTTGAAAATCTTCATGCGGTGGTAACTTTGATTATAAAGTTTGTAATGCTCCTCGTTCTCACTATTTTTCCTAATCTTATGATTGGTTAAGTTTCTCTAGGCGGCGGTAAGTTTTCTAAATTGGCCGCGAGGGCCATCAAAACATGAAAAGGTTAGTGACCATACTACTCTTTATAACATTCTCCCTGTTCCATGGTAAAAAATGGTAATGACTGGCAGGTTCACATCTTTTAAGTTATGCATGCAATGCCGAAATAGAGCCTGGCTAACGGAAGCATTGACTAAAAGATGTAGACCCAGTTAGCTTCCTAGCAAATTTTACTGCTATGTACCCTTCTATCATGACCCGTGTGGCGTGCTTTTGACCTCTCGACATCGACAATATATTTGATTAGGATAAGTCTGATTTTAATCGGAAAAAGAAAAAGAAAAACTCTACTAGTTTATCTTGTACATCCTCCATCACTGCATGATTGTCTGCCTCAATGGGAAAACCCAACTTCTATACAGAAATGTCCTAAACAACATCCACCAAACTTATGAACATGTTTAGTTTTTAATGTCGGGAACTTCAAACAACGCCTTTCTACTTGTGCTATGTGTGCTCTAGCTGAAAATGCTTCCTCTCTTATCCAATGTGAGAAATATATCTAGAATCTATCAGAATGCAACTAATGGGAAAAGGGGGAACACTTAAGTCGTATTACATGATGGACTCAAGCATATCGCAAGTAACACTTATTACGTGGTGTGTCTACTGATTTGCTAAAACACATTCGCAAAGATAGCAAGTGGATTTAAAGAAGAAAAAGAGATCAAGACTCGAAGCTAAGAACCATCAAACATGCCACTGTATCATTAGGTTTTCCCTCTATTCCAAGAGGGACAGCCGAAGCCATGAACATGAAGTCTTTAACTCCAAGTAGAATCCAACATCTTAAAATGAAAAGTCTCAAATGAGTCAGCTTAGATCAGGAAAAAGCCTAGTCTTATGTAAGTGGCACGGTGTTTCTCATGTATGTAAACAGCCCTAAGGAATGAATTTCTTCAGCAAAGCACGTGACAAACAAAACTGGGCACTTGGGAGGGGTTTCTATGAACAGTGCAGCCTCTTTTCCCCATCAAACTGAGCTCCTCACTCATGGCACTAAGAAGAAACCGCACTTCACAATAATAAAAAAAATACGTCCCCCTCCTCTAATTCTTGCTTGTAAGTGTCCCCATTTTCAGCGAGTGCATCCTATTATCATGTACAAGAATAGCTAGAAGACACTGAGCATACGTATCGCTCAAATCCTGATTTTGAACGAACTCCCAGGCAACAGTCAAACTCCCATTTAAAATTGTCAGCTCTCCTCTTCATCAATGGTATAAACAGGTATTTGCCATATCTTAGTGTTCTTCTTCGGGTCATCGGTGAGGCTTAGATCTGTATCATCTTCTTTAAATGTTCTGATAAAATTTTTTGCTCCCATCATGACAAGCCTCTCAATCATAAATAACTGGTAATTGTTCTGAATAAAGGGATCGAGGATCTCGCTAAAATTTGAAGAGTATGCCATCTTGTACCTGTAAAAATTGGTCAAGATAAGTATTTATCAGCTTCAACTTCTACCAGGGTACACACTTATGCAACATACACGTATGACATACAATTGAACATAAACACGCCTACAATCCAAAAGAGAGAATAAGAGGCACTTTAATTTCAGTGGTTAATCTACAATCCCGCTGCATAAAAGGTCCTTTCATTACCTAAGATGTTTTATACTCGTTCAATAACTATAAAGTTAAGTGGCTACATGGTCAAAGGCGATTTCATTTCCAGGACAGATGTTTTATACTCAATCAGTAAGTATAAGAACGCGTAGTCTCAAATTCAATTGTCGGCCAGCACTAAGGAAACAGGTAACAAATGCCTTTTCTGTGTTTATTGTTCTAGTGTTACAGGATACGATGAAACCTTTCATGTCAATTTTGTCGTGATCTCACAAAGAAAGCACCCATCATCTTCATCACCAGTCTACTATTACAACCAGTTACAAAGATGACATTGTCCTCATCTAAATACAGTTTTTTCATTCATAAATCATGTTCCCGGGAACTCTGCTCTACAGCTCCATCAACAACCATCTGAAATGGAACCCATTTGCCACCATCAATCATATCTTTACTATATAGAACAATAAGCCCAATTGTGTAGCCCATTACCATAATTTTTGGTCTTCATAACCAACAAAAACACACTGGCAAGTGGCAACATCCACCTATCTCACTGAATGCCTCACAAACACTCTAAAACAGTATCCTGTGCATGGTAGTTGCAATTTCATATCTATCATGCCAAGATAGAAGTGCAATTTACACTTGGCATCACAAAATGCATAGTCCATAGTGAGCCATAAAGCTTATGATTCTCCTACCACTGCATCTACGTTTAAACCACGATGGATCCAGATTCAAGCATATTCATTCCATCAGTTATTAGTTTTAACATTTCTAGGTGCAAAACAAATGAAAATACCTCAAAGGTTAGTTCCCACAATTCAAAGATGCACCTAGTTCTTGCTTATCAATTAAAGCATGCCGAGTCTGTACCTTCCTATGCCCTCTAATTTGTACAGGTAGTTAATGAGTTCGAGGATAACTCACCTTGTAGCAAGAGGCGAAAAAAATCCAGGCGTCCTCTCGTTTGAAGCAATAAAAAGAGTCCTTCCAGGTGGCACCCACTGTTTAATTCGGCGAAGAATAAACTCTGGACGGGTATCTCTGTCCAGATGAGGGTTTAGACTCCTTTCGACCCCAAACCTGTCTTTCCTGGTTTTCAATTTGTCACCTCGACGAACGTGGATGGCATCATAATCACCAAGAGAGGCTTTAATCTGTGAATTGGAGATTATTCAGATGCCAACTCGCAAATACAAAAAGACGTAATAGGGCAATCTTTTAGCACAGTACCTGCAGTATCATGAAATTCATATTTTCACAAGGTCATTAGCTCTATCTATAACTATAAGAATACTTACTACAAGGGACTCCACACCAGGGTAATACATTATCTAGAAGATGTACAAACCAAGTTGATCAAACTGGAAAATACTCCATATTCATTTCTCAACAAAAACAAGAAGCCTTATCCTACTACCAGATTGTGTGGATGTTCTGGAGTTCAACATATTAACTCTTTATCAATCTTCTTCAAGTCTTAACTACCTGATTCACAGACCTGCTTTTCTTAAATATTACTTTCGGAAATGGCTTTATTTCAGCGGGACTGCTTTAGTAAATACGACACTATTTTTCCAAGGACTTCAATCATCTCAGTTCCATAGTGTCCTCCAAGTTACTGGTAGGTTCCTGCCAGTCCATATAGGGTTTGTTTCATATTTTAAGCAGATTACTAGTAAGTTATTGTGATATCAACTACCAGTACCTTATAGGCAAATCCAATAAGATACTTGTTTGTTTAAAGAATATATAAGTCTAGACATCCATCCCTTCATGATACTTGACAGAGACTATTTTCTATAAATGGTTTATCATGATGTCCTATGATATTAGGTTTGCAATGATGGTTTAATACTCGTGCTAACACATCATAGGTTATTGTCCTCATCTTTTAGAACCTACATTAAACCACTTTTACTGGAAGTGAAAGATAATAGAAGATAATTGTTACCCCAGAAAGAACACTATTTGCTATGCATGAATGTACAGAATTCCTAGGTCTCCAGGTAAATTACCAACCTTGGCAGCTACATCTCTTAATTCCTTTGTGGCCATGGAAGGGAGAAATGAATAAGGTAACATTATGGCACTTCGATTTTTTCGATCCTTGCATTCCATGAACCTGTATTAATTTCATGGTCAGTTCCTGAGCGAAAAATAACAAGTTGGAAACTTTAATTCTTCAAAGCACATCTTACAGATATAATGCTTTTAGAGCTTATGAACTTTAAATGTCTATGCCCCTTAAAAACAAAATAGTATCAAACGCCTTTTGGAAATATGAAAAAGAGCTCTCATGTACTTAAATCCTCTATCCTGACAAACATTTGATACAATCTCAGGTTCTTCCATGAAGGATCTAAACTACTAAGAAAAAGAGCTTGAAGGAGTAAGAAGACTTAGCAACATTTCAACCAAACAGATAGGAGTAACTTGTTTAAGGGAAAAATACTGCTGAAGACACGTGCATGTCTTCAAAACCTTAAGCTACGGTGAACAACTTATGCACAAGAATGAAGCGAGAGAACCCTCATGCTTTGCAGAGAATAAATGTTCAAAATATGGACCTAGAAAGGGCTTACCAAGAAAGCGGACTAGCAGTTCTGTTGATGAGTAAAAGGTTTGAATAGCGTTGATCCTCTTTAAGATCATTCCGACTGAGTCCTTCCACATGAGCAACCCCTTGAGCTCCCAACTTCATGCTGGTTGACAGCACCCGATACCACATTTTTGAATTGTCCAAAATCACAGGCACAGTGTCGGATATCAGATCTATATCGTACAAAGAATCCATGGCACAAGAAGATGCTGCCCACCTACCAAAAACAAGTAGATTCGGGTAATTAATTGCTCCAACTTTTCTTGTCATTTTTCCAATCCAAAAGGAGATGTGTAAGCAGATGAGGAAAAGAAAAACCAATGCAAGAAAACTCTTTGAGATTAAGTGAAGTAACAGTATAGAAACAGCAACTTTCCAGAAGGAGAAACCATCTGCTAAATGATAATCAACCCACTCTCTCTTTTGGTTCGACCATTGAGTTATGCATGGAGGAACTCACCCTTCCTCAGAAGTCATACTTGTGGACTCATGAAGGATTCCCTTCTTGTTATGCATAGGGTTGATACACATCCTGGAAGGCATAACAAAAGTCCTGCAATTCAAGGTAAAGGGAATTTTATTAAAGGAGTGAAATTGAGCTCACTCCTAAGCACACAACTCAAGCGAATGCAAGCATCATGTTCAGACCAGAAACCAAAATAGACAGGTTCACCTATCTAAAATGAAGCCACACTCAGATCCATGCACTGAAACATAGAACATTCCCAATCACAGTTTCCGCAAACAACTAAATTTGGGCAAGCTCAAATTCACTTCAATTGAAGCACTCAAGACTTCTCTAGCGCAGAACCATCGCTTCGAAACACGTTAAACAACTACAATGTCATCACTCCTCCCAAGTTAAAACAGAGCACACGAATCAGAACCCGCAGACACCAAACGAGAACCGACCCAAAAACCTGCCAATTCCCCCGAAACACAGCGCGAGGCACCCCAAAAGCTCGTACCTCTCGAGGGACATCGCCTCTTCCAGGGCACATCGGAGGCTGGACTCCTGGTGGCCGAGGCCCGCGCAGGGGTCGCATTGCTTCCCGGGGCAGTCGATCCTGCCGCCCCAGTAGAGGTACTTGTCATGGAGCGAGTGCTGGTGCTTCGGCCTCTTCAGGAGTCCCACGATCTCGAGGGTCCTGGCGGAGGACGGCAGCGAGACCCCGAACGTGGAGGCGAGGGCGGAGAGGAGGAAGAGGAGGGCGATGGCGACGACGGACGCGACGAGGAAGGAGAGCGGGGACCCGGGTTTGGATTTGGGCTTGTGGGTCTTGCCGACGGCCATGGGAGTTGCAGGGTGGGGAAGGTTTTGAAGATCCAAGATCAAGATCAAGAAGAGAAGAGCTCCTTCATGCTTCCGACATGGTTGGGGGACATGAAAGCAAATCTCAAGAAGACAGGGCATGAAAACGAGAAGGGAAAGAAGAAATTAAAGAAAGGCATATGAATAAATTTAACGAAAATGCTATAAATCACATAGTTTGAGTCCCCAAAACTTTTCAGAACGTGCAATCAATCGAATCCTAATCAATTAATTTTTTTTTTTGTTGTCGCAAGATTTGCACGGAAAATTCTTACATGGCATTAATTAGCTATCTCTCCCACGTGGTCGATGTCCCGACCACTTCCAAACATCGAAGAGCCGTCGAGCGGATGGAGAACGCGCCGCCCGACCCTGCCCTCCGCCGCCGCCGCCGCCGCGTACACGACCGGCCCTGATCGAATCGAGATCGAAATCCGAGCAGGAGGAGTTGGAGGGATGGTTGCAACGGATCTCTGTTCGATCCGATTGTGGGTGCTGTGTTGTTCAAGATGAGGTGAATTGTAGTTTTGGCGATGGATGAGGCGTGGCCGGCGAGGATATTTGAGTTCGACCCGGTGGCGAACTTGCCATAGATGGCGGCCGACAACGGGCTGCATATGCTAAAGGAAGATGATGAGCTCCGTTTATTTTTCATTGTTTCCTTCGCACGCACCTTCAACCGCTTCTCCTTCCGATGTATTAGAATTTAATTGCACCATTTGAAGATTTCACGACTTAATTATATTCCGGACATAAATTTAAGGCTTTAAATTTGGGCTGCGCTTTTTTCACTCCTAATTTGGCTAAAACACTCCCAACAAAGTGTTTTGATCATTTCACTAATTGTGGGTCCTATCTTTCAGCATCTCAAACTTTTCCTCAATGTCTTATTTTGTTTTTTTTTTTTGCGGATCCCACTTTCCTTCCTCTTTTTTTTTTTTTGTTTTTTGTTTTTTTTTTTTTTGGTAACCCAGGGAATCCCCGCACGGCCGACAGCCGGGAAGTAAACCCTGGGGGCGACACGTGCTAGCCACCACACACGTGCCACCGGTTAAGTCACCCTGCGGCGCCCGGGATTCGAACACTCAACCTTTTGCGAGAGGAAGAGTGCGCACTCCAGCAGCGCCACCCAGGCGGGTGGTCACTTTCCTTCCTCTTCATCCCACCTTTCAGCAACTTTCTTTCTTTGTCTCTCTTTGTAGAGAAAATGCCACCATAATCACTTCCTTAAAATCACAGAACTCAGTCAAATGATGTTTTCTCTGTCTAATTGGTAACTGTGCAACATATGGAATTCAAAACCAACCCAATACGGTACTGAGGAGGGATTCAACTAGACTTTGCGCCCCCACCAATAGACTTTACTATCTAATATGCAAAAAATGCATTTGGCCTATCTACTAGTTTTCCACTTTATCAAGAACTAGAAACAAAATGGTAAAAAGTTTTAATAAACCTACTAAAATGAGAAGAAAACTGAAATTTATTGAATAAAGAGCCTTCATCATTTACTTTGTTTGAACCATCAGTAGACTAATATGTGTATCTTGAAATCATTCTGCCAAACAAATTGCAGAAAAGAAAGAGGTCAATGGAAACGGGTTTGGGGAAATTTTCAATAAAAAGACTACTCAAAATTCACTCAAAAAATTAAATGCATGCTTCATCCTAACAGGTTCAAAGAAATTAACAAGTTCAATTGTTAAAAGTTAATGGGATGATAAATCTTTTTTCACTTGATGTAAGCAAAACTCTTTAGGATCTGACAAGACTCCCTTTTCTCTTTCCACTCTTCCCCATAAAATTTCAAAATCTTCAACTAGCAAAATCCCTAGAAGGAGAGAAACTCAGAAATGCCAAAAGACCTCACTAAAGATCATCCTCAAAAGCATAAACTTTAATTAGATTCAATAGTTAACAAGGAATGAATCAGTGCCTACTTTTTCCTAGACATAAAAAAAAAGAGATGAAAGAAGAAAAAAAAAACACTTTTCGACTTCAATGACCTGAACCATTAACAAGAAAAATTACCACATTACTCAACATTAACAAAAACTTCAAATTTCCTTACCAAAAAAAAAAAAACAAAAACTTCAAATTTAATCAATTTATCCGGCACCCATCACAAAAAACGACGCAAAAACCATCTAAAATATTAAAGAAAAGAAACTACAAGGAGAGAGA
Source organism: Syzygium jambos (assembly GCA_031216235.1). NCBI lineage: Eukaryota > Viridiplantae > Streptophyta > Magnoliopsida > Myrtales > Myrtaceae > Syzygium > Syzygium jambos. The sequence goes on along the minus strand of CM062230.1, from coordinate 14,348,762 downwards.
AAGAGAGAAGGTTGAAGATGAAGGAAAGTAGGACCCACAAAAGAAGATTTAAAAAAAAAAGACAATAAGGGCCCGTTTGGTAACGTGCCAAATAGTAAAAATTTCTGTTCTTTTGTTCCCAGAAATAGTTTGGGAACAGAAATGCGTTTGGTAAACGCATTTGTTCCCGGGCACATTTTTGCAAAAACTTGTGCCGAGAAATAGTTTTGGAAGAGAAACAAGAAGTAAAAAAAAGTAGCTTCTTGTTTCTCGGCACAATTTTGAGAATCAGTTTTTTTTCTTTTTTTCTTTTTTTTCTTTTCTTATTTTTGTGTTCTTCTTCGTTGGACTTGGCCGGCCGCCGGCCGCCGGCCGCCGGCGACCGGCCACAGCCCAGGGCCGGCGAGGGCGTCACGGCCCTCGCCGGCCGCCGGCGGAGGCGAGGGTCGCCCTCGCCGGCGAGGGCGAGGGCTGGACCCTCGCCGCCTGGGCGAGGCGGCCCTCGCCGTCGCGACCCACGGCGAAGCCGACCTCGCCGTGGGTCGCGACGGCGAGGGCCGCCTCGCCCAGGCGGCGAGGGTCCAGCCCTCGCCCTCGCCGGCGAGGGCGACCCTCGCCTCCGCCGGCGGCCGGCGAGGGCCGTGACGCCCTCGCCGGCCCTGGGCTGTGGCCGGTCGCCGGCGACCGGCCATGGCCAAAGAAAAAAATAAATAGAAAGAAAAAAAATTAAACAATTCAAAATATTATTAAAATATTATTTGGGAACAGAAATTTTGTGTAGTTTCCAAACGCATTTCTATTCTTTTCCACTTTAGGAATAGAAATTTTGTGTAGTTTACCAAACGCCTTAAAATACCTAGAAATTGTTTCCGGGCACAGAATCAAAAAAAATCATTTCTGTTCAGAAATTGTTCCGGGGCGCAGAATGGTTCTCATGCGCACCCTAAGAGAATACAGAGAAAACTGAAAGGTGAAACCCATAATGGGTTAAATGGTCAAAACACTTTGTTGAGGAGTATTTTAGCCAAATTAGGAGCGGAAAAAGCGCGGCACTTAAATTTAGATGAGTCTAGTTTGATTCTTTGCTTGGAATATATTTTCCTAAATTGAGAAGTGTTGAAAATTTCTCGACATCGAAATCGGATCATATCGAGCCATAGATACCCTTTGAAGCGTCGGTAACACGACCGGGCTAAAGATGATTGCGAATCGGGTGGCCTACTGAGCCCGACAGGCTCGGTCTTGCCCATCATTTAGGGGTGTGTTATGGCCCGACGGATCAAACCGGGCCGAGCCCATTTAAATTGATTATTGATTCTAAACCATTGAAACATGCCAACAGGGGATACACATGAGAGACTATGAGTCTATGATCGAAATAAGATGACATAAATGGTCTTTGAACTTTATGCAATTCATGAACTTTTAATTTGTTCAATATGGTCCATGAACTTTAGCCCAATATGCAATGTGGTCCATAAACTTTTTATTTGTTCAATATGGTCCCTAAAGTTTTGATCCATGTTCAATTTAGTCTTGGACTATATGAAAATGTTCAATTTAGTCATTAAACTTGAATTAATGGAAGGACAATATTGAATATTTTCATATAGTTCAGGGACTATGTTGAACATGTACCAAAAATCTAGAGATTATATTGAATAAATTAAAAGTTCATGGATGACATTACACATTGGACTAAAGTTCAGGGACCATAGTGAACAAATTAAAAATTTGGAGATCACATTATATATTAAACTAAAGTTCATAAACTATTTGTGTTATTTTACTTCGAAATAAATATAGTTTTCGGGGTGTGTCGAGAACAATGACTCCACTAATCAATGAAAGATTCAGGTCATGAAGAAGTGGGAAACAAAAGCAGGTGGGTGAAAAATGATTATCATTCTACTCATTATCAATTATTTTTATGACCCACTAATCTTTTGGAGTGATCAAACTTTCAAAGGGTATTTTTATGAACTTCATCGTCAAATTTCATGCACTAAAATAAGTCGCAAATTCTTTTAATCAATAGTAAGGTAAATGACTTGATGTGGTAGTAAACTTATTTTTGAGTATATTGCATATTATCCACGGCGAAAAACAAATCTGATTTTGATTACAATTCCACTTATTTTTTATTTATTTCTTGTGAATCGAAATATCATTTGTCGTTTCGCTGTGTGAGCAAATTTCGTAATGTCAATCTTTTTTTCCCTAAATTTATGGGAAAATTGTCCAACAGCTCCTAAACATATTATGCGGTGGTCAATTCAATCATAAACCTTCTGACAATTAGCCAATATATTTTTTAAGTCTTTCAATTGTGACAATTTCATCATAAGCCCTTTGAGGATTTGTTGATTTAGTCCTAAGACTTTTAACAAATTGCCAATGTAATCATTCTGGCTAATTTTGGCCCGAAATCACTAGCGTGAGTGGCGCTAGAGTGAACAATTTTTAAAAATTTTTCAGAATTTTTTATTTCTTTTTTTTTCTTTATGTTCCTTTTTTTCTTCACAAGGCTAGGCAGGTGAGGGTCGCAGCCCTCACAAGATCTAGGCGAGGGCTCACCAATTCGCAAGCCCTCGCGAGCCACAGTGAGGGCGTTACGACCCTCGCTTAGCCTCACTATGGCCGGCGAGGTATTCGCAGTCCTCACCTTGGGGCCGATGGAGGTTGTCGACTCTTGGCCAACTGTGAAGAAAAAAAAAGAAAATAAAAAAATATAAAATCAATACAAAATTTGGAAAATTTTTAAAAAATTAAAAAAATTATCAATTTCACTATCAACCACGCCATGTAAGATGGCTAACGCTAACTGGATCGTTATGTCAATAATATCCACCCAGAATTAGCCAAAAGGATACATTGGCAATTTGTTAAAAGGTTTATAACTAAATTGGTAAATGTTTCAGAGGTTCTGGACTATAATTAGCACAATTAACAGGTTTAGAATTAATTGACAACTTGTTCAAAGGTTTAGAACTAAATTGACACAATTTACAAGTTTAGAACTAAATTGGTAGTAGATTTAAAACTTTTTGGATAATTTTATGCTAAATTTACTCAGTCAAGTGAGAAGCATTATCATGCCAAGCATTGGCAATGAAGTGTGCATCGAAAATACAAATAAAATAAGAAAAGAACAGTTTAAGCATAAGGATTGTTTTTTCGGAACTAGATCAATTCACTCCTCCTGAGATCCGAGCAAACTTTAAAAATAATAATGATAATAAGTTATTCTTTTTGGGGACAAGTGGTCCAATGCACTATTTTTGAGATGATTAAAACAATACCTTAGACAAACCATTATCACTCTTGTACAACCACTTGATTAAAGAGAGGATTAGGCTGGCCAGAATCAATTGTTTCCATCTGTGGAGTCAAGAAGCCTCCATCTTCATCAACCATCCAAATGATTCCTCCATCTCATCGGTCGATCTTTGACCCCGTCTACTCCGACATGAACAACAAGGGCCTGATTTGCGTTGATGGATTAAGGACACAGTTGAAGAAACATATGAATCATGCCCGCACCGGTTGTCATAATGAGCAATCACTCGGAACGGGCTGTTGATATTTAAAAGGTGGTGGTTACTAACCACCCCTCGTTTCTAAACTCCTCGCTCCTTTGGACGATTAAAGCAGTGCACATGCACATGTGCCGTGTACAGATGATAGGATTTAAGTGACTTGCATCTGCAATCCAGCCAAATCTAGGTGTATTTGATATATTAATACAGGTTGGACCTGCAGCTCTTGCACCAGCAGCACACTGTGGCTGTGCTTGGATTGGCACCGCATCTGCCAAGTCACTGTTGCTGTCAAAACCCAAGCCACCATGTGAATTCAATTCACTATAATTCGATATCACTCCATGATCTGCACAATCGCTGGCAGTGGTACCATTTGTGGCTTATTTGTCTATTTCCTTCTTTGGCTCTAAAACTTAATCGAAACCCTTTATTCACTCACGAGAAATACTACGGTTAAGTTGCACTGGACACAGCAATTTGATCTGGTGTTTACGAAGATCCCGGAGCTTGGCATTTACCTTTTTCGACTAATCAGCATGAGGAGCTTAGTGTGACATAAGCAACCGATATCTGTCCGGCACATGCATCGGTACGCTTATTTATAGACGCTGAGAGAAAGTTTATTCGGAATATATAGTCTATTAATTGATCCATCTAGAGACAAGTGTGACACCCTCGAAACTCATAAGCATTCAGCAGCTTGATGATCCTACATGCATTCAGGGGATCCATCAACCATCATCATCATCTGTACAAGCCCTCTGATCAAAGGCAACAATCATGTGGAAAGGCACAAAAGGCCCCAAAAAGAAAAACTATATAACTCGACCGAAGAGATTAGGCCCAAAAGGAAAAACAAAGAGACAAAAGTAATGACATACTCAGTAAAGACGGTGTGCCCAACATCTGCTTCGTTCATAATAGACGCATTCGACCAGAGTTAGCCTGTTCCACCGGTTCTAAGCATCATGACAATGGCTTTTTATGATACGTCTATCGATCTGCATGCATTTGGTCCCCTTGAGATCTTTCCGTTCGAGGAGAGTTTAGAAGATTGGGAAACTCTAGTCAGACTTCATGTCAAAACTTTTGAATCGTCCGAGAAGAAGCACCGTGAAGAAGTCTGATGAATCCGAAGAAACTTAGCTTCCCATCTGAAGGTCGTATCCAGTCCTGGAGAACTACATGGATAGACACTGAAGTACTAAGCCCAAGTTCCTGCAGATCAAAGTAAAATAAGTCCATTTCGGCGAAAACAAAAGCAAATACTAAGCTCGACCCAACTCTATCCTTGAAAGACAGGAGGGGAGGGAGAGAGAGTACTGATGCTAGTTCATCTATCATTATGGGTCTGTTCCCCTCTTTCTCGAAAAGCTCGAAACCCTTCCTTGCATGTTCTTCCCAACTGGCTGTTCCCTCCAGCTGATGGACACTTATGGCAGCCGAACAGAATTCTTCGAAATCGAACTTTCCATATTCAAAACTACTAACCTGACACAAGCATTAAGACGAATTTTCCACAGTTAATATTCTTTTTGATGAGTTGCTTGTTGGCACAGCTCAATTGATGTAATGATAGGGGTATTGTCAACCAGTGCTTCCGGGACACTTGTTAAATATAAATAATGAGGAAATTTTCTATTTTTAAAGCATTAATCATGCCTATCACGAGAACTAGGGCATTGAAAATTGCAATATTCCCATGTTCAGTTGCCTAAAAAGTGCTCTGGGAAATGATAATTTAGAGCCTTACCATGTGGGCATAATCAAGTATCCGTGATTGCTTCATAGCATCAGTAGAGTTCTTTGCCACCGCCTGGTCAATTGACACTTGTTACAATAAATTCTCAATTGAAAGAAAAAACAGAAAAGCAAAACTAATCAAGGCCATAAGTAATAGGAAAACAACTGACCGTCTTAAAGTTCTGCATGGAAATAAAACCGTTTCTGTTTGGCCCTAATATTGCAAACTGTTCCCTGAGGTAAGCCAGCTGAGCCACTGTCAATGTCTTTGCGAGAGCCTGCCATAGTCGTAAACTTTCATAAGTTCACTTTTAGAATAGTACACGAAATCTGAACATTCGCGGACTAATGCCCAATTTTAAGGCGGAGAAAGAAAATCGCTGAAAAGTGAAAATTGTTTCACAGTATATGATTAATTTCATGGAAGCTCTGTCCATCCTCTGATTAGTCCAATCATGAAATTTAAGATGCAGCATACAAGCAAAGTTAATCTTTGAGACAGCAGACAACAGGAGATGGACAAACGCAGTAAAATCACCACTTACACGCAAAGCTTCTTTTCGTAGAGAAGATGACCATATATAGGCTCTTACAAGCCTGTACACAATCATATCTAGTGGTATCTTGACTTCATGGTGAGAAGCCAGCCAAGGATGACCTATTGAACAATATGGGAATGTGAAAGTCAGATCAATATCAATCAGCAATTGGCAATTAGAAATTGATTGTTGTTCTTTATTGTCTTATTCCAGTTTAAATGGCTCTATAGACTTACACAAAGCCTGGGCAGCGGTTGGTCTCTTTCTGTAATCCTTGTTCAACAATCTCTTTACAAAATCAATTGCCTCGGGGGATAGCGAAGGCCATGGGTTTTCATCAAAACTTGGATCTGCCTTGAGAACTGCCCGGAATATTCCAGATTCAGTCCGTGCCCAAAAGGGTCGACTACCACAGAGTAATATATAGGCAATGACACCAATACTCCACATGTCTGCTTCAGTTCCATAGGATCTATGTAGAACCTCAGGAGATACGTAATACGCGCTTCCCACAATATCATTCAACCTTTCATCTGCAGAGACTTCACACTTTAAGCCCAATTCCACATTGTCCACCGATTCAAATAACTTAAAGCTCAATCTGTAGTTCTAACCTGGCTTTACATAGTCAGAAAGTCCAAAGTCAATGGCCTTCAGAGGAGCGTTCTCATCTTTTGTCGTGAAAAGAAAATTCTGGAAAGAAAATCAAGCCACCATTAGTAGACAGGATTGTTGAGGTTGAGACCACTCATTAGTAGGTAGGCAGGGAAGGCCAAGTACCAACTGCATTATTCAATATTTATATACTTAAAAGGATGACGGAACACCTGGAGGCTGGAAAGACCTCATTTTACACCAGTATTGGCTACGATTATTACAATGACCTCAGTCATCCAAAATCAGGTATATTGCCATTCAAGGTCATTAGTTTCTAGTATATAACCATAATGAGAAACCAACATAAAAACAATCGGATAGTATGAAATCCCATAGAGAAAGCTTAAGCAGGGAAGGTGCTGCCATGTCTAAAAATCAAAATCTTATCAAAGCTAACAACATGATTGTACACTTTGAGACAGAAATATAAGGCTAGCTCAGAAGGGAACCAAGCTAATGTATCTGAAACAACCAGAAGATCAAGATATTAAACTTCAAAGATGATTTAAGTTGCATGAAGACAATGTGAAGAAGTATGATCAGCAACTGATCAATTACCTCTGGCTTTAGATCACGGTGAACAACTCCTTGGAGATGACAGAAGGCTACAGCACTCAATACCTGAACCATAATAGCCTTTGCATCTTCTTCAGAGTATTTTCCACCCCTATACAAGATAAAAATGGCTCCATTTGCGTAAGGATGTCAAAGGTGCACTTAAGCAAAACTAAAAATATTGGAAAAACAAGCTTAGGACTTTATTAACTAAGCATTAGAAACACTTCTTTACCTTGAAAGTATTCTGTCTAATAATTCACCTCCTTGACAAAACCTGGACAACAGAGAATACACTATATAAACCCCAAAAGTTTATGATCAAATATAAATCTACAAATATTCTGCTTAAGACAAATTTTGAACAACCAGAAGTTCCATGGTTGAAATGTTTTTCGAGTATAGCAAACCAAAAATTTACCTAGTTACTGAGCACAGTCAAATAGGTTGAAAAATTGTTGATTCTTCAGCGCTGATTAACCATAACATTTCCCCAATTCGTTGGGAGTCTCTCAGTTCAGATGAACAGAATAATGTGCATTTTGTAGGTTAACTACTCATATGTTACTTGGATGATTGCCATATAATTTCCCCTCATGATCTGGTCTAAGTAGCATGACATGTTCTAAATTGACAAGCTCACAGCTTCACACCAGAAACAGTAATGCGACAGAAAACAGAAGCATAGGCATGTGACACAATTGAGACGTACTCCATGACAATGTAAATGTTGTCTTCATCTTCATAGGCATCATAAAACTGGATCAAATTCTTATGTCCAGTTAACGCCCGCAAAATCTTCACCTCTCTTCTTACATCCTCTATAGCAATTGCAGTGGTCATCTGCAAAGTACAGAAAAGAGATACTTCAATGATTCCTGCAGACAAATGCTCCAAAGCATCACACCTTTAGCAGCAACACCAACACATACATCCCTATCATCTTTCCATTTCCCAGGAATTTAGTGCTACTCTATAGAGCACCTTCAGCGCAGGCAAGAGAACTTACTTCCTAAAAAACATCACTGATCATCCTTTTTGCTTTCGTAAGTAAAATATGACCGATGGGCCTCGGAAATCAAGCATGTATGACTCCACACTTCCTTAGTATATGAGCTATGACATTTCAACCATGGTATCCAAGGAGCATTCCACCAAAAACATGACTCTTTATGACCTTCTAGATAGATTCCACTTACTAAACAGAGACCATAGACTCCAATTACCAAACATGACAACTGTAAACACATGGGCACAAATCAAGGGAGTGAGTGAACAAGAAATTTCTCCAAATAACATGGCCATGTCCTATGATTCCTATTCTGAAAGAAACCGCACAAAAAAGAGAACCTTCACAAATTTTCTGTAGATTTAAATACACGATGACGCTACTGATTGAACAAGAATCAGAATCCATATAAAATCCTTTCAAGAAACCCAAACAACGGAACAAGATCCAAAGAGGGAACACAGAAGAAATCGAAACCTTTGATTTCGGGATGACTTTGACGGCAACTTCAAGGCCCTTCAAGCTGCCCTTCTTGGCCTTGGCCGAGCATGTGTACCCAAAATGGCCCCTCCCAATCTCCTCACCCATCTCATACTGCGCCCCGAACTGCTTCGAAAACCCGAAATTTTTGTCCAAACCAATCTCACACTCACCCCCTTCAGGGATGGAGGCCTCATTGGGCTTCACGGTACCATACCTCTTGGCAAGAAAAGCCTTGATGTGCTTGGCCGGGGAAGGGGGCGGGAACGGGCGCTTGAAGATGCGAAGCGGTGTCGAATTCACGCTGCTCGAGTTGCCAACAGCAGGCGAGTTCTTGAAGAGGCTTGGAAGAGGGCTTGGGCTGTAGAATGGGAACTTTGACGACTTGGGTGTCTTGGGGATCTTCAGGGGCTTGTTCTCAGACACTCCTGAGAGACCAGATTGATGAATCTGTGAAGCTTCATCCGAGAAGGGGTCGTGTTGAAGGGAATTAGCAGCGAGTTGGGATTGAGCTTGCTGGATTTCGATGGGTTTTCCATGACAGAGTCCCATGGAACTTTGCAAAAGCAAGAAGCCAAGGGAGCCGCTAACAAGGTGGAGAAACTATGACTGATCTCAACACTTGAGTTTCAAGAAAGAATTTTAATGGAACAAGAAAGAAGAAAGAGAAACTTTCAACTCGATTGGGAAGCTTCAAATTTTTTTTCCTATTTCCCAAGATTGACGACCAAAGGAGGGAGTCATACAGTGGGTTTTTGAGTTTCAAGGAGGGAACTTTTTTGAGATTGCCAATTCTTTTTCTTTATTTGGCTCCTTTCTCTTTTACACCGGTATCAACAAACTCTTGGCTTATGAACCATTTGAAAGACAGAAGAGAAGAGCTCTAGCGGATGAACTGAAGCTCTTCTAAACAAGAAGCTTCTCATCTCTGATCTTCCCGGAAAGAGCTAGGTTTTGCAGAACATCTTCCGGAAAAAATCCCCCCCTCCCACAAGCCAGTAAATTCTCAGCAGACTTATAGGGAAAGCAACCCAACTCTTCTTTTCTGTTAAACCCAAAAAAAAATAAATAAAACCCAGAAAGGGAGGAAGAACTAACAAGAACTCAACAGGTGCAAAAAAACTCAAGCTTGTTATAGAGGTGAAAACAGCAGAGCAAGAAACAACTCCAAGGGAAAATCTTGTGCAAGAAGAAGGAAAGAATCACAAGGGAGAGAGAGGGAGAGAGAGAGAGAGAGAGAGAGGTGAGAGGAGGAAAAGGCGAGAGAGGTTGGGGGGAAAAAAAGATGCCTAGCAGAGTCTACAAGGAAAAAGAAAAAGAAGGAACCCCCAAGTCCCCCTTTTTTCTGCTTTATGCCAAGCTTTTTTGTTAATGGCGGTGCAAGAAATTAGCCACTTTATTGTAACAAGGGAACTCCTCCCCCCGCCCCCCCATTTTTCTTTTATTTTCTCCCATCCCTCTCTCCCTCCCTCCCTGTGTCTCTCTCTCGGTCTCTCTCTGTCTTCCCTTGTCAATAATAATTGAAGTGGGGCAGGGGGGGAGGTTTGGATCCTCCCAGCCTGTCCTTTTGTTGATCTGTTTGGAAAAAAGCAAGGGGAAGAGCATCGAAAGAGAGAGGAGAATGCATTTAATTTGCATGGTTTTGGGTGTTGTCATTGAATTATATATGTGCAGGAGGAGGGAGGGGCTTGCATAACAGGATTATGAGCTTAATGTAGAGAGCAGAGAGAGAGAGAGAGAGAGAGAGCGAGCTTGTCTGTGGTGTGGACCTTTGACCTGCTTTTTGTTTTGTGCCCTTTCGAGATTGAGAGAGAGGGAGAGGCCTCCTTTGTCTTTTGCAATTTCTTTGTTTTTTTAGGACCTCCTCTTTATCTGGTTTCACTTTATCCATTTTTTGGTTCAAATAAAAGCACCACGTTTCTCATCAACTTCGATTTTTTTGGCCAGGCCAATAAAAGGACAGGAGGAAAAAAGAAGCCTGCTTTTTATACCCATCTCTCTTTGGAAAATACCAGAATGAAACCCGAGCCGTGCGCGGAAAAATAATGACTTAACAACAACAACAACAACAAAATGAATTAGTATTTCCGATGTACTTACCATTTTTAGAGTTGAGATTAGAATTTTACTTAATCTTTTTAATTGTTTGAATGAAAATAAACCGAAACGTTATTGTCGCATAAACATCTTTTGTTCATCATATTAGTATAACCATTTATATGTATTTTTAGATAACTCGGATTCGAGGATGCAATAGCTAGCTATTACTTCATAAGGAAAAATGACATAAATGGTCAATGAATCGTAATCCAATATATAATTTGGTCCATAAACTTTTAATTTGTTCAATGTGGTCTTTGCACTTTTTGTATATGTTCAACTTAGTCTATAAACTATAAAAAAAAGTTTAGGAATAGCATTAAATATTTTCATATAGTTTAAGTACTAAGTTGAATATGTACCAAAAGTCTAATGACCATATTGAACAAATTGAAAGTTATGGGACCACATTGCATATTGGGTTAAAGTTTAACGACCACATTAAATAAATTAAAAAATCATTGACCACATATCATTCGTGTCATTATCCCTACTTTATATCGTGAATTCACATAGGTTATCCTGTTCAAAAATTTCGAGGGCAAAAAACTTTGGAAAAGTATTGGTCCGGCATATCTTCGTAGAAATTGTTAGTAATATATAAGAAGTTAGTGAATGATTTTTTCTATTATTTATATTAACTAATTGGGAACACGATAAATTATGAAAACTTTGTGTGATTTTACCGTTGAGATAAATGTTAGAATCCAAGTAAATTAATATCTCATTAATTGTCGTGATATAAATAATAATGGTATTTCTATATGCAGCCTACCAAAAAATCCTTTTTGTCAAATGAAGGAATGATGAATGCGGAATTGAATTTTTAAGGTATTCAAATTTGCTTTTGAAATTCACAAATCAAGAAAAAAGTGACAATTGGCTTTTTGATATTGACTAAAGGTCTAATATTAATCTAAAAGGCAGAGCTTTTAAATTACTAATAATTCCAAGTAACGTTAAAAATATAAAAGAAAATTGAACTAAATTTCCAAGCATACCAAATTGATCATTTTACGATTTATCACTTGATAATAACCGGATACTTGGTCGACACTCTGCGTGAGCATGTTTGTATTCACAACTGTGAATAGCTTCATATCTAATCTAAAAATTCGTAATAATGATTTTGTCTAAGATAATACCGACTAGGTTACATTCGAGAAAAATAAATTCAGAAAATCAAATAAATTATGCCCTCTCAATAGTGTGCATGATTTCCAAATTAGAAATGCATGAATGAACAAAATCACTAAAAAAAGGCTTTAAAAAATACCATGTGCACGCGTTGGAGCCATGCATGGATCCTCAAACGTGAAAGAAAGAGAAAAGCAGAAGACGACCTCCTAACCTAATTGTATGATTTGTATCAAAGGAGGAGGAAGACGACGTTTTGTGTAGTTTGTACTATTTATTTATACCCAAAAATCTATGTTTGGGTAAATATCAAATTCAAATAGTGGCTAAGGTAGACTCAAGATAATTTTTTTTTCAAGTATTTAATATATAGAAAACATATATATAGAAGCACAAGTTACAATATAAATTTTTTTGTACGAGTATCGAGCCACGTGACAAAACAATGTTGAGTATCATGAAATGTGGTGAGTACAGAGTTAAAGAGAAGTGCCCCGTGACGAGCACATAAAGAGTATTCTCTCAGCTCGAGCTTTAACTATGTACTAAAATAGATTACTCGAAACACATTCGATTAATAGTGAAATGGATCATATCGATTTGGGGTAGAAAAACAAAGGGAAGAGGCTTTTTTCAGGGATCCTATTAACGTCCCACAAATAATCACTTATTTCTTTTTTTCAAAAGCATATCTCATCGAATTTCATGTTTGAACTTAATTTGATTCGCGAAAGCTTACTATCAAAATTATTACCGAATCTCATAAGAAACGTTATCAAATTAAAAAGAGTACGGAATATTTCATGTTACCCTCCACAAGTTAGGATTGCTGCACATTAAACCCCGAATTTTAAAATTTGATTTACCCTCTTGAACTTGCATTTTGTTACACTCGTTGACATTGTTAACTTTTTCTTTTAGCATGTTCCGTGCACCTTCGAGGGGTAGAGTGTAGTTGTTCCTTCAATTTTGGTATCAAATACACTTCCTACCTTTAATTCAAATAAGTAACAAGATAGAACAAATTGAAAGAAAACTCAACACCACTTAAACTTTTTATTAGTCGAAAACTTGACATTAACCCGCAAAAATTCCACGTCCCGCTAATCAACATTAGATCTAAAGTCGTGACTCGAGACACAAAATTGCATGCCAATATTACAGACTCAATCTAGATCTTTCATTTAATATCCCCAAATATAATTTGTTTATAACTCATATTTCGTCAACATGCGGATGCAATTGAACTCCACTAAGGAAGCAACAAAAATTTGACGTCACTTGTTAATTTTTTTTAATCGATATTATTTTGTTGGCCGGAACTGTCACTTGTTAATTAAGATAACGTAATCGCAGTGGGAGTGGTTGCGGTGCTTACCCAATGTGAAGTGACCCGTACATAAAGAAAAGGGGGAGACGTGGTCGCCAAGGTATCACCGGCGGGTCCAAATATATTTTTTTTTTATCTTATGCCTTGCTTGGTAACCTTTGAATTCATTCATCATAGGCTCGCATTGCATGGACACTAAAAGGAAAGTAAAATTGGGGAGAATTGCATCATCGATTTCTGAAAAATTAAATATATATATAGCGTGTAGATATGTTGACGTAGCGTTAACTCCGTTAAGTAATTATAAAATATGCTTATGCGATCGTAAAATATGCTCATGCAGTGGTGTCCATGTGTTTGTCTGCCCCTCTCTGTCTCTCTCTTTGACGTAATTTCCCACCACCGCCATCACCACTCCGTCCGCCCACCGACGACTAATTAACTACTGTCATTCGCCAAAAAACACCAGCCCACCACAGCCAAATCATTAAGTTCATTGCCACTTCAGCTGTTAAATCGAAATATGTATCGCGAGTCAAATAAGAAAGAGAAAAGAAAGAGAGAAGAAAAAAAAAAGAAAAGGAAAATTATATGCTCACTTGGTGAAAAAAAAACAAATTTATTTGGTAATCCATCTCATTATTTCAACTTAATTATGTAGTCCATGTCCACAAAAATCATCTGACATAATACTCAAATTAACGAAGACCTCACATTGAACGCGATCAAAAAAGTTGAGATACTCGATTGAACAAAAGGTTTATGTTCTCGATTGTAGAAACGAAAAAAGAAAATACAGATACTTGAGGTATCATTGTCAAAAATAAAAAAAAATGATAATGTTACAAAATGTGCTTATACTCTTAGAGTGCAAATGATAATTATTCTATTTTTTTATTTTTTTATTTTTTTGTTCTCATGAATAAGTTTGGAACATAAATCTGTTTGGTAAAATAATTTCATTTTTTTTATTTCTGGAACAAATTTTGGCCTAGAAATATATTTGGAATAGAAATGTAAAGTTAAAATTTTTTACTTTTCTATTTCTGGAACATAAACAGAAATAACAACTCTCTTTTATTGCTCTCTCTTGCTGCTCACCGCCGCCCACTTGCTGCCACCCGCCACCGCTTGCCAACTGACCGTCCGCCGCCATCGCCTTTCGCCGGCCATCAGCCACCCGCTGCCTACCAGCCATCCGCTGTCGCTCTTCATCGCCGCCGCCACCTTTCGCCGGCCATCTGCTGTCGTCGCCACCTTTTGCCGGTCATCCTCCGCCGCCACCAGCCGCTCACTGGCCGTCCACTGCCCCTTTCCACCCCCCATTGTCACTCACCCATCACTACCACCACTCGACGGCCATTAGCCGTCGCCCGTTGCCACCGCCGCCACCGCCGCTCACCGGCCGGCGGGAATAAAAATTTTACATCGTTGTCAAACAAATTTTTGTTCTGGGAATAGCAATTTTGTATCGTTATTAAACGCTACTTTTTGTTCAGAAACTCGTTCGGGAAAGAGAAATAGATTTTTTAATTTCTAGCTAGAAATAGGGCCGGGAAAGGGAAACGTTGTCATTCGTGCCTTTAGTCACGATTCAATTAGGTTCTTATTTTTTTAAAAAATTTTATTCAGTCTAGTCTACTCATTACGTCCACCCATTTTTGTCTTTCTAATCAAATTGGTTTTGTAAGCATCCAATGCGACGGTTCGATTCTACTGTTGAAACGCCCATAGTTAGGGCGCGCATGGAATCCATTCTGGAATAGAAATTCTGTTCCAGAATGGATTCCGGAATAGAAATGCGTTTGTTAAAAAATTTCCGGAATGCATTCTGGAGCAATTTTCATATTCTGGAATAAAAATGCGTTTGTTAAAAATACTTGATTCCAGAATGCATTCTTGATTCCAGAATGAGTTTTGGGCAAGAAAAAGAGAAGCTACTTTTTATAGCTTCTCTCTTCCAGAATGCATTCTCCCTATTTTTTCTCTTTTTCTCATTAATTTTTTTTTTAGAAAATGCATAAAAATTGAAAAATTCCACAAAAATTCATAAAAATTTTTAGAAAATAAAAAAAGTCAAGATTTCGAGAAAATAGGAAATTTGGTGAATTTTTTTAAAAAATATAAAAAAATCAAAAATTTCAAAATTTCACAGAATGGCTTAGAATACCTTTGGGTACCTACTTTGAGTGAAATTTAATTTTTTTGAGATGCCCAAAAAAATAAAAAAATCAAAAATTTCAAAACTTCACAAAATGGCTTAAAATACCTTTGGGCACCCACTTTGAGTGAAATTTAATTTTTTTGAGGTGTTCAAAAAAATAAAAAAATAAATAAAATAAATAAAAAATTTCAAAACTTCATAAAATGGCTTAAAATACCTTTGGCCACCCACTTTGAGTGAAATTTAATTTTTTTGAGGTGCTCAAAAAAATAAAAAAAAATCAAAAAAAATCAAAAATTTCAAAACTTCATAAAATGGCTTAAAATACCTTTGGGCACCCACTTTGAGTGAAATTTAATTTCTTTGAGGTGCTCAAAAAAATAAAAAAAATCAAAAAAATCGAAAATTTCAAAACTTCATAAAATGGCTTAAAATACCTTTGGGCACCCACTTTGAGTGAAATTTAATTTCTTTGAGGTGCTCAAAAAAATAAAAAAATCAAAAAAATCAAAAATTTCAAAACTTCATAAAATGGCTTAAAATACCTTTGGCCACCCACTTTGAGTGAAATTTAATTTTTTTGAGGTGCCCAAAAAAATAAAAAAATTTCAAAATTTCAAAACTTCACAAAATGGCTTAGAATACCTTTGGGCACTCAGTTTGAGTGAAATTTATTTTTTTGATGTACCCAAAAAAATAAAAAAATAAAAATAGATTTCTGTTCCAGAAATCAATTTCTGGAGCAGAATTGATCATGTTTTACCAAACAGATTTCTCCTCCAAAAATCGATTTCTGGCAAGAATTCTAGAAATCAATTTCTGGCAAGAATTTGATTTCTGGAGCAGAATGGTTACCATTCGCACCCTTAATGTGTCTCTCGATTTCCACGTTAGCAAAATTATAGAAAAAAAATCAGAGAAAAAGACTTGAGAGAAAGAGAGCGGCATTCCCTCCTTCGAAGAATGGTGGTGCGGCCCGCCCCCCCCCCGCACTCATTCATTGCCCTTCTGACTAGCTGATGTGATTGTACATGTTAGTGACTATGAACCTCGCGACTCCAAGAATACGTGAAGCTATTCTTCCCATCATCCCTTAAAAGAAGAAAAGAGAAGATCACTCGTGGAAAATTGGAAAGGTTTGGGAGAATCTCGTTGTTGGGTGCGTAACGGGCCAAGTCGAGTTGACGACACACAGTGTCGTTTTCTGCGCAGTGGTCGATCCACGAAAACGACACTAAACCTTACAAAAGTCTGCTGTTTCTTTAGCCCCAAGGTTTACGCCTTCTTCTTTTCTTTCTTTTAGGAAAAATAACATGAATAGTTCTGAACGTCGGTTTGATGTGCATTGTCGTCTCTAAACTTTAGCTCGATATGCAATGTCGTCCCTAAATTTTTAATTTATTAAACGTGGTCCATGACCTTTGGTCTAATGTTCAATGTAATCCTCGAAATTTCAAATATTTTCATATAATTTATAGATTACATTGAATATTTATCAATAATTTACATGTCGCATTGGACAAATTAAAAGTACAGGGGCAACATTGCACATTAGGCCAAAGTTTAGGGACCATATTGTACAATTTAAAATTCAGGGACAACATCAGAGGCCATTTGTATTATTATTCATTTCTTTTGCTGCATGTCCCACATGGTTTGATTAAAACACGTAGTCGATTAGCCTTCACATCAAATTGTGTTTCTTTCATCAACACGGTTAAATTGTTAAGATATAGAGAGATTTTAAAAGGTCAATACTGTGATAATTAAGCTTAGTAACATGGCTAGATTCGGGTTTATCCGAAGACATCTTTCATTCAGAAGACGTGAAAATTGCCAATTTAGTCCTAAATTTGTTGTACATATTTTCACTCAATTCCAAACTTTTCAATTTTGCCAATATCGTCCCAAGCCTTTGCGCGAAAGTTCAATGCAGTGACACGACGTGGAAACCTTCTAATCAATTATAGCTGGAAATTACTGACGTGGCGTTTAGCTATCGCCGGTTGTCCTATGCGGCACTCTAACATGGACAGCTTGTGGATCACCGCGTCAGTGATATCCGGCTGTAATTAGCCGGAAGTACTACATTAGAATCCGTACAAAATTGAAAAATCGTTCATTCAAAAGACCATTTGAATTATATCTCATCCGGACTCTAAATGTCCCGATAAATGCCACAATGTTAATTCGACGAATAATGCTACACATATCAAGACTCGTATGCTAAATGGATTCGAATTTAGGGGGCCTATTAACTCGAATTACTCGCTCAACCTTTGCCACACATCACATTAAGTGCACAACCCATTTGCCAAGTGAGCGTTCGAATCTCCAATAGCGATTTGAGGTAGACCCAGCGCTTACCCCATTATTCATGTCGAGCCATTCTCTTTTTCTCTCGAATGCAAGCATCACTGCCATTAATTCCTAGTCACGGAAGAAACAGCGACGACAGGGACAATGATGACGAGGACGACCGTCCGTCCGGACCAATGACGCGAAAGTCGTGTGGTCGAAACATTAATTTAAAAAAACAAGGCTGGTTGGCTCCAATAATGACAATTATCATAGCAATAAGAATAATGGAAAAATAAGCAACCGTAATGATTAATGGCATTAACCAAAACCTGCGACCCAAGACGAGTTTGGCTTATTTAAGGAGGAGGAAGATCAAGCTCTGGCGTTTGCTGTGGGGCTTGAACGGTGATCAAAATGAATTCATCATTTTATGTGTGAAGAAGGGTTGGTTAGGGTCTCGTTATGTTTATCGATGATGATAACTATTTTCCTAAGAAATCAAGCATCATTTTAATTTTTTTTAAAAATTTTTCTTTGGGAATTATGTGTCAGATCTCATTTTTTGATATTTTAAAATTAGCCCGCCGATCAAAAATCCCTTGTATAATTATTTTTGGGAAGCTCGAGAGAGCATGCTGTTCGTGTTCTTTTTAAGTCAAATTGCATGTGATAAAAAGCTAAATATTATAAAGAGAAAAAGCTACCAAAAATCTCAAATTATGCTTATTCTAATACATTTGCTAAAAATTCTTTTCTGTGACACAAAAAGTCCAAAACTTTTACTCGAGTGATACAATTACCCTGTGTAAAAAATTTGTCAATGAGTATCATTGAAAATATGCATATATGGACGTTGAAAGGAAAATAATGTTGACATAATGCCCACGGGACTTAAATGAATAAAAACATCATTGTTTTGTATGAAAAATCATCTAACGAAACATTAATGAAGAGTAAATGTGTCACATAAATATAAGTTTGAGATTTTAAAATTTATGATTCACAGTGAACATATTTTGGGGTTTTTGATGTCATAATGAAAAGTTTAGGGTAAACATGTCGCGGTGATTATAATTTGAGATTTTTGGTGACCTATTTCCTATTCTAAATAAATTAAATATACTTGCGGTAAAAAATTTTCAAGTGCCAAGACATACTTCAATAAGAAAGATGAATCCTGAAAATTCACAGGCAAGTCCTCTCCCGACATTTCTAGATTGTTACTAAAGAATGTGTCAGAAAGTTCAGAGCCAGCAACTGTGTATTCTAATCCTATTATTGCAATGCGAAGCGCGTCCAAACAGGACAGAGACAACCAATGTGTCACTGTGCCTCCACTTGTATATGCTCGAGGGAATTGAAGTTATTAGGGTTATATTGATTGTTTAAGTTCGAAAGGATGAATGCTGCTCATTTGAATATTCACTAAATGAAATGCTGATATATCCACTCTTCTTAGCTGTTTAACCTCGCGAGATTGACATCGGTTTGAGATACGATATGCGCCTTAATTTCAATTAAATTATTAGCAAGTGTGCATTCACGTCGATTAAGGAAGCATATCCATGTAAATCTCACGCCCCCGCTTACACATCTCATTTCATTGCGTTTGCGAAGTAGAATTTTTTCGAGACTATAGACCGAATTCAAGGTTAAAGACAAGGTGTCAGACGCGAGTTAACCCTAGCTCAAGTGACTAGTATCGATGGATTAAAATTGCCTAGGGGTTGCGTGTTCTTGAATTCGGAAAACGACATGTTATTTGATTAAATGCTTTCTACCACAGAAATTAAGGTGAGTGCCTTGGTTCTTGACACGATTTATTCTAATAGTATCCATAAAAAAAACCTAATCTTAATCTGTGATTCCGTGGCACTTTCTACGGAATAAAAATCGATTTTTCTGACTCATTCTTACCGCTTTTCAAAAAACCTCTTTGACTTCCAATTCCCTCCTCCAGCAACGAAATTCAGCGCTGAAAATATGACAAAAAAATGAACCTTTTCTTACTGACTCTTCCCCAGGATGCGGTTTGCCGCTCTCTTGTCATTGACAATTGCCCCTCCACCTGTTCTCGCCCTTATCTCGCGCCTTCTGTCCATATCTCAGTCGATGTGATTTGAATCAACACATATGAACCCACCAGATTCAAATCCTCCATGAGTGTGCAGATGGAATTGACAGTTGAAAATAAAACGGTGGGATCACATTCATGACATAAGCTTCTGGTCTTGGCTCTTCCATGTGCAGCAGGTGGAAGAAGAGGGAAAGTGGAGGTGGTTGGGCGTTCGATGGTCATCTCAGTATTTTATTTCTTTCATAAGAGCTTAATCAAGACAGAGAAAAAACCGGGTCAATATTCAAATAGATGGGCCTCTCTGAATGGTGTGACACACTTTGCCTTGAACAAACCCTAAATCACATTATTGTTTATTTATTATGATGCCTTTATTGGTTATTGTCTTAAGAAACAGGCAAAAGTTCATCATGTTTCGGCAACTAAATACCAAATGATAATGATATATAGTACATTGGAAAAATGTAAAGGAGCGGTGAGGAGGAGATACTGACGGTGCCCTTTTGTTGCTGAGTGGAGTTTTGTGCCATAAAAAGAGAGAGAGAATGAATTCTTATTCTTTGATGCCCTCCTTTTATCTCTCTCTCTTTTCTTTCGTCTCTTTTGAAAGGAATAAAGTTGCTATATATGCCCACAGAGAGTTTATCACCCTCCTTTTCCATGGAGAATTATCAGCCTCCTTTTCTTTGTCCAAGAATCTAGTCACACGCAAAAAAAGAAAAGGGAAAAAGAAATTGACATTCGTCGGGTTGGTGAGGGAGCAACAAGAGTACTCGGAGAATTTTCTTGATGTTCCTGACACAATATTGCCAATCAATCAAGTGTGCTTCGATATCGGGACGTGCATCAGTTGATATCCGAGCGAATAAGAACATTTGATTGTAGTAGCATGTAATGTGGTTTAGGGTTTTCTATGGCTGAGGACTTTGAGAGGGTGTGATTTAACAAATTGGTAAGGAACATGCAAGAACATGGAGTACAGATGTTCTCCATGCATACCAAGAAAAATTTCCTTTTGTTCCCATCATTTGTGGTCAACCATTTGTTAAACATATTGCTTCAATGGGAATCCAAAGGGCAATGAGAGCGCTAATCACGACAGAAAAAAGCCACTTGGACTCTCTCCCCTCTCTCAGCTCCCGTCTAGTTCTCTGTGTCCGTGAAGAAAAAGGGTTGCTCTATGCCCAAAGTCCACAATTAAAGAAAGTGAAACAACATGTTGAGAATGCGAAATGTAGTTAAAAAATAGTTTTGTTTTGCTTGCACTTGAATGCCTCGAAGAAGTGTCATTATTATGCATGGAGTGTTGAAATATGATAACCCAACTTTATCTGCATTATGATGTTGTTTGGTGAGCAGTGACCCACCAATAATATCCAAGTCTTCGTCTTATTGGATACTCTGACCGCACACAATATGTCCTGAGAGAACACAAGGAAAAAAATTTGGTAGTGTCAAGACTACTTATACTAAGTACGGCCTTCGATATATAGTTCTTTTGAACACTTATTCTTTGAAAAACAGAAAGAAGATTAATGTATAGTTTGTAGCATGTTAGAGTTTGAACCTGCACAATTTTTCTCAATCTGATACTAATTGCATGCGAATTCTATATAGAGTGCACCTACCCGATAAGCAATTTGGTACAACCTAAATTTTTGTTGGGAAAAAGACTGAAGTCGGACATTATAAACGTAGATTGAGTAGCCCTAAAAATGTCCGCACAAATATGGTGCGAAAAGGTGTTTCTTCAACCTTTTAAGAGCTTGTTTAGCATGGACGTAGTAACGACGTAGTTTTGTTATATCATATGCTCGTTAATGTGTTGTAACTCATTTGTTTGATGACGAGCAGTTTGAAGCGATATGGCTTCAAAATTAAATGGAGCAGCTTTGTCGAAATTGATGTGAGGTGTCATAGCGATGCAACTATGAAAGGTTGCGAAATGCCTCACAGGATCAAGCTGAAAACATCCATTTAGGCAATTGTGGCTTAGACAATCATAGCTGTTGTGCAAATATAATACTGTACATGCTTTTTATACACATTGAATGGTTCTTTTCAAAAGTGGGCTAGCTGCATCAAGTGCATATAACTTAAAATGACAACTCGCTTTCAAGTTGAAGTATGAACGCACGAGATTTCACGTGTAGGTATGGAAACATCACGAATTGTCCCCTTTCAAAAGTCATGATTCATGATTTGTATCGGTGCCTGTGTCTTAAATTCATCTTTGAATCCAATCTAGTCTGTCTTAAGATTGAGTCCGAAAAAGCACAATTTTATAGAATTTTATCCTAGCGTTTTGATATCTACATAGCACTGAACATACCGATTTTGTATTAGGTATGTAAATAAGTTAGATAGATGGGACATATCCGACAAGATCACCGCATCACTTAAAAGGTACGGCTTAGACAAAGCAAATTTTTACATTTTTTTCCCATTTGGGGGCCAAACTTGGACCGGCGACTTGAAATTGGCAGCTTGTGCCGGTCCAAAACCCTTCCTTTTCCTATATCTTTATTTTCTCCCTTATTTTCTGTATGTGGGAAAAATCCAAGAGCCGACACGTGGCCCATCGTCCATTCATCAGACGGGGCTGATTCTCTGACTATTCCCCTCCCTCCCCCTTTGCTTAGAAAGATTTTAATATGATTATTCTTTGGTTGGACATGCATAGGGATTAGAGATTCTCTGACAGTCCTCCCAAAATGCAAATTTGTTTGTTTACTTTCATTTATTTTGTTTAACATCGCATTCTTTATTCTCTCTATGACCCATTTAATTATTTTGTATTTTTCAATTATTTTTTTGTTTTTTTGTGATCGGAGGAAAGAAAGACAAAAATGAAATCATTAAAAAGACATTGCTTGATTATGCAAGGCAAGGCATCTTGTTGGTAAAGGTAACGGGGGTAGGGGCCCCGGCGAGACATAAAGAGGGAAATCTATACAACGCCCCTTGGCCCTGAGGATTGATTGAGAGAGATTGGAGGAATCTCCTCACTTTATGCGATACTTCTCTTACACCAAAAGTTTCCAAAACCCTAAAACAAAATAATAAAGGCAAAAACCATTAAAAATCCATACTTACACTTATGTGGTGTATTTACCCTCCGTCAAAATTTTGTCAATGAGAACCGTAAAAAATCTGCCTATATAAATGCTAGAAAACAAACTGTGTTGACATGGCGCTCGTATGAATTAAGTGAAATAATGACTTTATTTGGACTAAAAAATCATCTAACAGAATCTTTACTGAGAGCAAGTGTGTCGCATAGGTAACAGTTTGGTAATTTTTTTATGTCATAAAAAAAGTGCAGGGTAAATGTGTTGTAGTAGGCATAGTTTGAGGTTTTTGATGTTATAAAAATAGCTTATGATAATTTTGTCACAATGGACATGGTTTGGAATTTTTTGTGACCTTTTCCCGAATAATAATTTGTTCAATAAAAAAGTGCTGGAACAATTTGTGCAGCTAGAAAAAGCTCCATTTTCATGTATAAACACAAACTTTAAGTGGCAAATCGAATGGACATTTTACAATTGATTACTACTTCTTTGCAATTTATCATTATCTCTATCTTTTATAAAAAGGGTGTTTGAATATTTCGATTTAACTAATCTTTTTAAGTAGAAGAAGAGAGAAAGCTAAACCCTTTATTTTTGTAAAAAAATGCCAATGAAGTTTTGTATTGTGGTTTCATGAGATACATAGGGATTAAGAGCATTCAAAATAGAGGTGATTGTGGGCCAAGTAGCCCGGGGCTTAGCTTAAATGATTTTAGTATACCAATATCCTCTCATCGCATTTTCTATACTAATGATAACCTCATTATTGAATATAGTTCTCGATATATATTCATAACTATGGTTTGAGAAGTAAATAAGTACCGTTTTTCGAGCAATTAATCTAATTAATGCATCTTATCTATCACCCATTATTGATTAATTTTCGAAACAAGATATTATTTCTCAAATGCAAAACGAAAACTTTAACCTAGATGTCTTCTTACTTAAGTTTGCTCTAGTTTAGAATTTTAGGTACGTACGAATGATAGTTACTCTTGCACCAGAAGAAAAGAATGATATGAACTCCGAGGGAAGGAAAAGCTTGTGATATCTCTCGGTTTTATCGATTTCTATATCTTAAAATGAAACCGAGCAAAGCTATTCAACACGCGTGTAGAATGAATTCCCACCTCCTTCGTGACCATTAGGTAAAAAGAAGAGTAAAATCTCACCCGTTGACCATGAAGGCCTTCAAGTTACTATCTGTTACGATTCGAGAATCCGTGCGTTCGGTGCCTTGCATTGATATCATAGGTGGCCTGGAATTTGTTTCTCTCTGCAACGACTTCAAGCATTCGTCTAAATCCAGCGGGCTGAATAAGCCCAGGGCATTTGACAGTGAAATTGCCACTTCTTTCCTCGGCACTCTTGTCTCTGCAATGGGAATTTCCTCGACAGCCTTTAAACTTCAATCTCTTGATCAAGCTTTCCTTCTGATTGTTTGGAATTGGATTAACCGAGAAATGCGAGTGGGTTGTTCATTGATTAGGATTTGCTTATGCAGTAAGTGTACATGCACGAAGGGCACAAGGAGAAATCTCTCGATTTTCTTCTGTATTTCTGAAAAGAGGCGAAACCGAGTCATCAGACAGGAAAAAAGAAAACAAAAGAATAGTGTTTCAATCTTAACCCAAGGAATTTTGTAAATAATGAGGAAACAGAATATAAAGAATGAAGTTGCAGAAAAGAAATAACAGGAAAATAACAAAACTGCAAAAGGCCTAAAACGGAGAAGTGCTTCGAAACATGCCTAAATGGGCAAGCCAATTCAATCACAACATAGTGCTCGGAACGATTTTTTTCGAATTCTAATTATGGGCTCCGTACAAAGTTACGGTCGTTTGTCGTTGGCGGGAAATATTCTTGCCCCGAGCCCGCTTGTTGGATTTTTGCTTGTCCGAATCCGGAAAGTCTTTTGCAGCCGCGCCTATTTCAGTAGAATGCCTCGAAAAACGTAGAATTGGACGACATAACATCACCTATATTGAGATTCCGCTATTGCCAGAATTATACTCCATCACCACCCCAATCACGGAATTGCAAGTCCACCGCCGCCACTTGCTGCTGCTCGGGACCTCGGCGCCTAGACTTGAGACATCGGCGCCTTCAGGACCTCGACGTTAAGGACCCCGGATCCTAGCCAGAGAATCTAGTGCTCGGGCCATTGACAAACCAAGGCCTAAAAGCATGTCGCTCTAAATTACATATTTTTCATCAGGTCCAAAAGACTTGAAACCGATAGCTATTCTTTGTAATATGATTACTTGGAATGTGCTTCCGTTGGTCAATTCCTTGGCCATGGGACCAAACGAGGCTTTGAATGATATGATCGACCCACGAAACCTATGGATACAGCAGGTCGTTGGAGCGAGCTTAGTACAGCAGATCACTCCATTTTGTGCGGACTCATGTTAATTCATTCCTCCCTTTCTAGTTCTACTATATCATCCTCTTCTCTGTCATCGTTTCCCATCGAAACTTCCCAATTCCACATTGAATAATTTCTATATATACAAGCCATAAGCAGGTACATGATGTCCAAATCATAGAAAGACTTTGACTACGTAGAAGGAGAACAAGCTCTTAGACGGGAAATGTGTCTTAAGTCTGGAAGGGCCTTTGTAGAAGGAGAACAAGCTTTAGAACGCGGGCTTGTTAGAACTTGGATGGGCGAATAGAAGGTGAACAGTTTATATAGCATGAGGACATCAACTTGCTTAGAAGAACCTACTTGCAGAAGGTGAACATACGCTAGTACGAAAAATTGTGAAAGGTCTCAAAGGACCGTTTTGTAGGAGAAATACATGCTACAAATGAAGTAGATTGTTTTACGTACGAGCCTCTATGATCCTAGTCAGAAGACCCAACTCTTCATCAATTTAAATTGGACTTATTAGTGTTTTACAACTATCATAAAGTGTTGGAATTCGCTTAATCAAACCACTTCTGCTTTTCTTGGATAAGTAGAAAAGATGTAAGGCAGACTGCAGGAGCAGAGTGTTCTCCTTTGGGGATGGCCTTTAGTGCTTTGCAGAAGGACATTCTAAGGGTCGAAGAAGGTCAGACCAACGACTACTTGACCGGATAAAGCTTCCCAACTAATATTTGAAAATTGGAAGTTTTCAAAAGCAGATCAAAGTGGTTGGTGGGATTAAGAAGTTCACGAACAATTCTCTTTGTTGCATTGAATTTTCTTGCTTTTCTTTATGCAAAATAGAATGGTTGCTAATGGTAATTCTCTTTAGAGAATGTGAATATTTGTAATCTGGAAAGGGTGTGATATAGTGTTGTGAGAAGTACTTGAATTTGCCCCATAAGCTTCAAGTAAAAGCAGTACATTTGGCATAGACTATAACATCTCAAGATTACATAATAGATTCCAGTCTTGTCGAGGCTGTTAAAGTTGGGAGAGTAAAATAGGTCAAGTGGAAGGACGAACTAATGTAAATTTGATTCGCATTTAATCTATTCCTTAAACTCTTTTGATTTCTGTATGATAGGAGATTGTGATTCTACACAAGCTCGTACATTTTTATAGCATCGATGCACTGTTTACATACTATCCATCACGTATTCACAAAAAAGATCTAGAGTTTCCTAAAACAACCAATTCACCCCTTCTTAGTTGTCGTAACTTGTCTGTTACCCATATATCTATGTTTCAATTTAAATAGACTACATCTTGTAATTGTCATTGTAATAATGCTGCAAGAAGAATATTTTCTCTCACACGTGGTGTGTGCATAAAGTTATTTAGCAGTGTCTTATGCTACACGGCTTACACCAGAGAGAGAGAGAGAGAGAGAGTCAAATCCCAAAAATCATCATTGAGGCAGCCTTACAACTGTTAGACATTAGAAGTAATCCACATGTGGCCGAACTGATTTAAACTTTAGAATATTCAAATTGATATAGACCTCTTCTTATGATGACATGTGAAAGAACTGTATAGTTTCAACTTACGAGAAAATGATCCCTTTTCCCCTTAGATGAATTTCAGAAATGTCCCAAGTGAAATCCCCTGGAAAATTTATGACACTAGAATAGAAAAGAAAAGAGAAAGAAAAAACAGTGTTAGGCACATGCTGGAGAAAGCCCCTTTTAATTGCTGCTCCCCTTCACGCTCAACATAAACACAGTCCAAAAACTTAACACACCATCACCAACCCCTCCAGATAAAAGCAGAAACAACATTCATATCACCACCAACCCCAACACTTAGCATTAATTCTCTTGAACAATATCATTTTCAAAAAGAGAAAAGAAGAAAAAGTAAGAAAAAATAATCTCATGAAAATACAGTTAACTACATACGCTTCACTTCTTCGCTTACAAAATCTGCAAAGCTAAATTCTAGTATAAACATCTTTAACAGTCGTTGAAAGGACTGATCACTGAGTGTTTGAGAGAGTCCATGGAAACTCTGTCTCAATCAAGCATTGAGGAAATGCACATCTTTGCTTGGCGATGCAAGAACCCATGAGAAAGAAGAAGGGTAAAAAAAGAAAAAGAACAGAAGAAAATTTTGGATAAAAAAAAAACTACCAAGAAATGGAGGAGCTAATTGAACTTTTTTCGGCACTATCTGTTGTGGAGAGGATTGGGACCTGTGTAGACACGTCTCTTTTCATCTCCAAACGCTTGATCACCACCATCTCGTTTCTCTGCATCTCCTCTCCAACTGCCATGGAAGTGAGCTTTGTAGTTCAGCTTGTTGGAGGATGACGACTCGCCTCTTACTCTGGAGAAGAACCTTCCATGTCTGTCTGCATAGCATCGAGGCTCCAAGTGCAAAAGCATCAGCAAGAGAAGGGACAAACAAGCGAGCTTTCTTTTTCCTCCAACCACTTGTAGTTTCTTGCTCACAAGCCAGTCCATAGCATCAGAACTTCTCTGAATTCCTCTCACTCGCTCTCGTTTTTCTCTAAAAAGAAGCAGAAACTTGAAGATGTCTTGGAGACAAAGTGGGATTCCTATTTGCTTTATATAATGAGGGACTATTTGTCTTTGTGCGTGGTTGTCTTTGGAAGCCTAGGAGTTTGAAGAAGAGAGCAGGGTGGAGTTTAATGTAAGGGTTGCAAGTCAAAGTGCATTGGAGTTGGAGCTATCTTATTTTGCTTTGACAATATAAGAAAAAAAGGAAAGAACAGATTATTCATGGGTAACCTAGTTTTCACTATTCATGCACACACAAACATAAACTTTTGAATGCTCTCCGTTTGGAAGCCTTTCTGTCATTTGATGCCTAAAGTTCCTTTTTGTAAGTCGTGCGTAATTTCTTGGTTTGCCTAATAATATAGGGTTTGGCATAAAAGACCCATTGCCGATAAGAAACATAAGAAGGGTACTGCCTATTCTAACATCAAATCCTTAGTGCCTTTTCAACCTATTCCCTGCAAATTGCTTTAATATTTCCAATTAGGTGCATCTGCGGGAGGTCGAACCCCTGCAAGCCGTCAAACACCATGTGCTGCATGGATTTTTCTTGGTCACCTTTCCAAGTCTAAGCGCCTATTGTTTCTATCGTGAGCAACTTCACTTTAGCTGGGCAGAGCTCAAGTAAAACTCGACGAGTAGCCAAAAAATGAGATTATTTAACTTGAAGGTGTGGAGAATCAAACTTGTACCATGACTTAATTCATATATTGACATGTTTGTTTCTGGAACGTAGATCTCTTGTCCAAGTGATGCTCCCATTACTCGTCTCCTTCATAGATATAGATATGATTCAATTGCACTTGTCTTTTTGCCACACCAATCAAAACCTATACCCTAAGGATCCACACCTCTCTCACAACTCTGTCAACCCTCAACTGTGAGGTTGTCGTTGCCGCCTTGTCCAATGTGGCACCACCAACACGCCATCTCCCCCTCTCCCCTGACCATGTCTCGTCGGCTGCCTCATTATCTTTCTCCTTTCAATCTCTGCCCTCTCTCACACCTGTGTTCCCCCTCAAGCCACCACTAGAAAACCACCACCACCACCATCTCTCTCTCTCTCTCTCTCTCTCTCTCTCTCTCTCTCTCTCTCTCTCTCTCTCTCTCTCTCTCTCTCTCTCTCTCTCTCTCTCTCTCTCTCTCTCTCACCGTGTTCACATACACATATAGCGCAAATAAAGTTGAAGATGGCCAATAGTGATTTCGAGTTGAATGGAGCTTGATTTTAACATGAATGAGACATCGTGATCTCATATCCGGATTTGACGATCTCCTTATAAGATAGATTATGGTTTTTTTGACCTCCCTTAAGAGAGGGAGAGATAAGTGTCACGATTATGTGGAGGACATAGGTGATGGTTGCGCCTATTAATGATAAAGGAGCCACAACCCATTCCTCTGTCATCAAAGCTAGCCATCTTTGGGAGTTTACTTGATCTATTAAGAGATTGGATTGGTAACACTAGCCTAGCACCATGCTTTCATAATTCTACTTGACCTCCTTTCAAGTTCCAAGCACCAAATGTTCCTCACTTTAAGGAAATAAGTGCTCCCTCAATCTACCAAGAGCTTGGAGCACCTAACAGCCAAACATCTCACTTTTTTTCCTCGCTTCAAATAATTAGCATTAATTTGCAGGATGACTTTTGAGATCAAAGCATCTAATCATACTACATTAAACATACAGTCCATAATCAGCAGAGGGAGTACTCTCTTTGGACTATAGTTGAGATAAAAAAAAATAAACTAAAAAGTATTGGAGCTGAGATCAACTATTTTGATTTCATATTTGGACATGAATTATTATTAGCATATTCTATAAAGCTCAATCTTTGTATTAAGGTGATATTTTACCTTCTTGTTATCGGCAGTAGACCGGCAGTCCATCATACCCATCAAATCCAGATCTGGCTGGATTTTTGGGGGGTGATTATTTAATTTCATACGTTATCGATCGGGAGATAATAAATTAACGTATTGTATATTATAAGCTCCATGATTACAAGATGTTGATGCTGCGGCTCTCGAATAGAATAAGAAACTTAGCTTGTCGATAGTCCAATTTAGTCTTGTTCACGAGAGGAATAGACGCACATCACTCTTCATGAAAACGCATTTCGTTGAAAAAACGGAGCAATGGAAAGAACTAGACGAAGGAAAAAACAGGACAAAGAGTGGGGCCAAGAAGATTACTGTGGATGTAGTAGTGGTCGCTTTCTTACACGAAATGATGATGTTTTTTACCTTTCTTTATTTTTTTGCCAACTACTTTGCATTTTGTGAAAGTCAGAGACACCTTGATGAATTTTGTGCTCCCTGACAAAATATACAAGGACCCAAAGTAATTCCTGACCTCATTCATCAATTTATTGTTTTCTTTTTCAGCCCCAACTGAATGCTTTAGTAGCAACCCTACTAGCCCATCTGAAATCATTGCTCAATTCACATTGTACAAGGCTTATTTTGAGCCGATCTGTCTACTTGCTGCCGTGTTTCGTATTAGCTCTAAAAAGGGCAGTCAAGATATCTTATTATAGTAGTAAAGTGTTCGATTATGACTCAACTTTATTTATTAGCCGAACCCTAATTTGCAGTGCAATTTGCGAAACTTTTTACAAATGGCTCTAACTGAGAATTCTCGCGAAAGAAGCAAAATGTACCGTCCGACATGGCCAATGAAAAACCGCAAAGAAATTCAGTGACCCATTGTTTCATATATTGTAATCTGTAAGATGTTGGACTTATTGAAGGGGTTAGGGTTTTGAACTAAAGTTCTTGATTGCACGATGAAGGGAAAATGGTCAAAACAATGGCATAAGTGAACAAGGGAAAAGAAAGATGGATCGATCGAATCCTTGTCATGGGCGATATCGCCATGATTGCTTTGAATGAATTATTAGAACAAAGAAAACATTGCCTTGCAAGCTACTGGGGCTGCAAGTCTCATCATTTTTCCTCCTGCCTCGCCTTTATTTCTTCCCACGCCCACACGGTCAAACTGTTGCCTCTTTCATCATTGGGAATATAGATGTCCACATGAAATAGTCAATAATGACAGGTCTTGGTGGCTAATTGTGTAGATTATATAGATCTGGGACTGCTAATTTGATTAGTTAATTATGACGTCAGCTCGGGTGATATATTACGCACTAAAAGGAGCTACTCGCAATAGGAGTTTTGTTTCGATAAAAAAAAAGAAAAAGAAATAGGAGTTTTGTAAAAGATTAGAGTGGAAGTTTCAGAGAAATTGTATGATGGTGGGGATGGCTTGACAAGGATAATAAGGTTAAATTATTACAATAATACAAGGTTGAAAAGCTTCGATTTGAGGTACGCCCCCTAGGAGTGATGTGATAGGAATTTTAATGGTCAACCGTTGTGGGGTTGTCGAAATTATTTGGTCCATGAGGAGCGGTCTAATCAGCACTTTGTCCAGGCAAAGCTGTTTCTCGATAATTTTGGTGTTCTCCATAAAGAAGACCGGGATAATTATATGATTGGTCTTTAAATTTTAATCTAATGTATAATGAGTTTTTAAATTTTTAATTTGTTCAATGTGATTATTAAATTTTACCCTTATATTTAATGTAATTCCTAAAATTTTAATTTTTTCAATATGATCCATGAACTTTTAAAATATGTTCAATGTAATATCTGTACTATGCGAAAATGTTTAATATTGTTGTTTTATTAATTTAAGATCAAGTACAATCCATATACTAAATTGAATATGTACAAAAAATTCAAGAATTACGTTAAACAAATTAAAATTTCGAGGACTACATTGTATATTGGATTAGAGTTTAGAGATCACATTGAATATTGATATCAAAGTTTATGGATTATTTGTGTCATTTTTTCAAATAAGAATAGAAGATTGCATATAGAAGAAGAGGGGCATATAATAGTAGTCTGGCGTGTGCTTATTTCAAGGGAAGAGATTGATGGGACTTAATATTACATTGACGTTCAGGTGCTTCTCAACCCTAATTACACCCAAGATTCTCACAAAAATGATTTGAGTGTCTCTCTCTCTAAAGCTCTCTCAACGGTTGTTCTCCTGATTTCCTGCGAGTTAGGCTTAAAGTAAAACCTAATAAATCGAGCCTTCTTAGTCGTAGATCGCACCTCGAATGGTGAAACTGGGTTTCCTAGGATTGTAGAAGCTCCATCGTCCAAAAAAACCTGGCCAAACTCAAAGTATGAAGACTGAGCCGTATCGCGATCTAGTTCACCACATAGATTGAGCTAAGAAGTCTGGAAACGGTTCTTCACTATTTAAATACCTGGGGTTTCCCTCTTATTTCCAACTACAGGGGGCTTCAATTACTACAATTTGTGGACTTCAGTACCACAAACTATAAATTAGTTCGTGTATATCACTTTAATGTCAATACTTTTTATTGAGAATGTGTAGCAGAAACTCGATTCCTTCACCTGGGGAGATCACCAAATAAAGAGCTCAAGTCCAAGTCCGTTAACATATCCAGTTAGATCCACATTCACTCAAAAGCTTAAGCCAATGAATTATGAGCTAACTATCTCCCTCTCACGTGTGAGCTCAGTGTTAGATTTGCTCCCCCATTAATTTAGGTATTTTTCTGCATCTCAACGTGAATTTCCAAGTCATTGGAATGCACCGGCAACTATGCACAACAACTATCATCAACTGCTAACTTGGGATTGCATTACCCACGATCTTTATCTTGCGTCCTCAGATCAAGATCTTTATCTTGCGTCCTCAGATCAAGTGTCCATGGTCACTTGCTCCCCCATTAATTTAGGTATTTTTCTGCATCTCAACGTGAATTTCCAAGTCATTGGAATGCACCGGCAACTATGCACAACAACTATCATCAACGGCTAACTTGGGATTGCATTACCCATGATCTCTATCTTGCGTCCTCAGATCAAGTGTCCATAGTCACTTCTCGTCAGACCAACCGTGATAGCAATTTTCAATCATGAGATGTTCTTGTTGAGATATTCACCAAACACCAGAACAGATTGGAGGCCCATTGATCAATGGTCGGCTCTGATACTACTTGTTGAGAATGCGCAGCGGAAGTTCGATACCTTCACTTGGGGAGATCGCCAAAGAGGCAGCTCAAGTCCGAGCCCGTTAACATATGCAATTGGACCTACCTTTACTTAAAAGCTTAAGCCAATAAATTATGGGTCAACTAAGATATATTAACTGCTCAACACTATATCAATTATCCGATGTGGGACTTTTCTAACATAACTCACATGTGTATCTCAACACTTTTTAAACTATTCGATGAGCTTTTATTATTAAAAATAATATGACATCAAGTTTTCTTACGAAGGAGTCACTTAAGTGATTGTTTTTTTTATTTTTTAAGTTGTGACATTTGAATGATCCTTTAAATAATTTTAACATTAAAGTGAGCACCGTGCAATAATTTCGACACCGATACAATCCTTTTCACTAGTTTTTGGGATCAAGTTTATATGGCTATAGTTGAAGTCGGTTTCTGTATTCACGGACTTTGAAAACGAATGTGGTTTGTGTTAGGATGTATCTCCCATGCTATTGAGGGACTCTCAATAATTTTTTAATTTAGCTTTTGCGTATTTATTCAATTTTGCACACTTGCGTAGCAGGTGTTCCAAATCGCTATAGTCTTATACTTCAATCGAGCTCTCTATGCATTGGCTCTCATTTATATTCACTCTAATTTAGCAAAATGATGTAATATATCCGAACCTTTTGATTTGACTAATCTCTGCAAATGCATACAAACCGTTGCATCCATGTATATTAAGCAACACGTCACCCATAAAGTGATCCACGTGGCTACCGCTAGTACGTTAAACGGAATAATGTGCTCTGAACACGAAATCTGTCACAATTTACCAGTCAACCAATCCATTAGGGGTTCACTCTAAATTAATTTCAATTCTCCTATGGGCACTGGGCTAGGGGAGCAAGCCAAGTCTAATGGTCTTCTACAAATGTAAAGTGATATGCCCAAGTCAACTTTTGGCCATTCTTCAATGCCCAAGTCATACAATCACTTCTTGACCTTGGTCGAATGCCTCGCATTGGAAGAGGACATAAAGAAAAAACACATCTGCAATTATAAAATAATTAAGAGTATTTAGTTATGACAATGTTGTACAATTTGACAAATTTCCCATGAATCTTTCGGTGTGCCCACGTCTTAATCATGTTCGGCACAGAGGGAGACCTCTCACCAAGCACAGGTTGCTGTCAAAGATAACAGAACGGGCAGAAAGCATCATTGACCAAGAGCTGATAATGCCACGAGATATACTTAAAGAACTGCAAAGTGCATGAAGCAAGTATCATAAGTGCACAGTACTGCCATTGTCCTGGTTGGAGGATGCACGGAAAGGTCGCTTGTTCAATGCGATAACAGGCTTAAATGCGTCACGATCTCGCTACACAACAAGAGTATCGGTTGTGAATTCTTCAACTCGAAGATGTTGAACTTCCGCTTGTTTGGTTCAGACGTTTTGTGCAAATCTGGGTCCAGCGAATAAAAGGCGGTCATCTTGTCTTCTGCAGAAACACAGTTGCCATTATGCTATCAATCTACCAAAGTGCTCCGAGTAAATTTTCTGGCATGGGGCATAAAATATATCAGCACTGCGTTTTACTAATTAGTTCATTGCCTCCCAACAGTTTCGTCTTGTTTGCCTGTCCAGTTTAGTTCTCTCAATTTGAGATCTTTAGGTGTGATATGAGGATGGCTTTTAAACCCTCGAAAAGCCAAAGGGTTCAAAGCTGTCTATCCTTCTATGAACAGCAATCAACTGATCTAATGAGATTAAGGGTTCGTGAGACTTGACATCAGGAGGACTTGTAAATGTTTCATCTGTCAGTTTACTCCTTTTGAATATGATGGGTGGGTGATCGAGTGGGATCAAAGACTTTTCGGATTCGACTGCCTGATCACTTTCATATCCCCGATCATTCTTCGGATTCGGTTGTACATCGATCATCGCACATATCCTCATCGCTGATGACTTGGTCTTAGTTGGCGTCTTCATCGTCATCTTCGTCATCGTTATCACATCTTATGGGGGTGTGCCATCTCTCGAATCTTGTGCGGTAGCAAACACGTTGATTGACACCCTGATGACTCGTCGGACATCATCCTTCATTTGCTGAATTTCATTCTTCAGCTCAGTATGGCTCTCTTGGCACCTCGTTAATGAACTATAGAAGATGAAAGCGTTGTTATGAGACAATGTTCTAATTCTGCGTTTCTATACTTTACATTTTTAAGTAGTTCTCACCTCTCGATAATCAAGGTTCGATTTTGATTATACACAAACAAACTTGGCACACCAATAAAAGAACAAATACCTTATTTACCTCCTCCTTTTCCAAGGATGCCTTTCATAACGTTGAATATTTCAACAGTTTTGAAAAATTAAAAGATTATTTTGTTACGGCTTTAATAGTAGAATTGAAAGTAATTGCTTGCAATGGTTTTGTAACGGCTTGATTTTTAAATATCACCACCGCTTGATTATTTTTGTTGGGTTAATATTACGAAAAATCCTAAACTGGTACACCTGACAATTTTACCCTCAATTAGTTTCTGTTAAATTTTACGGTCAAATTTCTGAGTTGGATGACCAGTGGCAATTGATGGGTGTACTGGTTTTGAGTTTTATCATCTGTCTGTTATAGGTGTACTGATTTGTGATTTTTCGTAATATTAATTCAATTTAACGGAGGGTAAATTTGCCATAAATGTATTGGTTTGAGAGTTTTGGTGGTCAAAAAATAAGTTTGGGGTTAATTTATCACATATGTACTAATTTGGGGATTTTCATGATATTAACCTCGATTTGTTTCTCACCAACCCAACTCTCTTTCATTTACCTGTAAATAGAACCTCTGAACAGCATTCCAAATATACACACCTCAACAAGAAAATTTTCTTTCCCCTTCCATTTCTTTTCTTTGCTGGGTTTTACAGATAATTTTATTGTTCTCGTTCCCTCCATCATTCAGTGCAAATAAAGAAGAAGGTATGTTATATCTTGAGAGATAATCACTAGAACTTGTTACACCGAATTTCATACTACTAGGAATGGAATTATCTTAAGAAAAGTGCTTGCACGCCTTAGATATTTGATCTTAATTTTCATCTTCTTCAAATTTTTCTGACAACACCTACGCGATCTTTCCTCAAGTCAACCTCAATTCCTTGCAGAACAACGATGGCGATGCCGACTCTCAATCTATTTTCTGCCCTTCTTCGTTCTTTCTTTCTTTTCTTTCTTTTCTTTTGTCTTTTTTTTTCCTATTTGTTGAGTGAAATTTTCATACCCAAAAAAAAAAGTAAAATTTCAGAATTT
This sequence comes from Syzygium jambos, assembly GCA_031216235.1. Classification (NCBI taxonomy): domain Eukaryota; kingdom Viridiplantae; phylum Streptophyta; class Magnoliopsida; order Myrtales; family Myrtaceae; genus Syzygium; species Syzygium jambos. Next base: position 14,312,773 of record CM062230.1, on the reverse strand, counting down.
TAAAAGTGCATAATAAATTATTAGATTGAAAGGACTATCGGTTGCACTTGTAAAGTGTTTTAATTTGAAGGGTTAATACCACGAAAAATCTTAAACTAGTACGCTTGTGATAAATTTACCCAAAACTAATTTTTTAACCATGAAAAATCCCAAACTGGTACACATGTGACAAATTTATGCCAAACTAATTTTTTGACCAAGAAAAACCTCAAATTGGTATACCCGTGACAAATTTACCTCAAATTAATTATTTAACCGCGAAAAACTCCAAACTGGTGCGCTTATGACAATTTTACCCCAAACTGGTACACCTATGAGAAATTTACCCTTTATTAATTTTTGTCAAATTTTACCGTTAAATTTGGTGACGTGATAAGGTGACGTGGCAAGTCCACGTGAAAATTCATAGGGTAAATACCACAAAAAACCTCAAATTAGTTCGCTAACAAAGGGTAAATTTATCACAGGTGTACCAGTTTGAGATTTTTTGTGGTAAAAAAAATTAGTTTTGGGTAAATTTGTCACATGTATACCAATTTCGGGTTTTTTGTGATAAAAAAATTAGTTTAGGGTAAAATTGTCACAAGTGGACTAGTTTGGGATTTTTTGCTATTAAATAAGTAGTTTAGAGTAAATTTGTCATGAGTGTCCCAGTTTGGAGTTTTTCTTAGTCAAAATATTAGTTTGGATAAATTTGTCACATGTGTACCAGTTTAGGATTTTTCGTGATTAAAAATTAATTTGGGATAAATTTATCATAAATATACCAGTTTAAGATTTTTGGTGGTATTAATCCTAATTTGAATGAAGGGTTACGATGACTACTTCTTCTTCAATCCGATGATCCAAACTTATTAAATTAAAGCACTTTTTTGTGCTCTATTTGAAGGAAACGAGGTTGTGCCTTTTCTTTTCAATATTCTAAAATGGCCAACACCTGCAAAGTGGACTTTGTCGCCTTTGGTCAATGGCTTGCGGCTTTATTTTGTAAATATAAAATTAATTTACGAATATAAAAACACTCATTGGATTAAATACGAATAAAACATAAATTACATTTTTCAATTTTTTTTTAAATTACACGTACAAATACACACTGATTGAAAACAAATTGCAACAAGGAAAATATCACCGTAAAATGATGACTTCAGCGCTAGATCTGTAAATCTTGTCATGAAATTAGATGATAAAATGTCATACATATTATAAATCCAATTTCTCACCGCTGCCAAAATCTGCTTAACCTAAATCTCCTCACCTAGCCCCAAATTGTCATAATATGGGGTAAGCAAAGTTATGAGCTCGGACAACTTGAACCTCGACTCTAACTATATATATGGAATCACTTTGAAAATCGAGTGAAAATGGTAACTTTGTAAATGTTTGGAGTTCGGCGACACGATTCACAATTGCACCGATCCAATGGCATGTGATGACACAGCAATTGTATTCGGTAGGACTGGTCTGCAAATTGGAAATTGATAGACCCGAAAATTACCGGTGGAAAGAAGATGCACCAACTCACCCTTTTTCGCTTTGTATAGCGACTTGCATTTTCTTCTTCTTTTGTTCACAGAACAAGTTTGAACTGAGGTGGCATCGTAGTTTGCATGTTGCAGATGGACTAGAGCTCTTCCGCGAAGCCAAACGGCCGATCAGCGACGAAGGGTAATAGAGTTCGTCCCCTTGTCATACTTGAGCAGGCTGATGGTACGTGGCGTTGTGCTTGAAATGCTACCCCGAGCCCAGCCATCTCTACGTCACGCTTGGCTTGGTGCCTCCTCAAGTGGGTACAAACAGCCTTCTCAATGCCGCTTGTCTCGACCTTGACCTAAATTGTCCTCTAGACACAAGATGTTCTCCTCTGCAAAATCTTCGCAACGGTTGCTTAGAGGGTTTTTTTTCTTTCTTTTTTTTGTGGGGGTGGGGTTAGGGGGTTTCGTTTGGGTAGCATCTTGGCGGTGATTCCAGAGACTAGTTCGCCCTCGCAGCTCCTTCCAATCGTCGAGTGTCTTGTCGGATGGTCTTGCTGTTCAAGCGCAGGCAAAGGTGGAGTGGGCATGGACGCATCGCCCTCGTGGAACTCATTGATGGACTCGAACGCGTTTTGCTCGATGAAATTCACACTTTAGCCGAATGATTCAAAGCATGTTGTCAGTTGCGATATTTTTTAGAGCGCTACTGTACCATTTGAACGGGAGAGGGTAAAAAATGAGAACGACGAAAGGTTTAAGAGAGCGGAAGCCTTGGGAAGCGATATGCGAGTCAAGAATAGTGAAAATGCAAGATGAAGAGAGTTAAATTTATAGGAAAATCTACTGTTTTTTTCTTCCAATGGTCACTCTATCTAAATTAGTGCCACGTGGGCCCAATCGTCGGAATTAAGATAAGAACAATTTTAGGTCCTGATTGCCTTATTAGAGCCAACAGATGTGGACCAGTCCAAGTTCAGTTGTTGTGAAGAGATCTCTCCAAACAAATATAAGCCTATCGTAAATTGTCTCTTCTATTATGAAGACCACCCGATCGCATAGACTGTGTCATGCTCATGCCAGCACGTCTCTTAATCCTTAAGTTATTGTTCCGGCCAATTTGACTTGAAAAGGGTCATATCAATCCCTTCTAAGCAATAGAACATTAAATTTGGTCAAAATTAAAATCCAATGAGTGAAAATGAACATCGAAGTAGAGTTCTAGCACTATTTTTTAAAATCATGTCCCTAAAATCTTTAAATAATAATAATAATGAAAAAAGAGATACCAAAACAAGTGAGCGGGTCTTCCTCTTGCTGACCCAACGCCGTCTTTCTTCTTCTTCTTCTTCATTTAACAAGCGCTCCGCTGGAGAGCACCGCATCCGGCCATCCAGATCGCCGGCGACCGCAGCCTGACGAGCGATTCCGGTAACCCTCGATTCACAACTGGATTTGCTCCGCGGCTATGGCTTTTTTTTTTTGCTTCCTGGGTTTTTTGTTTCCGTCGCGGACGGATTTTTGAATTCGCGAACGCATTTGCTTTGAGGATCTTGGTCCGTGACGAGGTGGGCTGTTCCGATTTCGGTGGCGTGGGCAGGTCTCGCCGGGACAGTACTTGATTCGACGGCGATGGACCAGGAAGCTGCCCGGACCGCCCGGGAGTCTCTGGACCTCGCGTTCCACATGTCGAACATCCTCGACACGGGGCTCGACCGCCACACCCTCTCCGTCCTCATTGCCCTCTGCGACCTGGGCGCGAACCCGGAGGCGCTCGCGGCGGTCGTCAGGGAACTCCACAGAGAGCCTTCTCCGTCCGTCGTGGCGATGCCGAGTCCGCATCAGGTTTGTCGCCATCTCTGGCCGGTTCCTCGGGCTGGTTCGAGCACTAGCTCTTAGTATGCAATGCCTTCCTTTTCGAAGAATTTTGAGTATTTTGCTAAGTGTCATGTCCGATGTTTCTGCCTTTCCTTTGTTCGAGCACTGCATCAATGACGCGTAGAAGATAACCCACCTCGCACCATGTAAGGGGTAAACACTATAATTGCTGACATTGTAGTTCCTTGAGATATTTTTTTTTTTTTGGTAAGGTAGTTCCTTGAGATATATCGCCTGCCATTTCCCGGCTTTTTATCCGTCAATGTCCACCTGAAACTTCCATTTTCAACCCTTGTAGGAGACATTTTCTGGTTGATTCTCTTGGACAGATCATTGGCATATTTTCGAATGTGTCACCTGCAGTATTTAGGAATTTCTTCTGGGTTGTAGCCGTAGAGTTTTCTGTAAGATGTTTCCCAGCTTGTGCTGTTTTATGGTTTTGCAAGAAACAATGTTGACGTCCTCAGATTACCTTAGCATGAGTCATGATTCAGAAAAAATGTGAATAGGTTATCCTGAATTGCATTACTTCTATAAGTAGCATCTTTTGGGTATGCTGAAATTTCAAACTTTTGGGTAGTTGAGACTCTTTGAGCTTTTGAAGTTCAGTTTGTCCATACAATTTCAGCCCTGCGAAAAAATGGCCAGTAAATTGTACCGGGGGGATCTGTATACTCTCTTTTTGTTACTTATCTGGAGGACAAAGTTCAAAATATATTTGACGGTAAAATTTCGTGCTCGGTGAATTAGTTGAAGGTGAGGTAGACTAAAGAACTGAGAGACTCTTAATCTTTCCTATTAGTTAGATCTGCCTGGTCATCCTAATGTGACCTAAGGAATGAGCCTCTCCTTAAAGGAATTTGTCCTTTTCATTTGCACAGATAAATATACTTGTAATTTAACAATCTGCTATTGGCCCAGCGGTGCCACTGTTCCCTACATCTACATTCTTTTGCAAAAATACTAGGTTACTTGGCAAATGATACATATGAAGCATGTTGTGGCACCATACTTTACACATGCGTGATTGGCTTAGACATTAATGTTGCATCTCTTTCAGCTAGATTATTAAGTTCTTGTGATTATTAGAGAGCCGTGGTGCGGAAAAAAAAAATCAGACCAGGCGCATCAATAAGATTTCCATATTGTTTTTAAGATTTAGAGTTTCCGAGAATGGATACAATTCTGGATGGATATCAATTTTCTCTTGAATCCATGCTCTTAATCCCCTTCTAAGCTCCTTGTTGTGGGTTCCTGATATCATTGAACAACCATGGGCCAAATTATGACTCGTGTTTTCATTGCTACTTTGCAGACTCAAAAACAGTGACAAAATGCACATCTTGCATTGCAGTGGTAGTGCGACTGAAGATTGGGTAAGGCGGTCCTCTTTTTTCAAGGGCAGATTAGTTGTTCCTGGACAAATCATAGCTGCCTATATGCAAATAATGATCTCTGCTCCTCTGTTTCTCTGTTTGAAGAGATTGTCCATCTTGAGGATGTTACTTAGTGGGTTGTTGCATTCGTGGCTAGTTTTTCAATTTGCAGAAGTTTGTCCTTGTCTACTAGGAATCTACAGCAAATACAACATGACTAGTAGTGAATATGCTTATCTCTACCTATATTAACACAGCCGAACATGTTTGTAGAGATTTTTGATGTGGAATTTTAAGAGTTCCTTGTTAAATTGATGATGTTCGGTTGATCAAACCTGTTGCAATTCTTCTGGATTGATGTAAACACTGAATCTTGATTAGGTTGTTTTTTTGTCTGAAAGGAAAGAAACATGAAGTGCAATGACTTTAGGCACATCAGTTCTTCGGCACTTGCTTCCAGTAATATAAACTGCAGGAGTCGTCACTACTTTATGGCCTTCATTGCACTGTTTGTGTTCTTCTGGAATGACTGTTTCATTGTAATCCATTTCTGAAGATTGTAGTAGGCATGTGATGGCAGTCTGCCATAAACCTTCTTGGACATAGATCAGGCAGCTGACTCTGTGCTGGACATAGATCAAAGCATGCAAGCCACCCAGTTCTTCTGGCAAGTAGTAGAGTGGATGACAAAATCACAAGTCTAAGAAAACTAGGCTCTTCCATCGAGCAATTGATGGGTCGATTTTCAGCCTATTGCTGACGGCCTTGAAGAATCAATCGCTCTAGTGATAGACACCCGGAGAAATCAGGAGTTACGGTCAACCGGTAGCATCTTGTGAGGTTCAAACCCTTCAGTTTCTGTGCACTCTGCTACAGAATTTACAAGAGAAAGTAGCCAATGAGATGACATAATAGTTATACTAGTTTTAACCAACTTAAGTAATATATACTCACTTCGCATATTTCCATCCTCCTCAGTCATCAGTAATTTGGCTCTGCATGGGGGATTACATATGTGTTCAACAAAGCATAAAAGTAGGAGTTAAAAAAAAGCATCAATTGGTAATGCAAGGCAGTAAAAAACATAAACATAGGAGCTCAACAAAGCTTAGGAAAGCAAAGTAGCAGCAGATACAGTTCTAGGAATCCCGTCTCCTTCAAAAAGCTTCCTAACAACATCATCAAGAATGTTTGTAAGTACTCTCAGACTTTTCTTTCTGTAGCTTCCTAATCGCAGCATGTGCATCACCGCATCAGTTGGCCTTGCACAACATGTGTGTGATCTGAAACTGCTGCAGCTGTCCCAAAAATTGCCTGCAAACATCAAAATCTTGTTTTAGTAAAGGATTTTCCATTACTCGGTTTGAAAAGCTTTTTCAAGATCCGCATCATCAATCTGAATCTCAAGCTTTTGCACATTTAACGCCCGAGCAAGTTGAATGCCGTCTTTTAGTGCCCTACACTCAACCTCAGCTGGATTTTGGGTACCAAAATGACACGCAAGCCCTATTTTCTGATGGCCGTGATTTTCTCAGATCAGGCCTCCTCCTCCAGCACATCCGAGGGCTTCACCCACCACACCATCGATGATTTATTTCCACCAGTCAACCTGTGGCGGAAGCAACCTGAAATGCACTGTCGTATTGCGTTTTCTGCTTAATTCTACTACAATTGACAGAATAATATTCAGCCGCTTTTGACAGACATATCATTGCAGGTTTTGTTGATGATCTGTCATTGCCAAAAGCACTGTTGTTTCTAGCAATCCATAGAGAACACAGTCTATCCATAGGGATTAGAATACACCACGGCCCACGGGATGGCAGGCTTTTCATGCAATTGCTTAGATCGGATATTTGATTTAATCCAATCTTTGAGAGGCAGCTCAAATGAGCAAGACATGCGTCTAGAACACCAAGCTCATTCCAGAATCGTTTGGCAACCACACAATTTCTCAGAACATGCTCAGGATCTGTCCCTTCAGCAGGCCAGTATTCTTGATATTCACACCCATGTCCAATTTTCATTACTACCCTGAAGTGGATTCCTGCCTGCTGCAATTCCATGCGTAGAATTCAAACCAAAAGAACCATTTTTGAAAAGTTCCAACAAACCTGATCTTCTTGATTTTCCCTGCTGCAAAAATGAACAAACACTAATTTTCTTCAGGTAATCAGGAATATTAAAGGAAATTCTTGCAGTCCCAGCCCCACTCCCTGTGATTCAATCCTCGACTCATAACACCTCCTCTTCTCTAGTAAGAGGGCCTTCAATGAGGCTGCGGAGCACATCAGGAACACTCCAATTCTGATTCCACGGACTGAGATCAGACTCAGACTCAATAAAAAATCTGATGCCTCCTTGAAAAACTCGATCCCCCGCGGCCAATGCTTTCCAACAGCAGATGAAATTTTGATGACACTAAACAATATGCACCCATATAAGGCGCCCGGCCCTGATGGACTGCTTGCAAGATTTTTTTGTGAGAAGCCGGGAGATCATCGGAGACCGCATTGTAAGCATGGTTCAGAGTTTCTGCAGTAGCAAGTGAGTTCATTTCGAGAGAAATGAATCGAGCCAATTTCACCCTTGTCCCAAAGTTCTGCTTGTGCTGAAGAACAAACACCAGATCGAATGAGCAAAGCCACACATCCAGTCTCCTCCATCATCGCGAATGAAGACCGCCTGCACCCGCCATCCCTGGATTTCCTGCAGAGGCTACATTTCTTGTTAAGTTTAAACCATCTCAACAGGAGAGGGTCCCCAAAAGGGCAATGCAGGAGCATCATCAACAAAATCAACTTTCTGAAAATCATTATAATATGGCAAAATATCTCCTGCTAGCTCCCGGAGATTGTCCACGCTAGTAGCATGAACGCTAAAAGGGCACTTCTCTCTCCCGTTATCACCATTAAAACTGAGATTTTTATTTATTAAATCTGATTCTCGAGATAATATTTATTTTGCAAATTAACTTATAAAATCAATTATACTGTACTATGATAAAATCACATTTTATGAAGTAATGCTAGTGTTTGTAATTTCTAAATTAAATTCATTCGAATCCATATCGCAAGTCCAAACCAAAGAATCCTCTTTCCATTCTATTCGCGCGATTTTTTCTTCCTTCAGTCGAACAAAGCGATCAGTAATTCTCGCTCCATTCCACTCCATCTCATTCGTTTCCTATTCCATTCCTCCCGTTATGTTCCTTCCATCCCAGCGAACACAACATTTAGTCATTTATCACGGAAAGGACAGCGAAATGCCACCATACATTGTAATAGGATTTGTAAGCATAGTAGAACATTCCATGTCTAAATTTGTCTTGAATCCAGCCGCCTACTAGAAAAAAAGGTACATGTTATAAAGTCTTCGCGAGATTTCTTATCTAATGCCATCTTTGTCACCACCAATTCACCCAATATGGACAAACAATCAGTGTAACTTTCTTATACCGTGATTTTCATGGACACTCGCACAAATGCCACAAACCAACCATTTTATTTTTCGCATATAAAGATCTAATAACATTGCTCATAGAAATGAGAAAACACTTCATGTATTGGTAGCGTGCTCAAAATGACGGACCATCTAATGCGATAAGATGGACAACATACCATACGTGGTGCAATTTTACCCACTAATTAATTTATTTTCATTTTTAAAATCTTGCAAGAGTTAGCTTAATTCGATATGCTTGATACACATAATACATCTAAGATATTTACTTGTACGATCACTGAGATAATTGTTATGGTAATAACGGTGTTATCTGTTTTTCACGAGGTCGCGAGCTCGGTATATATCATAAGCGAACATTCGAAGGTCTCGTGTTATGATTATCTAACTAGGCCAGACATCACGAGACTTCCTAACTGCTAGTATTTTGATAGGGTTACCCTGGCGGGCTTGTGTCGATCTCCCTCCCTCACTATATTATTTATCCCCCTCCCCCCCCCCCCAAAAAAAAAAAACAGGGAAGAAAAATCTCCCGTTTGCCCAAGCTCCGCCCGTCCCGTGCCCTTTGCATTTCAAACAACATCTCGGACGAAGTGAAACGGGCGGTGCAAACCGATCGTCCAATCATCAACCGACACTCTCTCTCTCTCTGAAACCTTAAATTTCAAAAGAGAGACCTTTAGTTTCAGAGGAAAGAGAAGCCTTCTTCGCCGCCTCTCCCTCTCCGCCTCTGCCCTCTTCTCTAGCCATGGGGGACCTCGTCTGCAACCTCCTCCAAACCCTTTACTGGCAGTTCTGTGAACCAGACGACGACCCATCTCAAGGCTCTCAGTCTTCTTCTTCCTCCTCCTCCCAAGCGTCTTCCTCCGATACTTACCTCGTCGGTTTCATCATCGCCAACATAGTCGGTATCCGCTACTATTCCGGCACCATCAGCGGCCGCGAGATGGTGGGCCTCGTCCGCGAACCCTTGAATCCCTACGACGAGAACGCCATCAAGGTGCTCAACACCCGGACCGTCCAGGTCGGCCACGTCGAGCGCGACGTGGCGGCGGTGTTGGCCCCTTTGATCGACTCCCAGTTGATCTCTGTCGAGGGCATCGTGCCCAACACTCGTAGCAGCGGGAGCAAGTTCAGGATCGCCTGCCAAGTTCACATATTTGCGAGGGTGGAGGCCTTCGACATCGTGAAGTCGGCTATTTCGCGAGGCGGGTTGGTGCTCATTTCGGACGCGGGTGCTTCGTTTGCCTTGTCGGAGGCGGTCGTGGTGAAGGAGAAGAAGAAGGGTGGGAAGGAGGTGAGGAGTGTGGATGAGATTTTTAAGCTGGTCGACGAGAATGTCGGGAAGAAGGCAGAGATGGAGGCCATGGAGCCGCCGAGAGAGGTGATTAAGTCTGTGCTGTTTGAACATCAGAAGGAGGGTTTGGGTTGGTTGGTTCATAGAGAGAATTCCGGGGAATTGCCGCCTTTTTGGGAGGATAGAGATGGTGAGTATGTTAACGTGTTGACGAACTATCACACAGATAAGCGGCCGGAGCCTCTGCGAGGCGGTATTTTTGCGGATGATATGGGGTTGGGTAAGACTCTGACTTTGCTTTCTTTGATTGCTTTTGATAAATTTGGTAGTTCTATAGCATCCAGATTTGGGCATGGGAGTGTTAGTGTAAACAGTGGTGGTGAACAATGTGGGGATGATGAGGTTCCATCTGATTCGGCTAAGAGAAAGGGTAAGAGGGGTAGAACGAGTAAAGGGGTTTCTCAGTCTCAAAAGAAGCGTAAAACTCGAAACACTGGTTCGACTAGCAATTGGAAGGCAACATCTTCGAGTCTAGATGATAATATGCCTGATTTACTGAGTACCAAATCGACATTAGTTGTGTGCCCTCCATCTGTGTTTTCCACTTGGATTACACAGCTAAGCGAGCATACTATACCTGGGAAGATGAAAGTGTATATGTATTATGGAGACAGGACGAGAGATGCTGAGGAGCTTAGGAAATATGATATTGTGCTGACGACATATACCATATTGGCTACTGAGGAACCTTGGGAAGAATCTCCTGTGAAAAAGATAGAGTGGTGGAGAGTCATTTTGGATGAGGCTCATTTGATTAAGAATGTGAATGCCCAACAGAGCCAGGCGGTCACTAACTTGAAGGCTAAGAGGAGGTGGGCAGTAACTGGAACGCCTATTCAGAATGGTTCCTTTGACTTGTTCTCTTTGATGGCATTTTTGCAGTTTGAGCCTTTTTCTATAAAGAGCTACTGGCAAAGCTTGATCCAGCGTCCACTCAGCCAAGGGAATCAAACAGGGCTTTCCCGTCTGCAGGTATTTTTTGGTGTATTAATATTGTATTGAAGAGAAAGGTATATGTCCAGTTTTGAGGATTAATATTGAAGCATGTCCATATAGGAGGTTATGTTAAAAATGGAATTTTCTGGGCATAGTGTTTGTTTCAGTAACGAGTCATCTGTGCAGCTTAATTTTTATCTTATCTTACTTAAGAAATCTTAAAATGCTGCTTGAGATTATTATTACATGAGATACCGCAGTTATTTAAATGTGAGGTTCAGAGAGAAGTGTATAGTTTCTTCTTCTTCCATGTGATTCGCTGACTAGTTCGAGCATTATAACAATCACTTTGACTTATAAAATCAGGATAAATGTCTTTGATGATGAAATCGCCTTGTTGGTTCATATACAGCTTTTATTCTCACATGCCTAATAGTTGTGACTGTTAATTTCTGTTCTTGGGTGAGACATGGTCTTTATGTGGAATTATAATGTACTTTACTCAATTTCAGGTTCTGATGGCCACCATTTCTCTACGAAGGACAAAGGACAAGGGTTTGATTGGATTACCCCAAAAAACAATAGAGACTTGTTATGTTGAACTTTCTCATGAAGAACGTGAACTGTATGACCAGATGGAAAGAGAGGCCAAGAGTGCTGTCCAGGAATGTATCGATGCTGGTAGTCTGATGCGTAATTACACTACTGTGCTTGGTATAATTCTAAGACTTAGACAGATATGCATTAGCATGGCCTTGTGCCCTCCAGATCTGAAGTCGCTTCTCCCATCCAACAATATTGAAGGTATTGGCAAGTCCTAATAGCCTGATACTATGTGTCACTTTTATACTTGACTTGGTATATTATTTCACCGTCGAGAAGACAAGTTTGCAAAGATCGTTTGAGGTAGTTTTTTTCGTGTTGAGCTAGTGTTGTTTAATTGTTGTCACAGTTGTTTTTTGTGGTTTTTCCTTTGTAAAACTTTGTCACGCAAAACTAGGTTGCAGTAGTTTAAACATTTCTGATTCTTGAATTTCCCCTAGTTTCCAACTTAGCCAAAATTGGGAAAAAAGAAAGAGTTGCTGTCATAATGCTTCCTCTAGTTCGCTTAACAATCTGTTTATGAATCAGCATGTGTATTTGGATGTTCTCATGATTTACACTCAAAGGAAGTTTTGCCTATATTGGGACATTAATTAGGGCAATGGCTATTTTCGTTAGTAATTAAATTTTGAGTAAGACTCTTAGATGGCAAGGATGAGAGTTGGACATGTTTTACTCTTCTGACCTGTGTATAGCTTGCTTGTGAGGGAGTCGGCCTTGATCTAAAACTCTGGTCTGTTCAAATATGAGGTCAGTTTACTTCAACAGTATTAATTGGATATTTGGTACATGCCAGTCAACCCACGGCAGCATTGCATGATAAAATTAATTCTCCTTTCATGTTGGGTTTTTTTATAATATTATGGAATCTCAATGTGGTACATGTTATCTGCAATCTGGCTGCTACTCAGCTATCTAAATTTGAATTGGGAGTTATGAGTAGGATATGAAGAAGTGTTTTGTTACTTGAGTTTGAAGAACACACTTTTATGACTCTATAGAACTTAAACTTTGGTTAATCATTAATTTTTACTTTTGGTTAATTATGCAATTGAATTTTCTATTTTTAAGTTACCAGGGCCTAGATGGTGTCATATATTAAGATTGCAATTCTATTATCTGCCCTTGGGAGACCAACTATGGTTGTGGAGGTGCTTTGTGCTTTTCTTAGATGTGCAATGTACAATAGATAACTGCAGTCTCAAATGTGGCAAATATATCTAATAACCCAAATCTCAAATGTGGCAGATGTATCTAATAACCCGGAGTTGCTGAAGAAGTTGGTTGCAGTGCTACAAGATGGTGAAGATTTTGATTGCCCGATATGCATTTCTCCATCTACTGATCTCATAATTACTTGTTGTGCTCACATCTATTGCCGAGCCTGCATTCTCAAGACTCTACAGAACTCGAAAAGGAATTGTCCCCTTTGTCGCCGACCTTTGACTGAGTCTGACTTGTTCTCTGCTCCACCAGAATCATCTGAAGATGGCAAAGTGGAAAATTGTTCCGAATCCGTTTCCTCTGCCAAAGTTTCTGCTCTTTTAAAGCTCCTCCTTGCAGCAAAGGACCGAAATTCGACTTCAAAATCGGTCGTGTATTCTCAATTTAGGAAAATGCTATTACTTTTGGAAGAGCCACTTAGATCAGCTGGTTTCAAGATCTTGCGCCTGGACGGTTCTATGAATGCAAAAAGGAGGGCACAAGTGATTGAAGAGTTTGGAGCGCACGAGCAAAATACACCCACCGTGTTGCTCGCCAGCCTCAAGGCTTCTGGCACTGGTATAAATCTGACGGCCGCATCAACGGTTTATCTGCTGGAACCGTGGTGGAACCCTGCAGTCGAGGAACAGGCCATGGATCGTGTTCACAGGATAGGGCAGAAGGAGGATGTGAAGATCGTGAGGTTGATAGCACGTAACAGTATTGAAGAGAGGATATTGGAGTTGCAGGAGAGGAAGAAGAAATTGGCAAGGGAAGCTTTCGGGAAGAGGGCTTCGAAAGATAGGAAGGAGATTGGGTTGAATGATCTCCGCTCGCTGATGTCCTTGTGAACACATGGAGAAGTAGTTGTGCATAAAGTTTTTTCACAAGCAAATTTTTGTTTGCCTACTTATGCCTGTTTTCAATGTTGATCAGGTGAATTTCAGGCAGAATGCTATAACCAGCTTAGTCTGTCCTGAAAATTTTTGTGTAAGAACTCGCCTGGAGATATGTACTTAAGCTCAGTTTGCCAAAAACATGAACTGCTTTTTACGTCCTTGAGCACTTGACGTTATTTTTGGAGGACTAATGGCACTTATCATTCCGGGGTGCCTAGATGCAACTGGTCTTGTTGAAAATGTTGCCACCAAGTCCATGGATTTGCTGGGTTCTTGCCTCACGGACCTCATCAAGCAGGTAAACGATATTCAGTCTTAAAATTTAGATTGAGATTTTAGTTTCATCCGTGCAAAATTGGTAGAGCTACAATACAATGCTAGAATCTAGTACAAGTCTGCGTATGAGACCTTTCCTCACCCAAAACTATGTTGCTTGATTTAACAAAACAGACTCAAGTTAAATGAGCTCTTCCAATGGAAAATGGTTTAGCTCTCACATTAGAATTGAGAGTGTAGACACTTGGAAAGGTCCTTAGAAGCTTCAAGGTTCACCCGGTCTACTTGGAGAATTCCAAGCAACATTTTGCCTTGAAAACTGGGTCGTTATACATGAACATACCTCATTTGTCAGCTTCAGAATAGTTCCATTTTTTTGTGGATAAGTGAAAATCTTTCTTTTCAGAATAGTTTATTCATCTGACCTGAGAACCATAACTTCACGAAACCGACTTGCCTTTTCCGTTTCCTGGCTCTTTGAAGGGAACAATAAGTGAAGAAGAGTGGATGGCTTTAACATGCCGGTGTATTTTGCATTTCCTGAAGAAGTAATAGGATCAAGAGGAGAGGAATGGTTGCTTTTGAGCGGAGAAAACGGTGCAGCTGCCTATAAACACCACAGAAGGAAATCCTGCAAGAGCCGAAGAGCCAACTTCTCGTTGCAGAGCCATTAATGAGGGACGCTTGAAGGAGCAATTGGGGAACGAGATATTAGATGATTTTTTTCATACTCACCGACTCAAAAGCATGAAGAGTCATCCATTTTTGGGTCCGTGAAAGGCTGCATCAAGCTTGTGTTGCTCCAACGGACTGCTAGTTATTGAATTTTACAAGTAGATCGATTTAGGCATGTGAACTTTCTACCCCATAGTCGACAGAGTTCATATTGATTCGATGATTGGTCTATCCATTATTGTGAGATAAAGGTTGGATAATCTTTAAGATGAAAACTCCAAGAACATTGTACAATTTTAGCGGATATTAATCTCGAGGGATTGTAATGAAAGGATGGCAAGTTGGCTTGACAAAGAGAATAAAAGAAAAAAGATGACAATTGCATTAAGTAACTTAATGAGCAACATATAGTTGTCTAGAGTAAATATTTAATCCTAATATCTAAGTATCTCTCCATTGCACTTTGACATGATCAAAACCCTCAATTCAAGCGCTTTATATGCTGCAAGTTTAAAGCATCTGGGTTTGAACTTCGGAGCCACATATTCTATTTCATCACATCGACAATCTGTAAGCCAGAGCGAATTCAATGGCACCACACAAGATTTGCTTCAATCTTTTTTCGTTCGGGTACTTATTCAAAGTTTGCGTCACACCTGCACTAGTGATCCATCTGCACAAAAAGAACTTACCAATCTCACAAAACCAAGTCAAAGCCATGGCTTCAATGTTAGAATGGCAGAGGCAAGGAGAGGCAGTGAAGATGTTGGTTTTCTTTATTTAGCAGACTCGGCAATGAAGGTTGTCAAGCTTTGGCATGTAGAGACTGCACATACATCATATGTATCTAACTTCATAGGGTGTCCTGGAAATCCTGTGAAAATGTATGTATCTACTTGAGTACCTTGTTTCCCAGAGCCACTGAATTAAATTCTTGCCGAAAGATTGCCCGACCGATGTATAGCTCCCTTAATGAACTTATGATCTAGAGTTAGGTGTCATTGCCTAGAGGTCTATCCCTTTTAATTTACCCATTCAACACTTTGAAGCTTACACAAGGTGCGGTGATCCCAGGTGCAATATCGAATTCACTTATAATTTCCCAAGAGAAAGCTGATTATAAATATATTATTGCGCCGTATCAGAAGGTTACAAGTATAAGAGAGGAAAACAGGGGAGAAAAACAGAGCAACACTTGGAGGGAAAATGAAGGGTGTGTTCTATGGCTTGCTTGGTGCCGAGGAACGCAGGTAGCTCAGGAGAGCAGTCGAATAGTTAACCAGAAAATCTCTAGGTGGAACACATTCCTTAATCAGCGGAATTTCGATGAAGTTTTGTGCCCATTCATGAAGGGACGGGAACCTCTCAGCATCAAGTATCTTAATGCCTCCAGTTTCTTCCATGACACCAAGCTAATGGGGGATCCAACCGGCAACAAGATCCAAATAGCCTATCTTGTCTCCCGCGAAGAACTTCTTCCCTTCGATCTGCTTCTCAAGATAAGCAAAAGACTCTAATGCATTCCCCACTGCTTTCTCCTTTTCCAGGGTATCTACAGCACGACAGGCTACCCAAGTGCCGAAGGCACACTGTTCTCAATGACATGGGAAAAAAAGAACAAGCAAGCTTATCATCAAGAAGAACTATTTGACTCGATGGAAACTTTATTCTGCTGTAGCCACAAACATGCATGAAATAAAGTCCTGTGTTTCTGAAGGATGTGAATTATATATTTAGGTGCCAGAAAAAAATCAGACCTATAAGACAGACAAGAAGATCTACTACTGTTAAAGAGGATTTAGTAACATTAACTCTGTTGGTACATGGGTGGACATCCCCTTGACAAACCTGGTTCTATGGTTGATCTTCTACATCGATTGAATTAAGGGTTCGTTCTTTTCAATGGAATTTTCTCAGTTGCAGACATGGTTTCATCAGAAAACCTTTTCATGGAGAAAAATTTGCAAGATAGCATTTTCCGTAGTCCAGCATATACAAGCAAGAAATCCTGATTCCAAAGAGCTTCATCCATGCTTGAAAAACATTTTGATCCGGAAACAAGTTAAGCATGCACATAATAAACTCAAGATGAGCATGTACAGAATAAACTCACAGGATACCTGGAACCTTGCTTAAACAGAAGAACATGCACTTCTTGACTCGAAGAATCTTTTCGCATGGTTTATGTGCTTTTCTAGTGAACATTCAATCGAAGTATCTAACAGAAAGTCGAGCCAATTCAGCAACAAGCTTGAACTAGACTCGAATTATCAGCACGGCAATTCATTTGCAGCATAATAATTTTGGGGGCAAAGAAGTGAACATCATTCAACAGAAAACTCTGTACAACTAAAATGCATCAGATTGCAGAATATACTTCGAATTTTCCCTAAAAGCATCAAGTAGAATAATTGCTCCATCATAACTCATACTCCTCATAACGTGAACAAAACAACAGACGCAGACGGAAAAAAAAAACGGGGGAAAAAGTCAGAAGGGTCACCTTGTCATCAGCAAACTGAGCCCAGAAACGAGCTTGAGCTCTCTCATAAGGGTCTTGAGGCAACAAGGGATAAAGATCACCTCCCTTCCACTTCTCATTGATGTACTCCAGAATCACTTTCGACTCTGCAATTGCAACCCCATCGTCCAAAAGCACCGGGACCTTGTTGTGCACCGGGTTCGACTTCAAAAGCAATTCGCTCTTCCCCTTGTCCCAGTTTTCAACTGTGAGCTCGTACTCGAGGCCCTTCAATTTTAGAGCCCACTCGATTCTCATGCAGAACAAGCTCGTTGCAAAGACTATGATCTTTAATGTTATATTTCGTCGGCCCGCTCATGATGTGTGTGTCCAAGGGACACCATTTGCTCTAATAAGAAGTGCGTCTGAGAGACACCTTTTGAAAAGGTGCGAGAAGAGTTTCTTAATGGAAGTTAAGATAACTTTTTCGGCACATGAATAACTTACAAGAGAAATTAAGAACACTCTCTCTCGACGCATTAGGATTCCGTATCTACTTTGAGAAGATAATCGGCATTAACGCTGTGGAACAAGAATACTTTCCTTGTGATTGTATTCGGACTAACGTGTAGAAGAATCGTTCATTGTTTGCTGGTGATTCAACGTACAATCCTAGAAATTTTGTTTGGAGTACATCGAACAGGTTAGTCGATTTTCCCGACACACGCTTCTCACATTGGTATCAGAGCCTCGGTTATGATCTCTGCCTTGTTTTCCAGTTGATTTTTTACGCTTGATGTTTGATATGAAGATCATGATGATGAACTTCATACTGTCTGCATATTCATTGCTCGAGAATTGCAAGATGAATCAACGAACATAAATTGAAACGAAGAACGGATTTGAGCGTTACGGGCGACCGTTCTGTTCGGATGATTTTCGAAAACTTTTTTATGGAGAAAATATTTTTTTTATTATATAAAATTGAAGAACTTGTCGAGACGAGTAGAACGGTGGGTCGAACGCCGCCGGAAACCATCGGACGCGCCACCATGCGTGGCCAGAAGCCGTGGCGCGTGGGAGCCACGTGCCCAAAGGCTTGCACTGCCAGAGCGTGGACGACACGCGCGTGTCGGCCAAACAGCGCGTGCTGACGTCATCGATGACATCAGCAAAACTGTCGGTAACCGACATGCTGACGTCATCAATGACATCATCTCGCCGGTTGGCTGACCCCCGACGACCGACCCGACCCATGACCCGAACTGTGACCCGACCCGTGACCGGTCAACGGTCGAACTGGTCGGACCAGCTTCAGAAGCCCGAATTGGGCAGGCACGTGAGTCACACGCACTGCGCACTTAGGCGGCGCGTGCGAGCGCGTGGGTGCTCCGATCGGGCTGTGGTTGGTACCGTTGTGTTTGTATTTAAATTCTCTACATTTTGGTATAGTTATTTTATATGTTTGAAGCATTTAAATGTATGAAAATGCGTACAGAACCCTAAATACGTGTATTTTTGCGGTATTATTGCATTTTACTTGTATTTCCCTATGTTTTTGGAAATACAAAAGCTGACTTACAGTAAATGACCACATAAATATTATGTAGAGCATGATTCATTGATGGCATGTCTATATAGTTTGACGTGCTTGCATTTTCCTATTTTTGAGCTTATTAAAACAATGGCTGGAGATTCTTACGTCATGAATTCCGCTGTTGATTATATTTGTTGCATGAATATTCTATTTGTTGATTTACATCATGCCATGCTATATGATTGCTAGAAAGGATGTGATCATTGTTTTAGATATTTTTTGTGAATTATCTAGTCTAGTGCGAGTTCGTAGGTTGGTAGAATTAGAAGAAATTCTCACCTAGAACTTAAAATTTGCACAAATTAAACAAGTTAATGATAATAGAACAATTATACACCGAAGCTGATTGGGAACATCGTGGACTTTCGCTTTGGTGTCTTTTTTGTTGAATTATTTTTAATTTAGTTTATCTTTGTTGCAAATTAAAAAATGTGTTTATGAGAAAAATGTGCTAGTATTGATTCTGCGTTTATTATGTCAATGTGTAGAAGATAGTGATTATGGCTTCCGCATCCAAGACCATTGTGGCTGACCTCAATAAGGGTGAGAAGCTGAATGATGACAATTATGATATTTGGCACCGAAAAGTTCAATACATCCTTGAGGAGCAAGAGGTTTTGGAAACTCTCAACCACACCATGGATGAACTTGAGAATGGAACTTCTGCTCAACACAAAAGAGATCAAGAAGCTTTTCAAGCTTGAAAAAAGAAAAATAGCATTGCTCGCATCACGTTGCTGAGCTGTATGCAAGATGATCTCATGTGTGAGTTTGAAAGTTATGACAAAGCTCAAGCAATGTGGGTTGCCTTGAAAGATAAATTTGAGGGTACGTCTGCCACTAAGTTGAGGAGACCACCATCAAATTTGACACGTACCGGAAGCGCTCAAATCTATTGATGATGCAACATTTTTGGGAGATATCAAATATGATACGTGAGCTGAAGTCGGCAGGTCATACCTTAATTGACGAATAGAAAGTTCAGGCTATTATAAGGTCTCTTCCTAACAGCTGAGAACATATGAAAATCAATATGATGCACAATGAGAATATCGTCACTTTTGATGATATTGTGCATCATTTGGAATTAGAAGATGAGCGCCTAGAGGCTGCAAAATCCTCTACCCATGCTTGTGTTGCTAAATCAGGTTCGGGCAAAGCTTCGGGCTTTAAGCACAAGAAGAACCATAAATTCAACAACAAAGAAAAAGAGACAGATCAGGCATCCAAGAGAGCCAAGACCTTCCGACGCAAGAAGCGCGACGGGAAGAAAGATAAGGCCAATATGATGTGCTACAATTGTGGCAAACTGGGTCACTTCGCTCGTGAATGCACTGAGCCGAAAAAGGTACCACATTACTCCATCACTTTGAGTAATGCTTTTGTTTCTAGCACTGTAATGCTTGCTGAATCTCATCCAATGTGGACTGTAGACTCAGGAGCAACAGACCACGTAACTAGAGACCGAGGAGCATTTGTGGAGTATCGTCGAATACAACCTGAAAGAAGATGGATATATGTTGGAAATAACTCAAGATTTGAAGTGAAGAGTATCGACACATGTAAATTAACCTTTCGTGGTGGTCAAACCTATTCCTACATGATGTCCTCTATGCTCAGATATTCGGCGAAACTTGGTCTCTGTAGTTGTTCTTCTTAGCTTAGGTTATGTTTTTAATTTTCATGGTGATTGTGTTGACATTTTGTTTGGATCAGTTTATTACGGTTCTGGTTATGTATTGAATGGTTTTATGGTGTTAGACATTGACTATGATGTGTACAAAGTTAATGTTGATGATTGTTTTTCTTTAATTGCATCTTCTAGTAATGTGGAGATTGATGCAAGTACTTGGCATGCTAGACTGGGTCACATTGGGTTACAAAGAATGAAACGATTTAGCAAGAGAAGGCCTTTTAGGGTCACTCGTTAATGTTGAACTATCCGTATGTGAACATTGTCTAGGGGAAAAATAACTAGAAAACCATTTGGTAAAGGAACCAGAGCTAAACTTCCATTGCAACTTATATATTCTGACATTTGTGGTCCTTTAAATGTGAGGGCGAGGCATGGAGCCTCATATTTCATCACTTTTATAGATGATTTCACGCGTTTCGGTTATATTTTTATGATCTCTCATAAGTCCGAAGCATTGGATTGCTTTAGGCGATTTATAACTTTGGTAGAGAATTAGTTGAACAAAACAATAAAGGCATTGAGAACCGATTGCGGACGTGAGTATCTATCTGAGCAATTCAAGGCTCTTTGTGATAAAAAGGGAATTGTAAGACAATTGACTATTCATGGTACTCCGCAACAAAATGAGGTTGCAGAAAGAAGGAATAGAACCCTTTTGGAAATGGTTATGTCTATGATGGCGCAGGCAAATCTCTCTGTCTCATATTGGGGAGATGTGTTATTGACTGCTGTCTATATACTTAATCGTGTACCCTCTAAGTTAGTTGCTTTCACCCACTATGAATTGTGGATTGGTAGGAAACCAGACTTAAGTATTCTACGACCTTGGGGGTGTGCAGCATATGTTCATGATTCTTCCCATAAATATGGCAAATTAGGCCCTAAAGGGAAGAAGCGTATCTTTATTAGATACTCTGAGCACTCCAAAGGCACATGTTCATAGGTGAACAAGCTGATGGAAGTGTGACTGAAATAGAGTCACGAGATGTCACGTTCTTGGAGAACGATTTTCCTAGTAGAGGTGAGATCGATAAGGATTTCCAATTACATGAGATGGAAGATCCCGATAACACACCCACGAATGTTATTGAGGGAAATACATATTTATCTCAATATATAAGACCTAGTGGGAGTGTAGCGTCGCCTAGCGAACTGAATTCTCAAGAAGTTCAGTTGCGTAAAAGTAATCGTAAAAGTATTCCCCGTCGTCGATTTGAGATTGAAGGGAAAGCATTTATGATTGCTCCATAAGACGATGCAGAGCCTAAAATAATTCAAGAGGTTCTCTCATCTCCGGACAAGGAAGAATGGAGAAAAGCTTTGGAAGACGAAATTGAGTCTATGAGGACAAACCATGTCTGGGACTTGGTTGATCTGCCACCCAATCGCAAGGCTATTGGAAACAAATGGATTTTCAAGATTAAGCGAATGACGGATGGATCTATTGAAAAGTATAAGACTCGTCTTGTGGCAAAAGGCTATACTCAACAAGAGGGTATAGACTATGAGGAAACTTTTTCACCAGTTATAAGGTTTGCCTCTCTACGCCTTATCCTAGCCATTGTTGCACATTTGGACCTAAAATTACATCAAATAGATGTAAAGACAGCATTTCTTAATGGAGAACTAGATGAAAAAATCTATATGAAATAACCAATAGGTTTTATTGCTGAAGGTCAATAGCGTAAAGTTTGCAAACTTCATCACTCAATTTATGGCCTTAAGCAATCGTCTAAACAGTGGTATTTTCGTTTTCATTGAGCCATAACTTCTTTTGGGTTCAGGATGATTGAAGAGGATCACGGTGTGTATATTAAACGGTCCAAGGATAAATTTAAGATTTTATCTCTTTATGTGGATGATATTCTGTTGGCTAGGAATGACAAAAATTTGGTAATGACCATAAAATAATGGTTATCTTCTAATTTTGAAATGAAGGACATGGGAGAAGCTGCATATATATTGGGAGTTAAGATTGAAAGAGATCGATCAAAGAAACTCCTTGCTATGTCACAAGAGTCTTATATAATGAAGATTCTTGAACGCTTCAATATGCAGTACTGTAATTCCATTGATACCCCTGTCATACAAGGCGAAGGCCTGAGTACTAAGATATGTCCTAAGACTCCAGAAGAAAAGAAAGAAATTGTAACTGTTCCTTACGTGCTGTTGGAAGTTTGATGTATGCTATGATGTGTACTCGACCCGACATATGTCATGCTGTAGGGTTAGTGAGCCGATATCAATCAAATCCTAGTCCAGCACACTGGAAAGCAGTTAAGAGGATCTTGAGATACTTGAAAGGCACTATGGACTATCTGCTTTGCTATCAAGGGAGTGATCTACGCTTATTAGGATACTCTGATACTGATTGGGGAGAAGACCTAGATGAGCGTAAATCGACGTTTGGATATGCGTTTTTGCTTAATGATGGGACAATTTCTTGGAATAGCAAGAAACAGACATGCATAGCTTTATCTACGATGGAGGCAGAATTTATTGCATGTTCTGCTACAGTGCAAGAAGTAGTATGGCTAAAACGTTTATTGGAAAATTTAGCCATTGTCACTAATGTCCCAAGACCAGTGACAGTATATTACGATAGTCAAGCAACCATTGCCTATGTGAAAGATCCCAAGTACCATGGTAGGACGAAGCACATTGACATAAAGAATAACTTCATCAGAGATATAATAGCGCAGAAGGAAGTAGTCCTGCAATATATTTCAACCAACAAGATGGTTACTGATCCATTTACGAAGGCTGTTCCAAGAGATGTGTTCTTGACCCACAGAATGTCTCTAGGATTACGTAGAATATGATATGTAATATTGTTGAGGATCACTGGATTATGTGTGTATATGTATTGTACTTGTTTGTTAATGAATTGATGTTTTATCAATTAGTACAATATTATGAGACTAGCACAAACACATATATATTGTTGAAAGATATGTCACCAGACAATGATTGGCTCACTCACACGAGTAATCACCTTAAACGCTATAGTAAGCGGGTTGAGATGAGACGATATGTACTATAAATGCTGGAAGAGCAGTTTAATACATAAAACGATTTAATGTCGCCTTGATCGGAATCAAGATGAGGTCTGTTATTCGTATGTGATGAGACCGAACATGATAGTCCCGCAATCATGTATGCTTGAAGGTAGCCGGATGCGAGTACTAAATTGGGCGCTGTGGAAAGCGAGCTGATATAGCACTCGGGCTAAACAAGAGTACGTGAGAAGCATGTGACTATGTTTAGGCTAAGATTTGTATAGTGGATATGATTAATAAATGACATACGCTTTTATAGAAAGAGAAATCCACTATAGCATGTAATTCATACTACATGTGCTTTATTTGACCAATAAGGGAGATGAGTACAATTATCCCTATTTATTCATCATGTGAGTCCTTAAGGTAATTTATAATTTACCTTACTTTGTGTTCTATGTTACTTCTGACTATGTTATCAAAATAGAAGATCAATGTTGCTACTTTAGCATGTTACCGTCGGTCATGAATAGATATGGCTTTATGGGATGTGTCTAGGAAAGCAGTTGTTTCGAAATAAAGAGAGACATGAGTGCGAAGGAAGACTATTGTTATTTTACATCTATCACATGTGTTTACTGGTCGACCAATTATTTCGCCTTCAATGGCTTTCAGAAATAATTGTAAATACATGGTATTTTTTTTAGAAAAGTCAAGTATAGCCTTTAAGGGATAGGTATGCTTGGACTAACGTAACAAAATATGTCTGAGGCACTGTGAGACATCAATTGTTTATTTATTTTTGGGGTTGTAGCCATTATGTTATCCTTAACAGGTGCATAATTAGAGCTCCCAAGTGCAGGTGTACTCACTGGTCGCACGGCTTTCTTGCTAGTATTAATTGTTTCTAAGATAGATGAATGTTGAATGTCTTATGTTCTTAATAAAGCATCATCAAGCCCATCATATGCGAGTGGGAGATATTATATTTCGTCGGTCCGCTTATGATGTGTGTGTCCAAGAGACACCATTTGCTCTAATAAGAGGTGCGTCTGAGAGACACCTTTTGAAGAGGTGCGAGGAGAGTTTCTTAATGGAAGTTAAGATAACTTCTTCGGCACATAAATAACTTACAAGAGAAATTAAGAACACTCTCTCTCGACGCATTAGGATTCTGTATCTATTTTGAGAAGACAATCGGCATTAACGCTGTGGAACAAGAATACTTTCCTTGTGATTGTATTCGGACCAACGTGTAGTAGAATCGTTCATCGTTTGTCGGTAATTCAACGTACGATCCTGAAAATTTTGTTTAGAGTGCATCGAACAGGTTAGTCGATTCTCCCGACACACGCTTCCCACGTTTAACTTAGCCATGATAGTGCTTTGTTGTTTTGAGCAGTGTAATCGAGTTAGGATCTCTCGTATATAGACAAATATGAGATGTGTTCTTGAAAACGACCGCCATGCTTAGTCTAATGCTGCTAAGTTTGAATCTTGGAGCAGATAAATAGCGCGGCCATTGACGAGAAACAGTGAAAGGCAAGGCCAAGAAGGAGAAACAAAATAGATTTGATAGTCTAATATACACAATTAGACTTCGTTGTTCAACATAGGTTCATCATGAGACAACGACAAAGTGCACGCATCTCTGCTGAACTATATGTAGATCCAAACTACATTGCTTGATATACACGTCTATGAGCCTGTTCAGTAGCTATTTTTACTTTGTACTGACCACTTCAAACTTGCACACGCAATGAAGCATCGGTCCACGGATCGAATCGAATTCAAGTTGCATATAAATCTACCAACAGGAATCTCACTAAGCATGGAAGCAGAATAGACTTATCATGCACCATATCATGAGGTCACAAGTTAAAAATCTCGGAGTCTCTCGTCTTTGCCACGGTCCTTGATTGAAAAGAAGGATGCACTTAGGGTTTCTTAGCTCCTAAGGGAACGCATTGTTTCTTGAAAATGATCTTCGACTTTAGTTCAATATCTGCCATGTTTGAATAATCGCGGGTCACATAGAGGTTCATGGAAGTTGTAGCCATTGACAAGTAAAAGGGAAAGGGACAGAGGATGTAGTCCAGTTAAAAAGATGAGATTATTTCATTTAGGCGACCGAAGATTATAATAAACCAACGCTTTCAACTAGGAAGGATCGATACAAAATCAATTAGGCAACTATTCTCTTGACTTTTTGGGCTATCTTTCGAGTGTACGACTAAATTCTTCAGCAGTACGAAGTCAAAATGTTAGAATTCATTTATAATAAATAATGCTATGAAGAAGTTCGAGACAATAATTCTAATTATTCCTCTGATTGGATCAGGAATATGATAACGAGAAAAAAAGGTACATTATTGCTACAAATATAATTCTTTTTTGCCATGTTTTTAGCTAAAAAAAAAGAATTATTTTTTGCCATGCAATATGATCAACATAGGTATATTTTTACTTAGGTGCAATTCATCTCAACTCATCATATTATGATAGATTGATTTTATTCTAGTTTTTACTCGAAAAACATTTTGATCCAAAAACAGGGATGTTTTCTCGATGTATGCATTTCATACAAAAAATCTCGTCGAGCACTTAGCGACTAAGAGGAGCGGTGGGCCCTTGTCAACTCGTTTGCTGCGGCAATGTTTACATGAAATGTGAATGCGTATATATATATATATATCTTTTCGGCCGTATGCATTTGATTTTTATTGCTAATTCTGCAAATTGAATAATTTAGTTGTAGTAAATAATTAGTACATAAATCGGATCACATTCGAAGATCCGTTTGTTTTCTTTTTGGTTCCTTTTCAAGTACATTCATCAAAGTTTTCAAACTATTCTCAAAACCCAATTTATTTTGGCTGAAAAAAAGAGAGGAATGAATACAACAAAAAACAAAGCGAACAAAGAAAAAACAAAGGATTCATAGCATGGGCCCGAGAGTTGCAAGTCATCGTATCTATGGCCATGGCCAGGCCCAGGCCCAAATGGAAAAAGACGCTCATGAAAAGACGAGTCTACCCCTATCGAGCCCCGTAATTTGCAATATTGACACTGACCCAAAGCCGTCGCGTCGCGTCGAAGTTACTGACTAGTGTCACGGTCAAGAGGTTTTCAACACCAAGAACCGTGACACAACAATGAAGACCCGTTCAAAGCTTTCGGAATTTTCCCAAGGACGGGCGAAGCGGTAATTGTGCCGGGGTTCTAGAGAGTTCTCGGCATAAATGCCGGTAGTTGATAGATAGCTCTCGGAATAAATGTCGGTAGGTGGTCGACGAGAACGATGCGATCTCGGCCACTCGTCTAGAAAGCGATCAATGGTTGTAATCCGAGGCCCTCTACTATATAAAGGGGTGTCCTCCTCCTAATTTGAAACATCCAATACAACAAGAAGCAGTTGCTTTCTCTTCCATTCTCTTCCAGAGCTTCTCTCTCTAGATTCTCTCTCTACGATCCGGGTGTCCGAGCGAGTGAGTGATCGGCAAAAAGGCTTGGCCTAGGCTTTCCGACGATCCAAGGAAGCCTAAGTCGCCGCACGGGTCGTTCCCAAACTATCGGCCCGTGACAAGTGGTATCAGAGCAAGTAGAGAGTCCATCCAAGGAGATCGAGGAGCACACCAACTGGTCGAGAGAATGTCGAACAACGAACAACTCGCTTCGGTTGTTGTGGATGAAAGGGCTCCTAAAGAACCGGTTCCCAATGAGCCGGCTGCCCAACCAGCCCAACCAAAGACTCGTGGAAAGTCCAAGAAAAGGGATGCTTCGTCGAACGCCATAGCCGCGATCGATGAGAAGCTCACGAGAATGAGAACAACCATGTTGGAGTTCATCGAAGAACTCGACGAAATTAAAAGTCGGGTCGACGAGGGTGAAGAAACTCTCCGCCAGGAATTCACAAACGTCGTCAATCGCACGACGGCCCCTTTGTTCGATAGGGATGATTTCCTTGAAGCATCCATCGAGGCGCTAAAGCTTGAGGTCGTGGAGATCAAAGAAGGCAACTCCTCCAAGACCGAAGTCGAAGCCTTAAAGATGGAGGTGCAAGAGCTCAAGACCGAGCTCATCCTATGTAAAGCAAGCATCGCGAATGGTGCGTTGCCCATCCAAGCGGCACACAAGCTAGATGTGCCGAAGCCGAAAGAATTCAAAGGCAACCGGTCCGCCAAAGAGGTAGACAACTTCCTATGGAGCATGGGACAATACTTCGACGCCGTTGGAATCCAAGAAGATTTGGCCAAGGTACGAACCGCTTCTATGTTCCTAGTTGATAATGCCATGCTTTGGTGGCGAAATAGATGCGAAGAGACGAAACAAGGCGCCGACCCCATCACTACTTGGGATGGATTTATCGAGGAGTTTCGAGATTATTTCTTCCCCGAGTATGCTCAACATGAAGCCCGTAGCAAGCTCCATCGACTTGAGCAACGTGGCACAGTCCGAGAGTACGTGAAGGAATTCACCGAGCTCAAACTCCAAATCCCCAACCTTAGGGAGGAGGAGGCTCTCGGGGCGTTCATGGATGGATTGAAGCCGTGGGCACTACTCGAGCTCAAACGAAGGGACGTCAAAAGCCTTTCGCGAGCACTAGTCGCGGCCGAGTCTCTCGCCGACTTCACCAAGGAAGTCCCAAAAACAAGAGGGAGCGGGTGGAAATCGGATCGCCACAACGATGAAGAAGAACAAGCCGTTCGTGGTCGAAAAGACTCGAGCAAAAGTCCCAACCGTGGCCGAAGAGATCATGGCGAACGTGGGAAGACATGGGGAGAGGGAACGTCCAAATCAAGCGATCCCAAATGGAAACAACCGCAAGGAGACTACAAGAACAGGTTTGATACTCCGCCACCGTCTCCGTGTTTCATTTGCAACGGTCCTCATTGGACACAAAAGTGCCCAAAGAAGAGTAGGATCAATGCCATCCTTGCCGTAGAAGAGGATGAAGAGCCGAAGCAAGAAAAGGAGAAACGCGAGTTGCGACTTGGGACCGTGAAGGTTTTCAACTCGATCAACTCCGTGAAGGACAAAGCTCCACCAAGGGAGAAGCTGACATATTCGCATCTCTCATTCGTTGCGGTCAAGGTAAATGGCGTACCCCTCCTTGCCTTGGTCGATACGGGTGCGACGAGCTTGTTTTTGTCAAACGAAGCGGCCAAACACTTGGGACTTCACGTGGAGCCGACTCGGAATCGTTACAAGACCCCCAATTCCGACGAGATACCAGGCGTAGGCGTGGCCAAAAATGTAAAACTCCAAGTCGGTACTTGGGAAGGCAAACTCCCGTTCGAGGTAATCCCTCTCGACGATTATGATCTCATTCTAGGCCTTGAATTTTTTGATGCCGCGGAAGCCATGATCGACCTGAGGAGCAACACGATTATCATCACCAACTCGGAGTGCCCATCCATGGTTCCAATGATTAATGGAGTGACCGAAGCCAAAGTCATCTCCACAATCCGAAGAGTTGAGAAGTCCGTGCCCGAACTTTGCACCAAGCCAAAGCCGAAGGTGGATCCTCCTCTTCAACACAACATGCCAATCCATGTTCTATTCCCGGAGATAACAAGCTTGCCGGCCAACATGGAGAAAGCCAAATCAAAGGAGCCAAATGCCCGACAAACTAAGAAGCCGAAGAAGTCTCGGAAGAGTCGAAGGCGCTCCAAAAAGCCAACAAGCAAACCCCAAGCCAAGAGCGCCGAGGACGTCGCTCGAATGAGTGGGGGAGAATGTCACGGTCAAGAGGTTTTCAACACCAAGAACCGTGACACAACAATGAAGACCCGTTCAAAGCTTTCGGAATTTTCCCAAGGACGGGCGAAGCGGTAATTGTGCCGGGGTTCTAGAGAGTTCTCGGCATAAATGCCGGTAGTTGATAGATAGCTCTCGGAATAAATGTCGGTAGGTGGTCGACGAGAACGATGCGATCTCGGCCACTCGTCTAGAAAGCGATCAATGGTTGTAATCCGAGGCCCTCTACTATATAAAGGGGTGTCCTCCTCCTCATTTGAAACATCCAATACAACAAGAAGCAGTTGCTTTCTCTTCCATTCTCTTCCAGAGCTTCTCTCTCTAGATTCTCTCTCTACGATCCGGGTGTCCGAGCGAGTGAGTGATCGGCAAAAAGGCTTGGCCTAGGCTTTCCGACGATCCAAGGAAGCCTAAGTCGCCGCACGGGTCGTTCCCAAACTATCGGCCCGTGACACTAGGGTTTGCGAGAGGTTAGAGAGAATGACTTTGCATTGACAAAAGATTTGACTCCAAGGACTTTCACTTAGTGCAAATATTATTTGGTAATCCACGTAAAATGCACTTCAGAAAGCAACTTTGGCTCTCACGAGCCCCCCACCATCCCAACCTGCCCCTGTTCGCGCCCGCTCCCCGGCCACCTCCTTGACCCTACTATCTCATGACCCTCGGTGGCCCTCGTCACGCGACCCTCACACGACCTAAGGCCATGGGCGGCCGAAGTTGGGCGTCCCTGGGCCACCTGTGCAAAACTTCCCAGCTCCGTCTTTGACCAAGCAGGGGTAAAAATAGGGCTACCGATATATTGAAGGCAAGGTTTGTAGAAGGAAGATTGATTAAACTCTGAAGTAGCATTCCGAAAGTTCTGTAAGATCGAAGCCGAGTGAGAGTTGCCTTGAACTTTGAGCACGTAAAGTTTAATTTTGTATCAAAGACCTCGAGATTGTGTTACTAGATACCAAAACTTTGGTTTATCGCCTTTGGAGCTCCAAAGCTCTTTGAAAATGGTGCGCCCAACGCGGTGGCAAGCTGACATTAGATGAAAAGCTCATGGCTCTCTTACTGTAACTAAAATGCCCAACTTCTTTGATTTCTTTGTTCCTTTGTTGCACTGTTAATCTAGTTTAATTAAACCTCGAGCAAAATTCTCGTTTCCTTCGCCATATTTTTTTAATCTTACGTCAAAAATAGAACGAAATAATCTGTTTCTTGTTAGATCGTTGCGATAAAATCCGCGACATATGGCTTATTATCTGATTTATTTTGATTAAAACAAGAAAAATCTCCATTATTGAATATTCACTTGGGGACTAATTAAACCACATTGTCAAATTTTTTTTATTTGATTATTGAGTCGTTCATTCCATTCCATGGAAGCAGATTAGGGGAAATGTTGCCCCCCAAGTCCATGGATTTGCTGGGTTCTTGCCTCATGGACCTCGTTTAGCAGGTAAACGCTATTCAACCTTTAAACTTAGATTGCGATTTTAGTTTCATCCGTGCAAAATCTTCTAATTTAGATGGCGGTTTTAGTTTCGTCCGTGCAAATTGGTAGAGCTATAATACAATGCTAGTGTTAAAATATATGTCTCGAGTTTGAGCCTGTGAACGAAACCCAACTCAAAATTATTTGTGTGGAGGTTTGAATATTTTAAATTTGGATATTTCCTGATTTGAAATTGGAATCAGCAAAGAAAGAAAGAATATTATTCTTTCCTAATTCTTGTGGAATTCACGGCCAGAAGAGGAAAGTTCAAACTTTGACTAGTTGACCGAATAACATGATTTCCTAATCCATGTTGACGTGGGCTTCTGAAGGTGTTCTTCTTTTTGGCTATAAATATATTCTATCGTGGGCACCTTGGAAAGAAGAAGTTCAAGAAATCAGAGTGGTTTTCGTGAAGCCTATGTCCAGAGCAAGAGTGCAGACTTCTTGAAGCGCCGCTCCTTGCGAGTGCTTGGCAATTGATTTCGTTCGTGAATTACATCCAAGAAGAATTAGTATTCAAGCGTAAATCTTGTGATAAGATTTGTATATAATTCTTCCGCGAGATTGAGAGATTATTTCGTGAGGAATTATAGGGTTAAACACTACGTGAGTTATTGGGTGTAATTAGGGCTTGGGAAACACTAAGAGTGTTTGAGTGACTCTAGTGTGGTTGTAATTTCCATTGTATCGCTTGATCTATAGTGGAATTCCGTGCTGCTCTCCCCGTGGATGTAGGTCACTACGATTGAACCACGTAAATCTGGTGTCCGATTTATTTTTTTATTCTGTCAAATTTATTGTTCGATCGCTTGGCTTCCGCAACAATTGGTATCAGAGCCTGGCTTAGTTGAGTTGAAGCGAATCGATGGCGATAGAAGAAGGAAAAGTGAAAATCGACAGATTTGATGGGAAAGATTTTGGTTTCTGGAAGATGCAGATTGAAGATCATCTATATCAGATGAAATTGCACTTGCCCCTGTCTGGGGAGAAGCCAGAGACGATGAAGCAAGCTGATTGAGAATTGCTGGATAGACGAGCTTTGGGTGTTATTCGGCTGACGTTGGCTCGTAACATTGCGTTTAACATCGTGAATGAGAAGACCACTGCGGGTTTGATGAAAGCCCTGTCGGACATGTACGAGAAGCCCTCTGCGATCAACAAAGTCTATTTGATGCGACGTCTGTTTAATTTGAAGATGAGCGAAGGTGTGTCGTTTGCTGATCATATTAATGAATTTCAATGTGATCGTTAGTCAATTAAGTTCAGTTGATATTGACTTTGAAGATGAAGTACGTGCTTTGATTCTGTTATCCTCATTGCTTGATAGTTGGAATACTACTGTTACTGCTGTTAGTAATTCCTCTGGGTCAACAAGTTTGACGTTTGATGGTGTTCGAGATTTAATTCTGAGTGAGGACATCCGTAGAAGAGAATCTGGCGAACATGTATTTGCTGCTTTAGTAGGTGAAAATAGAGGAAGAACTAGTACACGTGTTAGCAGGAGTAGTATGAACTCGAATAGACGAAGTCAGTCTAGGACTGGTGGTATTGTCTGTTGGAGTTGTGGCAAGAGAAGGCATCTTAGAAGGGATTGCCTTAAGCTGAAAAACGACAAAGGTAAGGGAATTAGAATTGATCCTACGGAGGATGTTGCAGCTATAGCTGATGGTAATTCGGATGATGGTGATTATGTCTTGTCTGTCACTGATAATTCGTCGTTTGATGGATGGATTATGGATTCTGGTTGTTCTTTTCATGCTATACCAAATAGGAACTGGTTTACTACTTATCAGTGCACGGATAGTAGTAAAGTGCAGTTGGGAAACAATTCCGAATGCGATGTTATTGGTGTTGGTGATATTAGAATCAAAATGCATGATGGTATCATGTGGACATTGACCGGAGTGAGACATGTTCCAGAGTTGAAGAAAAATCTGATTTCCTTGAGTGCCCTGGATTCAGCTGGGTGTCGGTATTCTTCAGAATGTGGAGTTCTAAAAGTTGTTCGAGGTGTCTTGGTGATAATGAAAGGAATTAAGCATAGTGGCCTGTATGAGCTTCAAGGTGAGACAGTGACGGAATTCGCTGCGGAGACGTCGGATGCATCGGTTCGAGAGTCTGAATTGTGGCATATGCGTTTGGGGCACATTAGCAAGAGAAGCCTGAAGGTTTTAAGTGAAAGAAATTTACTATGTGATTATGTGGCTAACGAATTGAATGTATGCAGGTTCTGTGATTTAGATCAACAGCGAAAAGTGCAGTTCAGTACGGTTGTCAGAGAAACCACAGAAATTACAAAATTAATTCACTTAGATGTTCGCAAGTTGTCGCGATTTCCTTCGAGGAAGAGTGCCAGATTTATGCTAACAGTTGTTGATGACTACTCAAGGAAGACGTGGGTGTTTGTGCTTAGACACAAATTTGATGCTGTTGTCAGAATCAAGCAGTTAAAAGCTTTGATCGAAAATGAGACTGGTAAATCGATTAAGCAGGTGCAGACTGACAATAGTATGGAGTTTTGCTTGAAGCTGTTAAACGAATTCTGCATGAAGGAAGGCATAGTGAGACACCGCACTAGTGCCAATGAACCACAACAGGTTGCAGAATTGATAAGCAGAACATTACTAGAGACGGCCCATAAAATGCTCTCTAGTGCTGGTATGGCTAGAAGGTTTCTAGCGGATGCGCTTAGTACAGCGAGCTACCTCAAAAATAGATTCCCATCGACTGCGATTGAATATCGGACTCCCGAAGAAGTGTGGTCAGGTAACGTTGCTGATTATTCTGTTATTAGAATATTTGGTTGTCTATGTTATGTTCGAGTTAGTGATGGTAAGCTCGATGGAAGGATAAGAAAGTGCACGTTCTTAGATTATGCACAAGGTGAGTGGGGCTATAAGTTGTGGTGCTTGGAATTAAATTCACCTGTTATGAGCAGAGAAGTTACATTTGACGAGTCTCCAGTACTTCTGGTAAGGAGTGTTAGTAGCAGTGTTCATACGGATCTGGACGGTATTCAGCTTGAGGTGGAGTTGCAACCAGAAACTCCTGAGGTAGCGGGTGCTAGCGAAGTAATTGACACGGATGGTACTTCTAGCGAGGTGGAGCCTATTGAGCCAACGGTTGCTGTAACTGCTAAAATTAACAAGGTGCGTATTCGATTTCCTGACAGATATGGATGGAATAATGGTTTTGCTTTATCTGCGATTGAGGAGGTTGTGTCGGAAAATCCTTGTGGAGCAGTTAAAGGTGCATGTGGAGTTGGTGTTTTGATGAGGTCCACGGCTATGGCGAAATTCAAGCGAGGCTTGGACTTGAAAGACGTCTGTGGCGGTTGAGCCCAATGGGGCTGTGGGAGAGTACTAGCGGAATTTGGATTCTATCAAAGTGATTGTGACTTGGTTCAAACGTCGAGCCAAGGTGGAGATTGTTAAAATATATGTCTCGAGTTTGAGCTTGTGAACGAAACCCAACTCAAAATTATTTGTGTGGAGGTTTGAATATTTTAAATTTGGATATTTCCTGATTTGAAATTGGAATTAGCGAAGAAAGAAAGAATATTATTCTTTCCTAATTCTTGTGGAATTCACGGCCAGAAGAGGAAAGTTCAAACTTTGACTAGTTGACCGAATAACATGATTTCCTAATCCATGTTGACGTGGGCTTCTGAAGGTGTTCTTCTTTTTGGCTATAAATATATTCTATCGTGGGCACCTTGGAAAGAAGAAGTTCAAGAAATCAGAGTGGTTTTCGTGAAGCCTATGTCCAGGGCAAGAGCGCAGACTTCTTGAAGCGCCACTGCTTGCGAGTGCTTGACAATTGATTTCGTTCGTGAATTACATCCAAGAAGAATTAATATTCAAGTGTAAATCTTGTGATAAGATTTGTGTATAATTCTTCCGCGAGATTGAGAGATTATTTCGTGAGGAATTGTAGGGTTAAATACTACGTGAGTTATTGGGTGTAATTGGGGCTTGGGAAACACTGAGAGTGTATGAGTGACTCTAGTGTGGTTGTAATCTCCATTGTATCGCTTGATCTATAGTGGAATTCCGTGCTGCTCTCCCCGTGGATGTAGGTGACTACGACTGAACTACGTAAATCTGATGTCCGATTTATTTTCTTATTCTGTCAAATTTATTGTTCGATCGCTTGGCTTCCGCAACCGCTAGAATCTAGTTCGAGTCTGCGTACGAGACCTTTCCTCACCCAAAACTATGTTGGCTGATTTGACAAAACGGACTCAAGTTAAATGAGCTCTTCCAATGGAAAATGGTTTAGCTCTCCCATTGGAATTGAGATTGTAGACACTTGGAAAGGTCCTTAGAAGTTTCAAGGTTCCCCCGGTCAACTTGGAGAATCCCGAGCAACATTTTGCCTTGAAAACTGGATCGTTATACATGAACATACCCCATTTGTCGGCTTCAGAATAGTTGCAGTTTTTTGTGGATAAGTGAAAATCTTTCTTTTCAGAATAGTTCATTCATCTTGACCTGAGAACCATAACTTCACGAAACCGACTTACCTTTTCCGTTTCCTGGCTCTTTGAAGGGAACAATAAGTGAAGAAGAGTGGATGGCTTTAACATGCCGGTGTATTTTGCATTTCCTGAAGAAGTAATAGGATCAAGAGGAGAGGAATGGCTGTTTTTGCGCGGAGAAAACTGTGGAGCTGCCTATAAACACCACAGAAGGAAATCCTGCAAGAGCCGAAGAGCTAACTTCTCATTGGAGAGCCATTAATGAGGGACTTTTGAAGGAGCAATTGGGGAACGAGATACTAGATGATCTTTTTTAACTCACCGACTCAAAAGCATGAAGAGTCATCCATTTTTGGGTCTGTGAAAGGCTGCATCATGTCCGTGTTGCTCCAACGGACTGCTAGTTATCGAATTTTACAAGTAGATTGATTTAGGCAGGTGAACTTTCTAACCCATAGTCAACAGAGTTCATATTGATTCGATGATTGGTCTATCCATTATTGTCAGATAAAGGTTGGATAATCTTTAAGATGAAAACTCCAAGAACATAGTACAATTTTAGCGGATATTAATCTCGAGGGATTGTAATGAAAGGACGGCAAGTTGGCTTGACAAGGAGAATAAAAAAAAACGATGACGAGTGCATTGAGTAACTTAATGAGCAGCAAATAGTTGTCTAGAGTAAATATTTAGTCCGAATATCTAAGTATCTCTCCATTGCACTTTGACATGATCAAAACCCTCAATTCAAGTGCTTTATATGCTGCAAGTTTAAAGCATCTGGGTTTGAACTTTGGAACTACATATTCTATTTCATCACATCGACAACCTGTAAGTCATAGCGAATTCAATGACACCACACGAGATCTGCTTCAATCTTTTTTCGTTCGAGTACTTATTCAACCTTTGCGTCACACCTGCACTTTTGATAGTGATACATCTGCACAAAAAGAACTTACCAATCTCACAAAACCAAGTCAAAGCCATGGCTTCAACGCTAGAATGGCAGAAGCAAGGGGAGGCTGTGAAGAAGTTGCTTTTGTCTATTAAGCAGACTCAGCACTGACGGTTGTCGAGCTTTGGCATGTAGAGACAGTACATATGCATCTAACTTCATAGGGTGTCCGGGCAATCCTGTGAAAATGTATGTATCTACTTGAGTTCCTTGTTTCGAGCCACTAAATTAAGTTCTTGCCGAAAGAATGCCCGACCAAGGTATAGCTGCTTTAATGAATTTATGATTCAGTTAGGTGTCATTGCCTACCTTTTAATTTACCCATTCAACACTTAAAGCTTACACAAGGAACGGTGATCCCAGGAGTAATATCGAATTCACTTATAATCTCCCAAGAGAAAGCTGATTATAAATATATTATTGCGCCACATCAGAAGGTTACAAGAGAGGAAAACAGGGGAGAAAAACAGAGCAACACTTGAAGGGAAAGTGAAGGTTGTGTTCTATGGCTTGTTCGGTGCCGAGGAACGCAGGTTGCTCAGAAGAGCAGTCGCATAGTTAACCAGAAAATCTCTAGGTGGAACACATTCCTTAATCAGCGGAATTTCGATGAAGTTTTGTGCCCATTGATGAAGGGATGGGAACCTCTCAGCATCAAGTATCTTAATGCCTCCAGTTTCTTCCATGACGCCAAGCCAATGCGGGATCCAGCCGGCCACAAGATCCAAATAACCTATCTTGTCTCCTGTGAAGAACTTCTTCCCTTCGATCTGCTTCTCGAGACAAGCAAAAGACTCTAATGCAATCTGCACCGCTTTCTCCTTTTCCAGGGCATCTTCGGCACGGCAGGCTACCCAAGTGCCGAAGGCACACTGTTCTCAATGACATGGGAAAAAAAGAACAAGCAAGCTTATCATTAAGAAGAACTATTTGACTCGATGAAAATTAATTCTGCTGTAGCCACAAACATGCATGCAATAAAGTCCTGTGTTTCTGAAGGATGTTAATTATATATTTGGGTGCCAGAAGAAAATTTGACCTATAAGACAGACTAGAAGATCTACAACTGTTAACAGGATTTAGTAATATTGACTCTTTTGGTACATGGGTAGGCATCCTCTTGGCAAACCTGGCTCTATGGTTGATCTTCTACATCGAGTGAATTTAAGGGTTCGTTCTTTTCAATGGATTTTTCTCAGTTGCAGACATGGTTTCATCAGAAAACCTATTCATGGAGAAAGATTTGAAAGATAGCATCTTCCGTTGTCCAGCATATATAAGCAAGAAATCCCGATTCCAAAGAGCTTCATCCATACTCGAAAAACATTTGATCCGGAAACAAGTTAAGCATGCACAGAATAAACTCATAGGACACTTGGAACCTTGCTTAAAAAAAAAAGAACATGGGACTTCTTGACTCGAAGAATATTTTGGCAGGGTTTTTGTGCTTTTCTAGAGAACATTCAATTGAAGTATCTAACGGAAAGTCGAGCCAATTCAGCAACAAGCTTGAACTAGACTCGAATCATAGGCAAGGCAATTCATTTTCAGCTTCTTAATAATCAACTTCGGGGGCAAAGAAGTGAACATCATTCAACAGAAAACTGTCGGTACAACTAAAATGCATCAGATTGCAGAATATACTTCGAATTTTCCCTAAAAGCTTCTAGTAGAATAATTG
This sequence comes from Syzygium jambos, assembly GCA_031216235.1. Taxonomy (NCBI): domain Eukaryota; kingdom Viridiplantae; phylum Streptophyta; class Magnoliopsida; order Myrtales; family Myrtaceae; genus Syzygium; species Syzygium jambos. The sequence continues at coordinate 14,275,521 of CM062230.1, read as the reverse complement.
CTCCATCATAACTCATACTACTCATACCGTGGACAAAACAGCAGACGCAGACGCAGACGCAGACGAAACAACAAAAACCGAGGGCAAAAGTCAGAAGAGTCACCTTGTCATCAGCAAACTGAGCCCAGAAACGAGCTTGAGCTCTCTCATATGGGTCTTGAGGCAACAACGGATAAAAATCACCTGCCTTCCACTTCTCATCGATGTACTCCAGAATCACTTTCGACTCAGCAATCGCGACCCCATCGTCCAAAAGCACCGGGACCTTCTTGTGCGCCGGGTTCGACTTCAAAAGCAATTCGCTCTTCCCCTTGTCCCAGTCTTCAACTGTGAGCTCGTACTCGAGGCCCTTCAGTTTCAGAGCCCACTCGATTCTCGTGCAGAACGAGCTCGTCGCAGAGACTATGATCTTTAACTTAGCCATGACCGTGCTTTGTTGTTTTGAGCAGTGTAGTCGACTAGGGATCTCTCGTAATTGCTAGAATTCATTTAGCATGAAGAAGTTCGAATGGAATGGACGCTCAGGGAAAAACGAGTCTACCCCTATCGAACCCCGCAATTCGCGACATTGACACTGACCGATAGCCGTCGCGTGGTGTCAAAGTTAATGACTTGTGTTTGCGAGAGGTTTGGGAGAATGACTTTGCATAGACGAAAGATTTTGCTTCCAAAGGACTTTCACTTAATGCAAATATTATTTGATAGTCCACGTAAAATACACTTTAGGAAGCAACTTTAGCTCTCACGAGCCCCACCATACCAACTTGCCCTTGTCTACGCCCGCCCCCCCTTCTGCCACCTCCTTCACCCTACTATCACATGACCCTCGGTGGTCCTGTCGCGCCACCCACACATGGCCCAAGTTGCGCGACACCAGGCAAGGCGGCGACAGCGACGCTGGGCCTCTCTTGCAAAGCTTCCCAGCTCCGTCTTTGTCCAAGCAGGGGGTAAAAACAGGGATACTAATGTATTGAGGGCAAGATTGGAAGGAGGAAAATTCATTAGACCTTGAAGTAGCATTCCGAAAAATTCGGAAAGACCGAAGCTGAGCGAGAGCCGCCTAGAACTTTTGACTATTTAAAGTTTAATTTTGTACCAAAGGCCTTGAAATTATGTTACTAAATACCAAAATTTCGGTTTAATGGCCTTTGGAACTCCAAAACTCTTTGAAAATGATGCGCCAAACGCGGTGGCAAACTGACATTTGATGAAAGCTCATGGTTCTCTTTCACTGTAACTAGAATGCCCATCTTCTTTGATTTCTTTGTTCCTTTGTTGCAATGTTAATCTAGTTGGATTAGACCTCGAGCAAAATTCTTGCTTCCTTCGCCATATTTTTCAATCTTAAGTCGAAAATAGAACGATATAATTTGTTTCTTGTTAGCTCGTTATGATAAAAATCTGCGGCATATGGCTTATTATCTGATTTATTTAATTAAAACAAGAAAAATCTCCATTATTGAATGTTCACTTGGGGACTAATTAAACCACATGGTCAATTTTTTTTTTGAATATTCAGTCATTCGTTCCATTCCATGGAAGCAGATTTGGGGAAATGCCTTGAGGTCTTAATCAACCAATCTAGCATTTAAAACAATCATTTATGAACTTGTCCATGGGTCTAGACCTTAGTCAACTTTTTTTTGCCCCTAATATCCAATTAAATACTTATATCTTCTAGCGTAATTTTTTTTTCTGTAAACGTAGACAAATTACTCATTTATGTTCTGTTGTTGTCTAGTAGGCGCGATGATTTGCGCGTTGTTGGAGACTTTCTCCGCAAACTTTACGTACCTGATTTTTCAAGAGGTGATGACTCGGGAGCTCGATCGATCCTTCATAAATGTACGGTAATTTATCATGTGATGAGATGATAATATTAGATGGTGCATTGACGTGATGTCAAGCAGGTAAACGATATTCAATTTTTCAATTTAGATTGCGATTTATAGTTTCATCCGTGCAAAATCTTCACTTACAATCAGAAGGTTACAAGCTTACACAAGGAGCGGTGATCCCAGGAGTAATATCGAATTCACTTATAATCTCCCAAGAGAAAGCTGATTATAAATATATTATTGCGCCACATCAGAAGGTTACAAGAGAGGAAAACAGGGGAGAAAAACAGAGCAACACTCGAAGGGAAAGTGAAGGGTGTGTTCTATGGCTTGTTCGGTGCCGAGGAACGCAGGTTGCTCAGAAGAGCAGTCCAAAAGTTAACCAGAAAATCTCTCGGTGGAACACATTCCTTAATCAGCGGAATTTCGATGAAGTTTTTTGCCCATTCATGAAGGGATGGGAACCTCTCAGCATCAAGTATCTTGATGTCTCCAGTTTCTTCCATGACGCCAAGCCAATGTGGGATCCAGCCGGCCACAAGATCCAAATAGCCTATCTTGTCTCCCGCGAAGAACTTCTTCCCTTCGATCTGCTTCTCCAGATAAGCGAAAGACTCTAATGCAGTCTCCACCGCTTTCTCCTTTTCCAGGGCATCGTCGGCCCGACAGGCTCCCCAAGTGCCGAAGACGCACTGTTCTCAGTGACGTGGGAAGAAATGAACAAGCAAGCTTGTCATCAAGAACTATTTGACTCGATGGAAAATTAATTCTGCTGTAGCCACAAACATGCATGCAATAAAGTCCTGTGTTTCTGAAAGATGTGAATTATATATTTGGGTGCCAGAAGGAAAACTGACCTATAAGGCAGACGACAAGATCTACAACTGTTAAAGAGGATTTAGTAACATTAACTCTGTTGGTACATGGGTAGGCATCCCCCTTGGTAAACCTGGCTCTAAGGTTGATCTTCTACATCGATTGAATTAAGGGTTCGCTCTTTTCAATGGAATTTTCTCAGTTGCAGACATGGTTTCATCAGAAAACCTTTTTCTTGGAGAAAGATTTGTAAGATAGCGTTTTTTGTTGTCCAGCATATATGAGCAAGAACTCCCGATTCCAAAGAGCTTCATCCATACTCCATGGTATCGATTCTGCCATTAGTTTGCCATTCAGGAGCTGGCGTCTAGCTTGATATGTGTTGAGTATCCATAGATGGAACCTGGGGATTCAAGGGAAGCAAACATGGCACTCCAACATCACGCCTTTACTTAATATGGTTCTCCTCCATTTTCTTGTCTTAGAATAACTCTCTCTCTCTCTCTCTCTCTCTCTCTCTGATGCATCCAGCGAGCATGAAAACGCAGGATAAGCATGCACAGAATAAACTCACAGGGCACTTGGAACCTTGCTTAAACAAAAGAACATGGACTTCTTGACGAAGAATCTTTTTGCACGGTTTTTGTGCTTTTCTATCGAACATTCAATTGAAGCAGCCAATTCAGCGACAAGCTTGAACTAGACTCCAACCATTGGCACGGCAATTCATTTTCAGCTTCCTAATAATCAACTTTGGGGGAAAAAAAGGGAGTCATCCGACAGAAATGCATCAGATTGCACAATATTTTCCTAAAATCATCTAGTAAAATAATTTGCTACATCATAACTCATACTCATCATAACGTGAACAAAACAACAGACACAGACGAAAAAACAAAAACCGAGGGCAAAAGTCAAAAGAGTCACCTTGTCATCAGCAAACTGAGCCCAGAAACGAGCTTGAGCTCTCTCATAAGGGTCTTGAGGCAACAAGGGATAAAGATCACCTCCCTTCCACTTCTCATCGATGTACTCCAGAATCACTTTCGACTCTGCAATTGCAACCCCATCGTCCAAAAGCACCGGGACCTTCTTGTGCACTGGATTCGACTTCAAAAGCAGTTCGCTCTTCCCCTTGTCCCAGTCTTCAACGGTGAGCTCGTACTCAAGGCCCTTCAGTTTCAGAGCCCACTCGATTCTCGTGCAGAACAAGCTCGTCGCAGAGACTATGATCTTTAACTTAGCCATGATCGTGCTTTGTTGTTTCGAGCAGTGTAGTCGAGTAGGGATCTCTCGTATATAAACAAATATGAGGTGTGTTCTTGAAAACGACCGCCATATTTAGTCTAATGCTGCCAAGTTCGAATCTTGGAGCAGGCAGATGGCGCGGCCATTGACAACGAACAGTGAAAGGCGAGGCCAAGAAGGAGAAAGAAAATAGATTTGATTGTTTAATATCCACAATTAGATTTCGTTGTTCAACGTAGGTTCATCACGAGACAATAACAAAGTGCACGCATTTCTGCTGAACTATATGTGTTGATCCACACTTCATTGCTTGATATACATATGCCTATAAGCCCGTTCAGTAGCATTTTTGTGCTCAGTACTAACCACTACAAACTTGCCCACACAATGAAGCATCAGTCCACGGATCAAATCGAATTCAGGTCGCATGTAATGATGGTGTGTTTGGTAACCATTCTATTCCCGAAATAATTTTTGCTCATGAATGATTTTTTTTAAATTTTGTTCTTGGAAATAATTTCTGAGCATTTCAAGGCATTTTGGTAACTGTCCAAAATTTCTATTCCTGAAATAGAAAAAGGACAGAAATGCATTTAGTAACTGCACAAAATTTTTTTTTATTAATAATATTTTGATTTTTTAAATATTTCTTCTTCTTTTTTCCTGGCGAGGGCGAGGGCTGGACCCTCACCGACACTCACCGGAACTCTCCATGCTCTCGCGGCGCCGAGCGACGATGCTGCAGGCGGTGCAAGACCCTAGAATCGAAGAGATCAACCCTTTTAGCTAAAGCAACAGAGGTATTCCCGTCTCGTCTTTCCTCCTCCTCCTCCCTCCATAATCGTCCGTCAATCGCCCAAACCAGGACAAATTTGTTCCAAAATTATTCCTAGGAACAAATTTGTTCCCGAAAACAAAAAATTTACCAAATGAATTTCTAATTTTTTTTTGTTTTCGGAAACCAAAAAAAATAGAATCAAGTACTGTTTGGCCGGATACCAGGCCTTAAATCTCCCAACAGGAATCTGACTAGGCATAGAAGCAGAATAGACTTATCATGCACCGTATCACGAGGTTCCAAGTAAAAACATCCTGGAGTCTCTCGGCCTCACCGCCGCAGTCCTTGATCGATAAGAAGGATGCAATTAGGGTTTCTTAGCTCCTAAGGGAACGCATGGTTTCTTGAAAATGATCTTCGACTTTAGTTTGATATCTGCCAAGTTTGAATAATTGTGGGTCACAGATAGGTCCATGGAAGTTGCGGTCATTGACTAGTAAAAGGGGAAGGGACAGAGGATGCAGTCCTGTGAAAAAGATGATGACATCGTTTAGGCGACTGAGTACTATAATATACCAGTGCTTTCAACCAGGAAGTATTCTCTTCGACTTTTTGGGCCATCATTCAAGCGCACGACCAAATTCTTCAGTGGCTCGAGGTCAAAATGCTAGAATTCATCTATAACAAATAATGCTACGAAGAAGTTTGAGACAATAGTTCGAATTATTCCTCCGATTGGATTTAAAATACTAAAAGGTATACTATTGCTACAGATGTTATTCTTTTTTGCTATGCAATGCGATCAACATAGGTATATTTTTACTTAGGCATAATTTATCTCAACTGATCGTATTCGTGATAGACTGATTTCATGCTAGTTTTTACTGGAAAATATTTGGAACCGAAAACGGGTATGTCTTCTCGATGTATGCATTTCATAAAAAAAATCACGTCAAACACTTAGCGGTGGCTAAGAGGAGCGGTGGGCCCTCGTCAGCCCACTTGTTGCTATAAAGTTTACATGAAATACAAACGCGTATATCTATCTTTTCGGCCGTATGCATTTGATTTTTATCGCTAGTTCTGCGGATTGAGCAATTTAGCTGTAGTAAATAATTAGTCCATGAACCGGATCGCATTCGAAGATCCGTTTGTTTTCTCTTTGGTTCCTTTTCAAGTACATTCATCAAAGTTCGCAAATTATTCTCAAAACCCAATTTATTTTGGCTGAAAAAAGAGAGAGGAATGAATACAACAAAAAAACAAAAGCGAACAAATAAAAAGCAAAAGATTCATAGTATAGGCCCGAGAGTTGCAAGTCATCCATGGCCCAAATGGGAATGGACGCTCGTAGAAAGACGAGTCTACCCCTATCGAGCCCCATAATTTGCGACGTCGACACTAGAGATGGCCTCGGGCCGGTTTTGGCCCGGAACCGGACCGGAACCGGCCCGATCAAACCCGGGCCCTGCCCGTTGACCGGGCCCGCGGTTCGGAACCGGAATCGGCCCGTGCCCTACGGGCCCAGTTCCGGTTCCTGAAATTTTTGAACCGACCCGGAACTGCCGGTTCCGGGCCCCGTTCCAAAAAAAAAAAACTGCTGAGACTGAGACAGCAGACCGGCGAGGCCGACGCCGGCGAGGTCGAGCCTCGCCAGATCTGGCGAGGGTTCGACCTCGCCGACGTCGGGCGAGGCCGGCCTCGCCAGTTGCAGGCGAGGTCGAGGCCTCGCCCGACGCCGGCGAGGTCGAGGCCTCGCCCGACGCCGGCGAGGTCGAACCCTCGCCAGATCTGGCGAGGCTCGACCTCGCCGGCGTCGGGCGAGGCCAAGCCTCGCCAGATCTGGCGAGGGTTCGACCTCGCCGGCGTCGGGCGAGGCCGGCCTCGCCAGTTGCAGGCGAGGTCGGCCTCGCCCGACGCCGGCGAGGTCGAGGCCTCGCCCAGCCCAGGCGAGGGCGGCCCTCGCCCGACGCCGGCAAGGGCGGCCTCGCCTGAGGCTGGCGACCGGGCACCTGCAAGCTGCAACTGCAAACTTCAACGAATAAAAAAAAAAAAAAAAGTTTCGGGGAGGCCCCCCGCAGCAGGGCCTGCACGTCTGCAGTGTAGGCCCTGCTGCGGGCAGCGCTGCAGGCCTGCAGCTGCAGGCACAAGTGCAACGGAAACCCCCAACCAACAGGTAAAAAATTTAAAAAAAAAAAAAAAGATAACCGTTGCAAAATTGCAATGGTTATCTTCTTTGTTTTTTTAATTCTAAATTTTATTCTCAATTTTTTCTTATAAATTCTTTCAAATTCTCTCAATACTTACAATTCTCTCAAATTCTCTTCTCTCAAGTCTCAAATTTTCTCAATACTCGAAATTCTCTCCAATTGCCAATTCTCTTGAATTCTCTCAATTTTCTCAATCCACGCAATTCTTTCTTAATTCTCCCAATTAATCCGCTCAATTCTCTCAATCCACTCGAAAAATGGCAAGTGGAAGTCGAGTGCCAACTGGCAAAGGTAAGAATATCGCGACGGAATTCAATCATTCTTTTGATCCTCGTGAATATGCAGATTTTCATGATGATGAAATCAATATTTTTCCCGATGTGGAGCGCGTCTCGACTCAAGAAAGTTTTCATCCTCCTGGTGAAATATCTACAACAAAGGAAGCGGAACGAGAATTTACATCTGATATTTGGAATCACTTCACGAAAATTGAAAGGTTTGATATTGGTCAAAAAAGGTATGATATAATTTGTAAATATTGTGGGAAAATATATAAATATACAGGTGGACAAGGATATGGAACATTTAAATGACATCTTAGGAGCAAACATCCAACCGAAACGGGAATCGATATCGGGCAACAACAAATTTTCGGGTACGTCAATCCTAATACTTCCCCTTTATTTCGTTTTAATGACAAAACTTATAAGGAAGAATTAGGCAAATTTATTGCCGTTGAGCATTTAGCATTTAATTTTGGAGAAAGATTTGGTTTTAATGAATTTGTACAAAAAGCATGTGCTCCACAAGCAAAACGTGTTCCTAGAAATTCAACTAAACGAGTAATTAAAGATCTTTACAAAAATGGAAAAAAAGATTTACAAAACTTTTTTATGCAATTTAATGGATACGTGCATATAAGTAGTGATATTTGGAGTGATCATTGGCTAAATCATTCTTACATGGGCATAACATGTCATTGGATAGATGACGAGTGGAGTATTCAAAAAAGAGTTATTGCACTTAGAGTTTTCGATGATAATCATACGGCAAATAATATTTATAAAATAATTAGACAAATTTTAGAAGAATATTATTTGCTTAACAAAATTTTTTCAATTGGTTTTGATAATGTCGCAGCAAATACCGCTTCAATTTCCGATTTAGAAAATATTTGTAAACCCGCTTTTGGCGGAAAATTTTTTCACGTTAGATGTGCTTGTCATGTTTTAAATTTATGTGTACAAAATGGTTTGAAAACTCTTGATATTTTTCTTCAACCAATAAAAACGGTGATTCAATTTTTATGGAAACATCCCCAAAAAATGAAAGAATGAGGTAGATTTTGTAGAGAAAATGGCAAAAAGCCAAAAAGATTTCCAAGAGATGTTCCAACTCGTTGGAATTCTACTTTCCACTTGCTTAATGAATCTTTAGCATATAAAGATTTATTATGTGCATTCGTTTCTAATTATATACCTCAGATTAATTTATACCCACAAGAGTGGAATATTTGCCAAAAAATTTTAGATGTTTTAAAGGTTTTTAATGATGCAACTTATACTTTGTCCGGTGTTTATTATCCTACTACACATTTATTTTTAGTAGAGTGTACTAATATTGTCGGAATTTTTGATGAATGTGAAAATGATGTTGAATTACAACATACTATAGTTGCAATGAAAATGAAGTGGTTACATTATTATAGAGAAATTCCCATTATTTATTTAGTTGCTTGTGTTTTTTATCCGCGTTGCAAATTGGATGGCTTAAATGAATTTTTGCGTACATATTATCAATGTTTACATTATGATGAAATAAATGTTACGGCCATAATACGTGATGTTAAAAACGTAGTAATACAATTATATAATGAATTTTATACTAAATATAATTTATGTGATATTATTGGATCTTTCCAATCTACGGAGATACAAAATGACAGTACAGGTAAAATTAGTAGAGGGTACCAACTTTTATTACATAGACAAAAAAAACAAAAGGGAGCAATACGAAATATTTCTGAATTAGAGACTTATCTAACCGTTTCATTTGAGTTTACTGAATCCGAAGGTGGTACGGATTTTTTAATTTTGGATTGGTGGAAGAGGCACGCAAGCCAATACCCAATCCTTTCTCTTATTAAAAAACAGATTTTTTCAACTCCTTGTTCCACAGTTGCGGTCGAACAAGCATTCAGTGCCGGAGGTAATATTTTGGACGAACATCGTTTAAGATTATCTCCAGAATCAGTGGAGATGCAAGCTTGTGTTGCTGATTGGACGAAGGCTCAATACCGGTAACAAGAGATAGATCGGAATAATGAATCCGAATTCTTTAACGACGGAGATACTACGGTTACCAGTACTGGAACGGGTAGTGACGATTGAGGGTAAAAGTACTATTGGAGTTGGCAAATATTTCGGGAACCCTTGTTTCTCATACCGGGTACGCCCACGTGAGCTTAGGGAAACCGAAGTATAATCCGACGACATGTGACTTTTGATCCCTGGCGCACGGAATACTTATGTTTTGGGATCATTTTAGGGCATATATATTGTACTCTTTTTTTATAGATCGTTGTAACGAATTGTAACGTGCTTAATGATAATTTATTAACTTCAAGCCCTCTCTTTCTCTCTTGTCTTTTTGTCCTCAAATTTAATTACAATTTACATTTTAATTACAATTTATATTGAATAATGTTCCGTCACCAGAATAGTAATTTCTTAATTTTTTTTATTATTTTCTTTTATGTTTTTCCTTTTATGTTTTTTTTCTTTTTCCTTTTATTTTTTTTTCTTCCTACTTTCCTCCGCTATGGCCGGCCGGCGGAGGTGGCCGGCGTCGGGCGAGGGCGGCCCTCGCCTGACGCCGGAGAGGCCGGCCTCGCCTGAGGCCGGCGGAGGAAGAAAAGAAACAAAAAATAAAAGGAAAAAGAAAAAAAAAAACAGAAAATGAAATTTCGGAACCGGCCCGGAACCTGTTCCGAACCGACCTGAACCGGAACCGAAACCGGAACCGAAACCGGAACCGGAACCGGACGGTTCCGGTTCATACTTGGCCACGAACCGAAACCGGTCGGTTCCGAACCGTGGCCATCTCTAGTCGACACTGACTCATAGAAAAACCCTATTGTGGCATGACCCTCGGTGACCCTCGTCACGCGGCCCTCACGCGACCTGAGGCCATGGGTAGCCGAAGTTGCGCGACCCCGGGGAAACGCGACGGCAGCGACGTCCCTGGGCCTCCTCCGCAATACTTCCCAGCTCCGTCTCTGTCCAAGCGGGAGTGAAAACAAGAATACCGATATATTGAGGGCAAGATTCGAAGAAAGAAAATTGATTAAACACTGAAGTAGCATTTCGAAAGTTCTATAAGATCGAAGCTGGGTGAGAGTTGCCTTAAACTTTGAGCATTTAAAGTTTAATTTTGTACCAAAGACCTTGAAATTATGTTACTAAATACCAAAATTTTGATTTAATGGCCTCTGGAGCTCCAAAGCTCTTTGAAAATAATGCGCCAAATGCGGTAGCCAAACTGACACTAGATGGAAAGCTCATGGTTCTCTTTCTCTAAAACTAAAATGCGCATCTCCTTTGATTTCTTTGTTCCTTTGTTGCACTGTTAATCTAGTTGGATTAAACCTCGAGCAAAAATTCTTGCTTCCTTCGCCATAAATTTTAACCTTACTTCGAAAATAGAACGAAATAATATGTTTCTCGTTAGACCGTTATGATAAAATCCGCGATAGATGGCTTATTATCCGATTTATTTAATTAAATCAAGAAAAATCTCCATCATTGAATATTCACTCGGGGAAATGCCCTAATTAAACCACATCGTCAATTTTTTTTCTTGATTATTCAGTCATTCATTCCATTCCGTGCAAGCAGATTTGGGGAAATGCCTTGAGGTCTTATCCAACCAATCTAGCATTTAAAAACAATCATTTATGAACTTGTCCATGAGTCCAAGACCTTAGTCAACCTTTTTTACCCCTAATATCCAATAAAATATTTATATCTTCTAGCGTGATTTTTTTTTTCCTGTAAACCTAGACAAATTACTAGTTTATGTTATGTTGTTGTCTGATTTGCGTGATGCTACAGACTTTATCCACGAACTTTGCGTGCCTGATTTTTTGAGAGGTGATAACTTGGGAGTTCGATCGATCCCTCGTAAATATAAGGTAATTTATGATGTGATGATATGATAATGTTAGATGGTGCATCGGCGTGACGTCACTTGTTTTTTTTATTTTCAGAAAAAATTAATTTATTGTCATCATTGGTGGAGTGACGCACGACTTTGTGCCTTTTCGCCGAACGGGGCTTAAAAGTCAACCTAACTTTGGGAGCTCAAACAAAAAGCAATTCTTTACTGTAAATGTTTTACTAAGATCCATAACTTACAAAAAAAGTTGTATCGGATTTGAGTACTGTTATGAATGCCACACATAAGTAGATATTGTCACTCGCAGTTTCAAACCAAAAGATTACATTTGAAGATAGTCGCAAAATTCTTACACGTTATTATTAATGATGGGCTTGTAGAGCACAAACTCTAGTTTGAATTATTATTTAACTATCATAATATAATATTCATCATATAATAAGAAAAAAGCCACGTTACATTAAGGAGTCAAAAATCTTCGTGAGTGAATTGTTAGAATTTTTTCTTGCGATTTACTAAAATTATGGATTTACCTAATTTCGGGTATATTATCGAGAATCGGCTGATTCACAACCCGAGGCGGTCGTAATCTCATCATTTTATCCGGTTAATATCTTTCAACGAACCAAAATAATTTCAAAAAGAGAGGAGATAAAAGCTCAAAGTAAGAAGAATATTTTGGGGGTAAAGAATCCCATAAATAGTTTCTAAAACTTTCATTACAATAATATATCTCTTATTTGAGGTTAGTTTGTTGAAAAACTAAGATAAAGGTGGATATGCTTGGTCGGTTCCAAATAAATTCTAATCCCATAAAAAAATTAAAAAATTTCACAAGATCAAATTAAAAATGAGATCATTAGAATATACTTAAAATTTGATAAGAGTTAGTTACTTGAAAAATTAGGAGAAAGGGAGGTCTATGCCAGCTCCAAATAAATTGCCATGATTCATACAAAATAATAATCTGGATAATCTAATTCCCATTAATTTTTCTCATGCCAATGTCAAATGTTTTGCGGTACAACCTTATTAACCGTTTATCACCTTTCTAGTAAATTCTTAAGGTTAAGATTAGGCTACCATAAATCAGTTAGTAACTTGTAAACATGGTTAGCCATTCCGTGTATAATAAAGTAAATTTCCATTTTCTTCATATTGCAAAATTATTATCTCCGTTGCAAAAGTAAATTCCGTTATGTCAATGACTAGTAATTTGGTCGTATTCCAATTATTCATCTAGGTTTAAAGGTAAATTAAAAACTATCAGCAATTTTGTTTATAACTATTACATACGACTTCAGTAACTTGTAGACAAGGTCAGAACTATATATACTTGAAAAGTTGAGTACAAGCAAGCAAGTTAAATTACCAATGCGTTTTCTAGGGGCTTGGTAATTCCCCAAATCAAAAATTAATTTTCAAGAATCAGATTCGAGCGACTTTTCATTTAATTTTAACTCATCGAAAACAATTACAGCTATTTGTACCCATGCTCTTGAATTCGTGAAATGGATTAGCAGAAAGCGGTTGGATGGATCGCGGTTGCATCTTATTTGATACTATAATCTTCGAAATCCTACGGTGGATATAGCTTCGATCCGACCTCTAATGCCTTAAAAAAGGAGGTCGCATTCCGGCTGAAGTTATGTTACACTTTTCAAGTTTACATCCACTGAAAAAATCAATTTCTGAAACGAAAGATATTTAAATTTATGGTTCTCTGGCGAGTTATCACAACACTACAATATGCACGGTCTTTCGGCGGATGCACAAATGTTCCAACCAACATCGCAAAGCTGAAGGATTTCTCTCAAAGGTTAGTAAACTATTTCTTACCCATTCCTCCGCTGTTGTTCCGATGATTCTGCTACTGTTTTGAAACGGGTTATTTCGTTAGGACCGAATCCGTTGTTCAAAGAAAGAAATTTATCTTGCAGTTTCTCGACCGTTGCTTGTGCTGTAAGCGATTGATTAACTCTTCGATCATTTTCATGATGGGGGAGTCGATCGACGTCTGGAGAGAATTCTTCAGAACAACGGGCACCGACGTCTTCGAGTTCATCGACAAGGCGATCACGATCGCCGAGCTCGATTGGCCCGAAGATTTTCTGTTACGAAGAGGCCATATCGCGGAGCGGCTGCTCTCACGAGAGACGACTCGGGAGGGAGGTGATTGTGCAGCCTCGAGTAGAGAAAGCAGGGCAAACAGAGGCCAGGGTAATGCTGCGAGCAATGCGGTGAGCATAGAGTGCCGCCATGGAGAAGCTGAGGCATTCAGCGATCATATCAAAGATACCTCTCAAGTTGTTTGCGAAGTTGTAAGGATCAAGCAGGTTTTGGACAATAGCCGACATGAGGTCAATGTCCTAACTCTGAATTTGGTCCATCAATGGCTTATTTCTGATTCTTGTCCATACTTTACCGATTGCTTTCGAATCTAAATGGTTTTTGGAGATAAATATGTGGATGCACTATTAAAAGTCGCTTCTAGTCCTATTCCCATGGAGTGCATGCAATCTAACTTAGTATCGTTTCTTGGTATAACAGTCTGATTCCGTGCTACTTGAATCGTTGAGAAGACTTCGGTCCATGACTATCACTTTGGATACATTGAAGGTTTGATTGATATTCTATAGCGAGTGGTACATGCTTTTTGCATCAATAGTTAGTATTTTACTAATTTAATTTCTCCGATTTGTCGCAGAAAACTAAGATCGGAATAAGTGTCAACAATCTCCGGAGTTGTGGATCAAAGCAGATTGCGCAACTTGCCCACAACATTACTATGTACGGAGTGAAAGGCATTCTTTTTGCATAGTGTCTGGTTTATGGTACAAAATAAGGCCATTTCACAGAATTTTTCTATCCAGTTTGGTCCTGCAAGAGCACGATCGGCTGTACTCACTGCTCGATTCATTTCGTTGCAGGGGATGGAAGGCTATGGTCGAAGAGATTTGCCGTGGCACAGAGGATGTTGCTGGTATTAATTTACTGCACATTCTCGTTCTTTGAGTCCCCATGTGCTGAGTTTTTCTTAACCGTGTGCTTGACTTCTTTTAAAGGTCCTCGCAACATCAGAGACGGAACAACATCTTCGGTCAAGAACCAGAAGAACATCAGGAAACCAGGACAAGAACAATACGACTTCAACCGGGCCGGTTCACTTGCTGACAGGAACCGGAGGCAAAAAGTGAAGCGGCACCAGCGCGTTGTGAAGCCCAATACGTCCACAAACGCTAACTCAAGGACAATCCCCCCAAGCGAGATTGCGTCATGGAAGTTTGAGAAGGAGCGAAAGCTTCAGTTGCAAAACTCAAATGGATCAGTCGCGGGGGGCAAAAGACCACTTGCGTGTCAACGGGACGTAAGTAGAATAACAAATTTAATTTCCAAGTACCCTAGCAACCAAAATAACTGACTTGTTCATTTGGTTCAATCAGAAGATCAAATCCTCCAACAAAGTTGTAGCGGAGATGAACCATGAAGCCACCAGGAGGAAGATGCGTCGGATAGTACAGGTATTGGATCTATGTGATCACCCCAAGATGGCAGCAAGTCGTAAGGCTCCGTGAGCAACAACTAGAAAAGCTCATCGACAGAGGGAGATTTCGCAGAGCCTGGTTTCATCCTTTTGAAGTCCAAAATTCCAGAGCCGACAATTTTGCACCAAGAGACCGATGTTACTGGACTGGTGATCGAGCAAGTGTTCTATAGTTCTCTTCTTAGTTGAACACAATTAAGACCACTGGGAGTTAATCATTAGGGTCGTATTCTAGGAGGTGATGATGATGTACTTTCTATCGAAAATTGTGTCTAGCAACCTGTAATCAAAACCTTAATTTCTGAGCATTAAGATGCAAGTTTTTTTTTACTGCTTGGGCGTCTCACGTTCTCCTACTACAAATTGCTTCTGTGGCCATAAGAAATGGATCACTAACGAATTGGATGTGTTTTGCGTCTCTAGAATTTAGCTCGTTAAATTCGGTTATAACACGGGAGACTACCACTTTCTCTGAATAAAGTTAGAATTAGTTTGGCTTGTAAGTTGGGAGTGGTTTTATCACCGAAGGAGATATGTAGCAAGCAACTGAAATTAACAAAAGAAAAAAAAATTGTCTTCCTGAGCGAGGAACAGAGATGTCACAAAGACGAGTACAAACAGTTGTTGCAGATGAACATACGACACACTGGCATGAAATGCTGTTGTCTGCAGCACAAAAGAAAAGGACAACGCATCTGGAAACAAAATTAAAGTAAAAAGATATCACCAACAGAAATTAGCAAGTGCTTTTCCCAAAGTCGAGATTAGTTTTAACCTTTGCAATCATCCCAAGATACTACGGCAGACACATAATGCAACAACAAGCACTTATGCATCAACGACGAGCCAGTTCCTCCACCAAGAGAGAAGCATACTTGGAAACCTTCATAAAGAAGACACGAAGTTATGGCATCTTCGCATAATAGATACAGCATACATTTGGAGTCGTTCCTATAACTTGAAGTCCCCTATCTACATGAGTCATGCACCAACTAAAAGAAAGGAAATCAACACACTAAACAGAGTAGAGGACAGTAAAATGAAATTATTCCCGAGAAAAAAGGTGCATGCAAATGTTACATTAAGTGATTCATAGGGAGTAGCTATGGTGTCCCTTAAAGGTTTATTAGCTACAGATGAAAGTTTATCAACCCATGCTTACTGGAGCCTACCAACCTAGAACAAATGATCAAGTACAATCAATCTTTACCTTGAAGACAGTCGCAGTTCTCAGCCTCCTTCTCACAACATCAGGAACTGCTTTAATAAGCTCAGTGCCTTCACTATAGTGCCCCTTTGCCCAGTTATTACCAGCAGCAGATTGCCCAAATACAAAGTCATCAGGCCTGAAGATCTGCCACTAGGGACCAGTTCGAATGCTATCCATGGTGCCTGGTTTACATCAGCACAGCTCGAGGAACAAATCTACCACAAGATGCCTCATTGTGGTATACATTGACACGCTCAAGCTGCAGATCAGATGTCCCAATTCACCGACCCATTGGATACCATGTTCGTCACAGACGACTTCCCAAAATTTGGATCCAATCTGGTTACCACATTGTCCACCTTGAACTTGAAGGATCTCTCATTTTTCCTGTATTCACTACAAACTAAAATCGGTATCAACAGCATAGGGTTATGACCAAATTCAGGTTCCTATTGTTTGTTATACCCAACTTTATGGAATGCAATTTAGATTATAGCCACGTAAGTCATCTGTTTTTCCCAAGCACAGCAGATCATATAATTGACAAACAGAGCGACTGAGCTAGCAAGGTAGATTATGACTGTCTAGGCATTAGATCAAGTAATTCTCTTTCCCTGATAAAGAAAACGAAAGATACTGCCATATGACCTACTCCAACTTGAAAACAAGCCAGTTTACTCATTAAAAAAAACAACCTCACTTCTTGCATCGCTGATTCTTGAAGATGAAACTAGCCTTGTCTAATAAATGAAGATGGACTCCGAAATATAAAGCATTAAAGGATTTCAGCACAACAAACATTAATCTGTGTTTTAAGCAGTTTCTGCAGTTAGATCAGAGCACGCATGAGCCGCAACTTCCACAGAGCATATGCAAAAACGAAATATCAAGCGAAGTTCTCAGTGATTGCCCGGGGAAAAGACCACAATCCATAACAATTCCAACCAGCCAAGATACACATGGATTTCGCAGCAGAAGCACACAGATTGAAAGCATTTCCAGCGACAGCATTTGAATCAAGCAAACTAACACCTCATGAATTGCGACCGAAACTAAGAGATCTACTCAATTCTCCAAAATGCGAGAGAAAACGAACCATAATGAAAGAAGAAGTGATCTGTCCTTGCACTTTATTATTTGAAGTGGAACGTTTTTCAGTCGAGCAAACGTGTTGATCTTTACACTAACCTTTTTGCTAAATTTCGATAGGAAGCTCGTGGGAGTATAACCATCTAAATTTCCTTCATCGCATTTTAATCACGAGGGCTCTTTGCACTGTATTTCTAGTGTAAAAGTGCTCTTTCGTACAGAAATTGTTCCTCTAAACGCGAATTGTTAGGATCCTTATGTGTGACGCTCTATCCAACTTGATGTGTGATGACCATGAATTCAAGGAGTGCCCACTGGTGGAGAAGATACTTTTGCAATTCAAATGCATGCATATTTGAGATCAAGCTATTACATTGGTAGTGGAAGATTACCCTAAGCGATTCAAATTCTTGCAGCCCAACATTGGGGAGAAACTCTACCTGTACCATTTATGTGGATGCTTGAGGCATAGCGACGATGAGCACCCTGATCTCGTAATGCACAATAACATGGTGGTGAATGGAATGTGCGACCCAACCTAAAAACTGAGTACGTTCCATTGAAATAGATCTAGAGCACGCCTAAATAACCATAGTGGTGGAAAAGGTGAGGACGAACATGCCGTGCTTGACACATTCAATGTCAGCAATCACAGCTACAAGGAAGCTAAGGTGTTCAAACGATGAAATGGACGAAGCGGATGAGACTCTCGAAGAGGTTCTCAGGATCTAGCAGATTATGATTAACAGTCAAAATGAGGTACAAATTTAACTGGGTTGTTGCTTCTCCCCTAAGACACCAGTCAGTTTGCTTCCTCTTATACTTTCTAGGGTTTCCGACCGTGCCGTAATTTCATTGGTGCAGTCTTGAACAGGAATCTGCGATGCACTGAGGAAGCTACAGCTCAAGACTAATATCCGTCGGAATCCATGAGGTTAGACTATAATCAATCTGCCTTTTTGAGCAGAAAAGTGGGGTTTTGATCGTTCTGCAGACCTCTAGGGTTTACATGGATGGATCACGGTTTGAAGAGCCGTTAAAGCTCGGCCACCCGCTTTTTGTCTGACCACCTTATATCTGTAGTTCAAACGTTAGCCGCCATGTCTGTGACAGTTGAATTGGTATGTTCGGCTTGCTTTTGCATTTAAGATGGTCCTTACTTTGTGATACGAGCATAGTATGTAAAATCTATTTCATGAAAAAGGTGAACTTCTGAACGGCTACAGTCTCGAATTAAAGAAGGTAATTCGTCAATTAATTAATCATTAAACGCATGCGTGTTTGCATTTTTTTTATTTATATGAATTTTGCTTTATGTATATGCTGGCGATAATATTAATTTTCTGATTTACCAAATCTTCTCGTACTTTGTAGAGTTTTATGCGTTGAGATTGTTAACAACTTTAGCTTTTGGATAATCAGGATATAATCAAGTATCAACTATAACTCTGCACGACATGACCAAGCACATAAGCGGGTCTAGTGTACATATATGTATTATACATGCATATGCATACAAAATAAATGAAATTGCAAACAAAATTCCGTACATGCCCCCATACTATTTGAATCTGTGTCATAGCCTGGGAGAGAAATCCATTTACCTTTTAGTACTCTCTAAAAGTCATATATATATATATATATATATATATGTATATATGTATTGCATGATTTATGTATGTATGGGCATTTGAGATTTTTCAATAGCATCGTTTGTTAAATCAAGGGATATGTCAATCAAAACCTTTAATCGATGAACCGTGAATTGAGGATCGAATTGAATCGTAACAGCATGAGGTGAAATACTTAAAATTTTTAAATAAGCAATATTTAATTAATATATTTTAGTAAGAACCATGCGTTATAATAAAGATATCTCGGTTTTATGAGTACATGTTATGAATGTCATGCGTAAGTAGATATTGTCCCTCGCTGCTTTTTAAACCAGGAGATTCCATTTGAGGGCAATGATGAATTTTTATACGTTATTATTTTACGATGGGTTTGTAAAGCACAAAATCTAGCTTACGTTATTATTTAACTATCAGAACATGATATTCATAATAAAATTCGAAAAAGAAAAGTAACATTATTTAATGGTAAACATATCGAATGAAAGATATTCACGAGTGGACATATATCTTCTTGCGATTCAATAAACCCTTGATTCACCTAATATTAGGTATATTGTTTAGATCAGAATCGACTTGGGAAAAATGGATTGAGGATCGATTGGTTCACAGCCCCAGGCGATCGTATTCTCGTCAATATCTTTCAACCAACCAAAATTATTTCAGAAAGATTAGGAGAAATTAAAGAGACTATATTTGTGTCTACGGCTTACTTCTAGCTTTAGTTGTGTCGCTTGTTCAATGTTGTACTGGAAACTATAAATTCTAAACTCTCGGTGTTTTTTCCTAAAAAAAAGTTGAAATCATGGAAGCAAGTAAATCATTATAAAAATATCGAAATTTCTAAAATTTCTATTCACTGCATCATAATATCTCTAATTCGATGAAAGTTAGTTTGTTGAAAAGTTAAGATCAAGGTGAATATACTTGGTCGGTTCCAAATAAATTGTAATCCCATGAAAAGTTTCAAAAATTTTCACTAGCCAAATATTAATAATGAGATCGTTAGAATATATTTAAAATTTTATGAAAGTTAGTTACATGAACAATTAGGAGAAAGGTAGATCATGCTGTTTCAATTCCAAATAAATTCCAATCATTCATACAAAATAATAATCTGTATAATCTTTTTCCTATTTACTTCTCTCATGCTAATATCAATTTTTTTCAGTACAACCTTATCAACTTTTTATAAAATTTTTAGTAACTTCTCAAGGGTAAATTAGTCCACCGTCAGTTAGTTAGTAACTGTTAAACATGGTTAGTCATCTTGCATTATAAAAAAATAAGTTTTCATAATTTTTCATATTGATTAGTAATTATCTCCGTGGCAAAAGTATGTTGGTTAGTAATTATCTCTAATACAAAAGTAAATTCTGTAGTATCAAAAACTAGCAATTTGATCATATTCTAATAATTTATCTAGGTAAAAAAAATTCCATAAATCAGATCCTCGAAACTTTACATTTCATTCAAATTTACAAACTTATAAAAAATAAATACAGCAATCCATACCTATTTTCTCGAATTCAATAAATGGTTTAGCAAAAAGCGATCATATGAATATTTGCAATGCATCCTAATGGATAATAGAAGAAGAGATGCGGTTCGGATCTCAAATGAGCCAGATTATAATCTTTAAAATCCAATGGTGGAGATGGCCTCACTGTGTTATGATCTAAGATAGGAAAGTCATTTAGATTCCCCTCGTCTTGGCTACGGACACTCAAACGCTACTATATTGAAACGGATTATTTCGTTAGGATCGATTCGGTTGATCAAAGAAAAAAATTTATCTCGCAGTTTCTTGACTGTTGCTTGCGCCGTAAGCTTGTTGATCGTTTAAACGATGGGGGAGTCCGCTCAATGTATGGAAAGTATTCTTCAAAACGACAATGAACACCGATGTCTTCAAGTTCATTGACAAGGCGATCACGATCGCTGCACTCGATTGTCCGAAAGATTTTGTCACCAAGAGGCCATATCGCGGAGCAGCTGTTCTTGTGCGAGATGACTCGGGGCAGAGGTGATTGCGTGGCCGTGAGTAAAGAAAGCAAGGCGAAGGGTGACGTGGGTAATGCTGCGCATGATGTGTTGAGCATAAAGTAAAGGCATGGAGAAGCTGAGGCACTCGGTGATGATATTGAAGAGGTCTCTCAAGTTCTAAGTATTAAGCAGCTTCTGGACAATAATCGACGCGAGGTCAGATAGTTTGGTCCATTGCCGGCGAGTTTCCGTTACTTGTCCAATTTTTACCATTGATTTCCAATCTAAATGGGTTTCCGAGATAAATGTGCCGATAGATTGTTAAAAGTCGCTTCTATTTCTCTTCATTCTCGAGATATTGTGTAGTGCGTGCAATTTAACTAATTTTTGTTTCTTGGTATGGCAGTCTGATTCCGCACTACATGAATCACTAAGAAGACTCCAATCGATGAGTACCGCTTTGGATATATTGGAGATTTGATTGAAATTCTATATCGAGTAACATATTTTTTTTTGCATCGACGATAACCTATATCTTCTTTGCGTAATTTCTCCAATGATGGGAAGACCCATTTGTATACAAGTACAGGCCTAACCACAACCGTAGATTTCTCTTCAATCTAATCGTGGGGTTTGCATCTCCCATCTACCAACTATCCGCATTTATTACAAGAGTGTACATTTACAATATTGCCCATCTCCTGGAGTATTCTAGAATATGCAAGAAAACCCTAGGACTTGGAATACTCATGGTCCGCCCTTTCTTCATGGATCAATCATAGTCCTTCGTTCAGAAACCCTCGAGATGGATTCAATTCTCTAGACCGTGACACATGTAAGAATAAACTACTTAAATACACTCTCCCAGCGAACATGCCCTTCAATTGTTCGACGAATTGTCCAACTGGGATGTGACGCCAGCTTCGGCCTCACTTGGCCACTACGTTTGTAGCTGCCGCCACGACGAGGGTCACCCATCTGTTCTCGAGGGTGCTCGCTTCAAATATCAGACCCAGTGAATTCACATTCGGCACCGCAATTCATTCGCCGAAGAAAAATGTGGCTTCGCGGAATGCAGTGGCTTGTGGCCATAGCCAAGCTGGTCACTTAAAATGTACCTACCATTGGAAAGCACCAAGCAATTGGACTATAAGCTGAAGGCAAGAAAAATCTCCAACTACTCACTTTGAATTTTGCTCGGGGAGTAATCAAACCACCAATGTCGTTTTTGCATTTGTTGAATTTTCAGCCATTCGTTCCACTACTTGGAAGCAGATTTGGGGACTGCCTTATTGTCTTAATCAACTGATTTGGCACTTAAAAACAATCATTTATGGACTTGCCCATGAGTCTTGGCTTTGCATTAGATTCTGAATTTAATGACCCTTAAGAGCATACATGGGATCTTCCCGCATGCTCACAAATGGCATTTGGCGAAATTTTGTTACCTTTCTACTGTGGGGGTCTTGCATGCTCACAGATGGTAAATGGGGCAACTGTTTTGGTACCCGTTTTACCCATAATATCCAAATAAATCATTTATATTTTCTAATGTAACTTTCTTTTTTGTACACGTTGACAATTAATCATCTTTGTTTTGTCGTCCATTAGGCGCGATGATTTGCTCGATGTTAAGAGACTTTCTCCACAAACGTTGCGCGATCGATTATTTGCAGAGTGACAAACGGAGAATTCGACCGGTTCCCAATTGATATGAGGTAACTTATCACACGGTGAGATAATAATATCCGATAATATGTTGATTAGGGGTGATCGGTTCCCGATCCTGTCCAGTTCCAAGTTGGAATCGGGAACCGGACCGAGAAAATCGATTCTCAATTTTGGGAACCACAGACCGGACCGGTTGATTTTAGGACCAGGAATCGAACCGGACCACGCCAGTCCGGTTCGGTCCAATGGAACCGGTCACTTAGAGTTTAGTTTTTTTTTTATTAAACACTTAAGTTTTGGTTCGCATTTTACTAATTTTTGTCAATGAAGTTTACTTAGGGTTTAATTCACATTTTACTAATTTTTCTCAATGAATTTATGATAATAAAGTTCACTTAGAATTTAATTCACATTTTATTAATTTTTTTAAATAAAAAATAAAAATATATATTAAATAGTCGGTTCGGTTCGGTCCGGTCTGGTTCCCCCTTGGAACCGGGAACCGGACCACCCGGAAACTGGTTCCGCTTTTAGGAACCGGGCACCGGACCGATAGTCCCGAGAATCGGATCAAACCCATCAATACGATCCGGTCCCGGTTTGGGCGGTCCAAGTTGCTCATCCCTAATGTTGATGTGATATCACCAAATAAATCTATATATTTTTTATTTTTAGAAAATCTAATTTATTGTCATCGTTGGTGGAGTGACTTTTCCATCTATTGGGGCTGGAATGTCGATAGAACTTCGGCAGAGCAAACAAAAGCCCATTTTTTGTGTCTCACTTGATTCACTGGGTAGGACCATGATTCTAATAATAATATTACTTATAATAAAGATATCTCAGTTTCTAACAACATAGTTTATTAAATCGGGATGAAAATTGTCGATCGGAACCTTAAAATGATGAATCGTATCATGGATAGGAATCAAATTGAATCGCAAGAGTATTTAGTAAAACACTTCAATTTAATGAAGTACTGTTTAATATGAATATATTAGTGGGATCCATGCCTTATAATAAAGATATCTAAATTTTGAGTACATGTTATGATGTTATGAATACTGTGCATAAATAGATACTGTTACTCGCCACCTTTTAAACCGAAAGATTACATTGAAGATCATAGCAAATTCTTAAAAGCGTTATTATTTTAAATTATTATTTTAATTACATAAACAATATCCATCATAAAGTACGAAAAGAAAAGGCAACATCATTTCGTGGTAGATATGTCGAATTAAAAATGTTCGTGAGCGAGTCAATAGAATTTTTTCTCGCAATTCAATAAATTGTGGGTTCACATAATATTAGATACATTGTTCAGATTAAAATCAAATTGTAAGAAATAGATCGGGAATCAACTGATTCTCAGCCTAAGGCAATTGTAGTTGATCACTTTATCCCGTCAATATCTTTTGACCAACCAAAATAATGGGGAAATTGTTCAAATCAATCATAAACTTATTGTACGAATGTCAATTCAATACTAAAATATCCAATTTTGTCAATTTTGTCCTAAACCTTCCGCTTAATTCTAACGTAATCCTTACGATCAAATTTCACAAGAAATTTCCAACGTGATTGTGTACCGTGTAACATGGTCAATGACTACTGGACCACCAAATTAGCGATTTTTAGTGAAAATTGATTGGAATAACTATATTAAAATTCTGCGCAATTTTAAGACTAAATTGACAAAATAGTGCAGACTGAATTGGCATCCGTGCAATAATACCACAAGGGAGATATTTACTATTTGTCTTTATGGTTTCTTACAAATAATATTAGTTGCGTCTTTTGTAAAACATTGCTCTTGAAAGTATAAATTCTGAACTCTCGGTGTTTTTATCTAAAAAAGAAAAATTGAGATCATGGAGTAAAGTAAATTACTATTAAGTATATTTTCTCCTGAAGGGAAAATGCTAGAGGACAACAGCTTTTACTTCTGGCTTTCACAAATAAATTTTTGAAGCCAAAAAGTTAAGGGTAAAGAAATCCCAAAAAAGTTTCTAAAATTATCACTACATTAAAAATAGCTTTAATTTGACTAAATTTAACTTATTGAAAAATTAAGATGAAGTTGGATATGTGTGGTCCATTCCAAATAAATTTTAATCTCGAACAAAGTTTTGACAATATACGATAGATATAGATAAGAAAGATTAGGAGAATTAGATATTTAAAATTTGATGAAAGTTAGTTCCTTAAAAAATTATGAGAAATGTAGATTATGCTATGTCAGTTCCATGCAGATTCTAATGATTCATACAGAATAATAACCCGAATAATCCTCTCCAAATTAATTTTTCTCATGCTAATATCGAATATTTAGTGGTAGAAACTTATTAACTTTCTGTCTCCTTTTTAGTAAATTCTCAAGTTTAAATTCAGTCAACCATAAGTTAGTTAGTAACTTTTAAACATGGTTTGTCATTCTGTGCATACCAAAGTGACCATTTTTTTTTCCATATTGGTTAGTAATTATGTCTGTTGCAAAAATAATTCCTCTTATGTCAATAACTAGTAATTTGGACATATCTCTAATATTATATCTAGGTTAAAAGTAACTTAAAAGCTATACGAAATTCGTTTGTAACTTTTACACTTGATTATTAATTTTTCACACAGAAAGGTAAATTATATAACGCTAGATCTTGATATAACAATTCAGTGATTTTTAGACATGGTTAGTAACCACGCTTGAAATGCGAGTAAAAATTAATTAATTAGTAATAAGTTTTCCATGGGTTTGGTATATTACCCAAAACAACAAGAAGCAATTTTCAGAAATCAGATTCTGGCGACATTGCATATAACTCAAATTTACAAATTTATCGAAAAAAAATTACTCCAAATCCATACCCATTATCTTGATTTATTAACTTATTAAACAGATAATTACTCAACAATCCATCTTTTTGCCTTTTCTCGGGGGTGTTTCGAATTAGTG
Organism: Syzygium jambos; assembly: GCA_031216235.1. Lineage (NCBI taxonomy): Eukaryota > Viridiplantae > Streptophyta > Magnoliopsida > Myrtales > Myrtaceae > Syzygium > Syzygium jambos. The sequence goes on along the minus strand of CM062230.1, from coordinate 14,250,371 downwards.
GAAAGCGGATATCAAGTAAACCGGTCATGTTTCCTTTTTTAGAACAACGGCGGCATTTAAATTCCTCCGCCTTCGCTCTCTTTGCGGACACGCTCGAAGCGCTGCTCTGTTCTTTGCAACATTCACAGAGCTGAAGGATTTCTCTCGAGATTTCTCCCAAGGTTAGTTTTAACTGTTTTTTCTTACCCGTTCCTCCGTTGCTGTTGCCTACGATTCTGCTGCTGATTCGAAACGGGGTATATCGCTATTCGCTTTTTCGCAGTTTCTTGACTGCCGCTTGCGCTCCTAGCGATTTACTCTTCGATCGTTTTCACGATGGGGGAGTCGTTCGATGTCTGGAGGATATTCTTCAGAACCACGGACACCGACGTCTTCGAGTTCATAGACAAGGCGATCGCGATCGCCGCGCTCGATTGCCCCGAAGATTTTCTGGCGCGAAGAGGCCGTATCGCGGAGCGGCTGTTCTCGTGTGAGATGACTAAGGCCGGAAGTGATTGCGCACGCGCGATTAAAGAAAACAGGGCGAACAGCGACATGGGTAATGTTGCGCGTAATGGGGTTAGCATACACTGCAGCCATGGAGAAACTGAGGCAAACAGCGAGACCTCTCAACTTGTTGTCGGTCAAGTTCTGAGGATCAAGCGGGTTTTGGACAACAGTCGACATGAGGTGGCTGTCCTAACTCTGAATTTGGTGCCTGACTGGCGTGTTTATGATTCTTGTCCAGTTTTTACCGGTTTAAATGGGTGTCTGAGATGAATGTATGGATAGATTATAAAAAGTTGTTTCGAGTTCTGTTAATTCTTGAAATCTTCTGTAGTGCGCGCAGTTTATAACTTATTTGCATCTTTCTTGGTATGACAGTCTGATTCCGCACTATATGAATCACTAAGAAGGCTCCAGTCGATGAGCATCACTTTGGATATATTGGAGGTTTGATTGAAATTCCATATCGAGTAGTATATTCTTTTTGCATCGACAACCTATATCTTATTCATGTAATTTCTTCGATTTCTCTCAGAAAACTAAGATTGGGATAAGCGTCAACAGTCTCCGAAGGAACTGCAGATCAAAGCAGATTGCTCAACTCGCCCGCGACATTACTATGTATGGAGTGTTCTTTTTGCATTGTGTCTGGATTACATCGCAGGATAAGTTCTTTTCATACAATTTGGTCTTGCAATAGCATGACGTTTCATATTCATTGTTCGATTCTTTTCCTTGCAGGGGATGGAAGGCTATGGTGGAAGATTTCTGCCGCAGCACAGAGGATGTGGCTGGTATTAAGTTACAGCACAAACAGTCTTGTTCTTATTCTTGAGTCTCCATATGCTGAGTTTTCTTTACTGTGTGCTCGCGTTCTTTTTGTAGATCCTCACAAAGTTGGAGACCGAACAACATCATCCGTCAAGAACCAGAACATCAGGAAACCTGGGCAAGTCAATGAGTCGGGTTCACTTGTTAACGGGAACCGGAGACTGAATGTGAACCAGCACAAGGGCGTTGTGAAGCCCAATATGTCCTCAAACACTAACTTAGAGACAATCCCCGCAAGCGATATTGCGTCAAGGAAGTTTGCAAAGGAGAGCATGCTCAAGTCGCAAAGCTCACATCGATCGGTCGCGGGGTGCGAAAGACCACTTGGCAGTCGACAGGAGGTAAGTAGAAAAGCCAATTTAATATGCCCAGTATCCTTCCAATTAAAAGAATTGACTTGTTCATTTGTTTTCAATCAGAGGATCAAGGGCTGGGACCAAGTTGTGGCGGACATGAAGTTTCAAGCCACCAAGAGGAAGATGCGAGAACTTTATCAAAGAGCAGAAACGGGTTAGTTGATTGATTTCGTAGTATAGTCAGCTGCTGTTTCATAAACCTAATGCGTAGCAGGCCATAACTCTATTATTCCTACTCGACAGACAAGAGGCGGCGGACGGTGCAAGAATTGGATCCACGTAATCTCCCAAAGATGGCAACGAGTCATAAGGCTTCGCGTGCCACAATTGCAAGAGGTAGTCGGCGGAGGATGATTTCGCGGAGCCGGGTCTCATGCGTCTGAAGACCAAAAGCCCTGCGCCGACAATTTTGCCACAAAGAGATCGAAGTTTCCGGACTTGGGATCAAGCAAGAGTCGAATTGTTCATAGTCGTCCTCTTAGCTGTAGGCGATATAAGACAACCGAGAGTTGATCATTAAGAGTAGTTTTGTAGGAGGTGGTGTTGATGAATTCTTTGCCAAAAATTGTACATTTCAACCTGTCATCAATCAATACCTAAATTTTTTTTTGCCATGTGGATGCGGATACAGCTTCTTCCCCATATTGCATTTACTTTAGACCATGTAATCTGTGGCCATAAGAAATGGGTCACTAACACAGATTAGATGTGCTTATAAATCAGCTCCTTAAATTCTATTACAGAAAGGGAGACTACCACTTTATCTGTCCAAGCTAAAAGTCGTCGTTAAAAAACACTAAAATGCCACGAAGACTAGCAAAATGGAGATAGCAGATGAACATATGATAGATTCACATGAAATGTCGTTGTCTGTAGCATGAGAGAAAAAGGACGACACATCTGGAACCAACAACAAGGTAAAAAGATATTGCGAACACCACCCGATCCCGGACCTTCCAAAATGATATTAGCAAGTTCTTTTCCCTACCGGTCCAATAGCTCCCTGATACTACGGCAGACACGTAATAACACAATAACAAACACTCATGCATCCATTACACTTCCGCTGCTAACTCTCACACGTCATCCGGTATTTCCTCCTCCTCATCTTCATAATCACCTTCCTCGTCTGCAGTCGCATCTTGATATTGCTGATACTCGGACACAAGATCATTCATGTTGCTCTCTGCCTCGGTGAATTCCATTTCGTCCATTCCTTCACCCGTATACCAGTGCAAGAAAGCCTTTCTCCTGAACATGGCAGTGAACTGCTCGCTCACCCTCCTAAACATTTCCTGGATGGAAGTCGAATTCCCAATGAATGTGGAAGCCATGGAAAGCCCCCTGGGAGGAATGTCGCACACGCTGGACTTCACATTGTTCGGAATCCACTCCACAAAGTAGGAAGAGTTCTTGTTCTGCACATTTATCATTTGCTCATCGACCTCCTTGGTACTCATCTTGCCCCTGAACATGGCCGACGCAGTAAGGTAGCGACCGTGCCTTGGGTCAGCAGCGCACATCATGTTCTTGGAATCCCACATCTGTTGTGTGAGTTCTGGCACTGTCAATGCGCGATACTGCTGGGAACCGCGAGAGGTCAGTGGGGCAAAACCAACCATAAAGAAGTGCAGGCGAGGGAAGGGAATCAGGTTAACGGCAAGTTTCCTCAGGTCAGAGTTCAGTTGGCCAGGGAAACGGAGGCAACAAGTAACTCCACTCATGGTTGCAGAGATCAAGTGGTTCAGATCACCAACTACAAAAGTGTCAGGAAAACCAAGCCAAGATTTCAGGCAATCATTAATTGTCAATATGTAATACATGAAAAGCATGGGACAACAAAAGCATGGGACAGTAGTCTAAAGTAAAGTGCCCAAACAACACTATTCCATAGTCCTAGAAGATAGAAATAAAGTGCATACGTATTAAACTATTCATATTTCATTAGTTTAAATTGAACAGACCAGGCTAAAGAACTGACGATATGCTTAGTGAATCGTAAAAAAGGCCACAATTCAATAAGCCAACAGAAAACAGTAAACACTAGATTCTAGACAATTTGCAATGGTGCCCACGTGTATGAATTTCTATTGTTTGGGCCACTTTTCTCTTTCAAATGCACCTCAGCATGCCAGATGTAAACCAAATAGATCAAATAGAGTTGACCATGAAGGAACTACATCTAAGGCCGACAAATCTTGTCTACTTACAGCTAGGAGTTGTCAGCTTGAGTGTCCGGAAACAAATATCATACAAAGCTTCATTGTCCAGAACCATGCATTCATCTGCATTCTCGACAAGTTGATGGACAGAAAGGGTGGCATTGTAAGGCTCGACCACTGTATCGGAAACCTTAGGAGAAGGGAACACAGAGAATGTCAGCATCATCCTATCAGGGTATTCCTCCCTGATTTTTGAGATGAGCAAAGTGCCCATTCCAGAGCCAGTTCCTCCACCAAGTGAATGGCATACTTGGAAACCTGCATAAAGACCACCCAAAGTTAGGACATCTCCACACCGTAGATGGATAAAATACTTTTGAAGTTATTCCTATAACTTGAAGTCCCCTATCGGCATCAGTCAAGAACCAACTAAAAGGAAAGGAAATCAACACATTAAATGTAGTAGACGACAGTAAAATGAGATTATTTACCCATAGCTCATGAATTGATGACATTTGTCCCGAGAAATAAGGTGCGAGTAAATGCAGCATGAAGTGATCCATAAGGAGTAGATATAGTATCTCTTAAATGTTTATTAGCTACAGATGTAAGTTTATCAACTTAAAATTACCGGAGTCTACCAACGTAGAACAAATGATTAAGTGCGACACGATCAATCTTTACCTTGAAGACAGTCGCAGTTCTCAGCCTCCTTTCTCACAACATCAAGAACTGCATCAATAAGCTCAGCGCCTTCAGTATAGTGCCCCTTGGCCCAGTTATTTCCAGCACCGGATTGCCCAAAGACAAAATTATCAGGCCTGAAGATCTGCCCATAGGGACCAGTTCGAATGCTATCCATGGTGCCCGGTTCAAGATCCATCAGCACAGCTCGAGGAACAAATCTACCGCAAGATGCCTCATTATAGTAGACATTGACACGCTCGAGCTGCAGCTCAGATGTCCCGACGTAACGTCCAGTCGGATCTATCCCGTGCTCTTCACAGACGACTTCCCAGAACTTGGCTCCGATCTGGTTACCACATTGTCCACCCTGAACATGAAGGATCTCCCTCATCTTGCCTGCGTACATTACAAAGTAAAATCAGCATCAACGGCACGGGACAACGACCAAAGTCAAGTTCACATTGTTCATTACACCTAACTTAGCGGAATGCAATATAGACGATGACCGCTTTTAAGTCACGTTATTTACCCAAGCACAACAGATCATAGGAATGACAAACAGAGCGACCGAGGCAGCGAGATAGATCGTGACAGTCTAGGCATTAGATCGAAAAGTTCTCTCTCCCTGACAAAGAAAATGAATGATACCGCCACGTGACCAGCTATACATCTGAAAATCAAGCCAGCTTTACTCGTGAAACAAGACAACCTCTCACTTCATTCACGCAAAACGAAAACTCCAGTCGCGTCGCCAGATCTTGAAGATGCAACTCGCATCAGAAGATTTCAGCATAACAGACACGAATCCGCGTTTTCCAGCAGTTTCTGCAGCCGGATCGGACCGTCCGATCAAATGCAGACCGAAAAGTCACGACCGGTCAACGGATCTACAACTCCAGAGCACGCGCGAGCCGCAACTTCCCCAGATCACACGCAAAAAAACGAAATACCAAGCGATCCGCAACAGTTCGAACCAGCACCGACACGCGCGCGCGCGCGCGCCACATCGACACGGATTTCGCAGCAGAAGCACGCGGATCGAAAGCATTTCCAGCCACACAGCATTCGAATCGAGCGAGCGAGCACGCACACGCACAAACGCCTCGCGAACGGCGACCGATCGACCACGAGATCTACCCGATTCTCCCACGGAAAAACGCGAAGAGGAAACGGAGCGCGACGAAGCATCGTCGTTGACAGAGCGCGCGACGGAACTCACCGGAAATGCAGGCGGAAAGCCCGGGAGGATCGGAAGGGATTTGGAGACCGGAGAGCGAGCGAGCGAGCGACTGAAGTGGTGAATACTGGTGAAGATAACAAGAAGCTGTCGCCGACTGGGGGATTCCTATTTATATATGCGAGCGAATAGTCGCACGGTTTCGCTAGATCCGACGGCGAGCGTCGTTTCCCTCCCTTTTTATACGATGAGGTCTCCGCGGATGCCGTCCGATGGAGACCGCGGACGGCTTGGATTCGATTTTGAGAAAGTCATAATTAATAAATACATCATAAGCCATCAATGGTGACATCATAAGCTATCGGAGCGAGACGGGTTTTGAGAAAGTCATAATTAATAAATACATCTCAAATCCGCCAAGCTCAACATTGATTTCAAATGTAGTTTCCTTAAGTTGCTGTGATACATCACGTCAATAGAGATGGTTAGATTGTCGAGTGAGGAAAATCACGTAAAAATTGGCTCAAGGGCCTTGATTACACTTTGATCGCATTTCCTTACAAAAATTCAAGACTACATTGAATCAATTGAGGGAATTTAATCGCGTTACATACAACAAATTCCTGCGCAGGATACTCTTTCATTTCCAAAGCAAGGACAATTATATGATTCCTTGAAAGATCAATCCGTCGGTGACAATAAATCGGTATTTCGTGCATTTTATTTGAATTTTTATATGTAAAGTACCCCACCATATAAAAACTTATAGAGTTCCCAATTAGGTGGAGTTTTTTTTTTTGCTTTTTTTTCATCTCGCGATCCAACGGTGGAGATCGGCCTGATTTCTCGAAGTGCCAATAATAAAAGTGGACATTTTCTGGGGCAGCAGGGGAGTTAGGAGAGAAATAGTGGTCCGAGCATGTGCAGCAGGTCACATGAGGGGGCCAAATCGACAGGTGACCTGCCAAATTGTGCCAGCCAAGATGTCGGACTCACTCCCATCCTCCTAACCATGGTTAGGATGTGACCAGGCAAGCCGGTTAATCTGGGCTCCCAATCATGTAAGATGGAGAGGAATCCATCATGCTTGCTTGGTTTGGGGTGTAAGCATCTTTTTGACTGCTTATCTTTATTAAATTGGGCGGGGACTACTTCGGTCACGAGAAGACCAAGTGTGGGCCATTTGGTTCGGCTTTTCAAATGTTATTTGGAGGAATGCAAATATTTTTAAGTGAAAGTCACTTGAGAAAATGTAAATGGTGTCTGGTAAAAAAAAATTTATAAAGTTACTTTGACCTAAATAGTGTTTGGTAAATTTTTTTTTGCAAAGGGCTTTAGCAACTTTTATTTTTAATATTCTGGTTTTGCCCCTATACTGTTCATCTTCTGCATCGGTGAGGGTGGCCGGCGAAGGGCCGACGAGGGCAGATATGGTCGACGAGATCACCCGACCCAAGCGACGGTCGCCTGGGCGGTCGCTCGACCCCAGGTGGCTGTTGCCTGGGTCGGGCAACCTCGCCGGCCCCTCGTCGGCCCTTTGCCGCGCAAATCCGCCCTCGCTGGCCCCTCGCCAGCCCTTCGCTGCCCAGATCTACCCTCACCGACCCTTCATTGGCTAAATCTGCCCTCGCGGTGAGGAAGATGAACAGTAACAGGGGCAAAATCGGAATATTGAAATTTGAGTGAGGGCAATTTGAGAAGGGAAAAATAGGCTTCAGCATTCCAAAACATTTCAAATGCTAGCTTTCAGTTTTCAAATTCGAAAACCTGAACCAAACACCCCTTGTGCCTGATCTGATTATTATCTCTAAGCTATATTTTTTTGTAATTGGAGGACGTGGGACACCATGTGTCATTAAGGGGAATCCTGTGGGAGGGTATTCTTAATTTATCGAGTTGCAATTACACCCGTCTCGTATTAGACGAGCACAGTGTATTTTAATTCAGTCGCTACGGCTCGTTATTTCCCATAAAAAATATCAAGATAGTTTTCATGTGAGCACACATGCTGCGTTTTGAAACATGTTGATGTACATTTGTTTCCATTGTTGATGCCCATAAGAAGAATTTTATATGATCACCTGCAAATAGTTGTGATAGATCTAGCTTCTTTTCATGACATGACAAGATATCTTACTTTAGATAGGCAAATCTTGAATCTATGAAATCTGATGGACGGGTCAAGACACGGGCCCGAGCCCAAATGAGTGACGATACAAAACTGTTTGCACTTGATGATGTAAGGGATTGAATCTGTGCCACACGAGTAAATCATACATATATTCGACCTTAACCACAAAGCCAACCCGCATGACTAATCATCCATCAGAGAAGCACATTGAAGAAACCGTAAACGTTAAAGTGGCTCGGCCCTCCAGCTTCACACTTATAGTGACTTGTGGAGTCGATTCCACGTATCAGATTAAGGGTGCGTTTGCTTAAATAAGAGAATTCTCTACCGGATTAGTTTTCCGAACTTTCAAACATTTATTTTGTCGAAAAATGATGAGTTGACTGGAAAATCATTTTCGATCGAAGAAATTATCCATGCTTAAAATTAGGAAAATGAATTCTCTCATCCGGGCAGGGGAAAACATTTTCCTTTAACAGAAAAATTATATCCGAAACAAACACAACTCCGAATGACTTTTTGATTTGATACGAAACAAATTCATTCTCATCTTGACAGAGAATTCATTTGGGAAAATGATACAAATAGTCCCTGAACTTTGGCCCAATGTGTAATGTAGTCCATACATTGAATATTTTTATATATAGTTCAAGGACTAAATTCAACATGTACCGAAAGTCAATGGACCACATCGAACAAAATTAAAAGTCCATAGACCGCATTGCACATTGGGTAAAGTTCAAGGGCCGCATTGAATAAATTAAAATTTTATGGATCACATTACATATTGGACTAAATTCGCGAGCTATTTGTGCCATAATGCAAATTCATTTCGAACGCTAATGTTGCTTTCGGCCCCCTCGAGAGCATTTGTAAAATCTTACAATCGACCTATCTCGGCCCGACTGCAAGCCGCTAGTGCACGAGCCATCTGAGGCACGGAGAGGGAGAGGGAAGAGAGGTGGTAAGAGCCATTTGGTCCAGTTGATATAATAAGATTGGGCTTGAAAAGAGGCTGCTGCTTCTGTTCTCGTCAATCCATCATCTGTCCGTGCTCTGATCCCTAACTCTTTTGGGCCATATCAGCCTCCACTCCCTGTTTTGCTTACATCATTCATGAACTAAATTCTCCATTCACGGTCCTCATCGGGTCTCTCCAGTCTCCCATCTTCTTCTTCTCTTTCGCTCTTTTCCCCGGCTAGCCGGCCGAAGCCCGCGAAGAAGGCACGCGAGTCCGAATCCGCGGGACGCTTTGCCCGATCTTACGGGACCGGGCAAGGCGCGATAAGATAAGAGCTCGAGCAGACGACCCGAGCACAAAACCGTGTATGTTCGGTGCCGTGGGAATTAGGGCTAAGTTTCCCCGATCACTCAAGCGAAACTGTTACGTAGATTTGACCTCGCGTGCATCCAAAGATCACATAATGCGAAACCCCCCAACTATGACTGTCCAAAGTCCAACATAACGTCCGCATCTACATCTTATTATTGTATGCTATCTTGACCATAGCAATGTCTTTCGGTTGATCGATGCCAAAAGAGCCAGTCGTTTTCAACCGCTCCCCGAGTCTATATCCTCATCCACGCACGTTCCCCTAATTGACTTCCTCTCCCTTCTCTCTTTACACCCCGGGGCGGTGCTTCGGCCGGCCTTCGCGTAAACCTGAAGGCTGGTTGGTAGTCAAATATCGCGACCGAACCGGACCTGTAAGATCCGGGCCACGGGTCGGACTTCTTCGAGCTCCGATGGCATTGTCTCGAGAGATCGACCTGAGCACTTGCGAGAATTGAACCATATTCGTGTCTCCGAGACTTGGCAATATCTTTAGGGATTATCTTTACGCATTCTTAGAAACTATATATAGAGAATTAGAGTTGGGTCTACTTAACGCTTAGATGCATGTGGGGGTGGGCCACGGGCTACAAGAGAAGGGGGGCCAGATAGAGAGCAGAGATTGCACGATTCCGGAGCAACACGGTGCGAACAAAATCGCAAGAATGGGTCCTACCCATGTGAAGAAGGCGCTGAGGAATTGCAATCAAAGCGTGTAATCGTGGCTTTTTACCATAATCAAAGGAGATGATCGGAAGGCTTCTCTGCGAAGTTGGAAAGAATGGACGCCATTGCTCGGCTGACCTTTTTTTCAATCACCCCCCCTGATTGATTTATCGTACTTAATTTGCTTTCGTAAAGAAGGTAGAAACGTGTCAATAGGCATGCGGCCTTGCTGGTAAAGGAATTTGATAGATGGAGACGTTAGTAACACAGATGCAGGGCTCGACTCTCGCGCTATGCAAGAAACAGAACAAAAGCATGAGAGAGAAAAAAGTTAGAAATAAGTCAAACCCCCCCCAAAAAAAAAAAGTATAGAAACGCTAGACAACCCGAGTTGAAATTGGAGGCCCTGGCATTGCACCCGATTCATTTGGTTGAGCGGTTGCATGTTTTGTCGGTGCTTTCTTTTGTTTATGGTGAGGGCGTTGTAAAGGGCATGTGAAGCTTGAAACATAAGCATTTTACCATTGACTAAGGGCCTATTTGGCAACTCGCCAAATAGTAAAAATTTCTGTTCTTTTATTCCCAAAATTAGTTTGGGAGCAAGGGCACAATTTTGCAAAACATTGTTCTCAGAATTAGTTTTGGAACAGAATCAAGAAGCAAAAAAAAATGGCTTCTTGATTCTAGAACAATTTTTCCATTTCTGATTCTTCTTCATTTTTTTCTTTTTTTTTTGTTTGTTGTTATTCTTCGGCCTATCGCCGGCTGCTCGCCGGCCACTAGCCGTTGGCCGCGACAGCGAGGCCTCGCCCAGCCAAGGCGAGGCCAACCTCGCCGTCGCGACCGGTGAGGTCCGCAATGCCCTCGCCGGCCCTGGCCTATGGTCGATCGCCAGCGCGGCCAAGGAAGAGAAGGGAAAGAAAAAAAACAAAAAAAGAAAGAAATATTAAAAAATTCAAAATATTATTAATAAAATGAAATTTTGTGTAGTTAACACACGCATTTCTGTTCTTTTTCTATTATAAGAGTAGGAATTTTGGGCAGTTACCAAACGTAACTCCTTCAAATGCTTAGAAATTATTTTCGGGCACAGAATAAAAAAGAATCATTTCTGAGCAGAATCTGTTCCCGGGCACAAATGGTTACCATGCGCAATTTAATCGTTTCGAGCGACGCGAGCAATTATTTTTAGGATATGGGTTAAAGTATTCCGTATTTCCGATCAATCCCGGTTGGATTCGGGTCCCGGCATCCGACCGGGTTCGTTTGGTGCTCGGATGCCCTATTGCGTTCCTCGTTGGTGATAGCATGTTGGTTTGTGTTGGTTTGTGTTCTATTTCTGAAGGGCATGTTGGTTTGTGTTGGTTGAGCGATAGCATGTTGTGTGGGAGCTTGCTTTCTTTTGTTTATGGGGACAGGCGTCACAAAAGGGCATGTGAAACTTGAAGCCTAATCCAAATAGCTATCCCAATAACTATATGCTTCGTTCATGATGATAATCATAACCATATTTATGATCTCGAAGTTTCGTGACTTTCGCAAGTTAGCCCTTCAGAAATAGAACCTCTTGACTTTAACATGTATGAGATATTGATCGGTCCCTAGTACCGGGCTAAAAAACATACCTGCCCATAATAAATAAACAAACTTTCATATACAAATCAACCGTTCTCGATAGGCTTGGCCGGTAAGACGTCGACTCAACGAGAGAATTGCTTGCCCATGACCTGCCTCTTTTATCGGGCGGACGATCAAACCCATGATCTCCTCTAGCAGGATTCGGGCTTTATGTTTTCGAAATTCTTTTGTTATGACTCGAACCCATTAAAGTTCCGTCGTCATCGTCAAATTCATCGTTCGAAGAATCTACCGGCATCGAATCTCATAAATCGTCGGGCCAAATTCACGTATGCCCGAAGTAAAATTACGAGTTTCTTGCTCTTAAAGATTACGGAATGTGACGAGGTACAATCTCTGCTCTCAGATTCCAGTAGGAAACCCGCCAATAATTGACGCTTCCAGAAAAAGAAGAAGAGAGGTAGCAAAAATTTGGAGGGGGCTTGAGAGGGAAAAGCTAATAATTCTCGCAATCAAACGTGCCGCATGCAATGAGGGCAAAAAACCGTACCGCATGCATGTAACGTACACGTGTGTTAATCTAAGTGGATAAGGTATTTAAAGCACACGACATCGGACAACGGTACGTGCACGAACCCTGAACGACCGACGGATTTAATGAAGCGTGCTTAGAGAAAAGGTCAGAAAGGTTGGTTGGACTGCCCATGACCGAACCGTGCACTAAAATCCTTGATGTGCAAGGATTAAGACAGCCGTGCTCTTAAAATATAATCGGTCTGTTCCGCGAAAAATAAATAATTTGAAAAATAACGGCAGGTACGTTCAGACCGATCAACCAAATCAGGACATCGAATATACCGCACGACCCGCCTAGCTTTTTCACTTGGGAGTCCGTCGCGTCACTTAACTTATCGGTTCGGTATATCGGCATTACTATAATAAGCTCTCTATATTTTTTTTTATAACGTACGAAAAGCATGGGTGGGTTAGATAAACTCCCATAATTAAGATTCCGGGGCGAGGGGGCGGGGCCACGCCTCCATCGGCCCTCATAATCACCGGGGCACCATTGACGAGAGGTGATGATAGGCAATTGAGTTGCTTCCCGTGTTTTACCTAACCGGTGCTCCCCACCCACGATTAATTTAATCTTAATTGGGCTGCTATCTTAAACCCCAAAGCACCTCCACCTTCCCAATCGATTGCTGGGTAGCCGTTATCGTCCTCCGGATCTGGAATACGCCCACCACCGCTCCAGCGGGACGCGCCGGCAAGCCCCGTCGCCCCCACGCGCTTCCCCCCCCCCCCGCCAGCTCGAGGTGACGGGGGGAGCGGGAGGGGGGCGGGGGGGAGTGTGGAACCCTATATTAGGAACGGATGCGACCCGTGGAGCGAGATGAGCCGGTGCTCGAGTAACCCCCGCATTTGACAAGAGAGCGTCTAAGCGAATGTTGCCCGAGTGAATTTTGTACGCGCCGAAGGCCCGCTGCTCGAATATTTTCCTTTTAAGAGGCTCGATTCACGCGGGTCGGATTACGAGCTTCGGACTCTTTTATCGGCAACTCATGGGTTGCGACTTTTGATTTTAGAAAAAGTTAAATGTGTGTGTAGTTCGATAATCAAAATATCTTAACACTACCCCTCGAGCGTCGATGGATTTTGGTCCGAGACTAAAGTGCAGAAAATGGATAATTCGAAAGATAACAACTAATAAAAAGGCTTCGAAAGATTGAAACTCAACACCTCCCTCTCCGATACCATCCGAAACGTCATACTGTTAAATGAGGGCGTGGTTTGATATTCAAATATTCTAACGTATACTTCCGTAACTAAGATTAAATGGTTCTTGCAATCATGAGTAATAAAGTTGTCAATCAAGATATCCGTTTCAATTTCCATGGTCGATTTCGCCTAAAAGACCAAAACCATACAAGCCAGGAGAAGTTGCTCCAATTTGGCTTTTAGGGTTTTGCTTCTTTGACTGGTTTTGGGAATCAGATAGCTTGGTGTACCAAAACGCCCGAAGCCAGAAACTGAAAAATCAGTTGTTGAATAGCTACCGATCTTGGGGAGCTCGTGGAAAGTCCGCTTCGATTGTAGTTTCATGTGCCCGTGTGAGTGGTTGCTTTCACACCAAACATGATTTCCAAATGTATGTACTTGTCTAAATAGTGCTATGTTAATTGTTTGAGCCAATACCATTAAAGTTGACACGTTCACCCAAACTAATTTTGGTCTAGCAAAAAATTCCAGCCCAGTATCCTCATGGCACGTTTACCCGTATCTAAGTTTTGTCGCGCGACAATATACAAACCGGTATCATCAACCCAAGATCACCCTCTGATGGCATTCCGTCTAACATCCCATTAAAATGCATACGTGCCAACACAAGTGCCATACGACCATAAGAGAGATTTGACGTGGAGAATGACGGATCCATCGTGAAAAATCCACTTGTTGATACAGATGCACTTTAACGAAGGTTATATTCGGATCAGGGGTACGTGTTTGGGACTTTCTGGGAGACGAAAATTAATTTGGGGTAATTGTGTCATTGAGGTGCGAATTTGAGATTTCTTATGAGAGGGAAATTAATTTAAGATAAGCATATCACATCAATATCGTTTTGGGATTTTTTTGATGGCTTAACTCTAATTGTTAAAGATAAGTTTGGTTCCACAACTTTAAGCCCGCATATGAAGCATATAGGATTCATTGCCCGACTGTTTTCTGTTAATTAATAGCCAAGCATCTATCCGTTTCGAAAATGCCTATATTCGTCATTCCTAACATCATCAATCGACTCTCACGATAGCTCATATTATTCTTTTATAATAATTTAGGGGCTCAAAGTGTGAACTTACTTATTCAAGGGATACTTTGCAAACCTCGTAAGTGAGTTCAGACCTTCTGAGACATGCGAGTGGCCTTGACCCGGCACGACTTGCACGCGGTCGGTGAAATTTAAACGGGCGGCCTCTAGTTCTCAAGTTGAAAATTTTCCGATGCACCGACTTTGAATGTCAGTTTATTTTATTAGACGGAGTTAACAAAAGCATTCGATTGCAATTTATAAATAAATTTAAGAGTTGGCTGCGCTAGTTAAAAATCTTAAGATTTGATGGTATTTTCACTGCAAGCGGTCTTGCAACCCAAATAGTCTCTTGATTCCTCAACGTCAGTTTGTTCTATTGGGTACATAACAAGCATGATAAATATTCAGTCATTTTTTTTTGGGGTTAATACAATAAAAAATTTCAAATTGATTGTGACAAATATATCCTAAACTAATATTTTTACCACAAAAAATTCTAAATTGGTACAAATGCGATAAATTTACCCAAAATTAATTTTTTGACTATCAAAAATTTCAAACTCAAGCTGGTACAATTATGACAAATATACCCTCCGTTAAATTGGATTAATATCGTGAATAACCACAAATTGGCAAATCTGTAACAAACTAAGGGTAAAACCCTAAACTCGTACACCCTTTAACTACACGTGTCATCCAACTCAGAAATTTGACAGTAAAATTTAACAGAAACTAATGGATAGTAAAATTATCATAGTTGTACCAGTTTGGAGTTTACGGTTGTCAAAAAATTAATTTGGGGCAAATTTATCATAGGTGTATCAGTTTTGAGTTTTTCGTAGTATTAATTCTTTTTCTCTTTTTTTTTCTTTTTCTTTACCAAAAAAAAAATTCTTTTTCTTTTTTGGGCCAGATTAGGTAGGTAAAAACAAAAGTTAATCATCTGGATTTAAATTTAGTTTGTTAACGAGAAAGCTATCATGTTCCTTTAATTGGAAAAGACATTTATAACTTCCATTATTATATCAAGGCAGTTGAAAAAGGTTTTCTTCGTGAACACTAGAACAACCACATTCCTAAATGGTACTTAATTGAATTGCAACCTATGACCAAAAATTGAAGTACAACCTACTGGAAGACAACGACATAAAATATTCTATCATCTTCCTTTCTTTAATTGGAAAAGACAGCTATAGTTTCAATATCATACGAAGGCAGTTGAAAAAGGTTTCCTTCATTGATACTGCAATAGTTACACTAGCAAATGGTATTTGTTTGGATAGCAACCTAATCTGAGAGAAGGAAATAACAAATTACGGGGCGAAACCGGATCAAGCTATGTGCGAATTGCCTAGGTTCAACTCGATGGTTACTCAAAACGAACTCGATTGATTTCTTACGGATCTCAAATTCAAGATACTTGTGTATACTGTCAAGTCTAGCTCGAGCTTGTCAATATTCAGATGAATAGGTTCATGTCCCTCAACAAGTTTTTGTTACTTTATTTGAATATAATTATATATACATCAATGTATATGTACATTGACAATATAAAAACTTTTTAAGTTCAAGCACGAGCTCGAGTTCCTTTATAACTCGATTGTAATCAAAATGAATTGAATCGAGTTTGGATATCTCGATTTTCTATTTGAATTGACTTGATGCATTATTTTCAATGGATGCTAGAGCTAGAGTTGAGTTTCAAGAGTTGTATATGTTAGTTGAGTTAAGCTTGAATTCGAGCTTCGCGCTGTATCAACTATATATAGGATAAAATTTAAAGAAACATCAAAGCTCAAAATGCCGAAAGGGGAAACTATCGGAATTATAGTTTCGGTTGGAAAATATCTTCAAAGAGAAAATAATTTCAAATTTCTATGATCGGATGTATTTTGTAAACTATATTAATGGCATTTTCTACGTTCATTGCAAGAAAATTATGAAATACATATTCGAGAAAAAATTTGGAGTTAAAACGCATATTTCAGAAAAAATTTTGAGCAAAGCTCCAAATCCCAGGTTTGGATGATAGGACCCAGGCCCACCCTCTCAGGACTCGAGCCTGGTCGCCAGTGATCGGAGCACAGTCCCCGACGTCCCGGGCCGGTTCATATTTTAGAAAACGATTTCTAACTTTCAAGAAAAGTTATTTTTCCAAATATAAGCATATGTTTTTCGTTCTCAAAAGGTCCAAACGCCGAAAAATGAGATCTCACCGCAAGTTTTTCCTCGCAACGGTCGACCTCTATACTTCAAATTAAGTCATCACCACAACTTGTATACTGATGCTCCATTCATGCATACTGCTGCGGGTCTCTTTCCACCGCCCTCGAAACTCCATTCAAAAAAGAAATGAAAACGACAGGACAAGAAAAATTTCATTCCACTTCTATTCCACATACTTCCATCACAGTGCAATAAATTGACCCACCCAATTCATCAAACTATATTATTATTATTATTATTATTATTATTATTATTATTAGTTACCGTTGGTCCGCGCTCTCTTGCCTTTTGTTGACATATTTAAGCTCAATTTGAAATGGGGGAAATTATATAATTGAATCACGGGCACTTATATATTTTTTCAGTTAAAAAATATTTGATGAAGGCAATTGCACACATAAAAAAGTACCCTATCCATCTACTTCGATACGTAGGGACCTCAACCACGTGGGAGATTATAAAATTAGAATGTCCAGCACAAGCTGCCAACTAGAGCTCGACTTTTCTTTTTTAAGTCTTTCTTACGGGGACCAAAATTGAATATATTTAATGGAAAAGTAGGCTATCCCAAAAAAAAAAGAGAATTACTGAAAATGATAGTTCCATCACCTCATAACACAGCAAATATAATATATTTTTTATTTTTTATTTATTTTCACACATGCATGTAAATTTGGACTCATCCTCCCCGTTAAATAGGTTAGGTAATCTTTTTCTATGGAAATAAAATTTAGAAAAAAATACCCCAAAAAAAATCTCAACACCAATGTTCCAAACTTTTATTTTTGTTGTGTCACCAAGATCCCAAAACTCATATCAGCGTGCGACAAAAATACCGTCTGTCTACCACACAAAATCCCACACTTTGCTCAATGTGACACCAATACTATAAACTTTCTTTTTGCATGGCACGAGTACCTAAAATTTGTACCGATATGATTAAAAATTCGGAATTTTTTCGTCACACAAATATAAATTTGAGGGTTTGGTGACAAAAAAAAAGTTCGAAGCATTAAATATTACAGCGGGTGTGGTTAGGGTTTCTGGGTGATAGAAACAAAAGTTTGGATTAATGGTCATAACGGATATACTATAGTGTCTTTTAAGGTATTAACTTTAAAAATTAAAAAAGATAATATATATATTTTTTGGTCACGCTTGATAAAAAAAAAGATTATAGTTTAGGCGATGGGATTGATGGACAATTGGACAACATACATTCTTAAAATATACTATGTCGTCACTGTAATTCGTGACGCAATCAAGGCCAGTTCCATACTAACCACCATGAGAAGAACAATCGCAAATTAATTTTTTTTGATATGTTATACTCTAAGTCTCAACTCATTTTCAGATTTTTGCCCTACATCTTATAGGATGTGAGAATCCAAATTCACGTCTAAAACTATACATTCTTACCCTTAGCTTCTTCGAAAAGGTGAAAGATTCGAATTTCTCATCTATCGCTTATCAAGTAGGAAGGTTGGCCGCGTGCCAAACTCTAGTCGTTATCGCAAACTAACTCTACCCGCCAGACAAGTTCAGCGTCCGCGACGTGCCGTTTACCCACGCGCCGCCGACCACGCGCTCCCACGCGATTAGCAGGAAGAAAGAAAATAGTTAGCGGGCGACCGGGACCCACGTGGAGGGAGAGAAAGCGGTCCGAGCGCGTGGGGCTCGCTTTTTCCAATTTTCCCACTATCCCTTCTTTACCGGAAATATCTTTTTCTTTTTTTTTTGTGGCCTTTTGGGTAAAAAGGAAACCGGAAAATGATGATGCGTGGGAGGATTTTCTCACGACACCCCCTCCCGCTAATCTAAGCAAATAAAGAAAATAATCTTGCAATTGTTACGATCAGTGTAAGAGGGGGAGAGCGATTAAACTGTTTCATATCACTTGTTTACAGGATTCATACAATTTTTTATATGCATTTTGTCTATTTCGATTTATCGATTCAAGATTTTAGATGAGACGCCTTGTCATGGCGTTGGAACTCGATTAATTTTTGCGTTCACTTGCCATTTCGCGATTTATAGGCGCATGTATTTTTCAGTTCTCTATTAGAATCTCGATTTTACCGCGACAATTAAGGAGTTATTTGGACAACAAGTACAGTCCATCGCACGTCAATTTGGGGCTGCCGCGACCGCGACTTAAGCCTTTTTTTTTTGGTGACGCTGCGACATTATGGTCCTCCTAGCTGTAAAAAAAAAAGTCAATTCGGCTTTTTTTTTAAAGGGTTAATACCACGAAAAACCCTAAACTGGTACACTTGTGACACATTTACCCCAAACTATTTTTTTGACCATAAAAAACCCCAAACTGGTACACCCGTGACAATTTTACCCTGAACATACCACAAAAAACCCCAAACTGGTACACCCGTGACAATTTTACCCTAAACATACCACAAAAAACCCCAAACTGGTACACATGTGACAATTTTACCCCGAACTAATTTTTAATATTGTTTTATTTATTTTTTTTTAATTTTTTCTTTTTTCTTTTCTTTTCTTTTCTTTTTTTTTCATTTTCAAACTTTGGCCGGTCGCCGATCCGGCGACCGGCCAGAGGCGGAAGCCGGCAAGGGCCATCCTCGCCTGACCAGGGCAAGGGCGACTCTCGCCCGACTCAGGCAAGGGCGGCCCTCGCCTGCGTCGGGCGAGGGCCGCCCTCACCCGACGCGAGCAAGGGTCGCCCTCACTGGCTCACCCTCGCCCAACGCGAGCGAGGGTCGCCCTCACCGGCTCACCCTCACTCGAGCCGGTGAGGGTCGCCCTTGCCGATGCCGGCGAGGGCGGCCCTCGCCGGCTTCCGCCTCTAGCCGGTCGCCGAACCGGCGATCGGCCAAAGTTTGAAAATGAAAAAAAGAAAAGAAAAGAAAAGAAAAGAATAAAAATAAATAAAAATTCGAAAAAAATAAAAATAAAAATATTAAAATTTTAATTCAGGGTAAAATTGTCACATGTGTACCAGTTTGGGGTTTTTTATGGTAAGTTCAGGGTAAAATTGTCACAGGTGTACCAGTTTGGGGTTTTTGGTGGTCAAAAAATAGTTCGGGGTAAAATTGTCACGGATGTACCAGTTTGGGGTTTTTTATGGTCAAAAAAATAGTTTGGGGTAAATGTGTCACAAGTGTACCAGTTTAGGGTTTTTCGTGGTATTAACCCTTTTTTAAATGATTTTTTCACCTTTATTTTATTTTACTTTTTAATATTTTTTTTCTGGTTAAGCAGAAAGAGAGAGAGAGAGAGTGAGGAGGGGTCATGATGTGTGAAAAGAAAAAGAGGAACAAGAACATCTGTGCCCTGCCCCCCCTCCCTCCTTATCTCTCTCTCTCACTCATGTTGTTGTTGCAAGGAGGAGGAAGAAGCAGAGGAGAGAGAGAGAGAGAGGGGCAGGCATTGGAGGTCAGAGGCCCTGCTTTCTTTTTCTCTCTCTCTCTGTGGCAGCAGCTCCCCCCCCTCTGCTTCTGGCTTTCTTTTGTTCATGGGCCATTTTAAAGGGGCAAAAGCTGGAGCAAGCATTCCTTAAGATTCTTCTCTTCGCCATCATCACCACCACCTCTCTCTCTCTCTCTCTCTCTCCCCCCCTTCTCCTTTCGTGTGCTGTCTGAACTTTTCGGGAAGAGACCGGGGGGGTCGTCTCTCGTAGCATTTGACAGAGGCTCCGGAGGCACTTCCGCTCCTTCGTCGGGCATTGCTCCGGTGGTGGTGAATTTGTAAGTTCCGTGACTTCCACGTTCTTTGTGTAGCCGCATTGCAGTTTCTCTCTCTCTCTCTCTCTCTCTCTCTGTCTGCTTTCCTTTTGCTGGGTCGTTCGTCGCTGGAAGCTTGTAATCCGAAGTTCTTCTGCCATCCGTGTTCTTCTTTTTTCCTTCTCTCGTCTGCGGCCAGCGATGGCTTCCAAGTTTTGCTACGCGTGATATGGTCACGAGGGTACTGCTTCATTTGCGGATTTTGTTCGCGATTCATGTTTCGCGCCGGGAGTTTTTTCGTTCTTCGTGTTTTGTCTAATGTGGTTGTGAATTACTCTAGTTGGGACATGTCCCTGTTTTATAATTTGGGTGATGGCTTTTTACTGGTTTGCTTTCCGGCTCTATAATTGCTTAATATGCAAGAAAGAACTCGACCGGATTGCTTAGGACAGTCTATTCATGGAAAAACAAACCACTTCTTTTGAGGTGCTTTTGGGAATTTTCTTGGGAATGTATCTTCGCGACGGAGATGATCGTGTTCTGTTTTCTCTTTTTCTTTCTCGAGTATTTTTGTCCTTTGGTTCTGTCTCTTCGTTGTGAATAATGCATGCAACTGGGCGCTTCAATCTCCGGAATAGAGAGTGGCCCTCCTTTTATTGTTGAATCCAGCAGATTTGGAAGCCTCTTTAGTGCTCTAATGTTGATTTATTTGTTGACAAATGAGGACATTCAGCCTTTTGGCGAAAGTTACTATTGTGGGTGGAATCTAGTCTGTTCTCTTCTGGGATTGCCTTACTTGAAAAGTGAGATCATGTCTTAGTCGAATAGGAACTGTTTAGCCTTATAATTACTGATCTGGTGCTACTGGTTCCTGTTAAATCTGAAATTCTACCAGCTAGCCCCAGCTAATTGATACGCGTTTCTCTTCTGTATGGACTCTCTTTGTTCTTTTCTTTTTCTTTTTTAATGTCCCTGGCTGCTTCATTCTTTTTCTCTCTTCATGGTGATTCAAAGATTCTTTCGCGATCTTGATTCACTGGAGCTTTACACAACCAGATTGCTAATCCTTCAACTCGAGTGTCTTAACACATCCAGCTTGATTATCCTTTAATTTAGAGGTAGTTTCTAGCTATACCTGGATTAGGAACTTCACTCACTATATTTTTTTCCTCAAATTTTTGGTTCTCTGTTCGATCCCTTTTTGCCCCCAGTATGTTATCTTGCTCTTTGTTCTCAAAAGTCTCGCTCTTTCTGAACAGAGAATTGTCTGAAGGATGACGAAAGTGAGTCCTGAACTTGGTAGCATGGGCTCTCAAGAAGTTCTGGCGGTGTCAGCGGATGTCAGCTTTGCTTCCGATTGCTTTCCCAAGTACAAGTTAGGTCCAGATAATCAGATTTTGGAAGAGCCAAAGGATGATAATAAAGGTCCATCCTTAAAGGAAGTTGTAGAACAAGAAACTGCCCAGTTGTCAGAGCAACATAAGCGCCTCTCAGTTCGTGACCTTGCCAGTAAATTTGATAAAAACTTGGCTGCTGCGGCTAAATTGTCCAATGAGGTATTTAAGTCTACACCATTTTGCTGAACTTTGTACCGAATACATATAAAAGTTGTCCAAATTCAATCATATTAATCAATTTGATATTGTGCCAGACCTTTGATTAATTGTGCCCCAACTTTATCCTAGTAGTGGCGTTAGCCATATTCTGTTGGAGTTCACTGTGTAAAGAGCTCATATTGGTTTCTTGCGCTTGGTTTTTAGCAAAGTCTTCTGTTTTTTTTCCTTGGAAATTGATCTACTTTCCAGAGAGTTACTGTCAATAAACCTTTGCTGTATATCAGGCAAAACTGAGAGAAGTCGCTTCTTTGGAGGGTCATGTGCTCCTAAAGAAGCTTAGAGATGCATTGGAATCATTAAGGGGCCGATTATCTGGGCAAAACAAGGAGGATGTAGAGAAAGCCATCGCAATGGTTAGTTCTTATGCTAATTATCCATGTGTTGCTCGAACTCCTTTATTCCATGACCTGATGGACTAGTTCAGTTCTTGGTTCCTCTGGTTGAGCCAACGCGATTTGGATTGTAATTGTATTTGGCTGTCTAGTGCACTGAAGGATAGCCAAATTTACTGAAGCATGAACGGCCATGGTATTGCAGCAACATTGACGTATAGAAAAGGCCATGTTCTTGTCCTTTTCACCTTTTTTTTTTAATTTTTAAATAAGCGAACCTTCATTGTACTGACTCTTTTTGTTAAACATGTATCAATTATCTGGGTCGAATGTCCTTTCTTTAACCTGATGCAAGTTTAGAAGGGTAGATATTCATGATATGCCTAAGCAGTCTGGCTTTGGACATTTGGATTCACAATATAGAACCGGTATTCTATTCTGTTCTTTCTTCTGTCGCTACTTCATAACTTGATCTGTTGATGTAATCCATCCCTTACACAAAAAGTAGCTGGACCTCTCTTTTGCTGTTAGCTTCATCAGATGGATCTGAACATGCATGCATGCAATCAAGTTTTCCGGCCTTGCAAGTTGAATTACATTGAATCACAGGAATCTACCATAAAACTATTAACAGTTAGTTTCTGAGGATCTTTTATCACTCTGTTCAGTATCAACTTTAGTTCCACATTTTTCTCCTTTTGCCATGCTGTTTAGGTGAGGGATATCCTCTTCACTTTTGAGTTCCTAGCTGTCTTTTTAGTGAGATTAGCTATTTTTGCTGTCTTGTCACATATATATTGAGCCGGGAATCCATCATCATCATTCTTTGATGAAGGAATGCTTCACATATGTCTTGACTTCTTCCTCATGAACAAGATCCTTTATGTAATGGATATGAATGTCCGCATTTAGTGGCTATCTTCCTGAGTACATATTGTTCAGCATGATGACGAGTTTTTTGGACTGCGATTGCCTCACAGGTGGAAGCTTTAGCAGTCAAGTTGACTCAAAAAGAAGGAGAGCTAATCCAAGAAAAGTTCGAAGTGAAGAAACTTGTAAACTTCCTCAAACAGGTATGCTCATGCTAGAGAAACTTGAGGACAGTCTTATGGCAAAAGATGGTGCTAATGATAGATTGAAGATACATTCTTAATATTCTATCCAAGCTAGCTTTCGTCCTAGTGATATAAATTGGAAACTTCACCATTCTCTTTTGTACTTATATGTCACTGTAGCCGTTATTCCAGGAATTTCAGTATAATATCTGCACTTGCGAAGTGTCTCAACTTAAGTTTCTGTAATCTTTTTTGGTAGGTATGTCCTTTTTCTCACTTAAGCTCTTCATATGCAGGCTTCTGAAGATGCTAAGAAGCTTGTTAGTCAAGAAAATTCCTTTGCTTGTGCTGAAATTGAGAGTGCTAGAGCAGTAGTACAGCGATTTGGGGAGGCCCTTGAAGAGGAAGAAAGAAACTCCCAAACATCTAAAAAACAGGTACCTAGTTTAATGCTTTATTGTTATTAAGCAATAACAGCCCGTCAAGCTTACATATGTTGTTACGATGAAACGTAGGTTTATTGGCATATGTAAAAATTTTGCATTATCTAAATCAACTCGTAAAAAAAATGGAAATGAAGAGTTTTTCTCACCTCGCCCTCTTTTAACTTTACTTCCTTCTGTTTTACTTCACGGTGGGCAATGGTTTTCCCCACTAGAGTTGCATGGTAGTGGTGAGCCTGAGACTGGAGATAGAGAGGTATATATTAAGGTCACTCATCCAAAGAACTTTTCGAATTTGCTGTCGCAAGCTAACAAAATTTCTCCAACCATCTCAAAAGCCACATGAACTAGCTCTGCATTACTTAATGTTGATAAATTCTGTCTCCCTCTTCCTCTCCAGTTGTCACATGCTGTCTTATCCTTGGTTTAAATATGATCTAATGATGTCTTCAAGTTTGGCTATTAGAGGCAAATGCCAATAGACCAATTTAGTCAAACTTTGTCTGTAATTTCTGTGCCAACCTTTCTTTTGTCCTTCTATTAACTTCCTGGCTTTAATGACTGCTGCTATAAAGTACATGTCTTGCTTTTGGTAATCTCTCTCAGTGAAAGGGGCAATATAATACCTGATGACTTGCATTTCTTTTGTACTCTAGCTTACACTGCAAGGTTGCTTGGTGATATCCCAATGCATCACTTAAAATTCCCAAGTTTCATGTGACTCATGGTTTAAAATGCAACAAAAACCCATTCAACCATGTTTGTTTATCTGATGATGTGCTAAAACCTAACACTCATATATATGCTCGTGTTGTTTGGTTGTTATAGGATGTGGAAGAATTACTGCAGGAGGTTCAAGAGGCCAGAAGAATCAAATTGATGCACCAGCCAAGCAAGGTGCACTATCACTGTCTCTTATGTTGCCACTTTCCAGTAGCAAATACAATTTCCTTAACGTGCATTATCAGTGTTACTTTGTAGCACATCTTTGCAAGTATCATCTATTACCGAAAAGTAAGGGCAATTCCTGGAATTAATTATTTGGAAAAGATAATCTGTCCAAGAATCTTTGCGTATGCAAGAGTTCTGTTGCCTGTGATTATTTACATGTAAGTTAACCCATTTACTTATTAGTTCTCATTGAGGGTAGTCGCACGGATTATTATAAAGCAAGGCCATCTTTACCACCTCAGAACTTGACCTTCTAGTACTGTGCTTGCCTATGCCATGAATGTTGCTGGCTGATAAATCTGCCACAAATCATTGGCTGAAGCAATGATTCTAGATATATAAGATTGGTAAATATGCGAGACTTCCCTTGCTCCTTTTGCATTCGCTTTTCCCATTTTGAATGAAACCAAAAGCGCAAGGAAATTCAACCGTGACAAGTCCAAATAACATAGCATCCTTGATTTGCCGAAATAAATGAAGTCACTTCTCTCTACAGCATACATATTGAATTACAACTTGCACTTGGCGCATACTGTAGAGTTCTTGTAATAGAGACTTTGCTTCAGGAGGAATGTGTGCTTTTGTGCAGGTGATGGATATGGAGCATGAGCTTCGTGCACTCAGACTTCAAATTCGAGAGAAATCAATATTTTCCTTTAAGCTTCAGAAAGAGGTCTGTCAGTTATCAGTAACATTACATAAGGCCTAATTTTATTTGATCCAGGATAATGGAAATGATAGGGATTTATAGTTTTTTCTCTTCTAATATTAAACTTGTCTTTCTATTGTTTTAACGTTCTCTTCACTTTGTATTATAATAGAACAGGCCGTTGTCGCGGAGAAAATCAAATTTTGTCTGTGCAATTCTCCTTTTAGCAAAAAAATTATCTTTATCTTTCTTTAATATCGAATGAGTTTGTTGAAATTTATTACAATCAAAGATAAAAATGTAGCAAATTTACTTATTAGAAAAATATGCCCTCTCATGCTGTGTGATCTCATTAGATAGTGTCAATATGGCACATTAAAATTTTTGTTTTTCCTCTTACAAAATAAAAATATTAACTTTTTCGAGACACTTGATAACTTTTCCCGGTATTTCTATAGAAAAATAGGTATTTCTTTTCCATATTGTATTAGATTTGATAAAGAAATTATTTACCTATAATTTTATATTATTACAATAAAAGATTAATGCATGCATAACAGAAGTTAATTCAAAAAGATGTACTTATATAGAAAGACATTTGTATGATTCAATAAGAAAAACTTAAATAAAGTGATTTGGTGAAGGGAACTAAATTTTATTGGCAAATTCATTCATTGTTTTGCTGATATTCATTTATTAGACTAATTCTTTATTTGCTTTAGTTAGGTAAAATCAACTAATTTAATGAGAGAAAATCAATTATATGAATATAAAATAATTTCTACAAAAATATGAGCTTTATCTTCATATTCAGACAAAATGATAAATGAATAAGTGTGCACTTTATTGTTAGCGGTGTTAAGAGAAATAACAATTTGACAGGTGGCACAATATGTGGCAGCCCCTTCTCTACACTTTAGTGTTTTTAGCACTTAGATCTCTTCCATAGCAGATGCTGTACTCTTGTTGATGCATCGTTTTAATTAGATAAATCTTTCGCTCTTCCTGTCGATTAGGTGTTTTCTTGAGCTAATCTCAGCTGGTCTCTTGCAGCTGACCATGAGCAAGAGAGCTGAAGAGAACAGATCTCGTCTATATATATTAGATGGTTGTGAGGCTCTCGGGTCAAATCTACAGGTCCGTCCTTGTGCAGATAATGCTCCAGCACTTTGCAAGTGTTCCATTCAGTGGTTTCGCATATCTTCCAATGGAAGCCAAAGAGATGCCATTTCAGGTAACCATTTGATATATTATTCACTTAAAGTCTTCCTATGCAAAACCTTTCTCTAGCTCGTTGGCACTCTTGCTTTTGTTTGTATAATGCTCCATGGTTTCCACGAATAATCATGGCTAGAGGACGGAAGGCTTTGTCCTGCTATCCATGAAGTCTACCATATGCATTCTGATTATGTATGTTGAGGGTGTGTGGGACCTGATAGATTATCTCTATAATATTATCTGTTTGCATTTGCATTATTATTTCAATGTGGATATTTTGTTAACACTCCTAACATGGTGGAGCAAAAATCGTTCTGTCTAGAATAGGAATTCATGAATTATTTTCTGATTTACTATGATGTTTTGTAAGGAAATTTACATGTGCAATGATGTCAAAGTTTGGTCCTTGTATTTGCATGAAGAAAAAATTTCAGGTAGAAATTGATGTCACGATGATTCGCTTGAGTTCGTGAACTTTCTTGTGTTTACTAGACATAAAAGCCAGAAACTCCTATGAAAAAAAATTGGACTTAACTAAATACTCTGTAGCCATAGCACTATTCGAGGGGCTCGATCTCTGAGAATTGGATACCAAGGTTCATCATATCTCTGGTGAAGGAAATTATCCACTTTTATCTTTTACTGCTTTTTAAGTACCTAAAGCCTGCAGAGCTAGACTGATGCATAGTTGCAAACTAAAATAATAACTTCAAGTGGATGATTGCTGAATGCTTGCATCATGTCAATTTCTTATTTACAAAAGCAAATTAACAGAGAAAGTATTGCGGCTTCGTCACAAAGTAAACTGGTTTACATTAAGGAAAAGAAGAAACAAGCTTCTTCTATGGATGTTACTGATCAAAAACAAAAATTTCATTAAGCACACTTCTTCAGGGAAAATTGAAAGACGCTGTTTGGCATGTGTGAACACACAAACAATGTGAGCTTGCCTTCTCAAAAGCTTCTGATAATTTTATATTTCCAATCTGTCCCATCAACGATATTTGTGAAGATTAATGGGCCTGCTCTATCCAGACCCCGAATTCTCTTACTCAATCATGTATATCGCTTCATCTATCAGATGATTTTGTGCTTTTCTGACCTAAAATCAAATTTGATCAAGGCGTCAAAATTCTGCACGTTATCTTGAGTGTAGCTGTGCGATTTCTGCAGTAAACTTAGTAGCTTGCTCTACCCAGAAAATTGAAAAAATATTAAGTAATTTTCGGTTTTATTTCCCTTAGGTGCCAACTCTCCGAGTTATGCTCCTGAACCCTTGGATGTTGGACGAATCTTAGAAGCTGAAATAATCTTCAATGGCAACAAAGATTCTGTGGCAACCATCGGTCCCATCGATCCTGGTGGGTTTACACTCACCATACTTGAATAAAGTGCTTTATTATAATTGATTCTTCTACAAGCTTTGACATGGTTCTCTACTTCTCTTTCTGCTCTATTTTTCTTGGTACTTTTGAATTTATTGAAAAGCTTAACAGTTAATGCTGTGGCTGCTCAATAATGATTCTCCTCTGAAGCCAATTGAATTTCTAACAGTTGCAGGACTGGATAGCCATGTAGAGACATTGATGCGGAAATCCAATGCTGAATTTACCGTATGTTATCTCGCTCCTTATCCGGAGTGTGTACCATGATATCAATGCTGGTTCTATATTTACGTATAAGTAGAAACGTTTTTTCTTCTCAAGCAGTATGATTGTTGGAAGATACTACTCCCTTTACATTTCCTGTCTTCTTGATACGGTGACTCTATGCCTTAAAGTTAATCTCTACTCTATTGTGCAGGTAACTATTTCTCAGATGAACGGTCAAGATCATCAGTCGCATTCATCTCATACGTTTCATGTGGGGAAAGCAAGGATAAAACTTTGCAGGGGATGGATAACAAAGGCCAGAGACATATACTCGGCATCAATGCAGGTACATGTATGGAAGTGTTAATATACTGTGCAATTGGAGTCTGCAAGTAGAATAATGTTCTGTTCTCTCTAGTAAAATAATTCCTGGATAGGCATCGAGTGGGTGCAATACTTACGAAAATCAAATTGCTCTTTAACAAGAGAAATATTCTATAAGGTCCATGAGGTTCATCCACTGAATTAGCTAAAAACCCCAACTAAGAGTGCAGTAGTCTCGATACTTATATTCACTATATGTGAAGCAGTTTCAACTCAACAGGCATTTCTCATTCTTCATCTTTTTCAAATCCAGTTATGTGGAGTCAGAAGCGACAACAGTGCGGCAGCGAAGGGATTATTTTGGCAACCGAGAAAAGGGTCGTCGTTTGTGTTAACCTTTGAATCTGAGCGGGACAGAAATGCAGCTATAATGCTTGCAAGAAAATATGCCCTAGATTGCAATGTATGTACTCCGCCCTCGTTTCACTTGATACATCATTTTATTTTTTCCATTTCACTGCAAGTTTCTTTTTGTAAAAGTTGCTTCTTTTGGTGCTTCTTTAATCACTAGCTGCCAAGGTTTAAACATATTCAGTCGTCAATTCGAGGTGTTTATATTGCAACCTGAATTTTTTCTGATCAACAGGTTTTGCTTGGTGGACCTGATGATCATCTCTGAAGCCCCGCCTTACTGACTGAAATTCTTTTTAAAGTGTGAGTATGATCAGTTTTTAAATAGGTTTAGCAGTGTGCATGGGTCTGATTATCGTGGAAAAGACCAAATGTCTTCGCGGTTCTTCCTTTTTCTTTGCCCTTTCTATTTCCCTAAGCGACCATGTGTGTTTTGCTGCAAATGGTTGTGCTTCGCTAATCTTCTCGTGTGGTTTTAGGCGTCGTTTTTTCTTCCCGCCTAATCATCTGATGTAACGTGTTTTTGGGTATATAATGATTGATTTGATGAGCAAAATGCTTGTTTGAGCTGTGCGCTTGAAGCAGATTCTTGCTGCTAAACTATAATCCTTCCCCCAATCCGTCTGATCTTAAAGCTGAACGCCTATCATCATCTGATGTATGTTGAAACCGGTGCACAGGTTCTATTTGGTAAGTTCCGTTTGATTGGTAGGAGATATTCAGTCAATACGTCACGTAGATGTAAAATTGCCACTATAGAAGCTGAGTAAGCGTGCGCACTTGGACGCTTATACCAGGGTGAGCGGTTTCAAGTTTGGGCCAGTCCGAGCTTGGAATCTAGAATCTACCTGCACAGGGTTGCTTCCTTGGACTGACATTACTGGTCTGGTCCGGTTCTAGGGTCGGTCCGGAGAACCTGCTGATTTTTTTTTTTTTTTGCATTTTCTTGTGTTTCTTTAAATGACAAATTTGTTCTTTCAAAGTACATATCCATCAACACGATATTTAGAACTGCCATGCCTAGTAATAAAACGATGAGAAGTAAAACACCGGTAAAAGCCAAATAGAAATCTAAAGCAACAATGAATTATCCTACTCATCTTAGTCGAGCAAAATGAAATCTAAAGCAAAAGCAGAATTCTCTACTTGCCAATAGTAATAATCCGTAAATATGATCACATAAAATAAGGTAAAAAATAAAAAGTTTGAAACAAGTAACATAAAATATTAATTATAGAACTTCATTCCTCATTCATTCATAAAAAAAAATGCTTCAGATTCTAATCACGTGAAAAACAAAACAAATAACAAACATAGTTGAAATGGGTTTGGTCCGGGGTCGGACCAATGATCACCCGTTTTACATAATGATGAGCGAAGAGTCATTTCTGCCTCCGAATCATCCATCCAATTAGGCAGATCAATCTCCAAAAATACTTTTTTTAAAGAAAAATGGAAAAGTTCGTGATAATTGTTGCTTCATGTTTATTTAGTTGGGTGGATAAATAGGGATTACCCACTGTATTTTTTTTTTTGTTATTACAAAAGACGAGGTTAAAAAACGAACTTACCTATATCTATATGTACAATGTAAAAGCTATTGCTAATGAAGCGATGCTAGAGCTTTGTCGCTCTTTTTGGTCATTTTGCTTAGTTGGCAACATTAGGGATATTCTCCCTCACACAATGCTATCTATTAGTATTTGCTAATCTCTCTCCTCTTTTTCACTTGAACGTTTCTCCATTTAAGACGTGACGTTTGAAAAAGCATCTTTATCTTTTACCATATCACTAATTTTATTTGTTAAAATTGCTCCAAGTTCTTCATATTAAGTTTAAGAGCCCTAGTGATGTGGGTCAATGTGAACATAAACCTTCATCTCTTTGAGAGATAATCTACAATTTAACGATGATTTAAATTCAAAGTATTGACTTCTTTTAATTTGAAGAATGCAAAAGTAGTAGATAGGAGTAGTTATGTATCCTTTGCACATTGTGATATAAAGAATTGAGTATTATAACTATTGGGAAAATTTGTTATTGGTGTACCGGTTTGAGGTTTTTTTGTGGTAAAAAAATTAGTTTGGGATAAATTTGTCACAGGTGTACCGGTTTGAGATTTTTTGCGGTATAAACCCTTTCAAATTTGGATCGAGAAAATAAAAAAAGAAGAAGAAGAAATATTTGCTTACATTTTACTTACGCAAAAGCAAAAGATATGAAATAAGGAAATTTGCTCTAAGCTGGTATCCAAAAAAATCCCTCATTTATTTTTATTTTTCTATTTCGGGGAGTTTATCCATTAGATAAAATTTTTTTTGATCAGATATCTATTAGATAATTAAAGAAGCTGTGAGAATTTGGTCATAAATTTCAAAAGAACACAAGAAAGACAACCTTGTAATTTTCCCTCTCAAGCAAACGTTCGTATCGCATATAAACCTCGGACAAGGGACGAGCCCCAGCGACACAACGACGGCTCTGTTTCCACCATCGCTGAAGCGAGGATTTCTCAGGTTTGTCTGAATTTTCTCGTCAAGTCCCTCCGTTGTCCCACCGGTGCTCTGACCGAGTTTCCAAACGGGCAGGGTGTTGTCGCGCGTGACACAATCTGTTCCGAAAACCATAGAGATTGTTGCGGTTTCGTGATAGTTTCTTGCACGCCAAGCACTCTGTTCCTAGCCGTGGCCACGATGGGGGAATCGCTGGATGATTGGAGGGATTTCTTTGGAACAACGGACATTTTTGAATTCATCGACACCGCGATCACGATAGCCGTGCTGGATCGCCCAAGAGATTTTCGGCTACAGAGAGACCGCATCGCCGAGCGGCTGTTCTCGACCACGACGACTCACAGTCGGCAGTGCCTAGGGTGCGATGATCTGCCTGTGTCGCACGATTGTGGAGATGATTGTGTACGCACCAATAAAGAAAGCAAAACGATCAGGGACAATAGTAAGGATGACGTTGAGCGTGATGGGGTGGACATGAACCCGGAAAGCTATCTCGATTATGGAGGCGCAGAGGCATTGAGTGATGAGATTGACGAACAGTCTCAAATTATTGGTGAAGTTCTAAGGATCAAGCGGGTTTTGGACAACAGTCAACACGAGGTGAATATCCTAACTTGAATTCAGTACATTCTTTGCCCATCGATTTCGAATTTCTGTAGTTTTGGAGATAGTGTGGTGAAAAGTCGTTTTTTGTTTTGTTCCTTGTCCATACATAACGTGGCTTTGTTTTTTTGATATGGCAGTCTGATTCCGCGCTTTATGAATCACTGAGAAAACTCCAGTTGATGACTATCTCTATGGATGTATTGGAGGTTTGATTAAATAGCTTATCTTTCAATTAAGTTCTTGAAAGACAATGCCAATAGGCTTCTTTAATCCATCTAATTTCGCTGAGTTCTTGCAGAAAACAAAGATTGGGATAACTGTCAACAGTCTCTGGAGGAAAGGTGGATCGACGCAGATTGCTCAACTTGCACACAACATCACTATGTATGGAAGGATATATTTCAGTTCTGTCAATTCTCATTTATTCCATGGCTTCTTGAGGAACCGGACACTTGGGCTTAATGTCTGTATGCTGCAACATGAAGCAACTATACAAGTTTTTCTCAGTAACTACATATGCCGACTTTCCAAGCACTTCAAATTTGATTAGACGTAACTATATGAAAACACTGGATCTTTGAATAAAAAGTAGAAAAACTTCAACCTGCGATGCCTGCTTCTTGCATAATCCAGCAATGACACCCTTTTTGCATATATCTTGTTTGTAGCATAGATTCGGGTGCTTTAGCAACTTCACTTAATTGGAAGCGCAAGAGCATGGTCATTTCATAAGGATTTCCGGTGCAATTACTCACAGATTGATTCTTTTCCTAATTGTAGGAGATGGAAGGCCATGGTCGAAGAGATATGCCGCAGCACAAAGGATGTTGCTGGTATTAGCATTACTATGCAAATGTTCTTGTAGGTTGCTTGTTCTTTATCCGGGTCCCCATTCTCATTTGTTTAAACTTGTCAGATTCTTATGTGGATCTTCGCAAAGTCGGAAAAATAGATTGTGCTAGTGGACCATCATTGTCAGTGAAGAACCGGAACACCCCAAAATGGCAACAAGAGAAACACGCCAACAAGGCCAGTTCAATTGCTAAGAGGAACCAGAGACCAAATATGAACCGACAACAGGCCACTGTGAAGCCCAATACATCTTTTAGTATCAACTTAAAGACAATCCCACCAAGCAAGATTGCGACACAGAAGTTTGAGAAGGAAAGAATGCTTCAAAACTCAAACGGAATCATGGGCAGAGAGAGACTCTTCACCGGTCGACGGGATGTAAGTCAAAAGCTATTTAATTTCATTCCAACTTAAAGCTGACTTGGTCATTTGTTTCAATCAGAAGTTCAACAGCTCAGACGAAGTTGCAGTGGAAAAGAAATTTGGAGCCTCCAAGAGGACATTACAAGAGCATTATCAACAAGCAGAGTCAGGTTATTTGCTTTCGCAGGAAGTTCCAACTGTTTTTTAGACCTACTACATAGCAAGCAATCACTCTGATCATTCTTTTTGACAGCCAAGAGGCAGCGGACAGTGCTGGCTTTACCTGCTCTCCCAAAGCAACCGGCAAGTCATAAGGGTCCGGGTCCACGCGCTCGAATCGAAAAAACTTTTAGCCAGATGGCGAACTCACGGAGACGGATTTCATTGCTTTGAAGACCAAACTTCCAATGCCGAATGGAGCTGTTGCTTGATTCTTCATTTGTGAAAATCTGTGTTTATTACCTCTGGACCCGTTGCATATGTTAGCTATGACTGTTTGATTGGAGTTTTTGTTCAGGAAGCTTGTGCTTAGCTCGTATAGCTATGACTTTGTTGCTTATATAGCTCATGATGGATATAGAAGTACAGAAGAAGGGCTTGTAGTGGGTATTAGTCCTCCCGCATTCAAATTTTTTTCCCGTGAATAACAAATGAATTTACTCATCAAAAAGTTGCTTCCCAATGCAGTCTAAATTGTAACAAAGAAGAACAACAGTCGTAATGGGAAGAAAGATGTGCAGTTGGATGCTTGGGAGCTAGTGCTTTTTGCTCTGTTTCAGGCCATCCTGGAGAGCATTGTCCGAGATATCTCCGCCTGATATATAACCTTATATATTCCTTTTGCTACGTCTTTTAGCTCCTTGAACACAAGTTTCAGTTCTAAACTGAATGAAGAAAACAATCCAACCTGGTTTCCTATGAAGTCACATGGCGAATTCGCACACCTATCATCTGCTTGGAGAATTAACGCTCTGTTAACGTCACCCCCATCTCGCTCGCGCATTATAGATTACTCCATCCGTCAGTGGAAGTCGTCGAATTAGTTGAAAAAAACCCATGGTTTCTGTTGAAACTCGGGGTTGGCTTCTTGGGAGATCAGGTTCGTAGCAGATGGAGACTGCCCCATCCGAGCTTTCGCGAGTTAATATGACATTGGTGTTGGCTGAGTTGTTGCTGTGACCTTGGACGGGCTTTGAAATGTTGGGGTTATGGAGGTCGTCCCTCAGCTCCACCAAGGGCCGCGAGGAGAATCGTCCCTGTTCTGGGGTGTTTGCAGGGTTTATCACTCCGCAAGCGATTCTGTAGGGTCTCAGAGTTCGTTTGCAGAATAGTGATTTTAGTGGTGCAAAATCGAACATTGCTCGGTCTGCTTGGCCGATGACAAAGCTCGGTAAGGAAGGGAGGATTGTGGAAGCACGTAAGGAGTTCGACGAAATGGGTGTAAGAGACGACATAGCGCGGGCCACTCTGATATCTGGCTATATGAAGTGGGGTTGATTGAAGAGGCACGAAAAGCTGTTTGATGGGGTAGATGCCAGGAAAAATGCGGTGACTTGGACTGCCACGCTTGGTGGATGCGTGAAGTTGGGTAGAATACGTGAAGCGGAGACATTGTTTGATGATATGCTCCATAGAAATGCTATCTCGTGGAACACCATGATTGGCGGGCACGCATAAAATGATCAAGTTGACTCAGGGCTGAAGTTGTTTGAGAGCATGCCGGGGAGGAATGTGGTTTCATGGAATACGTTTGTCACTGCTTAGGCACAGCGTGGGAGGATCGAGAAGGCAATGACGCTTTTTGATCAGATGCCAAGAAGGGATGTTAATTTCCTGGACGGCAATGGTGACAGGTTTGTCTAAAAGTGGGATGATCGATGAGGCAAGAGAGTGGTTTGATAGAATGCCAGAACGTAATGTCGTCTCATGGAACGCAATGACAACTGGTTATGGACAGAATAAGAGGTGAAGGGATGCTCTTAATTTATTTGAGAGAATGCCAGAGAGGGACATGCCGTCGTGGAATACGATGATCACAGGGCTTATTTATTCACAATGGAGACATAGAGAGCGCCAGGGATTTGTTCAATGAGATTCCCCAGAGGAATGTCTGTCTCTTGGACTACCATGATCACAAGGTATGTTCAGGATGGGCAAAATGAAGAAGCGCTGAAGATATTTTTGAAAATGATCGCTGATGATGAGATAAAACCTAATCAAGCAACTTTGGTTAGCAATTTGGGCGCTTGCAGTGACTCAGCGGGTCTTCAGGAAGGAAAGAAAATTCGTCAGCTAATTTGTAAAATTCCATATCATGATAATACATTTGTCGCATCGGCTCTCATAAACATTTATTCAAAATTTGGGGAGTTAGTCACTGCAAGGAAGATGTTTGACGATGGTTTTTGGAGCCAAAGGGATTAATACGATGGAATTGTATGATTGCAGCTTATGCTGCTCATCATGGATGTGGAAGAGAGGCGATCACTTTGTTCAACCAAATGATAGAATTAGGTTTTAAACGCGATGACTTCACCTTTGTGGGGTTGCTCTCCGTATGTAGCCATGCTGGTTTAGTGGAGGAGGGCCTAGAGTACTTCAGCAGACTTGTGCGGGACGAATCCGTGCACCTGAGAGACGATCACTTTGCATGTTTGGTTGATCTGTGCGGTTGAGCTGGTAGGCTGGAGGAAGCTTTCAATTGGATTGAGCAGGTTGTGGACAAGCCATCTGCATGTCTTAGGGGATCCCTTCTAGCGGGATGCAACTATCACGGGAATGCGGAAATCGGCAAGGTGGCTGCAGAGAAGCTTTTCGAGTTGGAACCAGAAAATGCTGGCACATATTTGTTGTTGTCTAATATATATGCATTGACGGGGAATATCATTCATGTGTTTGTTGTTGCCGACAAGTCTTACTGTCAAAAGGAGCTTATCCATTCTCTGCTCCTCGATCCTCACTTGAAAATGAAGATGAAGAGGTCTATTTCTGTACAGAATGATATCGATCTAGCGGATGAGGACTTTTTGGAAGCATGAAAGTCTAGATAATTTGCCCTCTGTCCAATTTGCAACTCTTTACTTTCTTTGTTTGCTCAGGCTTGAGAAATGGATGGCACTCCTGCAGTCATGAGGTAACGCGCCCTCCCTGGCCAACCCGACCATTAGATTTATGTTATTCAAAACAAAGCATGATGAAATCGCAGCATATATTTGGTTGTGTGACGTCTCTTGCGAAGCTGCTCATCCCTTCAATGTCACTTCTCTTTCATGCTTCTTGTCTCTTCTTGTCAGCTAGGACCGTCCGATGGGAGTTGTTTGCACTTGGAGGGCTTGTGCTCGACTTGTGTAGCTATGGCATGTTGCTTATATAGCTCATGATGGATGTACTACAAAAGGGCTTGTAGTGGGTATTGGTCCTCCCACATTCAATAAAATTGTTTTTTTTTGTGAGTAACAAATAAATTTACTCATCAAAATTCACAAAAGGGCAGTGTAATGCAAGTCTAAATTGAACAAGGAAGAAAGAGTTTTCATGATAAGATGTGCAGTTGGATGCTTGGAACTACTGCTTTTGCACTGTTTTACGCCATCCTGCAACTCATGAAACGCAGAAGAAATTCGATTGAGCAAAACATGAATTTTCAGCTCTAAACTGAATGAAGAAAATAGTCCAATCTGGTTGCCTTCTATTCATGAAGAATGAACTTACATATAATGATTATACGAACAAATACGGTCATGAAATTACCTTGTGGGTTGGGTTGGCTTAGTAAAGTGGCGGACTTGTGTCTGTGGTTAGGTGCGCAACGCAAGTATCGTAATCCATGTCACTAAGTGTAAAGAATTTCATGTTTGGCTCACCTACATATCAGTGGGTATTTCAAGAGCATGAGGTTTCTCAATCTAAAGTGGACTTTCTCGTGATTTAAAAAAAAAACTATTCATACCGAGTCCCTCACGAGTTTTCAAAATCTTTAAATAACCACCTCGATCTTTCCTTCCTTAAATTCCTCGGCCTCAAAATTTTGGATAAATCAAATATGTGGACAATCTTCAAAAGAACAATTGAATCGATATATCTACTTGCAGCCGTTGCTGATTACTTTCAATTTCCCCACCTCTCTTCCCGTCGCCCTTTGCTTCTCGACGCGTCCACCCCCGACTTGGATTATACACATCTACACATCAAATTGGGAACGATTCCCAGATGACCCACGAATCGATTATAAATTGCCTTAATCTATCAACCACGAGCCGAAGAAAAAGAAGTTTTGATAATCCTTTCTTCCTTCCAAAACCCATTTCATTTTCCCTAGTCCGTTTTTTATTTTTCCTCCATCCCCCGTCGCCACGTGGCGAGTTCCGGAAGGGGGTTGCACGGACCTTCCCTGATCCCTACGGTCACAGCCTGCGCACGCTCCCCTTAAAAAAAAATATTAACCCTCTTTGTTTTTTTTGCATTTTCTTTTTCTATTAGCGAGAACGGTAACTTTGCCTCCCCCAACCCCTTTTCTTCCAACGGCTATATTTCGGCAGACCCGTCCGCGGCCGTCAGATCAAGAAGCGGATCCAGCGGTCAGAAATTGAAGGGGAGTAGACCGTTGTGACGGGAAGCGCCGCTTGGTCAGCTTCATAAAGGAGAGGGATAAGAGTTCTCATCCTCGTTCCTTGTTCCTTCCTCCGCATGATCTCACTGTGAGAGAGAGACCCAGAGACACAGAGAGAGAGGGAGAGAGAAGAGAAGGAAAGGGTCGTTCTCGTGTGAAGGGTTTCGCCTCGCCAATCGGATTCGGAGGAGGAGATTGTTCTCTGATCGAAATGGCCTCGAGACCCATTGTTCCCGTGCAAGCGAGAGGTAAAAAAAATCAGATCTTTGGGGGGGGGGGTTTCTTTGCCGGGATAGTATTCGATCTCTTTCCGTGACGATTTCTGGGTTGATCTGCTTTGAACCCGGCCCCGTGCCGAGACTGTCTTGGCCGTTTTGATGTTCTGCTCTTGGTGGTTCTGTTCCGTAGTCTTGGAAATTAGTAGCCCCTGTGCGCATCTTCTTAGGAATGATCTTGTGATCTGTCGAAGCTCTCGCGTGTTGTCGACAACGATTTCTTATGTGCGACGAGTGTTGGTGTGAAACCCCGGGTCTGTGTGTGATGGCTTCTTTCATACTCGCTCACCCAGATCTTGGTTAGTGAATAGGCCGGACCTATGGAAATCGGGTTTCCTCCACCCCCCCCCCTTCAATTCATATTTGGTTTTTCGGAAAATTCAGGGGAGCAATCAATTGATAAAGGATTTTCTGGGCAATCAAATTGTCCACAACGTGTTTATATATGTTTTCTTTCATGTATGTGTTTCATCCAATTAATCGTTTATGTATATGCTGATTACATTCTTATGCGACTGTGATATAGGCGAGGCAGCCATAGGAGGAGGAGCAGGTAAGCAGCAGAAGAAGAACGGCGCAGCCGAGGGAAGAAACCGCAAAGCCCTCGGTGACATTGGCA
Organism: Syzygium jambos; assembly: GCA_031216235.1. Lineage (NCBI taxonomy): Eukaryota > Viridiplantae > Streptophyta > Magnoliopsida > Myrtales > Myrtaceae > Syzygium > Syzygium jambos. Next base: position 14,211,797 of record CM062230.1, on the reverse strand, counting down.
ATCTTGTTACCATTCGAGGCGTCGAAGGCAAGGTTCAGCCTCATCGCCCAATTACTAGGTTCCTTTCTCTCCCTCTCTCTCTCTCTCTCTCTCTCTCTCTCTCTCTCTCTCTCTCTCTCTCTCTCTCCAATTGTTAGATCCACAGTGTGCTCATGTTCCTTACTGGCTTTATTGTGATTATTAACGTCAGAAGCTTCTGTGCACAACTACTGGCAAATGCACAAGCTGCTGCGGCTGCTGAAAACAACAAGGTTTACCTCTTAAAACCCGGATGTTCTTCTTCTTAAAACCTGGATGTTCACAACTATGGCTGACCTAATTTCTTCTAAAATAATTCCACAGAAACAAGCCGTAGTTAACAAGCCTTCCATTCTTGATGGACCTGGAGCAGGCAAAAGAGTGGAGCCTGCAGTAGCGGCGGCGAAAGCTGCTCAAAAGAAAGTAGTTAAACCGAAACCAAAGGTCGAAGTTATCGATTTAACGTCGGATTCAGAAAAAGTGGTCGAGGCCAAGAAGCAGCAACATCATGAGCCTGTGCAGAAGAAGGAAGGAGAGAAATCATCGAGAAGGAACATGCCCACGCTCACTTCGGTCCTCACTGCTCGCAGCAAGGTGCCTGCCAATTTACTCTGTTCTCTCAAGCATGAGTCCATCACTAAAAATAAGCGCAAAAATTTACAGATTAAATTCTATTTCCCAAACAGGCAGCTTGTGGATTGACCAACAAACCCAAAGAGCAGATTGTGGACATCGACGCGGGTGACGCCCACAACGAGTTGGCTGCATTTGAATATATCGAAGACATCTACACTTTCTACAAGGAGGCAGAGGTACACTCAATAAATTCGCTTTTAAGAACGTAAGGAATGCCTGACTATCAAATACTGTTTCTTTTGGCTGATGATGTTGTCCAAACCCCTTTCTGGAACGCCAGAATGAGAGCCTGCCCCGCAACTACATGTCGTCGCAGCCGGAGATAAACGAGAAGATGAGGGCCATCCTGGTGGACTGGCTGATCGAGATCCACAACAAGTTCGAGCTCATGCCCGAGACCCTCTACCTCACCATCAACATCATCGACCGCTTCCTCTCGGTGAAGGCGGTCCCGAGGCGGGAGCTCCAGCTGCTGGGCATGGGGGCTCTCTTCACGGCCTCCAAGTACGAAGAGATCTGGGCTCCTGAGGTGAATGATCTGGTTTGCATCGCGGACAGAGCCTACAGCCACGAGCAAGTGCTGGCGATGGAGAAGACGATACTGGGGAAGCTGGAGTGGACGCTCACCGTGCCCACCCACTACGTCTTCCTCGTTCGATTCATCAAGGCGTCGCTTGGGGATCGCAAAGTCCGTACTTTTTCATACGCCATCTCCCTTCTTTTTCATCTCTTCCAGTTCCAATATACTGGTCCTTGTATGTTGCTAAAAATCCTAACATATTTTTGTCCTCGTGGCATTTGGTCATGCAGTTGGAGAACATGGTGTACTTCCTAGCCGAGCTCGGGGTGATGAACTACGCGACGCTCACGTACTGCCCCTCCATGGTGGCGGCGTCGGCGGTGTACGCGGCGCGGTGCACCCTCGGCCTGACCCCGCACTGGAACGACACCCTCAAGCTTCACACCGGTTTCTCCGAATCACAGCTCAGGTATAAAGCCTTTGAATCAAAGGGGTACCCCCCCTTAATATAACACGAGCCCTTCCTTCTCTTGATACGATGATAAAACTAACTGGAGGCATTTGGACGAGCAGGGATTGTGCGAAGCTGTTGGTGGGGTATCACGGGAAGGCTAAGGAGAACAAGCTGCAGGTGGTGTACAAGAAGTACTCGAACCCTCAGAGGGATGGCGTGGCTCTGATGCCACCGGCCAAAGCTCTGCTTTGCGAAGGCGGCGGTCTCTCATCTTCGACGTCGTCGTCGACGTCGTCTTCTTCTTCATGAGGGAGGGACGAAAGGGAAGGGGTGGCTCTCTACAAGAGACGAGAGACGAGTTCACACAGCTTTTGAGTTTGTTCTCGGCCAGAGAAAAACATATGTGACTATTATTGACTCCCTTTGTTTCTTTTTTTTTTTGACGGTCACAGGTTTGTGACTTCTGTTTGGTCGGATTCGCTCGGATTCGTTGGATGTCGCTGCTGTATAATTGGGAACCAAAAATATATGGAGTTAATTCAATATTGCACCAAGAAGTTTAGCAAAATGAAAATATTTCTTGCTTTGCCAGTTATTCGACGGCCACATCAATTGAATTTGATCGGATTCGATGTCAAAGGAAATTAAGAACACTCTCTCTACTTAGATTGGGTCATCGCATGGACTTGATTACGAAGAATGCAAAAGTGTTGAAATGAAAGAACCTGAATCAAAATGAGAATTGAAACCGGGTCGAGTGACCCAAATCACCTTAAAAAAGTAGTGTCTTGGATAAATGGTGAACCCGATTGCAAAAGTGTTGAAATAAAAGAATAATTTCCTTAATCAATTTGAGAATTGAATTGAAATCGCGTTGAGGAAAAAAGTTGGAGCAACACCCGTCAAATGGTGACCCAAATTGGCCTAAAAGAATAGTTTTTTCGATATCTAAATGATGAACCCAGTGATTGCAAAAGTGTTGAAATAAAAGAATAGTTTCCTTAATCAATCTAAGAATTGAATTGAAATCGCGTTGAGGAAAAAAGTTGGAGCAACACCCGTCAAATGGTGACCCAAATTGGCCTAAAAAAATAGTTTTTTCGATATCTAAATGATGAACCTTCGAAATTAATTAGGAAAAAGACCCATCGAAATTTGCACAACTTCTAAACTAGGAAAAAAATCCACCTTCTCTAGAAAAAAGTATTCTGAAAATAAATTACAATGACAAAAAGTCGAACAACTCAAAGCGCATAATTAAATAACTCCAAAAATGAATTATATTAGATGATTGAAAAGGTGTTGAAATAAAAGAATAATTTCCTTAATCAATCTGAGAATTGAATTAGGCTGAGGAAAAAGTTGGAGCAACAATCATCAAATGGTAACCCAAATTGGCTTTAAAGAATAGTTTATTCGATATCTAAATGATGAACCTTCGAAATTAATTAGGAAAAAGACCCACCGAAATTTGCACAACTTCTAAACTAGGAAAAAAATCCACCTTCTCTAGAAAAAAGTATTCCAAAAATAAATTACAAAAACAAAAGTCGAACAACTCAAAGCGCATAATTGAATAACTCAAAAAATGAATTACGATTGCAAAAGTGTTGAAATAAAAGAATAATTTCCTTAATCAATCTGAGAATTGAATTGAAATCGGCTTGAGGAAAAAGTTGGAGCAACACCCATCAAATGGTGACCCAAATCGGCCTAAAAGAATAGTTTTTTTGATATCTAAATGATGAACCTTCGAAATTAATTAGGAAAAAGACCCACTGAAATTTGCACAACTTCTAAACTAGGAAAATAATCCACCTTCTATAGAAAAAAGTATTCCGAAAATAAATTACAAGGACAAAAGGTCGAACGACTCAAAGCGCATAATTGAATAACTCCAAAAATGAATTATATCGGTTGATACGGAACCCAAACCCAAATCCAAACCCGACCGAAGACCCAGGTCCAGAGACCCGTTCTTATTCGGATTCTCCTGCCCCGACCCGTCGGTCGGATCCGGTTCCCTTCGTCTTCGCGCCACTGTCCAAAACCCTCCCCCTTGCTCACCAGGGTTCTAGTCTCTCTCTCTCTCTCTCTCCATACTTGCAAAAGCAAGTTGAAGAAAGGTCGCGTCTTTGGATTCGCCCCCGCCCTCCCCACCGATGCCTTCGAGCAAGAAGAAGCCCTCGGGCAAGAAGAAGCCGCCGGGCTCGTCCGACCCTTGCGCGTCTCCCCGGACGCCCTCTCCGGCCGCCGCCTCCTCCTCCCCTCCTCTCGCGGGCTCGGAAGCCGTCGCCGAAGACGATATCCCCGTCGCCCTCCGGGCGGCTTCCGCCAGGTTCCCGGTCCTGATCGGCGAGTCCGCCTTCGCCGGCCGTGTCTCGGACGCGGCGGCGGACGCGGAGGCCAAAGGTGGCTGTAAGGTTTGGCTCTCGGAGGCTTCCATGGTCGCTTCCGCCATCGCGCCCGGTTCGATCGTGTCGGTGAGTGATCGGAGTTTTTAGCGTCGATTGCGTCGGTAGATTTTGATACATGCCATGTGCCTGAATTTTATCGAAGGATGAATCAGATATGAGTTTTTGTTCCCCGTGCTCGGCCGTTTTAGAATTGCGGTGGAATCATGTTCTGATGAAGCGGATTATCAGGAACATAGTTCTTGGTCTTGAAGTCTTGCCGACCCAAAGCGTCCAAGAGTGGAAATTTGCTAATGCGATGTTTCATAATTTGTGTGATGTCAGATATGGACATTTCATCCCCTTAGTCGGCTATTTCGGGATTTATGGGCAACCCTTTTCTGTTGAATAGCGTTTGCTCGAATCTTGCCCTTGGTCTTGAACTCGACCCACCCCATAACATCTAATAGAGAATAAGATGACTACAATGACTGCAGAAGTGGGCTTACCGACTGCTATTGATGTTTGTCGTAGTTGTTGGAATTCAGAATGGAAATCCGTCCTCCTGTACAGGGAGAACAGCCCTATTTACTTCTTGCCAAGCACATTCTGCCTTGCTTTTTTCACAGTTTGAATATGAATGTAGGCAGTCGAGTTTGTGCCGTTGCTGTACATCGATAAGAAAATGGTTTTGTGGCTAGCACATGGTAATGATGTCGGAGGTCAGTGGACACAAGAAAGGTAATGAGATTTGCTATTTATGTGGAAATAATCTCAAGGCCACAAAGCCAGTTTGTGTTTTCCCACCTTCTCTTCAGTTAGCATATCTTACGGTCCCTTTGGCTTTGTTTGGGAGAGAGAGGGGGAAGGAAAATAGGACGGTTAGAAAAGCTTTTAGAAGTCCCTCCAAATTTAGGATGGTTAGGAAAATTCTCATTATCTCATCCTCCCTTCTCTCCCAAACAAAGCCTTTATGTGATTACATTCCTTGATTACTCTGCTCTGGCTTATAACATCATGTATGTTTCTTATTTTTCTTTTTTTCTTTATCAGAATTTTATTGTCCCATAATATTTTGTTGCTGATGTTTCCATATCTTTGCATAACAGGTGTGCCTTGCTTCTTCAAGGAGCCAAATTTCACTTGGTATCCCCTTATGCTCATTTGCTGATGAATGTGCTAGACATATCGGGATGAACCCGGGGGATAAAATGACAAATGAAGCTGGGGATTTCTTTGCTCTTGCCACTGTGTTTCCTTCTTCTAAGGTTCGAGTGCAACTTAAATTACAATATCATCTGTTCTCCTAGAAAATCTGATTGAAGGATTGAAATACTTCTTGATATATAAGGGGATGGCAGAGGAAAAGTACAAGTGGTGATGCTTTAATGGTGAAACACTACAAAACATGTCTAAGCTAAGCCTCTTTATAACATCTGTGTGATTTTGGGTCTTCGAAAAAGGGCAGGAAAGCATTTTTATTAGGCCGAGGAAAGAATTTTCTGCATTAATGGTTGTTCAATAGCTCAAAAGCATGGATAACTTTGGTGTGATAAATATAGGCTTAATATCTCTGGTTTTTTTTCTTTTTTTCTGGTGTTTTATTTGCACGACTTTTACCATGATCCAAGAAATATAGGAATATTATCTTTATGAATTTGAACTTGATGTGAAATCCATGCCCCATGTGAAAGTCAGGAAAGACAGAAACTGGCAAGCGTCTACTGAATGTGAAAGATGTTACCCTTGATGGTAAAACGCATTTGAATGTGTCAGCAATGCCATTGTGAGGCCTTTTGGTTAATTAGGGCATGTCCTCTGCCATATCGTTTGGAGTCTTCCTTCAACGACAGAGTTCAGCTTGAATCCAGTCAGTCCTCATCAACTCAAGTCATCACAATCATCTTGAAACAGTGAAAAAGACTTTGTAGGGTCTTGAGGAGCATGCCAAATTGACATGTGGAATGGAATTGCTATCAATTAAGCTTGATAAAGCGCCTCGTCCCTTTAAAGTCCTCTTCATTATTCTGGTGAATATGGAGATGATATCCTGAAATATTGAGTTGTTGAATCAGACTTTTTGGATTTTAAGATAATAACTTTTTTGCACAAAAATTAGCATTTTCACTCGTGGAATATGAAATCTGTCTTTCAGCTGTTTAGTAGGTCGTCCAGTTATTTTCTTTTTAATTATTTATTTATTTTTGGTGGCGTTGGAAGATTCAATTCTTAATAGCTGCCTTGTTGCCCATACAGAGGTCGGATATCGGTCAACTGCATATTGTTTGACTCCTCCATTATTCCCATCAGGTTCTTAGGAATGGAGTGCGGTTATCGTCAAATCTTTCATATACGATGGGGTGTCCCACTTCAGGTAGAGTTCTGTTTGTCTTTCCCGTACAGAGATGGATCTTGGGTGGTCTGGTCAATGGGATTGACAAATTGCAGCACAACAGTCTTTGCTCATTCGCAATGCAGAACTGTGAGGAATTGTGCTTGGAGCTGGCTTCTAGAAATGAGTTCACAACAAATAAAAGGGCACTGTCTCTAGTGAAACCTCCTGGCGAGATACCTCTTAATGAAAATGTAACATTTGGATCTCCTAGGACGCCGGTGCATCAGTCAAAGATGAGCACTCCTGCAAATGATCAATTTCGTTCACCATTATCACAATCAAGTTCAACCAGTCAGATGTGTCCAGTGGTTGATTCATATGATATTGTCCAGCTGTTGGAAGATGAAAGCACCAAGAACCTTTTGCAGGCTTGCACCAAATCATGGCTGTGTTCTCGTTTTCTGCTTCAAGGGAACCTGGTGGTTGTCCCAATACTTTCTAAGCTTTGGCTTTTCCGAGTGATTGGTTGTCAACGAGCGTCTGATGGAAAGAATCAATCCATTAAAGATCAAATTACTGAAGGTTCATCCCCCAACATTTCCCAATTGCGAGACTATGTGATTCATGCTTTCACTGTGACAAGCAGAACAAACATACATCTGTCTTCTCCCACGAACACAATATTAGTAACTCCAGCAGTGACAGGATCACTTGTTGGGAAGCTTGAGCATACATATTGTAAAGCTGACATCAAAGGTGATGACATTAAATTGGGTGGACTACATAAAGAGTATACTGATTTGATGGACATTATTTCCTCTACTTTGGAGGACACTTTATCAAGGTATTGTACTTTTTTAACTCCCAACACTTGGTGGAGCTGCAGCTGTATATCTTTGCTCCAGCCTTTACCTCAGCAGCTATCTTTTAGGTCAAACATTTAGAGAATGCCACTTCTCTTATTTTTCTAATGTTCAGCGATATAATGAGCTATATATTATGCAGTTTTAACTTGTGTAGAAATCGAGTATTTTATTAGTCAGTTAATGGTTGTGTGGAAGAGCTCTATTGTTATATCCACCAATTGGTAACATGTATTAGAAAGACCCGAAACATTTTGGATGAAACATATCGTTATTCCTTCTCTCACTTTTGTCTGGCATATTTGAATTTCAGCTTAATTTAGATAAGAAATTCTATCTGACACACCATCATGTTGTTATGTAATAAGGTTTGATCTCCAAACTACGAAAGGAGTACTTCTTTATGGTCCACCAGGTACAGGGAAGACATCTTTGGCTCGATTATGTGCCCACGACTCTGGCGTTAATTTATTCTCGGTGAATGGACCTGAAATTGTGAGACAGTATCATGGTGAAAGTGAGCAGGCCTTGCGAGAAGTTTTTGATTCTGCTCGCCATGCTGTCTCTGCTGTGGTGAGGCTTCTTCAAACTTCCAGTTTCTTTTCCCTCATCTATTCTTTTTAAGTTTTGCCTTGCAAACCTGCATAATATGTACTATTGTAGTTTGCATTGCAATCAACTATTGAACTTAATTGAGCATGCCTACTGCTAAAATGATGTTAACAATCAGTATTTCATGCATGAACACGTGCTTTTAAATATTCCTGTATCCTGTGGATTTTCATGTAACTTCAAGGAAGCTTAAGGACAAAGGGAATAAATGCCTTTTTGGCAAACAGTGAGGTACTATGATAGCTCTGTTAACTTCTCAACCAAAATTGAATTTTCAAAACTAGATTTTCTGATTTAATTACATCAGTTATATTTATATTTTTGTTTCGATTGAGTTATGCCTTTCTCTGCAAATGTCGTCTTACACAGGTTTTCATAGATGAGTTGGATGCTATTGCACCTGCTCGAAAAGATGGAGGGGAAGAACTTTCTCATAGAATGGTTGGTACATTGTTGACTTTAATGGACGGGATTAATGGAACCGGTAGACTCCTTGTAATTGCTGCAACAAACAGACCAGAAAGTATTGAGCCTGCCTTAAGGCGTCCTGGTCGCTTTGAAAGGGAAATTGAGATAGGTACTTCATTCCCGTAACTTAAAGGTTCTAGTGACTTTTGTTCACCCAAGTCAATTTGTCTATTTAGAACAATTGGAGTGGAATTAACAGGTCTTTTCCTTTTCTCTTTGGCTACTTGGGGTTGGGGACTGGGGTATTTGGAGGCACATAGTGTATGATATGTTGGATAAGCAATGTGGAATTGGAAACTGAACACATTTCCATGACCTTTATTTGTTTTGTTGGGGCCATATGACCTTTGTTTCTTTATATTCTATTTTCCAGCGCTGGTTGTATAGAAGGGGAATGGGAAGTTATGATTTGGGCTTCAGCACCAAGCAAGCAATTTTAAGCTGGTTTTGAAAACAGCTTAGCTCCGTTGACCTATTTTTGGGATTAATAAACACTTGACCAGATTGAAATCTTGATCAGTCGTATATTACTACTGATAATAAATAACATAGACCCTTTTTTAATTGGTCAAAAAGGTTTTGTCAATACAGCATGAGGGCACTAATCTATACGAACACTTATCTACAAGAAAAGGGATACTTATGATCCATAAAATAAAAAAGAAAAGGGATACTAATGGCTCTAAAATTTCTAGAAGGGTGAAAGAAGTGTGATGCCTAGACCCCAAGTACAATGTAAAAACCAAAAATCCCTGCTTTTACAAAAAATCTTTGCTTTTCATAATCCTCTTATTCGTTCCCTCCAAATTTTCAACAAAAATTATTAGAGGGAGGGTCAAAATAAGCTTTCTCATTCTTTACATGATTCCATTTATTATTTCTGTAACCATACTATGTCTTAACTGTGCTATGATGTGCGGTTAGCTGCATATAATCAGTGCTTTTGTTACTACATTAGATGAAGCTGCAGCTTCTTGAAGTAGCAGCAGCAAGTGGTGCAGTTTCCTTAAAAATAGTCATTAGACGCTACAGCTCTCAAATATTGATCAAACACCTTTTTGAGGTTAAAGCACCCTTTTTGAAAGTTGTAGCTGCTGTCCCACAGCTATTCCAAGCACCATCATAGAAAAAGTCTGAGTCCACTGTATTCCCAATTTCCCAATGACCAGCTTCATCAATAACCCCAAGAGAGTCATACATGAACAATGCAAGGATAGCTTGTTCACTTAATTTTCCACTAAAACATTTTTTTTCCTGTAATTCCTGCATGCAGGTGTCCCATCTTCCAAGCAAAGATTTGAAATACTATTCACACTTCTTGGTCTAATGGAACATTCACTCTCGGAATTGCAAATTCAACAACTGGCAATGTCTACACATGGTTTTGTGGGTGCTGATCTGGCAGCCCTTTGCAATGAAGCAGCGTTGGTATGCCTCAGGCGCTATAATTGTTTTAAGAAGTCGCAGGGAGAGTCTTATTCTAAACCACAGATGGATTTTGAGTTTAGTGCTAATGTTGCAACAGAAGAATCTAGTTCTTTGGGAGACATAAGAGATGCTCAGCAGGATTATTCACGTTCTTTGTCCACGTTACATGTTTCCTCAGACACATTACCATCTTCCTTGTCTGAGCAAACTGTCACAGAAAATGAAGATAGGATGCGGTGCTCTAGAGGTTTAGTGGACAGAAATTGTATGCTGACCATAGCTTTTGAGGACTTTGAGAAGGCCAGGATGAAAGTGAGGCCTAGTGCAATGAGAGAGGTATGATTGTTGCATCTTTGGCATTGAGTCTTATTTTGATTGAGAAGCATTTGGTTATGACTCCAGTGTTCTATATGGATAAATCAGTCGTTGAATGTTATGGTATGATGTTGTTTATGCAGCTGTACCCAGACGGTATGTAGACTGCCTGGACGATTTGGATTTTTTTGACTACATTTTGTATAAGCTTGATCCTTTCTTACTTCAGTTGAATTTATGGTATGCCAAGCCAAAAAAAAAAAAGCTGTACTTTATGTCCTTTAGTTCAAATGTTGATAAGGGAAATCCTAGTTGGGGACTCATCATATCTGCTGTGGATAAATTGATCCGGCAAAAAATGTTATGGAGATCTAGGCAGTATATGTAGGATTGGTATCAATGGATATTCTGCTAAAGAATAGTTGTGTTCTTTCTCTTGTTGTTTAGCTTCTTTTTCAGCTATCAAGGACTGGACTCCTCACCATGTATGAATCCAGATCACCTTCCATAGGTGAACCTTAGTGCAGGAGTTGTTTGAAAATAATGCAGCAAATTGAATAAGAGTGTCCTTTCAAGTTGCATTTGAAATTGCTTCTATTTTTTAACCGATTGGTTTCTTCCATACAATCATTATAAATAGATGATTAACCTTCTACATAAGGTGATTTTTAATTTGATTCAGTGCGGATGGGTATAGACTATGAACTGATGGGGCTAGATTGTTTGTGAGTGATGCAAAGTATTCCATATGAAGACTGCAGGTCTACTAGAAAAAGATAATTTCATTGTATTATGTATATCCTTGTTCAGAATATATGATATATGACTTGATTTTGAGAAGTCTGTCGTAAGGCCTTCTTGTTGGTGGATCAGAATAGCTAGACACAGGCCAACCTACTTATCTGTGTTCTCCATCTCTGTTTTAACCTTTAGGTGATGCTCGAGGTACCAAAGGTCAAATGGGAAGATATTGGTGGGCAAGGAGAAGTTAAAACTCAACTAATGGAAGCAGTGGAGTGGCCTCAAAAACATCCTGAGGCATTTGAGCACATAGGGACCCACCCTCCAAGAGGTGTATTATTGTTTGGTCCTCCCGGTTGCAGCAAAACCCTCATGGCTCGTGCAGTTGCCTCTGAAGCTGGGCTCAATTTCATTGCAGTAAAGGGCCCGGAACTCTTCAATAAGTGGGTTGGCGAATCTGAGAAGGCTGTAAGATCTGTCTTTGCAAAAGCAAGGGCTAATGCTCCATCAATCATATTTTTCGACGAAATTGATGGACTTGCAAATATTCGTGGAAAGGAAAGTGATGGTGTTTCAGTTTCGGATAGAGTTATAAGTCAGCTTCTTGTTGAACTAGATGGTAAGGAGTTTACTTCTTCTGGTGATGCAATAAACTATTTTTTAATTTGGCTTTTGTCATGAAAAGATAGATATTGAGAAACAAATTTTCAAATGTTTGTCAATGAGCATATTCTTACTGCTGGAGCCCTAATTGCTTCAAATTGGTCTGCGATAATCACTATTTTTTAAAATCTTTTTATTTACTATTTACTTTGTTTTAGTTGTTTTAGTAACGGCGTAACGTCTTTTTGGAGCATAGGACTGCATCAGAGAGTTGATGTCACCGTTATTGCTGCGACCAATAGGCCAGATAATATCGATGCAGCCCTGTTAAGACAAGGTTCTCTCTCTCTCTCTCTCTCTCTCTCTCTCTCTCCATGCAAAACTCTCTGCTTTCTTGTGTTCAAGTTCTAGGGTTTTATGACCTCATTTGTGACCATCAAAGTTGGATATTAGCATATAATGTAATTCAACAGGACGCTTTGATAGGCTGCTTTATGTCGGACCTCCGAATGAGGCAGATAGGCAAGAAATATTCTGCATCCATCTACGTAAAGTCCCATGCGGTTCTGATGTGGACATAAAGGAGTTGGCTTATCTCACCAAAGGCTGTACGGGGGCTGACATATCACTCATCTGCTGGGAGGCTGCCGTTGCAGCTATGGAGGTCTATCATTTCTTTGCTTTTTATTTAATCTTCCATCTGGGATGTCGTCGTATTGAATGATTTGTTTTACTATGAATTTTGATGCTATTAGGAGGACATTGACACTTCGGAAGTAGCCATGAAGCATTTCAGGAACGCAATAAATCAAGTACGTCCATCAGTGGTCGAGTGTTTTGAAGAGCTTTCGACTCAATTTCAAAGGCTTGTTTTATCCGGAGATAAATGAGATCCAAACTGAGGTAGTTGCTGGATCAAACTGGTCTCATATCTGGCTAACGCATCTTATTCTCTGTGTTGGCATTCTCATCCTTGAGTCTTCGGCTGAAAATCGATTATTTATACGCTTCGAATCCCTGACAACTTGTGAGAAGGCCTTCTGCCTGAAGTTCTGTTTGTTTTACTTCTATTCTTTGGTCGGATCCATGTGCATCATGTCCTGAGTTACGGCTCTAAATTAGATCTCTGTTCACCGTCTGGAAAATGGGAATATTGGTTGATCGAAGGCGATGCGTTCGGATGCTTGATTCTTGTTTTGCACTCTACCGAGTGTAAGGTTAGGTTTGATTTTGATTTTCCATTTGCAAACTGACAGAGTAGTTGCGAACATTAGTTCAAACGCCACATCGTTTTGAATCACTCATAACGATCTCCTTTTTATATTAATCGAAATGAAATACTAATTCATAAATTATATGAAAATGCTAAAGCTGATTTTATTTTCTTAATTGCAATATCTACGTCCTTGACATCAATAAACTGTAATCATATGAAAAAAAAATATATTTTTTCTAGCAAATTAATAAGACAGCACGTAACAGACAGTAACGTAATATATGCAACAGCTTGATGTTTATAGTTTTGTGATCTGCCCATTATTTTAAGTAAATGCTTGTAAAAGGGTCAACTTTTAGTATACATGCGACGATGTATTTCTAGTATACATGCAACGATGTATTTCTTAATTCAGCTAATCCAAAAAGAAATTTGGGATGAACTTTGTGAAAGCTTTTTACTTTAATTCTTATCCTTAACAAATTGATATTTAACATTTAACCGGAACTCAATATCTTCTTATTTCCAGCATGTCTGAATTTTGCACAATTTTAGGAAGGGAAAATCATGTTATGTTTGGTTAGAAAACTGTGTCATTCACTCTTGCGATGCGAATGACTTCTTAATTTTAGATGGGCCACCGAGAGGTTTGATTCCATTATTGATATGAGATAGTTGGATCTAGTTTTGTTAGGCGGGCTCTAATGTAACATTTGTGCTTCGCCCCTTTCAATACCCAAAAAAATAAAATAATAATCTCGACTGTTTTAGTAATTCTAAAATTAAAATAAAGAAATGTTCACTTAATGAGATTAAGGGAACATTGTCTTCTATTTAATTAGATACACGAGTTATCGAAGCTCGATATTTTCAAGTTCACGCTCGGCTCGATTCGATACTCAAGTTACTGGCGGCAATTCGATAATATATGAGTAGATGGACTCAATTATACCCCTCAATGATCGCGATCATGGTCCCAAGCCGGCATTACAATAATTTCGGCTAACAAGTAGTAATTTTTGTAATATGCCTCTCCAAAGTAAATCAATATATATTTTTCATAATCTATGGATTATCCATCTCCTTCCCTAATTTGGAAAAAAAAAATGGTGAGAGGTTTTGATGTTCTGGCGTTCTGTCCATAAGTTCTGGAGCTAGCTTGTTAAAGAGGACGAGCTAGGAGGAAGTGGGGCCCACGTGTTCAGATCGGTCCGGTCGGATCGGGTCTGATCTGGTCTGGTCAGCCAGGTTTTGGTGGGCCAGGTTTTCTTTGTTCTCCTAGAATAAAACTATTTTTTTTTTTTTCGTTTCAGATATCGATCATAATTCCTAAGTCGATTTTACTCACATTTTACTTTCGTTTTAGCAGATGGCTTTTCGTGTTTAAGTTGTTTAGAAAAGAAGAGATGACTGTCTAGTAACTTAATTTGTACATTGTTGTGCTAAGATTCTTTAATTTGTTCTTCCCAATTAATTCTATTTTCAAATCATAGATAGATATATGCAAATAACACTTGAAGTATAGTTGTACTAATTTGACCACGTCAACTAACGCAATAAACCGCCGGGGGACAAATGTAGGTTTTGTAAACGTTTACTTACAAAAGAGAATTATAAATGCAATCATAAAATCAACTAATCACTTTTAGATATCGAGTTTACTTTAGCTTTGCTCGACTTGGAATTTACTTTTAAAAATTGTTTTTTTCATACTTAAGTTGATAATAGACAAAAAAAAAGGTTGATTATCAAGTAATTGTACATTTTTTTGCCGAGATTGTTCAAATAATTCTTCATATTATTTACTTATGGTTGTTTTATTTGTTCACAAAATGATTTTTTCAAGTTATAAATGAATAGAGGGACTAAGAAAATGATTCATACTAATTTGAAAAAAGTGTTTTTTTGCACGCATTAAATTACAAAAGAACATTATAACTATCATTAGCAGTGAAGTTGATCCATGATTATCTCCGCATTAAGTCTGTTAAATTACAAAAGAAAATTATAACTATAATTACCAGTGAAGTTGACTAATGATTTCTACGCATTAATTCTATTTTGATGGCTCAATTTAGAATTTACTTTAAACAGATGTTTTCCTCATATTTAAATTGTTTATAGAAAGAGTCGATTATCAAGTAACTCTAATTGTACATTGTTGTGCTAAGATTGTTTAAATAATTTATCACATTATTTTGCTAAGGCTTTTTTATTGGTTCTCCCAAATTATTTTGTCAAATTATAAATAGACATACGCAAATAGACTTTGAAAAGAATTCCATTCTACTAATTTGACAGTGTTAATTGATGTGTATTGGGTTCGACCGAAAAATAAAACTGATGTATCGGGGAAAGAATGTAGGTTTTACATGCATCAAATTCACAAAGATCATTACAGCTATCGTTAACAGTCAAGTTAATTGATGATTTTTGTGCAATGGGTCTATTTTAATAGCTACACTTAGAATTCAATTTTCAATTTTTTTTCCATATCTAAGTTAAGTTGATTATAGAAAGAAGTGATTATCAAATTGTACACTCTTTTATGCTAAGATTGATTTTTCGAATTATTTTTCTAAGATTTTATATTTGTTGTAATATATGACATAATGTGAATTTGAAAGGAATCAATCCACATACAAAAAATACATACTTTAATAATGAAACTCGTAATTTTAATGCATAAGACGGGGCAGGGCGGGGGCCTATTAACGCCCCGCCCTACCCCGTGCCCCGCCATTTCCCTCGCCTCCCTCTTTTTGCCGGGGAAAAAACCGCGCGCCCCAACTCAGGTCGACATCCCGCACCCATCCACGTTGGCTAAAAACACGCGGCGCCCACGAGCTCGCGTCCTCACGGAAGGGAATTAAATTGCCCAAATAACCTTACGGCGTAGCAGGAGACGAGACATGACATAACAAAAAAAAAAAAAAAGGAGAGTTTCTTCTAACCATGGCATAAACATGGAGATTTGCTCTCAACCTCCAAACAAAACAAAGAACGGCACCATGATGCTGCCGCAAGTTCTAGGTCTAGCGAAGGGAAGTGGGTTGCGAGGGGGAATCTGATTTGTGCCATCTTTGTCAGATCATGGAATGGCGGATGTGATATTATATCTGCAATTAAGCCATCCCCCCACGTTAACGTCACTGCAAAAGAAAAGGGAAGAAAGAACGAAACAAGGAAAAGAAAAGATTAGAAGAAAACCCCCCTCCTTTTTCTTTAAGGGGTTCGGGAGTCAAATCTCCACTATCCTCCCATGTTTATCTTCAGCCCCCCCAAAATTATTGAAAAATCAAAGGCAAAAGGAAGAGGGTTAAGACATTAGGACAGGTTGGCAGTTGGCTGCTCCCAGATATTCTTCCCTAGGGCAGGCCAGTACGGTACATCATCCCACAAGAAATTAATTCGAAAAAATTAGTGATGAGAATAATGTTATCGCCCATACCTAACACCAAACTCGGCAGATTCCCACTAGCCCATTTTGCCTAATATAGTTTTCGCGAAAATTATATGGTATTTTTGTCTTTGTTGTGTTTTTCTTAGCTGTAATTCCCGCAATTTATTCGAAATGCTTCAGATTATTTTTATTCATCACGTCCAATCATCATCCCCTAATCTCGATTAGCAGTAGCCCGGTCGCTCTCTCTCTCTCTCTCTCTCCAATGCAAGGCAGAAAAGAAAAATCTGAGAGCTTGAGAGTTTTGGCAGACATCAGAAGCATCAAGTTTGTCCAAGAACTGATTCTCTTGAACATCAAGAATCAAATGGGTCGTTCGCGATCGGATCAACGAAGCGGCTCAGCAATTGAGAGAGAGAGAGAGAGAGAGAGAGAGAGAGAGAGAGAGAGAGAGAGAGAGAGAGAGAGAGAGAGAGAGTCCAAGATTGACAGCAAGAAAAGGGCAAGGACTCGTTAGTTGAGAACGATGTCGAGGACGGGTTAAGGTGCAATGACAGGACTCGTTATCCTCGTGATTGCAGATTTCTTCTTATTGAGTGAAAAATCGAAACGGGAAAAGAAAAATAATAAGAAGAGATTGGCCCGGCTCTCGGGTCAATCCTAGGATCGGCCTGGAGCCGAATCGCCCGGTTCCATAATCGACCGGTTCGATTCTCAGTTCCAAAAATTGAGAATCAGCTCTGACACGGTAAATTTCAGGTTCTTAATTTGGAACATACTCACCCTAGAGCCAATCACACTGTAAACAGTTACCTTCTCTTGGTTCAAGTTTCGATTTTCTAAGTGACGATTTCTTATTTCTGTTGGTAAGGCATTTTGCCAAAATTTTTATTCGTAAACGTACATCAAAAGCAGGCTAGCTTTTGAAAAATGTAAATTTTACGCTTTCTCGGTATTAACAAAAGGGCTGAAAATCCAGGATTGTGTCATCATATTAACGTCGACTACCACGTCATTTAAAAAAGTTTCAACTTGATCGCATAAATATATTAAAACGTATTTTGGGTCACTCATATCATGTCAGAACTTAAATTCGGTTATTTTAAAGCAAACCCCTTTTTATCTTATTCCGATTCCGAGTCCCGATCAAGGCTATATTAACAAAAACATAATCGTACCGATTATGCGGAAGCAATCGCTTTCGAAATTCTAGGTTCATGTCAATTGAAGGTGTCTGGATATTTAAATAACGAGTCCTTAAATAGATAAAATAGTATGTCCTTTTCGATTCCCCGCTCGGTTTGTCAGAAATGATCTGCGAGTTTGTGAAGTCTTTCGAAAGCGATGAGACAGACAGGGAAGAAGACCAGGACGACTTCGTTGGAAAATGGTTAAGAAGAAGTTGTAATCCATGAAAAAGGGATGGCTTGCGTTGGAAAAACGAGAGTGAAAAAGGTCAAGAGATCTCGAACTTCGGCAAAAAAAAATATATATTTCCTGTAAGTAAGAGTCAATCATTAGGAAGAAATTCTAGCGTTGACCCCACTTACAAACAATGCATAATCATACTTGGAACTCAATCCATGTGAGGTCCACCACATTAGATGATTGAGATTGACTTGGCTTGCGATGGCACGGGACGAGTGTATTAAGGAAAACGAGAGGTTCGGATATTTTTCTTATCGAGTGATTTGCTAACGGACACTACTACTCAGTTCGGATGGAGTGATTAGGAAAGAAAAGGAATTATGAGGAAAAGGACGGGAAATGATTTGAAGGGATTGGGCTCTAATATTGTTTGGATGCTAAATAGGGTCAGGAAAGGAAAAATTTGCATTTGAACATAAATATCCTTTTATGTACTTATCAATGGATGTATGATAGGGACACAGAGACAGAGGAATAGATAGTTCATTAATGCACAAATCCCTCTACATTTAGAGAGATTCGGAAGGATGTAAAATGTTCATAAAATTGATGGGACCAATCCCTCCTAATCTCTCATAATCTTTCCTAATCACCTTTATCATCTCAAGCGGGAGGCTACCATACTAGGCCTACCTGGAGACAGGTAGCAAAACGAAGTTGACGTTGTATTTACCTTCACTTTCACCGCCCAAAAGCCCCTTAGATCTTTTTCTTTTCCGGAGAAAGAATATGGAGAGAACTTATAGGGAGATCCTTTCATCATATCAGAGAATCTCTTCCCCTGTCTCTTCTTGAGCCTTTTAAGGTCTTGCTCGGGATCAAATCTCTCCTAGTCTCTCCTAATCATTTCTCTTCGTTTGTTTTCCTCTATCCAAGTCCGATTGTATTTTTGGAGCCCTTTTTCTTCCCTCTTATGAGCGTGACAAACATAACGTAAAAGGTTAAGAGTTTATTAACATACTTTGTTTTAGTGGCCAAGATGTTGAAACAATCATCCTTAAACTTCCTCTCATGTCTGGCTGTCTCTTGAAGCGAGTATTTGCGTCTTTTGGCAATTATTTCGTGGGACATCGGCAATCCTTCAATGTTTTTTTTCACTTTCACTATTAGTTCAATTAGCCCTAAACTTTTAAATTTTGTCTGATACTGTTCTTCTGTAAAAGGAAAACCCCCCTCTCTCTCTCTCTCTCTCTCTCATCCCCCTCACATTGCACAATATCAACCCAGCCACCACTCGACGCCGACCCTACCTAAGAAACCCGACCTCACTCTTAGCAACTCGACCCTTGGACCTCTCCCTACGCCCCTTTCTATGCTTGTGCGAGCTAGGTCACGGATCACAATGGAGTATTCATGCGAGCTCGACTTGAGCTCGCAATTGCCTAGCCCACGCGAGCTTGGCCTTGAGCTTATAAGAGTCGAGCTTGCTCATGGATCACAATGGAGTAGTCACGCGAGCTCGAGTCAAGCTCCTAGTTGCCAAGTCCATGTGAGCTTGGCATTGAGCTTATAAGAGTCACGCCCAACCGAGCCTCTGTAAGAGAACTCGGCCACGGCGGGGCCTTGAGCAGGCGCGACGACCGTCACAAACAGTCTCTAAAGGTCGCGTTAGAGAGGCTGTGCTTGGCCGTGGGTGTGAGCTGATCAAGCGGGTGTAGAGAGAGAGAGAGAGAGAGAGAGGTGGTGGGATGTTTTTGGGGACAGGGGCAGTTTTGGAGAGAAAGTGGCAATTTGCAAAAAATGGGTGGGTGGGGAGATGCAGCTTTAAATTCAATGTAATGGTGAGAATGGTTATCCGCGGGCTTCAAAACGTGAGGAAAGTACTTGACAAGAGGAGTAATGCTGAGAATAGCATTTGTAAGGGAAGTACCAAAAAACACACCTCACTTTTCACATAAAGGCCGCTCAATCCACAGGAAAAACCACCCCCATCTCCCTTCCATCGCAGACCAATCTCTGTCGCCGTCGGCCCGCACCTTACCCCAATCGTTGTTTCCATTGGACCCCCATGGCTGCCATTGCAGCCGCTGACCAACCCCCTCCACTTCTGGTCACGATGCTTCTCTCTCCCTTTCCGCACTGTAATTGCTGTCCGTGCACAAAATTCGTGGAAGTTGTCACGGCTGTCGGCAGTCCGTGGCCTAACTCCACGAGGAAAAATTGTACCCAAAAAATCATAAAATGTTTTTGCCAGTTCAATCCTAAACTTTTCGATTTTGCCAATTGAGTCATAAACCTTTTTTTTTTCATTTTTAGCCGATTGAATCTATCTGGCCAATTTTGGATGGAAATTGCCGACGTGGATGCCGATTGGCCCATAGCGCTGACATAGTTAATTTTTAAAAATATTTTAACATTTTCCGATTTTTTTTTCATTTTCCTTTTTCTCTTTTTCTCTTTTTCTTTTTTTCCCTCCCCTTCCTCCTCCTCCTCTAGCTGGTCGCTAGCCTCGCTCGAGGTAGGTGAGGTTGACCTTGTCAGCCCTCGCCTTTGGCCGATTGCTGAGGCCTAGCGACCGGCTAAAGGAGGAAAAAAAAGAAAAAGGAAAAGGAAAAAAAATAGAAAATCAAAAAATATTAAAATATTATTAAAAATTATCCACATCAACGCAACATAAGCCGGTCAGCATCCACCTTAGCAATTTATGGCCAAAATTAGTCGAATGGACTCAATTGGCAAGCACTGAAAATATTTGATACTCAATTGGCAAAAATACAATAAGTCTATGACTTTTTGAACAATTTTTCCAACTCTAAAATGTTAAGCCTCGCCACCTCAATGGGTGACCACCATCGAGGTTGTCCATAGCCTCGCTGTGGCTCGTGACATTTTTTTGGAAGGCATTGTTGCCCACGGAGGCGGAGGGGCCCACGACGTCCACTTAGGTTATGGGCCATCGTGGGTGGCCTCGATCTAATGTCACCCATACCCTAATAGCAGCAATCGTGCGACCTCAATCAAGGCCGGCTCTGAGAGAGAGAGAGAGAGAGAGAGAGAGAGAGAGCCTCGCAGTGAGCAGATGGCTGCACGCAATTGCTCCAAGGCTTGTGGCGGAAGACGGTAAGCTAGGAGGCACCGGTGTCTGCGGTGAAGGCCTTGCGGTCATGCTCCGGCTCGGAAAGATAGGCGTGGGGAAATTCACGGCTCGGGCAGGGATATTTCGGGGTAAACAGACGATACTCACGCAAATACGCCCACAAAGCATAACCGATGCGAGGGTGCAAAGCGAGTCATTAAAGGTAAAACCCAGGTACCAAACCTTGTAACTTGGAAAAAAACAGGGGCGGCACATGAAAACAGTAACCGAGTTGGGCATCGCGAAATCTTTCCACATTTGCCCAACAAACGAGAGAGGGAAAAAGGCGAGGGAAAGGACCACGTCCCGTAAGTGCGTCTTTCCCCACACACCCCGGGCGTGTACATGTCTGATACGACATGGTACAGCTCCCTTATATGGCAACACATTTTTCTTCTGTTCCAATCCGTCTTTTTATTCTTGTATACTCCAGCCTTGCCTCCCGCACGCGCGCCCACCAGCAGCGTCCGCGAGCTGATGATGATGATGTTGGTGTTGTTCCGGCCAAGAGGCAAGGCGAGAACGAAACGAACTGGTGACGGGGCGGTCGGTGGTGGTGTCACTGGCGTGGGGATCGGCTCAGCTTTTGTGATGAGAGATCCTCTGCCGCACTCGCTCTCAAGAGCGCTGCGATGCGACCCCAATATCCCGGGAAAACATTAATGAAAGACAGGGGGAAGGAAATCTACTGGACTATTTTAATACGAATACGATGATGATAATGATGATGATATATATATATATATATATATATATATATATATACACACGAGCGAATCAGCGAACGAATTGAGCTGAGAGAAAAGAGAGGGAGAGAGAGAAAAAACACACGAAAGCCCCACGAGAAAATCAGAGTCGGGAAGAACCAAAAGCTATCGGCTACAGTTCACTCCTCCCTTGAATAAAAGCTGACCATAAGAATACAAGATCCACCTCGATTCTCTCTCCGCCCCCCTCCTCCTCCTCCTCCTCCTACTACCAGCGCCGCCGCCGCCGCCCGCCGCCGCCGACGTCTCTGTCTCCCTCATCCAATCCTTGAGAGAGTTAGAGATAGGGGGAGACGGAGACGGAGATTGAGATTCTTGGAAGAAGTCCAGTCTTGTTTGCTCTCACTTTCTTGTTAACTCTCTGGTTCCTTCTTCTTGTTTTCGTTTCCCCCCCTCCTGTTGGTCTTGTTAGATTTCCCTCTTTCTTGGTAACCCAGTTTTTCCTGTCTTCTCTTGGCCAACATCTTCGCTAAATCTTCTCCTTGCGTAGAATTAGGCCGGCCGGTCTTTCTGGATCAAGGACGCAATTTGTGAAGTGGGTGCCTCAAATTTCGCGAGAAAAGAAGAGAGAGAAGCGACCCAAGAATGAGGGAAGAGGACTCGAATTGGTTCTCCAAATGGGAAGAGGACCTGCCGTCCCCTGAAGAACTCACGCCCCTCTCTCAAACCCTAATCACTCCCGATCTTGCTCTCGCCTTCGACATCAGAACGCCTCCGCACGGCCACCCCTCCACCACCAGCCCCCAGCGCCACCCACCCACCACCCCGCCAAACCCCTCCAACCACCTCCCCCCGCCGGGCTCCGCCACCCAGCCCAGCTCGGCCGAGTTCGCCGACTCCAGCGAGCTTGGCCCCGGCTCCGGTGGCGACGAGCCGGCCCGCACCCTCAAGCGGCCGCGCCTCGTCTGGACGCCGCAGCTCCACAAGCGGTTCGTCGATGCGGTCGCCCACCTGGGGATCAAGAACGCCGTGCCCAAGACCATCATGCAGCTGATGAGTGTGGATGGGTTGACCCGGGAGAATGTGGCCAGCCACTTGCAGAAGTACCGCCTGTACCTCAAGCGCATGCAGGGATTGTCCGTGGGGGGCGGGGCAGGCGGGGGCGGGGCCGGCAGCCTGGCCGCCTCGTCGGATCCTGCCACCGATCATCTGTTTGCGAGCTCGCCCGTGCCGGCGCATTTCTTGCATCCGGTCCGGCCCAGCTCGGACCATTTCTTGCCGCTTGTGCCGGTTGCTGCCCTGCAACACCACCAGATGGCGGCCGCGGCCGGCCACCTGCAGCTGCAACCGCAGTATCACAGGCAGGTGGGGCATTTCGGGCCGCCGCAGAACGGGCAATTTGAGCATCCTTTCTTGTCGAGGCAAGCGCCACCGGTTCATAGGATGGCAGCACCGATGCACGGTCCGGTGCAGCCTTATGCGGAGGACTTGGAATCTGCTAATGCAAACGGTGGCAGGAAAGTTCTCACTCTCTTCCCAACTGGGGATGATTGAACTTGGGTAGTAGTTGCAGTTTTTTCTTTGATTTTGCTGTTTTCTTACTCTTGATGATCCTATTTCCGTGTCTTGTGCAATGTGGTGTCTGTAATCTGTGGGTAACTTCTGTTCAGAGTATGGTTTAGGTGTTAGTTGGTCTATGTTGTCCTAGCTGCCTTTTAGTAAGTGATGGTGAAAGCTTTGAGTGGAGCAATTGGATATGCACTTCCACTAGAGCTTAAACTGGCTTCATCGAGAGCTCTCTGTCGTGTAATTGACTGCACGCCTACATTGGATGAGTGGGACTGGTGGGTATTGTCGACTCGTGTCGTCCTTCATGTGGGCTCCTACATGTATTGAGTAAACTGTTGGTACCAGTCTGTACGTTCTATTGATCCTGTTTCTCTTGAGACGTTGGTCATCATGTGATGGTCACTCTTGGCAAACTTCTACCACCAATTCTGAAGTGTTGTGGAAGGTGGAATTCATCGGCCTCGGTCTATTATAATTTCCATTAAACTGCAGCTTGGAGATGAGATGAGTTCTTGTGCATATCAGAGCTTTTGTTTGGAGGGGGGGTTCTCGCTGGGGGACGAACCGCCAGATCTTAAAGCTTGCAGGTGATAACAATAATGCTGGCTATCTCTGATTTCTTGAAATTCGAGGACATTGAGCGGAATCTTTTATGCTTGAGTTTCCTCTACTTAGTTATTGTTTAGAGTCGGAACTCTACTTTCTGTACATTAACTCCAGGGAAGACTTTAAAAGCCCCACTTTGAGGGGAACTGTAACTGTTCAGAGAAGGGATATTATTATATGGATGCAGATTGTTGTATGCCCTATCAACTATGGAACTAAATGATTTAGTCTGAATCGGTGTTTATAAGTTTTCTGCAGTCTTTTCTCAGAATGAGAGGGAGATAGAGCTGATATCATGTATGCGGAGAGGCTACAAACAGTTGGTCATGATCCGAACGACTAGTTCTGTTGGGGAATTCTGCTTTTGATTAATAGATGGAACCAATGATGCGAACTACGCGTTTTTATTTCTCCCTGTCGTAATGCTTCTGGTGAGTATTCTTCATTATCTGAAGAGTTAGTCCAGAAGCCTAGCGATTCGTTTTGCATTTTCACCTCTGGTTCTGGCATATTAGCTCCCCCTCCCCAACTTGAATTGCAACTCTGCTGTGACTTATTAGATGCTAAGTCATGCTTGGATTGCTTGTGAATGTACCAGTTAAAGTCGAGTTCGCCTCTGGCTTCCTCTACTAAGTTTCTGGATATCCTAGTGAAGTTCTTGTTCTCATGTTTGCTAATCGCTAAACCATGCGGCTATGTTGGTAAACAACAAGTCCTTGTCTGAATATCCATATGATCTTCTCCTTCGAGTTTCTCATTATCATGCCTTGAATTCACCCAAGGAAACCTTGTTCGCGTTTCTTCGATTTTGGGCATGTCATCTTTCAATGGCAAGGGGTGTTGAGTGGTTTCAGTGTAACCTAGAAGCAATGTTCCATTCCATTCGTTTTTCCGTCTTTCCCCTTCCAAGGTTCATTTATGTAAAAGAGCATGTGATTTCGTGTGGCTGTCTCTTGTTTTATCTCTAACTTTGATACCAATAGGGGTGAAATTACAGTGTCCCAGATGGGTTAATTTTGCCAAAGTTCTTGAGACTTGATAGTGGGTTAACGCAAGTGATTATGGAAGTCGGATCTGGTAAAAGCAGACGATGCATATGCACAAGGCATTCATTTGACTCCCTTTTTGGAGCGTTTGTATGTAGTTACAAAGGCTGTCGCCAAACCTAAAGGTGATTTAATCTTTTGTCCTGTAACACTGACCTAAACAGAAGCACATGATAGGACGAACTAATCATAAACTCAGAAGCAATAATTTTCTCAAATCCTTAGTTATTGTCTGCTTTACAGATCTTCCTAGGGATCAGCATCGATGATTTGGCACATAAGCAAGACTAGATTAATTGTTAAATGAGCCTTTTGAAGATCACATCCAGGATAAACAATTCTCTTGAACATCTCATTACGGACAGCTCAGATTCAACTGAACCAATTAAATTCAAGAAAGTATTCGATCAAATCATCTTCCGCTAGCAATTATTAGTCTCTAAATATTGGCTCATTTATCTTTGAGATTTCGCTTTTCAAGGTCAACACAGACTTAAAAAAAAATCTTTGCCTCCTCCTTGTCGCTTAAAGCATAAGCCAAATTTCGTTGATGATCATGCACGATGGAACATCAGACAAGTTCCATCAGGTATCAGGATTCCATTCCTGATGAAGCAAAGGATAAGCACACCTGTAAAGATCGACTCTTCCTTTTTACTTTGACTAAATGCAGTTTCAGGTAAAAAGATGAAACCCCGAGATCCACTTTCAAGAATCGCAATCAATTCCTTTTGGCTTTCATGATGTCCAATGTTTACATTTACGCATCGTGTTCGATAGTGATCGACATGATATGAAAAAACGGGTACAATTCAGATCTACATCAGGGAATCTCCAAAATCCCAACTAGATGATATACAGTCGGTAAAAGAAGAGTAATTGGCCATAGGCCATGTACAATACAAGTATTATCTTGTTTCCAGACTCCCGCCGACAGGATTCAATCTTCTCCTCCGAAAGAAACGTTTTAACACCATCCTGCATCCCTTACCTTGGATTACTAAAGTTGAAAAGAATCCAGCATTGCTCTCAGAGTCTTTTCGGATGCTTGCCACTGTTTCTCGTTCGCACTGGCGACGAATAAAACGACGGTGTTCCCTTTTGCCGTTGCCTTAGCAAGATTGTGCGAGCCCGTCAGGGCATATGGAGTCTCCAGCGCGTACTTGTAATACTGCATCCACCATGTAAATAGCATCCAAGTATCAAATCAACAGGTTGAGGATAAACGTATGAAGCTCGATATAAAGGGTCCAACAAATTTTTGCCCTCCTCAAGAGTCATTGATTATGTTTAACCTGAACGGCTGGAAGAAAATGAAATGTAGTGTTAAAGCTCAAAAGCAATTTAGCTGGACTTTGACTAAAATTTAGCTGTGCTGGGTAGCAATGGTACCCTCCTACTACTGTTGCTGAAAAGTGAAGTGGAGAAAACACCCTGCTTGGACCCAAAAAGGTAAAAAGAAAGAAAGAAAGAAAGAAGGGAAGAAGGAGAGCAAGAAAATTGCCTTAAGTTCTTGAAGTTGAATGTGTCAGCCAGCTGGAATCCCAAACTCATTTTGTCAATTATTTTGGCAAAACCGCAAAAAGCTAACCAATATTCATGGAAAGCCCATGAATTGATGATTAGCCAAGTCTCATGTGTGAACTTGTATTTCTGCTGTCTTTAACTTCTTAAGACTCGTAACCCACCCATCGGTGGCCGCGTTGGTTTGCGCTCAGTTCCTTTCACGAGAAGTCCTGGGTTCAAACTCGCCCATCGGTGATTTAAGTGAGGGGTCGTGGCGGTGGGATGCTACACTAGCTCCCCTCGAGGACTAGTCGGCATCACCGCTAGTTTGAGCCCTAGCTTGCCGGCCACGCGGACACCTCGGTTATAAAAAAAAAAAAAAACTTCTTAAGACTCATTTCCATGCAATGGCTTGTCCAGCTAGCTTAAGGGCTAATTTGGGCGAAAGACCTAGATTTCTTAAGGTCTAGCTGCTAATGTGGTAAGCATATTAAACTGGCATCTATCAGGGATCAGAAGTTCCCACTGGGGGATGCAATTTCCCAGAACACGAGTCCGAACGTCCTCGAGTATAATGGAACTCGACCAACACGGATATCAAAAGCCTACTCAAAGTGCCTATCGAGCGATGACAGAATGAGCAGACAGAATGTGAATACCGTCTGATCACCGAGCTTTTCAACTGATGCTTCCAAGAGCTCATCTGGATCGTACGTGTTCCCCGTTACGAAAGGGCCGAGAGAGGCAATCAGCTTCTCCGGGCTCCCGATCTCCTCGATGGTCGCGTTGGGCTTATTCGTGAGGCGTATGAGAGGGGAGGCCACCACCTGAACCTTCCCCTGCTCGTCGTCCTCGAACTTCACCTCCACCCACGGCTCCGCGCACTTCGGTTGGCAGTAATTGCCCGACAGTATGTTGGCCACTCGCATCTGTTTCCAAGACGGGGGAAGGATGAATTGGTAGGGTTCAACGTTCCCTGCAAATCACTAAATTTCAAGTATCATTTGAAATCTGACAACACCAAACAGCCACATAAACTCCAGCCAAAACCATCACCAATTCGACATCGTAAGATGAAATTGATTCGAAACAGATTAAGGTGACATTCGACTCAGATATGAAGCAACACTCTGCAATCAAGATAATGAAAACCCGTCTCATTTGCGCTTGATTTGAGACCTGAATAGCCAACAATATCTACATTGTGGGAAGAATTTGAGTGCAGAAATGACCAAATTCGCCGCTCACGACATCAAAACCCCCACCGCCGGCGATTCAATCGCGCACTCCATACTTCTCCCCGCACCCACAGTGGTCGTGCAGAGTCAAATCATTCGAGCATCGGAAGAAGAAAAGCATCGAACGAGAGAGGGACCGAAGGACGGCAAGACGGCCGATTTACCTGCGCGAAGCGCGGGGGTGTCCTTGGGAGAAGCCTTGAAGAGGACGAAGGAAGTGTCGGAGGGCGACGGCGGGAGGTACGAGCCGACCTCCACCTCCTTCGCTCCCGCCGCCGGCGCCGCCGGCGTGACGCTCCAGAGGAGAGGGACCAGAGCCGCCCGCCGCAGCATGTCCCTCCTCCCGAGCCGCCCGCCGCCCTCGGCTTCGCGGCGGAATGCGGCTCGGATGGAGGCCCTGCGCGGAGTCGAGAGGAAGGCGAACGGCGACGGAGGCGCGCGGGCGGCGGTCATCGTTGCCGGCGACATGAGAGAGAGAGAGAGAGACAGACAGACAGACAGTTGATGGAGGAAAGATTTTTGGCCTCCCGCCCTTATCCGTTGAGACAGGACGCGACGTGGCGGCAGGGGATTGGCTCCCCTAAAAACTTTCGGATTTCAAAAACGAGTTTTGACTCGCTTGAGTCTCGGCTCGCACTACTGGAGTTTCGCGAATTTCCCACCCCTCGAACATCGTCCCATGATCGAGGGGAGCGTCCGCCGGTTCGTCAAAAAGTCGTTAAAAGTATGCGCGCAGCACCGGGGTAAAATTACGCCGAGGCAACGATGTCGCGAAATGTACAAGCATGAATGCACTTATGTTGTGACCCCGATTTCACGGTCACGAAAGGTGATCTTCTGTTTTGAAAAGCCGGTAATGCCGAGCCGTGCAAGGGCGCCCGGGCCCTTTTAGATTATTGGATTTTTCACGATCAAAAGAAATAAAATAAGGGGGTGCTTATCGAGTTGTAAATTCAAAACTTCGCGATAATAATAATAATAATAAACACTGTTTTGATCCTTCGTCCACCACAAGCTAATGGATAGGCCCAAAAGAATGGCCCGATACTGAGCCCAAAGTCCACGGAAGAGAGTTAACGGAAAAATCTTAACCGAAGAATCACAGGAAAGGAGGGAAACCGATGACGGGCTTATCTTCTTTCAACTGAAAACTCTCCCTCTACACTCACTCTCTCGCAAACCACCAGCCACTTTTCTAATGGCAGCTTCTTGCTTGAAAGCTCGAAGCGATGGAGTTGAGCGTTCAAGACTCCCGGAGAAGGAGCTTCGAATCGGAAAAGGCGGGCTCGGGAAGCGGATTCTGAGGAAGGGGAATTCGTGGCGGACTCCGTGTCCCGGCGACCAAGTACACGGTACTCGAGACAAGGACTGTTCGGTGTTTTCCATGCTTTAGAGCGCGAACGATGCGACAGGATTTTGTTTATTCTTGTTTGGAATGCAGTTCGCTACAGTGGACGAGTCGAGGGCGGTGCTCGTCTCGATTCGAGCGGTGAAGGGAGCGCTACTACATTGGAGTTCAAGTTAGGCCAATGTGAGCAGCCGAAAGCCTACATGTTGCACTGCATTGTTTCAGTAGACTGGTTTTGTTTCTGGAGCTTTGGTTTAGAATCTCGATCATGATAACACAACTATTTTCTGTCTCTCTCTGCTGAAATTGCAAAAGGCTTGTGGATTTCTTGAAATGAAAGTAGCTGTGGATGAATCCTGCATTTGCATTGAGGCCAATTGGAAATTATTAGGCAGCTAGAAGGAATGCATTTCGAGCGCCCTTTTTGGGGTAGCCTCGCATTGAATTCCCCTCAATAACATTACTTGGGTGGAAAGATGGGCTGCTAAAATCTTGTGCAAGCATGACATATCTAATATCACTCGATGCAAATATCTGTGAACTTTCCTTCATGGTTCCTGTGAATTTAGGTTGTCTACTTGCTGATGAGACAGTGTACTATATTTAAGGTGAGGTGATAAAAGGATGGGACGAAGGAGTTGCCACGATGAAAAGGGGAGAGAGAGCGATCTTCACGATACCTCCAAACTTGGCTTATGGCGAAGGAGGGTCTCCTCCTCTTGTCCCTCCGAACGCCACTCTTGTTTTTGACATTGAAATGGTATCGTGGACCAGCGTCAGGGACTTGACAGGAGATGGAGGAGTCCTGAAGAAGATTGTCACAGAGGGAGAGGGCTGGGCTACTCCTCGGGATGCTGATGAAGTTTTAGGTAATCACTTCATTTGGTTAGTGTCACAACATTCGGTGAATTGCTACTTGTCTGGGGAAACAGGAAATGTTGTCCGATGTCTTTTTAACCGCACCATCACACACAACTACACGAGTTCGAGTACAGAGTTTCATGATTGGTAGGTTGATTTTTCTTCCTAATGAGGTACTAATGACAAATGCGCCAGGACCAGATTCCAGGGGGAAAAAAAAAGAACTTTCGACATCTTTCTATATATTGAGAATTAACAGCTCTTGTTGCAGTCAAATTTGACGTGATGCTCGAGGACGGAACTGTCATCTCGAAGTCCAATGGAGATGTGGAGTTTCAAATCGGGTGTGGTAGGTTGAACTCGAACTTGCCTCCTTGTATTATATTTAATTTCTTCACATCTCCTGCTGGAAAAGAGAGGCTCTCTGAAATGTTCCTAGCGATTCTTTAGATTCTAGTTCCGAAAAAGTGCATCTGTG
Organism: Syzygium jambos; assembly: GCA_031216235.1. Lineage (NCBI taxonomy): Eukaryota > Viridiplantae > Streptophyta > Magnoliopsida > Myrtales > Myrtaceae > Syzygium > Syzygium jambos. The sequence goes on along the minus strand of CM062230.1, from coordinate 14,181,929 downwards.
TCCAGCGATGAGCATAGCGGCGAAAACAATGAGAAAGGGTGAGAAAGCGGAGCTGGCTGTGAAGTTTTCTTGTAAGTTGCCAGTATTATGTCTTCCCTCCAAGGATTAAGATTTAAGCAGATGTCGCATTTTCTCGTGAGACACAAATATGAATCTTGATTACCTATGCTTTCTTCAGATGGCTTCAGGTGGAGCAAAAGTGTACCTCAAAGCACTGAACTTGGTGCTTTAGCTGATTCGAATTTGGTCATCCGGCTCGAGTTAATTGCATGGAAAAGTGTGGTTGATGTTACTGGAGATAAGAAAGTGCTTAAGAAGATCGTAAGAGCCGGTGAAGGCTTTGACCATCCTAATGAAGGATCAGTTGTCAAAGGTGATTTACTGTAAGCATAGCGGAAGATCTCTTGAAATGTAAATGTTAATCTAGAGTTCTCCTGTTTAGTCATTGTGCTAATGAATTCTATCTTTCAGTGGCATATACTGGTAAATTTGAAGACGGAACCATTTTTGAGAAGAAGGGATCGACTGAGGAGCCTTTCGAGTATGTAGCACTTGAAGGTACTCTGCATTCATTGGCACTCCCAGACAGCAATTTCCAACTTCGTCAAATGAGTAGAAGCTAATTATGAGTGTTTATGCCTGCTCAGAACAAGTCAATGAGGGCCTAGACAGAGCAATCCTGAGCATGAAGAAAGGAGAACAAGCCCTTGTGACTTTGAGAACCAACTCAGTCGTCAGTCTAGATGATCTGGCGGTTTTGGCAAATTCAGTATTGAGTTATGAAGTCGAATTGATCGACTTTACCAAGGTCATTTTCATGTTCTTTATTACTTGATCTCATACCATAAAGAATGCCGCTACATGTAGAATCAACTTCTGCTCTTTACAGGACAAGCCATTTTGGAAGATGAATGCTCGTGAAAAGTTAGAAGCATGCGAAAGCACAAAGAATGATGGAAATTCCCTGTTCAAGACAGGGAAGTTCTGGTGTGCATCGAAGAAATACGAGAAGGTGACCAATGGAAAATGCCATCACAGAATTTTTTATGGCTAAGTGATATATTTCATCACGTCTATTGATTATGATCTGCTTGCAGGCTGAGAAATATGTACAGTTTGACCACTGTTTTACTGATGAAGAGAAGTGCTCAGCGAATGAGTTACGCCTATCATGCTATTTGAACAATGCTGCTTGTAAACTTAGATTGGGGGACTATAGTGGAGCCACAAAATTCTGTACAAAGGTCTCTCTATCTCTCTCTCTCTCTCTCTCTCTCTCTCTCTCATGCGCGCGCGCGCACGAATGGGTGAGCACACGCACAATTACTTAGGATGAACGGAGTTGTTGCCTTGTTACGATGAGTGATGAAGTTTATCCGACATTGAGCATATATTGAACATTATTGTTGTTGTTTATTAACAATGATGAAACATCTATCTGTCAATTTGTTCATTCCTTACTGGAATCAAAATGTATTTAGTCTAGATAATTTACACACACTCTCTCTCTCTGTGACAGGCATTGGATCTTGATCCTTGCAATATCAAGGCTTTGTACAGGAGATCACAAGCATACCTGAAAAGTTCTGATTTTGACGAGGCAGAGGGTGATATTAACAAAGCGTTAATTCTCCAACCAGATAATAGGTATGCGAATTCGCCATGTGACTCTTCATGACCAGAGGGCAGCTAGATTGGTTTTGTTTTTCTCCATTCACTTAGAACCGAAACTTCATGTTTTGCTTAATCGAATTTCTCTTGCCTTTGATGAATTGCAGAGATGTGAAGCTTGTGTTCAAGGAGCTAAAAGACAAGCAAAAGGAATATAAGGTATATCAAGCTGAGATATCTCGGACAATGCTCTCAAGGATGGCCTAAAACAGAGCAAAAGCAGATAAAAGCATCAAACTGCAGATCTTCCCATCAAAATTGTTCTTCTTTGTACAAGGTGGTCTACATCATATAGCCTGTAAAAGAGCAGTCTAGAGTGTCGTGAGCACATGCTTATTCTTTGTCATTGCAGCATAAAAAGATTGAGGGACAATGAACAGATCATATGTTTCTTCGTAGCAGTTTGCTTACTTCCTACATCAGTAACATTGCGTGACTTTGGAATGGCTATGGTGTTAGAGTTTTTCAGTTTGACAGACAGGCTTCCTCTTTAGAAATCAAATGGTTCTTGGCAAGTTAAGCAAGATGGAGAGAGTCAGATGGTCTTATGTAGCAACAAGAAGCATGTGAAAGGTGTTGGATCTTTTAACTCTTTGCCAATTGGCTAATACAAGATCTAAGGAAACGGGTTAGCTCTTAAGATTTAAAAGCATCACATGGCTCAGAAATTAAGGTCTTGAAGACTCGTTGTAAGATGCAATCTTCTGCAAAGAATTTCTAATGTTAATGTTTAGCACCAATGGATGGAGAGCAGCATAGCATTGAAGTTCTTGTAAGCTTGAAAAGCATAGGAATATGGTTATCAAAATTCGAGACAAAGCGATTGAGGCAATGGATTGACTTACAGGTGTTTTACTTAAGGAGCATCGAAAAACAATTACAAAGTTTAAAATCAGTAAAGCAATTGAGATCAAGGAGAAATGAATATACATTTTTAGAGGGAACAATTACCACTTATGAAAAAGATCATGGGACAATCATCACTCAGGGAATAAGACCATAGGACTATAATCGCGCAAAAGCAAAATCATGGGGCAGTTAACACACCGTCTTGGAAGATCGACCGCTTATAAGCAGGATCATGACTTTATAAGAGCATGGGCACGAAATTTGCGGAAACAGAGGGACATGGACAGCAACCTTTCAAGGAAATGCAACTGCTGAAAATCACCAGAAAGCAGTTGCTACTAGACCATTATAAATATTACTGGTCATTCATTAGAGAGTCCCGTACAAATCAAACAAATTTACTATCATTTCAATACTTTTATCTTCTCGCACCGCACTCTATTTCTCTGGCCGTAGCTTTCAAATTCACGCCGCCGATTAAATTTCGGCGTGCATCTTTATTACGATTCTATGTCGTCGATTAGACATGAGTTGTTTATGTTTGGTTACTTCATCGAGTATGTATCTTCTAGACCTCGTCGCCGTTATTCCGCCGGAGGGGCTAGACTTAAGACTCGGTTGCACACCATGAAAGCAAAGGATGCCTCCTGAGCTTTTGGCCGTAGAAGGAACCCTCCGATGCCCATCGTCATCGATTGGGGAGCAGAGAGAGGCGAAGCGAGAATATATGTTGCTGGGCACGTGCCCGTCGGCCTGATCCCCGAAGCACTTGGGATTGGAATTGCAATGTACCGATTGGGCATGACACGAACAGAGAACAAGAACAGCATGGCCAAAGTGAGAATTTTTATTTTATTTTTATTTTTATTTTGGACGTCTAACAATTGCGCCGACACAGTTTTTTAAAACGAAATCCTTTTTTTTTTTTTTTTGGGGTGTAACGGACCCATTTAACTAACAGATCGGAGGAGGAGAAGCGAGGAGGAGGAGGAGGAGGAGGCCAGGCTACGTGGGAATCTCGTCTCCCGTACAAGGCGGTGGCAAGAGAGCCTCCTTGTTTTCGTCATTTTCCGGCCACGAAACTTCTCCGCCCGACACGACCAAATTCTCAGAGCTCGAGCTCAAAAGCTCGGAACTTGCACCCCACCCTTTGTCCCCCTCGTCGTCGTCGTCGTCCTCCTCCTCCTTCTTTGCACAGAGAGAGAAATTGAGAGAGAGAGACAGGGAGAGAGAGAGGGAGATGGGTATAGAGATCGTGGAGCCCAACACGTGCGTCAGAGGATGCTGCTCCAGCCGATCCATCCCTCTCCACCTCCCTCCTTCGTCCTACTCCCTCCTCTCCCCCATCGCTCGAGGTCCCTCTCTCTCTCTCTCTTCCCCCGTCGGTCATCATCATCAACCGCGGAGGTTGATGGTTCCCGCTTCTTCGCCACCCGTTCTTTCCTTGTTTTGAATCGCGAGGTGGGCTAATCGGGTTGCTGCCCTGCAGGGGCCGAGAGCGTCGTGTACGAGGCCCTCCTGGATGGCAAGAGGGTCGCCGTCAAGAAACCCTTCTTGGCCACTTCCGACGACATCGACAAGTTCCACAAGGAACTCCAACTGCTCTGGTCTCTCTCTCTCTCTCTCTCTCTCTCTCGATAAATGTCAGTGATTTCTTGATTTGTGTGCTTTTCTGTGCTTGTCGAACGATTTGCTCGGTGTTTGAATAATGAAAAGTTGTGGCGCGTGGGTCAGTGGTAGCAATTGCTATGTGGGGCTTCGATTCCTGTGCTCATATGGTGCCGTGTGTTGTATTGGTTTGTGGTTTGTTGCTGCAGCAAGCTGGATCATCCCGGCATTGCGGCTCTCCTTGCTGCCCACGCGAAGCCGCCCAACTACATGTTCTTCTTCAAATTCTACGAGTCCCTGAACCTCGCTGAGAAGCTACATGTCGAGGAGTGGATCCCCGATCTCGATCATGCGCTCGCGATTGCGATGCAGCTAGGTATGTTTCTTATGTTAGCATGTTGTGCTTTTCGGTTATTTCGTTGCTTTTCGCAAAGAGATGGTGTTTCTTGTGTTCTACGGTGTTCTTGCTTCTACTCTCAAGCTGAATTTGTTGGTTGATAAATTCAACTTGGTGGGTATATTTCTTAGGTTAGCATGTTGTGCTTTTCGGTTATTTTGTTGGTTTAGTGTTCCTTGTTTTCTACGGTGTTTTTGCTTTTACTCTCAAGCTGAATTTGTTAGTTGATAAATTCAACTTGGTGGGCATGTTTGTCACCTGAATTTTTGTTTTTGCAAAGAAATCAGTTCGCCCATATTTGTGCTGGTTTATACACATTCTATACATATGGTGATGATTAATTATTATTAGTGCATGTCATCATTTGAACTGATGCTCTTTGTTGATATTTTAGAGCATGTCATCATTTGAACTGATGCTCTTTGTTGATATTTTAAGTATTTCCTTGATAAGTCTTCTCTGGCCTTATGTGTATTTAAGCTAGAGACATTAAATTCCATTCTTGCGTGGCAATACATATGATGGAGATAGACTTTTAGTCTGTGTCAATTAAAACACCCTGCATTTGCGCAGAGATATTGTAGATTATTCTGAACATCATAAGGTAGCCTGCTACAATATACTTAAATAAGTAGTTTAATGTGTTCTTTTGTCTTCTTTTTTTTCTTGATAATCGTGGAAGTCATTTGCCAATACTCATATAAATACCATCCTTGGATTTCTCTTACTCAATCAATGATCAAGATTTCTATCTTTAAGTGGCAGAAGTAGTTTAATATCAATGCAAGTAGCTAAGGGAGAGTGTTTCTCATAATTTCTGTATGTGCACACTAGCAGAAGTGGTCATGTCATGGAATTTATTTTCACCATTTTGATATGCTTGTCTCAGACTGATCTTCGTTGAAATTTTCCCTTTTCTAATTTTTCTCATACTTGTTTAGTTTGTTTTTCTTTTCTTTGATTGATTTTCTAATTATTTTTGTTCATTTTGTTTGTTTCCAGCAAAGGCTTTGCAGTATCTTCACAACCAGGGGATTGTCCATAGGGATGTGAAACCTGCAAATATTCTTGTAATTGTCTTCTTTTAAGATCCTCATTCTAAATTTTCTTACATTGAATTCATCCCACCCTGAAATATACTCATTCTTTTTTACATTTCATTAATAATCATGTGACTACCTCAAGTAGTTATGCTGATGGAGCTATGGCTGTTTTGCAGCTTGACAAAGAGTCCTCTCCACACCTAGCTGATTTTGGTTTGGCAGCATACAGGGACCATCTTAAAGAAGTTTCTATTGAAACCTGGAAGTCTTCTGGCAAGCCAACTGGTGGCTTCCACAAGAAAAATATGGTTGGCACCCTTATCTACATGGCACCTGAAATATTAAGGAAAGAGATACATACTGAAAAATCGGATGTCTACAGTTTTGGAGTATCTATAAAGTAAGTTCTTTTAATACGTTTGTGTTTTTTTGAGGATACATATAATTCTATGGTTGAATTCTGCCGGCATTTGGCATCTTCTGTGGCCCTTTTCACTGCATATTTAATTGGAGTAGTTTTTAGCACGTAACCTGTTCCTTATCTGGCTAGATATATTGTGTGCCTATGATATGGCTTCATAACCCTCTGCTTCTGGTTAGTTTTCTGCCTGCTGCCTTTGGAAGTTCTTTTTTCCCCTTTTATGGAGGAAGAAATACACTGAGCTTTGTTGGAGCCATATATGACATTCCAGTGCTATTTAGTGCAAGATTTTGACTTCTCATCAAGTTTCTAATGATCTATTTCCAATTTGCTATGTGTAACGGACCGAAGGTTGAAGTAAGTTATCTTGTGTGCCATTTGATTTGAGTACATAGTAAAACCTTCCGACCAAAAAAGAAAATAGTACATACTTGGAGCTTCCTTGGAAACATAGCGATTGGAACTGTCTCTGCAAACAAATTAACAAGAATTACTCAGTAAGAAGCTACGGGGAAGTGAAAGTTGATTTTGTCGAGATAATTTTCCGTTAGCTGCTTGTTTTTTTCGATGATCAGTTCTTCTAAGCTTTCATACAAAGATTGTTTAGGGCTTCTTGCACTTAGAAACAGTATTTGATGAAGCTCACAGCATATAAGAAAAGTTGACTAGTCAGATATGTTCTTTGAAATGCATTAGTCATAGTTATTTTATTTGTTAGCATGTGCTTTTGGGACATGAAAATCGTCTACAGAAAGATTCCATTCTGTAAAGGCCGGATTAAGTAGATTTAAAAAGCTGGGAAGAATAGGGAAGCATTGTTGCAGTTTGATAATAGAACATATGTCAGTAGTGATGCATGTAGAGTAACATCCTTGATCCTCAATTAATTGCCTTCAGGGTGCTGCATTGCTAGAAGAAGATCTATGCTTTCCTTCTCCCTGTCAATGATGACTAACCATTGTTTCTCATAAACTTAACCTCCATGCATCATTTATCGGTCATATTTTACCTTAAATTCTCTGTTTGATTAAACTTGTGTGTACTCTTTACACACCTACAGTGGTAAAACAAGTGCAATGGATGTCGTGTTTAGTTGTGTATCTGTGTTTCAAAGGCATTGCATAGAACTGTACTACGGACTTTCTATTTTTTGAAATTTGAAAATTCGCGTGATTGATCATTATTTAGTACATGATGTAGCCTGTCAAACTGTACATGTGCACTGTGAAAAGGTGAAGAGATGGCAACACTCATCACAATATTTACATATAGCTCATAGGTAGACTGAGAGTCATAGGTTTGAGGCTGATTAAGCTTAGGACTTTAATCTGTGTTAGTTGGTGGTTTTGATTTTGAATTTGGACATATAACTGAGTCCTGAGTTAGTTATGTCTGCATTTAAGAGCTTATACTGCTAGTGTTTGAAAATTTTCAGCTGTCATAAGCATAGAATTGTGATCTCGTATGTGCAGTGAACTTCTTACTGGCGTTGTCCCGTATACTGATCTCCGTGCAGAAGCACAGGTTGGCCTCTGGTTATTGACTCTACGAGTTTGTGGTCCCTCAATTTTTATTAATTCAAGGTTTCGTGCTTGTTCTGCTGGCAGGCCCATACAGTACTTGAGATGAACTATAGTGAACAGCAACTTACCGCAGCTGTTGTCTGTGATGGGCTCCGACCAGTTCTTGCTGGTCTGGAGTTGGGGTTGCCGGAGAGTCTATCATCATTAATACAGAGGTGTTGGGATGGGAATCCTTCTTATAGGCCTTCGTTTGATGACATAGTGGCGGAGCTTGAGGCGATCTTGCAAAGCAGAAAAATGATGAAGAAAGAGCACGTGATTGATAGTACTAACACCTCCTTTAAAGATGAGACCAGTGTTCGAACTTATCAAGAGAGTGTGAACTGGTCCCTTCAGGGAGAACATTTGTCCAAGACAGCTTTTGCAGATGATTCTGCTGTAAGATTTCTGCTTGATGGTTCCAATGATCCTTCCGGATATTGCCCTACTCTTTCTTCAGGTTCCTTTGCGACATGTGGGAGAAGGGAGACCATGGAGGATATTCATTTCCTTTTACCTAACATTGGGAATCAGAAGGATATACATATCTTTGGCATCTTCGATGGTCATAGAGGTGCTTAAGCGTGGTAAACTTTTTTTTCTTTAGGGTGGAGACAGCTATACTAAGAGAAATAGAACCATGCTTCTAGAAACTTTTAAAATTTAAAAAGTAGATACCTTGTAGGTTGATAATTTCCTTTGAAAACTTTTCAATTGATTTATCTGTTAGATATAATATTTTAAGGACAAAAAACTCAACGGGTGTTGGTATATATGTGAATGTCGTACTGCTTTCTTACTTTTCCTTCCTATGTCCTCTTCATGCCTGGCTCTGATTAGTTGTTAGAATTTCCATATACAATTTTTGAATAGTCAATGTATATTTAACCAGCTGTCATTTAAAGTGCTCAGCATTTTGAAACCTTTGAATTTGGTCTATAGATGGTATGCAATAGTATTTTTGTTGTCATTATTATTATCATCATCGTTATTATCGTTATCGTTTTTTTTTTTATTATTATTTAGAAAGTCACACTGCCTTCTCAACTTGTCTTCCTTGTCCTGACTCTTTTCCGATAACTGTGAGAAACAAGTAATCACAATCATATAGAAGGAAGGTTTCTCGTATGGTTCCTCTGTTCCCTTCTAAATTACCCAATGGCAAATATACATTGGTTGTTTTCTGAGTGCTTGGGATGTTAATTCTAGGTTTTTTTTTTTTGGGTCGGAGATGTTAATTCTAGTTTTCTGACTGTTTATTGACTTCTCTCCACCATGTTTAGGTGCAGCAGCTGCTGAGTTCTCAGCTCAAGCTTTGCCTGGAATTTTGCGGAGTTTTAGTCCTACAAAAAGGTTTTCTTTTTTTTCAAGAAAGAAACATTTCACTGTTACATCTTGTTTTTACTGTGCGTTCAGTAACAAATAGCAATTAAATGCAGTCCTCCCGAGGCATTGCTGGAAGCATTCATCAAGACGGACGTTGCGTTTAGAAATGAATTGAATACCTATCGGAAGTCCAAGGGTGTAATCCAGAAAGACTGGCATCCTGGTTGCACTGCAATAGTTGCCCTCATAGTCAGAAACAAGCTTTATGTCGCTAATGCTGGCGATTGCAAAACAATCTTATGTCGAGCCGGTAGACCTATTGCTCTTAGTAAGGTAAGCTGTCTGTGGACTTCCTCCATGCTAATTATCATTAGTAGCTATGTTGCTGCTCCTGAGCCACTTGGTCTCAATATGTCAGGATCATGTTGCAAGCTGCCCTGAAGAGAGAGAGCGCATCGTTAATGCAGGAGGGCAAGTTAAATGGCAAATTGATACATGGCGAGTCGGTGCTGCTGCACTCCAGGTTGCTTTCTTTAACTGTTAATATTTATATCAAAGGTTGCCACTTCGAAGATGTAGTAGTTATAGGACTTTATCTAGTCCAATAGCTGGAGTATTAACTACTCCTGTGCTTTTACCAAGCATAGAAGAAGTATCTTCTTTTAGTTAAAGTGTTTGAAGTTCTTAATCTAGTTACGCTGTTTTCACATTTTGTTTGTGTTTTTCTGTTAACATGTACTTGACTGTTATTTTGCACGTATAGGTTACTCGCTCCATCGGAGATGATGATCTGAAGCCTGCTGTAACTGCTGAACCCGAGATTACTGAAACTGTTCTCTCTGTGGAGGACGAGTATCTGGTAAAGAGTATTATCTTATGACAGTTTAACTGTAATTTTTCTATGAGACATAATTTGTGAATCCAAATTCTGGTTTGAACATCAAATGGCATGACACGAGAATGGTACATTGACACCTGCTATAATGGTGAATGCCAGGTGATGGCTAGTGATGGATTATGGGATATCTTGACCAGCGAAGAGGTCATAAGCATCATCAAAGACACAGTTAAGGAGCCGAGCATGTGCTCCAAGAGATTGGCAACCGAAGCTGCTGCACGGGGTAGCAAAGATAACATCACCGTCATCGTCATCTTCCTGCGTCCTGTCTCCACTGCCGAGAGAATATATTAGGTGCGAAACCCATTATTTGGGGAGCTCCAGGTGGTATGAAGAAACAGAGATAGACCAAGAAGCAACTATTTAACTACTAGAATAAGGAGAAGATTCTTACTTAATTCTTTGTCAAGGATTGATAGTGCCTGTGGCATTGATTCGTGTGATTGCTTTCATTAGTTCGTCTCTTCTTGATCGATGCATTTGTTGAGCCAAGATTATACCTTAAGAGGAAGAGAAAGCATTGCCTATGATGCTGATTTGATGACTACACTTGCAAAAATGCATGATGCAGTAGGAGGTAGTGATTAGCACTTAGCAGGATCAGATATGAATCTTGAACTACGTAGATAATTTAGCAGTTGATCCGGACTTACCGAATATTTTTTTTTTATCAAATGATGGACCGTTCGATAGGACTTTTTAGGATACTCGTTAACAAGAAGCTTATAAGATCCGGTTTAATGCATGTTATTTTTTTTATGAGCAAATTAGAATATGAAATGGAGAAAGCCTTTTGAAATCTACCGTTAATAATCACTTTGCTCTGTTGAATTATGCAGTTGAATGATATTATAACATTAAGATGATGAAAGTCGTGATAGTAGGTGAAATAGGAGGGTCGTGCATATGTTCAGTATTGTACGTATGTTCAGCTTCGGGATGACCTTCTTTCCAAAGAAATCTTCGGAAATCCGATATCTGCTCGTAGAGGCGGCGGCCGACAAGTCGGATTAATGTGATTTGCTTGAGCTTGTTGCATTTGATTTACAGCATACATAAGATCTAGAGGACTCGTCAACATTTCATTATGAACTTTCGATAATTGGTATATTCTTCAATTCTTACATGGATCTCATAGCCATGCTCACGCCTAGGTGCTCTATTTATGACGAATCCATGCGTATCTCACACCTTTTGACATATATGGAAAAGCATTTATAAAAGTCAAAGCTGCATGAACTAAAGCTCCAATTAAAAGATTACCATATTGGTGGATGTAAGATCAAAAACAAGGTAGATATCCTTCCATGCATAGCAACATCTTCACACTACAAATACTCCGTTCTTGGCTCTCATTCAAGCACATGAGACATTTATAACTTTGCCATGGAACAAGCACAACCACTCTCAAAAGGAAAATCCGCGGCGACTCGTCTCTCGGGAGATGCGGGGGGGAAGGCGGCACGAATATCGGGTCCTTTTGTACTCGAAGTGAAGCTCTATAATGATGATCACCGTGGATCCACGCCCCTGATCAATCTGTCAAATTCTTTCGAAAAAGATCCTCAAAAGAAACCCAAGCCGCTGAAACGAAATTTCGACAATACCCTCGCAACCCGATCTTACTGTTGCAAACACTGCAAGGCGAGGTTCAGCACCTTGCAGTCGCTGGGGGGCCACCAAAATGCCCACAAGCGCGAGCGTGCAGCAAAAAAGCGGGTTCAAGTGATGAACCGGATCGTTAATGCCTTTTCTCAGGTGACTCTTAAATCTAAGCCGAATTGTTCTGGCATGCAGGCAAATCTTGTCCCAAGGCACCCCACTGCCTGCGGGCCTCGTGCTAGGCCCTCGTCTGCGGATGTCGTCGGACCTACCCACAGGGGGCCGCCGGAGCCGATAACAATGACAAACCCTCGAGCGTCAGCACCACACCGACCTGCCATGGTGAATCAGCTAAACGGAACAGTATATGAACCTATGAACAATGGTGACCCTAACATTTGTACTGGGGTTTTTCCTCAGAGCACAGGACCAAGACCACCTCCACTTGCCAACGTTGTTGCCAATGGAAGCTCCTTCAGCACCCAAGGACTCGAAAACGAAGGGTTGGACTTGACCCTTAAGCTCTGATCATGACCAGAGAACTGCTTTTCATGTAGCTTTGGTTGACATCAATGCAGGATGATGCTCCATTGAAGTGAATGTTTGACTAATAAACTAAAGTCTCTATGACATATGACAAAAATATATGCTTCGCGTTGTCTAAGTAATATTTGTGGACTAATTATATGTGGTAACTATCCTAATTGATCTTGGCATCTCGCCCACTAAAATGACACAAGTGCAGTAAATCATACCAATCTAGTGCATACTCGACCTTAACTAACAAGGCTTTGCATAATCTCGATGATCAAATTGATAAGAAATTTACCTGAGAAAGGATCAACTTTTCAGTTTTCAACAGCCGGTATGTTGCGCAAATAACGTAAAAGTGCTTTTCGTCGCGGAAATTATTTGCAAGTGAGACTAATTCCTCAATCAACCATTTCTATTTGTGATAAGAAGCGCTCCTTGCGTTTCTGGTGACCGCTTCTTCCTAAAATGGCCGTCATTGAGCATAGCAAAAAGTATGGACAATTATGAAACGTAAAGAAGTAAGAATATTTACGTAAGTGATATTCATCCACTATTCCCATGTCGTCCGATGTCCATCCTTACTATACCTCAAAATTTCTCTCTTTCTTATGATTATTGCAATTTCATTAATCTAAAGTTAGATTCTTATCTAATCAAGACTTAATCATATCAGACCTTAAAGCTGTTCATGAGATCCAACTTTCCTCAGTCACGTCACGCTGCTGCAGGGTCTCGATGGGTTCTCATAGGTGCCAGAAAGGCTGGCAGTATCCGATGGCGAAGCTGATGACGAGCATGTTCGGGCCGGTGACGAGCAGGGTCGCTCCGCTGTGGATGCGGCGAATGTTGGAGATCCAACTGGTGGTAACGGCCATGTCGGTGGCGACGGTGGTGATGATGAAGTCGTCGGCGGCGGGGATGGTCAAGATTTGAGTGGCCATGACATTTGAGTTTGCATGGCGGGAAGTCGGGAAAATGGAAAGAGGCGGTTTCTTTGTTGTTAAGAGTACTTGATGAGCATTATTATTCAAGTTAGCTTACCATAGAACTATTTAAGTGGGCACGAACAAGACTCATTGAGAAAGCAATTTGCTAATGTATATTATATACTGAAGAAGACTCATTGAGAAATCCATCCAAAGTTTTCTATTCAACTTTCGTCAGTTTTCGCGACTTCTTATACAGTTAGTTTGATGCACAGTATTCTTTTTTATGATGGTCGACATAATGGAATTATTAAATGGAAAAGGCCTTCTGAAAACTAACATAAATAATCAATTTGTACTTTGATACAATAAATTAGTTGAATGACATTGTGCAGCTAGCTTGAAATGACGCATTGTCATCTCAAGATTTCACCTATCTAATATCATGGAGGAAAATTATCCAAAAAGCCTTAAACCTATTGCATTTTTACCAATTCAAATCTAAACCTTTTAATTGTGCTAATTGAGTCCTAAATTTTTTCATATTTTGTCAATTGAGTGTATCTGGCCAATTTTGATCAAAAATCACTAACGTGAATACCGGCCGTCTTATGTGACACAACCGGCACTAACATAAATATTTTTTAATAATAAATATCTTTTGAATTTTTTTCATAATCTTTTTGTTTTCTTTAGCTTTTTTTTTTAATTCAGGCGGACGAGGGTCCAACGAGGGCTGCATTACCCTCACTAGATCCGGGCCAAGCAAGGGTGATCCGGCCCTCGCCCAGATCCAACGAGGGGATTGTGGCTCTCACCTAGAGCCAACGACGGCCACGACGCTCTTGCTAGCCTGAGTCTAGAGAAAAGAAAAGAAAACAAAAAAGTTAAAATATTATTATAAAATGTTCACATCGGCGTCGACTGTGCTACATGAGACACCCGGTGTCCACGCCAGCAATTTCCAATTAAAATTAGTCGAATGGACTCAATTGGAAAAAAGTAGAAAGGTTTAAAACTCATTTGGCACAATTGTTCGACAAAAAAAAATTGAAACAATTGAAAGGTTTAGAACTGAATTAATAAGAGCGCAATAGGTATATGATTTTTTGGATAATTTCGCAATATCATAGTATGTGAAATAGGAGGGTCGTACATACGTTTAAGATTGAACACACATTCAGGTTCGGGATAACCTTGTTTTCAAAGCAATCTTCGGTATATGGCAATCCGATATGTGCGCATAGAGGCGGCGGCCGACAATTCGGATTGGTGTGATTCGATTCACTTTGTTACATTTAATTTACAGCATACATAAGAATTAGAGGGCTCTTTAAGACTTGACCATTATCGGCTTTTAATGATTGATATATTTCTTCAATTACTACATTGATCTCATAGCCACACTGATGTCTAGGCGCTCTATTGACGACTAATGCAAAGCATATGCGACACCTTTTGACCTAAATGGAAAGCACTAATAAGCTTCCGATTCTCACACTTCGTTTCCGTTATTAAGTCAGACACACAAGATTTTAGTTGCCCATAGCACAAGATCATACCAACTTAGTGCATCTAATATCGAGGACAAGTGGAGATATCCTTCCATGCATGGCAACATCTTCTCCCTACAAATACTTCATTCTATGTTCTCATTCAAGCACACGAGACATTTATAACTTTGCCATGGAACAAGTACAACCCCTCTCCAAAGAGGAATCCCCAGTGACTCTTCTTCTCTCGGGAGATGCGGAGGAGGAGGCGCCGCAAATATCGGGTCCTTTAGTACTTGAAGCGAAGCAGTCTAATGATGATCACCGTGGATCCGCACCCGCGATAGATCCGTTGAAATCTCTTGAAATAGCGCCTAGAGAAAAACCCGAAACGCCGAAACGAGATTCCAACAATACCCTCGCGACCCGGGCTTACAGTTGCAAGTACTGTACGGCGAAGTTTGGCACATTTCAGTCGTTGGGGGGCCATCAGAAAGCTCACAAGCGCGAGCATGCTGCAAGAAAGCGGGCTTCAGAAAAGGAACGGATGGCTAATGACCTTTCTCAGGTGAACCCTAACTTTAGCCCATGTTATTTTGGCATGCAGGCGATTCCTATCCCGAGGCACCCCGTTGCCTTTGGGTCTCGTACTTGGCCTGCACCTACTGATGTTTATGGACCTATCTATGGGGGGCCGCCGAGGCCGACAACGATAACCAGCCCTCAAGCCTCGGCGTGGCACCGACCTGCCATGGCGAATCAGCTGAACGGAATGGTGTATCAACTTACGAACTGTAATGAAGGCCCTAACGTTCATACTACGGTTTCTCCTCGGAGCACAGGACCGAAACCACCCCCTGCCAATGTTCTCGCCAATGATTCCTTGAGCACTGGGGGACTTGAAAATGAGGGGTTGGACCTGTCACTTCGGCTCTGATCATGACCAGAGAACTGCTTTTCATATAGCTTCGGCTTCACCGATGTAGGATGATGCTCCCA
This sequence comes from Syzygium jambos, assembly GCA_031216235.1. Taxonomy (NCBI): domain Eukaryota; kingdom Viridiplantae; phylum Streptophyta; class Magnoliopsida; order Myrtales; family Myrtaceae; genus Syzygium; species Syzygium jambos. The sequence goes on along the minus strand of CM062230.1, from coordinate 14,166,600 downwards.
TTCAAGTTCATGTTTGACTAGAGAACTGCTAAAAGTCTCCATGACGTGCTACAAAAAATATCTGTTTCCCATTTTCTAAGTACCATTTGTGGAATAATTAAATGTGGTGGATATCGCAATTAATGTTGGCATCTCGTCTACTAAAATGACACAAGTGCAATTAACCATACTAATCCAATGCATACTCAACTATAACTAGCGAAATAGCGTCAATAATAATGGCTTTTCCAAAATCTTGATTATCAAATGGATTTGAAATTTACCCGGAAAAAGATCGACAGTTCTGTCTTCAAAGGCCTAGGTAAAGGTTAGTACTTTTCATCCCAGATATATTAGAGTGAGCCAGTGAGCCAAATTCCTTAATCAATAATTCAATATATGATGAGAAGCGTTTCGTGCGCTTTTGGTAATCGCTTCTTCCTCAAATGCCCGTCATTAAGTGTAGAAAAAATATGTGATGCACGAGGACAATTAAGTAAACTTAAAGAACTACAAATGTTTGCACAGGAGTTTGCGTACTTGATACTCATCCATTATTCTCTTGTCTCCATCCTTTCTGTAGCTCGAAATTTCTATCTTTTGTATTAGGGAAAAAGCCATCAAAAATAAAAATTATGCCAATTATGACACGTTTATAATTATTTTTATTTTTCTTATGACACTAATAATCCCAAACTTGTATTTATGTGAAAAATTTACTCTCTTACAAGATTCCGTCAATGATCATTATTAAAAATCTGCCTACATGGATGTCGGAAAGCAAATAGTGTTAACATAGCGCTCATGTAGTTTAAGTAAAATAAAAACACGTTTTGACTGAAAAATCATTTGACGGAACATTAACGGAGCATAAATGTATCACATAGGTACAAATATTAGATTTTTTATGTCACAAGAAAAAATTTAGGATAAATATGCCACAATTAGCATAATTTAGAGTTTTTGATATCACAAAAAATTTTAGGGTAAATGTGTCACGTTGGGCATAATTTGGTATTTTTTATTGTTTTTTCCCTTTATATTATCATAGTAATTTCATTAATACTAGATTTAAAAATAAGATATTTTAAGCCTCAAAAGAAATTAAAGATTAAGAATTACGAGGCGCACAGGAAAGAGTAATCCCATTCTCTTCTAAATGATGAGGTAAAAAAAGAGAGAACTTGTACAAATGCCGCACTAAACAGTATAGGCAAAAAAAACTGAATGTCGAATTGAGCAATCCGTGAAGTTTTCTCAGAGGGAAAATCAAGAAAGTCAGGAGGGAGGTATGACTGTTTATCATCCGCCAAGTTGCGAACACCCAAGGGTCATGCTCATGATCAACTCAAGAACACCAATGCATCTTTATTCAATTACTCAAAAAATGGCTGACGAAGAAGAAGAAGGAAAGAAAGAAAACACACCATTGGTTGTCATGCCGGCGGTGCCACATAGGACTGTCGGTGTCCATGTCGGCGATTTCTGGCCAAAATTGACCAAATGGACTAAATTGACACAAATACAAAAGGTTTAGGACCCAATTGGCTAAAAAAAATGAGTATGATTGAATTTGTGCAATTACAATAGGTTTAAAACTTTTTTGATAATTTCCCCTAGAAAAACCCTTTCACATCGGTACCACCAATTTAGGCCGAAAATTACTAACATAGACACCGGTCATCCTAAGTGGCATAGCCGGTGGACGGTCGATGCCGACGTGGACATTCTTAATAATATTTTAATAATTCTTCCCTTTTTTTTCCTTCTCTTCCCTTTGGCCTGTAAAAAGGAAAAACAAAAAGGCAAAAAATTTAAAAAATTATTAAAAAATTCAAAAAATTATAAAAAAAATATCCACGTCAACGCCAGCCATGCCACATAGGAAAGCGTGCATCCACATCAGCAATTCCAATCTAAATTGGCCGAATGGATTTAATTGATACTAAAGTAAAAATGTTAATGACTAGATTAGTCCAATTGAAAGGTTTAGGACTGAATTGGTACCAATGCAATATGTTTAACACTTTTTTTGGTACCTTTCCGGACTATAGAACAGTCCAATATGTGCGCGCAGAGGTGACGGCCAACAATTCGAATTAATGCGATTCGCTCGAGCTTGTTGTGTTTGCTTTTAAACATTCATAACAATTTTAGAGGTCTCCTTAAGACTTGATCATTTTGGACTTTCAGTGATTGGATTTGTTCTCCAACTGGTACATTAATGTCATAGCCATTCTGACGTCTAGGTGCTCTATTTATGACTAGATCTTCCATGGATATCTCATCCCTTTTGATCTATATGGAGAGCACTTTTATAAGCTTGCGATTTGTCACTTCCATTCTGATAATTAAGTTCGACTCACAAGATTTAGTTGCCCATACTGATGTCAAAGCACGTCCTATTAAAACACAATTACAAGCTTACCAACTTAGTGAATTTATTATCAAGAACAAGTTGGATATCCTTCCATACATAGCTACATCATCGCACTACATATACTCCATTCTTTGTTCTCGTGCAAGCACATGAGACATTCATAACTTGGCGATGGAACGAGTGCAACCACTCTCAAAAGAGAAATCCCCAGAGGCTCTTCTCTCTGGAGATGCGAAGGGCAAGGCGGCACCAATATCGAATCCTTTAGTACTTGAATCAAAGCTCTCTAATGATGATCATCGTGGATCTACACCCGTGATCAATTTATCAAATTCTCTCGAAAAGGCTCCTCAAAAGAAATCCAAAAAGCTGAAGCGAAATTTCAACAATACCATTGCAACCCGGGCTTACGGTTGCAAGTTCTGCGATGCGGAGTTCGACACCGTGCAGTCGTTGGGGGGCCACCAGAAAGCCCACAGGCGTGAGCATGCCGCAAAAAAGTGGGCGCAAGAGATGGATCGGATCGCTAATGCCTTTTCTCAGGTGAGCCCTGATTTTGACCCTTATTATTTTGTCCTGCAGGCAATTCCTGTCCCGGGGCACCCGGTTGCCTATGGTCCTCTTACTTGGGGTGCACCTGCTGATGTTATTGGACCTGCCTACGGGGGGATGCTGAAGCCGATAACAATAACGAACACCCAAGCCATGGCATGGCACCGACCTGCCATGGCGAATCAGCTAAACGAAATGGTATATCAACCTATGAACATTAATGGTGACCCTAACTTTGGCACTAGGGTTTCTCCTCAGAGCACCGGACCGAGACCACCACTTGGCGATATTCTTGCCAACGGTAGCTCCTTGAGCACTCAGGGACTCGAAAACGAGGGGCTGGACTTGTCACTTCGGCTCTGATCATGACCAGAGAACTGCTTTTCATATATTGTAAAAAGCGGTGTCATCAATGCAATATGCTCCATTCAAGTTCGTGTTTTACTAATAAGCTAAAATTCTCTAGGATATATTGTAAAACATCTGTTTCGCGTTGTCCAAGTAATTTTTGTGAATGAATTAAATGCGGTGGATATCGTAATTAATCTGGGGATCTTGTCTGCTTAAATGACACAAAATTGCAGTTAACCATACAAATCTAATGCATACTCAACTATAACTAACAAAATAACGCTAATAATGGCTTTCTCGGAATCTTGATGATCAAATTGATTAGATTTTCACCTGGAAAAACATCAACATTTCTGTCTTCAAAGGCCTACATGTTGTGCAAATAGCGTAAAATTTAGTACTAATGTTTAATGTAGTTTAGGGACTAAATTGAATATATACCAAAAGTTCATGGACGATATTGAACAAATTAAAAGTTCAAAGACCATATTGAACATTAAGTTAAAGTTTAGAAACTACATTAAAGAAATTAAAAGTTGAAGAACCATATTGCACATTAGGCCAAAGTTCATAGATTATTTGTATCATTTTCCTCTTTTCAAATAGTTAAGTTGGACCCACAAGATTTTTGTTGCCAATACTGAAGTCAAATCCGCACCATATTAAAACTCCAATTGCAAGATTACCATCTAAGTGTATGTCATATCAAAAACAAGTTGGATATCCTTCCGGTCATGGCAACACCTACACACTACATATAATCCATTCTTGCTTCTGATTCAAGCACATCAAGCATTTATAACCATGCCATGGAATAAGTACAACCACTATCAGAAGAGAAATCCCTAGAGACTCTTCTCTCCGGACATGCGGAGAAATAGTGCTTGCTGTAATACGATATTAGAAAGTTTTAAGTGTTGGATTTTCTAACACGGTATCAAAACTCACCATTCATGAGTGTGCACCCAGTGCACCCCAATGCACACCCAAATAAATCCATCCCTACCGCTCAACAATGTTCACCCCGTGCGCACAAGTCTCATCTGAGAAGCACTTAGTCAAGTCCACTCCACAATAGTCGTGTTTCGAGACCAACTACACCAATCGCGTTGCCCAATCAAGCCTTTTTCACGGAGGTGGCATTTTTTGACACTAGTTGCATAGGCCATGTCGCTTAGTAACTATTTTCACAAGCCAGCAGTGTAAGTCACGATATCAGCCATGTCGCTCGGTTATTGTTTCACAAGCCAACCGCATCGTATAGGCCACTTATTGTTCCCCTCCGATTCTCAACCTTTTTTTGCTGCTCATTTCAAGAAGCCAACACCACCACCAGACTTGCCACCCTCCAACAAGCCATAGCCTGAAGTTTTGCCTCGACCAGCCGCCAAACGCTGCCTCACGCATCGCCACATGTTGCCTTGTTACGGATCCACCAAGCCCAACGCCAGTAAGGGTTGATTTGGAGAAACAAGTTTTCATGAAATTGTTTGACTTGATTTTGAACTCAAGCTAACTTAGACACTTGAGTTTGGGGAGGATGTTAGAGAGAATTAGAGATTTCTCCAAGATAATTTTCTATATGAAAGATAATTAAATAATTATGTTGATTCTCTACATCTCTCAAGACTGCACATATATCTCCCATCAAGACTGCACATATATCTCCCATTGAATATTTTGATTGATATGATATCGAAAATCGTTACCTAATAAAGTCTATAAATAGGTTCATGTATTTTTATTCAACATTTATTAAAATATACACAAATTCCAGACATCTCATCCACATTATTATTCTGAACTTGATATCAGAACCGATGGTAGATTGGTGGGCCCTCAATTTGTTCCGGTGTTTGGTGAATATCTCAATGAATAAATCTCATGACCAATACGATTTTCTGGCATTCTTCATAGCTCAATCTGGCGAAAAAGATCATGATGAAGGTGGGCATTGTGGTGTAGCAACGCAGTCTTGATGGCAATCTCATGGTTCGGTTTGGAGAAAGAGACCAGGGATGAGAAGTTGCATTGGAGATTCAAATTGAGACATGTCAATACAAAAAGTCACACATGAGGGAGACATTGCTGAGTTGCAATGTGAGTTGTGTTAGGAAAAGACCACACATCGAAGAATTTGTGGATTTGGAGCGGTTAATATATAATATCTTGTTGCTCCATAATTTATTGACTTAAATTTTTGAGTAAAGGTGAGTCAAACTGGATATATTGACGTTCTCGGATTTAGGCTCTCACTTAGCGATATCCCTATGTGAATGTATTGGGCATTTGTTGTGTGCCCTTAACAAATAGTATCGGAGCAAGAGGTCTTAAGTTCAAATTTTTCTAAACCCCTTATATGCCTCTCTAATTAAATATTTCCATACTTTAAGCTTAGGCCAACATCCAATCTACTTGCAAAGGAGAGTGTTAGAATACTGAAATATTAAATAACGTTTTCATTTAATAGCTTAATCTTTTGAATTGGACTTTCTAACACAGTCGTTAGAGAGGCCACCAGAAAGCCCACAGGCGTGAGCATGCCACAAAAAGGCAGGCGCACGCGATGAATCGGATTGCTAACGTCTTTTCTCAGGTGAACCCTAATTTTAACCTATATTATTTTGGCATGCATGCACTTCGTGTCTCGGGACGCCCAGTTGCCTATGGGCCTCGTACTTGGCCTGCACTTGTTGATGTTGTTGGACTTATCTACAGTGGGATGCTGAAGCCGACAACAACAACAACAAACTCTCGAGCCTCGGCGTGGCACCGACCTGCCATGGTGAATCAGCTAAATGAAATGGTATATCAACAACCTATGAACTATAATGGCGACCCAAACTTCTGTCTAGCGTTCCACCTCAGAGCACAGGACGGAGACCACCAATTGCCAATGTTTTTGCCAATGGAAGCTCCTTCGGCACTCGGACTTGAAAATGGAGGGTTGGACTTGTCCCTGAGGCTCTGATCATGACCGGAGAAATGCTTTTCGTATCGCATTGGTGTCGTCGATGTCAAGCTACTTCTCTAGTATAAACATATGTTTCGCATTGTCTAAGTAATTAATGTGGATTGATTAGATGTGATGAATATCCTAATTAATCTCGGCATCTTGCCAACTAAAATGACACCTGTGTAGTTAACCATAATATTCTAATGCATACTCAAGTATAACTAACAAAATAACGCCAATAACGGCCTTTGCATAATCTCATTGATTAAGTGAAATAGAAATTTACGTGGGATAAGATCAATGTTTCCATTTTCAACGGACGAACGTAACGAGCTTTTCATAACGGAGATACTAGAGTGAGCCAAGGAACCAATTTTCTCAATCAATCAATTCTATATATGATAAGAAGCAGTTCCTGCGTTTCTGGATAACCGCTTCTTCCTAAAATGCACGTCATTAAGTATAGTACAAAATGTGATGAGCATGGACATTGCGTAAACTTAAGAAGTACAAATATTTGCACAGAAGTTTGCATACTCATACTCATCCATTAATCCCTCGTCATCCCCATCCTTTCTGTACGTGGAAGTTACTTTCATGTGATTATTGTAAAATTTCATTAAGCCAAGTTTAAAATATGATATACAAATCTTTTACTAGAAGACGTTCATGTGTACAAATACACGCTAGTTGCATTGCAATGCGCATCCGCGAAGTTTTCCACAGTTACAAAACTGGGTGTCAAACATTTGTATCAGATGTTCTTTGCAGAAGATTGGATCTTGCAGCGAATCATCAAGACCTTTCTGAGCCTTTGTAATGCTTTAAAAAATCTCTAGAGCTTGACCCGTTTCGTTGAATATTAGCCAATTGGCAAAGAGCGGAAAGATCCAACACCATTCACCCGCTTCTTGTCGCTATTTTACATTGAGACCTTCAGACTCTCTCCATCTTGCAAACTTGCAAAGAACCATTTGATTCGTAGAGAGGAAGCCCGTCTATTAAACTGAAAAATTCAGCACCATCGGCCAGTTGAAGTAGCGGAGCTATCTCACCGACTCTGGAAAGGAAGCAAACTGCTTGGAAGAAACACAGAATCTGTCCATTGTCCCTTGATTTCACTTCACAGGCTACATAATGGAGTCTAAATTGTACAAAGAAGAACAGCTGTAATGGGAATATCTGCAGTTCGATGCTTGGTAACTGCTTTTGCTCTGTTTTACGCCATCCTTGAGAGGTTTTGTACTAGATGTCTAGGCCTGATGAAACTTGTATTCCTTTAGCTTCTCTTCCAATGCTCCTTGAACACGAGTTTACATCTCTGCAACTCATCAAACGCAAGAGAAGTTCGATCAAGCAAAACATGAGTTTTTAGTTCTGACTGGATGAAGAAAATAATCCAATCTGGTCGCCTTCATATCATGAAGAGTCACATGTAGGGGTGTTGACCCTGGACCGACCCTTGACCGGTCCAACCCGGCCAGTCTTGGTCTAGTTTCCAGGGGGACTGAGCCGGTTCTTGGTCCTAGGAACCCCGAAGCCTGGACTGTATGGGTTGGTCCTTGGTCTTGAAACTTTAAGATTGATCCAACCCAAACCAATCCAGTATATATATATATATATATATAGAGAGAGAGAGAGAGAGAGAGAAAAAGAGTTAAAAACCCTATTGCCTTTCTTTTTTTTGGTCAAATGGTGCCTCTCTTTGCCGAGCTGAGTCCGCTCGCCTCTCTTCGCTAGATCTCTGGCCTCTCCTTACTCGCCTCACAAACACAACTCAGTAGCTTAGTTGGTGAATCGCTTGCCTCTCTTGGCCCCTCTCACAAATGCAGCTCACTCACCTCTCTTCCCTTGCCCCACGAACACAACTCAACTAGTAAGCTCTCGGTCAGTGTTTGATTTGAGAGCTTTAAGCTCGCGTGAGTTCTCGACTTGTGTTGAGTACTTATTTTCCACTTTCGCTTCTCAGTTTGTACTTCATCTTTGAACTTCAAGTTCATGTGATTTCCCAATTTATGCTGTGTATTTATGTTTGCCCTTTCGCTTCCCCATTTTATGCTTGATTAGAGGGCTTTATGCTAGTTAAAAAAATCTCTTTCTTTTTGGCAAGTAGAGTTTTCTGTGGTTGCCTTATCTTATATTTTTGTTTGATTTGTAACGGTGTTCACACTTTGATTGCTCGATATCGCATTGTAGATGTATATGTAATTTCAAATGGTGTGTTTGTTCTTTCAAGAAATACAAAAAACGAAAAAAAAAAATTGATTGGTCCCGGATTGATCCTAGAATTGAACTGAACCCATAGGGTTGGTCCTTGGTTAAGAACCAACACTGTGCAGGATGGTCCCTAGGTCAGATACTGGACCGATCCAACCCGGACCATGCTCATCCCTAGTCACATGGCGAAAAATCGCATACCTATCATCTTATTGGAGCATTAACGCTTACGTTAATATCACCCTCGCCTCCTCCTCTTCTAAATCAGAACTTTTCAGGTATGATTGTGATCTCCTGTACAAAGCCTTGATATTGCAAAGGATCAAGATCCAAGGCCTGTCACACAGAGAGAGCAAAACCCGTGTCGGATGAACTCCAGAACCCATCCTAACAAGGCAAGAGTCGCGTGCGTGTGCGACATGCAGGTTGGGATGCTGTATAAACACAGCTAGCAAATGGGAATCTGCTTGTATATATGCTTAGTCTCTTCTTCTCTCACGTTGACGAGTGAAGATGGAAAAATATAGAACCTAGCAGTCATGTATACGCAACAGACACCAACTTCACGTGCATCGAAATCCCCGGTCAGTGTTTTACACAACCAAAAATATGGACGGCGCATTTGTTTCAAAATGCATGTGTTCACGTACAATTGTTGCAAAAATGCAAATTAATGCATCAAATCTGCCAAATCTCGATGTCTTCAAATGAGGAACATGAATGAGCATAGCCACGAAACGATACTCCTCCAATGCATTTATCTCACAAGTATCAAATACATGTCGACTTATGCTTACATCCATTTCACAGCCGACTACTAATTGGTTTGGAAACCATGCACAAAATTAATTACACATGCTAATATGTTTGATCAGTCCCGAGCTGCAAGCAAACTTTCACATTATACATGGCTCAGACACATTCCTCAATCCCTATCTTCGTTTCAATGCATTCAATCGCAGTAAAGACCGTTATCACAAACACACACTTAGCTATTGAGGAAATGTAGAAGCTTAGATTGAAGATGAGAGTAGTGATTCACAAAAGGGAAGTCACATTAGTGAGGATTATGCCATCAGGATCTCTCCTTTTTCCTTTGCCAAAGTACAGCTAACAAAATTAATTGAGTTTTATAGTAAGGATTGCAATGAAGAAAGCTGGACGGCAATGAAACTAATGCACCAACAAGAGAGAAGATCCATACCAAAACGAACACATTGCAGACTGGATTTGAAACCAACTAATCTGTCATTAATCATCATTCAATACTCAAAATTGAAGCAGAAAGATGGTAGGTCTCAGTCAACTCTATCCATTCCTTTTCATTGCCACCCATGCCTATGCATGTAAGTACAAGGAAAAAGAAGTACTGCACATTAATCATCAGCCAAATCTCATCCTTGCACCGTTTGGCTCACGTTTAAGAGGTTTAAATAATGAAATCGAGTTTTGCCTATTCCAGGGCACAAGACGACAGGATGATACATGAGCTCCACTGTCCACATAATAAGCACTAGTCTCGCGTTTCGCTTGCCCGATCAACATAAGATGAAAAGCAGAGATTTTTAACCAGAGAGAGATGGAGCGACCAAAAACTTTACGTGCTTCCGGACCTTAATTATGCACGGTTTCTACAGTCCTAAAAATGACGGCTGCGAGTTCACAAATCCCACCAGATGTAATGTGCTAATGGGAGAAACAAATACCTAAATGGGAAATATCTAAATCTCGGAACGAACTCAAATCCTAACTAAAAAGCAGGAGAAATCTTTCTAAAGCCGGTCAAGGTCAAGGGCATCGCATCCATGATTTCCGACAAGGCAACATATTCAGAGAGAGCCTCCAGCAAAGATGCTTTCATTAGTCTGGCGTTTTTGACATAAATAACCATCTATACATTTTAACTCCTCGCATACTTGTTCAGTCCATGTAAACAATACAATCAAATCCCCATTTTTACTAGCCATGTTTATGGATCGTATCCAAAACCCAGATCATGAACAGCACTATGACAAGCAGAGCAGATATACAACATCCCAACCTGCTTGAAAAAGATGCAATTTACCATCAAACCATGTCAAGCCATCAGTCAGTATAACATCAAAGAGAAAGTTATGAATCTCCACAAATTGCAGTCAATCCTTTTTACGGTCGGAGTCGGAGATTTCAGGAGTCAAATTCTCGCACAAGAAGAAGCAAACATAAAAACCCGAAAAACCTACCAAGAGCCTCCACCCAAATACCAAAATTTACCTTCCTTCATCCACGAGCAAAGGCCTCATGGCCGAGCACCACCGGCATTCAGAGCCTCACCGATCTGGAGCGACACGAAAGCGTCCAGGCACGCGTACTGGACCTGCAAGCTGTTCAGGAACTGGTGGTCCCACCGGCTCGTCGAGACCCGCTTCGGCTTCTGGATCTCCCTCCCTAGGACCTCCTTCGCCAGCGTCTTCAGCCCGGCCCTCCTCAGCTCTTCCCGGCCCAGCTCCCTCGCGGCCAGTGGCCTCAGGTCCACCGCGTTGGCCACGCCGAGGTCGTAGTCACAGAGCAGCTTCTCGACGTCCTCGTCGATGCCGACCCCGACAAAGACGTGACGGGGGTCGCGGAGGAAGTCGGCAAGGAGCTGGGGGATCTCGGGGGCGTGGAGGAGCTGGAAGATGAGACAGTCGAGGCCCACGGAGAGCTGGAGGATGGCCACGGGGTTGTCGACGTTCCGGCTGAAGTTGGGTCGCCACTCCACGTCGAAGCCGACGAGGAGGGGCTGGGAGCCGCGGGACGCGAGCCAGGAGGAGGCGATGGGAGGGGAGTGGGTGAGGAGGGTGCGGACGCTGAGGCCGTAGAAGGAGACGTCGTAGAGGTTGTGAGTGTCGTCGGGGAGCCCGTGGTCGACGATGCCGATCGTCATTGTGGTCGGCGCGTTGCAGAGATTTCAGAGAGAGGGGCGAAGAGGAGAAGGAGAGGAGAAAAAGTCGTGACTTTTGACTGTGCTTGCTACGTAATTCAATATAAAGCAAAAAGCTGGTGACTTGTCAGTGTGATAAAGACGAAAGTTCTCTCTTCCGTTTCAAAGAAGAGAGAAAGCTATCTACTTTATTCGTGAGACCCAAAATTCCCTCGTCACTTCATTAAAGAAATAAAATAAAATGACACAGGTGACCCGTGCACATGAATCCAATGTATACTATATATCGTAAATTTTTTATTTGTTCAACGTGTTCCCGAACTTTAACTCAATATGTAATATAATTTCTCAATTTTTAATTTATTCAAAATTGGGCTTGTACAATTCAATCACCGGATCATATCAAAATATTCAATATTATTTCTGATGTTGAATTAATGGAAAGACAACACTGAATATTTTCATATAGTTTAGGGACCAAACTGAATATATTTCAAAAATTCAAGGATCACATTGAACATATTAAAAGTTCAGGGATAATATTGCATGTTTGGATAAAATTTAGAGATCATGTTGAATGGATTTAAAATTCATAGATTACATTACATATTTGGCCAAAATTCAAAAACCATTTCTGGCATTATCCCGAGAAACAAAAACATTCTATGTACATCAGCGACTGGCATGTTTACAATTCTCAAGTCGACACAGGACTAGAGATGCACCAACACCAATTGAAAAAGACTTCTGGCCGAGTAGCTTTACTGTAATGTTCCAGACAACTAGACCCACCAATTTGATTGTGCATATCAGGGTGAACAAACACGGATCGATATAAATGGGGCAATGAGCTTATACACAATACGTACACACTGATACATTTGCATGGTGATAGTACAAAAGGAGGAGAAAAACAGGCAGACAGTAGAAAAAGGAAAGGACGGCAACTTGCCGATCACTTTTCCTCTCGCGTCGGCCCGAACGGTCATTATCTACAATTCTACGCTAGCACGTCATTTGGGAAACATGAAGGGAAAATTAATCCACAGTAATTACAAGCGATCGTGTCCGGTTTCTTTTTATCCTTTTGCTGATCTTTGACCGTCTATTGCTTTGGAGAATCCTCAGAAGTCGCAAGAAGTTCCCAACCTCTGCTTCAAGCCGTTGCATCTAGCGTTCTCGATGACCGCGGGCAAGAGCTTCTCGAAGATTTCGAGGAACAGAACCCACTCGTCTTTGCGCATATCTCCGAAAGAGATCCCCTCGCCCTCATCGACGCGTTGTTGCACTGCAAAACTCATGCTCCGGTTGAAAACCCCCATCTTGTGACCATTGATGGCAGCATCACGATTTTCGCCCTCATCGTCTTCTATCGCATATGACTCGTAGTCGCAAATCAGGGGGTCGTTTTCCAACCCTTGTGGAGATAATAACGTGTCAGGCAGCCCGGACATTGACTTGACGGATAAAAACCTGCGAACTTTATGTGGCCTAGCCGTCTCAGGGAGGTCCGAGTCCTCCTCCATGTCATCTCCGTTTTCCATGTCGAACTGAGTAACTTCGAGGTCGTTTTCTTCGTTTGTTTCGTCATCAGGCACATCGTCGCCCGAAGTAATCATCATGCTAGCCTTGGATTGAACACACAGCTCCTCCAATAAACTGAGATTCTCCTGCCCACAAGAAAACTGGCGAGTCATCATCTCGCCTATATCTGCAAGACAGAAGCCAGCAGCCGCAGTGTTTTTTAGAAAGATGGTGCATAGGATGAGAACCCGGACAGAGGACTCCTTCAGAGAAGGAACCTCGGTCCTCAATAGCTCGGCATCCTTAAAGGGGTCTAAGTTGGATATGTATTCTCCTTCTAAATCGGAAAAAGGAACTGAGGCTTGAGGCCAGTGCAGCCATTCAAAATAAGGATCCTCAAGGAACTCAGGTAGGCAAAGGCCATGATCTATTGGCACAAGTTCCAGTGACCCAGCGGCAGTAATTTCATTTAGATGTTTCTTAACCAGAATGTTTCCTGCGTGCCTGTCAAGATTTAGCATTCTCAAGTCCAAGATCCCAATCCTATGAACTGATGCTACCGAGAAGCTAGAGGGACCCAATTCTCCGGCATCGAAATCATGATCCACAAAGCGTTGCAGCGATGCGATCTTGTAAGGCGCTGATGATGTTGGCGACGGATCATTTTCATTAAAAACGTGAGAGATCTTCACCAAAGCAGTTGGAGGAACACCGGAAAATCCGCCATGGTCGAGAATGCATGCAGCCAGTTCTCGAACGCCGCTTTCACCGACACATACGGATCGTTTCATGCCAGGTTGGCCTAGCATCAGACCCCTGAAGCCTTTAGGATTGTTGAAAGCTAGAGGTTCTTCGTCAACAGGCTTTGCCACGGCAATGTCATGCCCATCTCGGCCACGCATGTAGTATGCTCCGCCGAGTCCACTCGACACCGGCACAGGATTGACACCAGAAGCCATTGCTATGGCAACCTCTACAACTAGAGCGCGAGCTCTGAAGGCCCTGCAGCCACCAAGAATCTCAATTCGTGGATTCCTATCAAAGTCTTCTTCCACTTGGGTGGTCAAGGACAGGCAAGGGGTGGAGAAGCATCGGTGGAAATTAGCAACATCAAATGCTGGGTCTGAGGAACGGGCCAGATGGGTTTGGCCGAGATCAATTACGGTGAAGTCAAGATGAGTGAAGGACTGTAGTTTGCATCTCTGAGGTCGGCTCGGTGGCCTAAATCCACGATGCTGATCGACAGCCACCGCCATTTTGGAAAAATCTCAGTCAAGAGAACAAATGGCAGCAGGGCAGGGCAAGGGTAAGGGTAATCCTCAGAGGAATCCCAGAGAACAAGTCTTCCTTAATGGATTGGCCATCAGAAACTGCATCTCAGAATAGACAGCTTCGAGTCAGTCCAAAATACACATCGACTGAGATGAACATTTGACAACTAAAACAAGTTGCAAAAGTTATTACATGGAAAGAACAGTCCCTAACACGCGAGCATAACTTTGGAGCAACATAATTTCATCCTTCATTGCTGGATAAAAGTTTGTTTGCAGATCTCTATTGACAGTAAAAAACTCAACAAAAAAATGGTTCATTTCTCGCTCTCTTCAAGCCCCTGGTTTTCATATCAACCTAAGAAATCTTTCTGAATTGACTTCCTACTCCACACAATGTGCACATTCATCATAGTGCTAGTCACAAGCATTCTCCGTGTGGCACTGTGAAACTGACGAGAGTGGAATATGTTGTGTGACTCGACAGGATGGAACTTCCGCGTGCTTGAACCTAAGAAATCTTTCTGAATTGACTTCCTACTCCATCGAGTAATGCTCGTGAAACAGACGCAGAAGCTAATCCAGTTGGATCACTACTTCGTTCCCAACAGAATAACGATTAAAATATCTTGGAATGCTTGCAAAACCATATCCTAGAAAAAATAAAATAAATGTTGCCTCACCAAAATAATGCAGGTGGCTATGTACAGTTCCACACTTGCTTCATTAATGTTGACTTGCTGATGACAATCACATAGTAGGTTCAACTCATACCCACTGGATCCATCATAACCTGCATATTCCAATGGAGAAGGACAAGGAATTTAAAAAAAAAAAAACACACACACACACAGAGAACAAACCGAAATCAAAAACAAAAAGCTCATCAACCATCGCGTAATGAAAAGAAAGAACGTCTGGAGTTATCTCGTGAACAATAGGATCCGATATGGAATGCACCAACCTACAAAATCCCTCGCTCCTCCGCACAAAAATCGCCACAATTTTCTGAAAACATGAGATAAAATGTCATAAACACAGTAATTTCATCCAGCACGCATTAAGGAGAAAAATCACAACAAAAATGTTTCGCGGGCTCTCCTCTGTTTCTCTCTTTTTGCCGGATTATGTTTCCCGGGCAGTGGAAGAGGTACAACCAGAGGTAAGCATGCTTGAAATTATACAAACTGATTTCAGGCATCACATTTCCATTTCTTCTTCTCCTTCTTCGTTTTGCTTACAGATGCATCACATTTCAACAATGCGGGAACAAAATGCAGAGGAAATGGAAATGATCTACCGTGAAGAGCCAACATAAGACAAAAAAAGACAAAAAAAAAAACATGGCCCATATGGAATTACGAATCGCAGGAGCCAACAAAGATGAACAAGACAGCCAAAATTTCTCCTAGACAAACGACAAGCAGCGACAAGAACCAAACACGGAATCACAAAAGAAGGGCCAAACAGAGAGAAACAGAGAGGGAGGGAGAAACAGACCCTGAACACTGGTTAAGGCATTCAGGGGAGACGAAGAGCAACGGGAGGGCGAGAGGATCAATCCGTCACTACTTTATCAAAGAAAACCGAGGAACCCCTTTTTTCTATTTTTACAAATCTTCCAAGAGGATTCCACAGATACCCACAAGCCCTTTCGTTGATATCAGCCAATCGAGCGACAAAGATCGATCCTTTCCTTCTTCGTACGCGACAGAAACCCAACTCCATCCCCCTCCCCCTGATTTCGCTGCGTCTTCCGAGGTAACTGCTCCCTATTTCTGGACAACACTCCTCCTCCTAAACTCCCAATCCGACAAAGGAAAAACGATTCTTATTAAGGGAAAAACAGAGGCGGATGCCTCGAACAATGTCGTTTCGGGGACGTCGTTCTTGGCGCGGGATCGTTTTCGATTTTGGGGCCGAATTTAGTTGGTCCGATTCCTTTTTTTTTAGGGGGGAAGCTTTTAGCAATCACCATGGAAATTGAAAGGACTTCGTATTAATGGCAAATTGAGAATTTTTAGGCCGAGGCGAAACCGAACTCCCCCATCTAAAAATTCTCGATCTATGGATCCCTTGTGTTCGTCGATTGACTGTATTGATCATTGCTTTGGTTTTCATGTCATCCTTGGACGAGGATTTTCGTGGTTAGATCAACGGGTGCATCCGTTCGCGTTCCTCTTTTCTTCCTCTATTTCGGAGGTAATTTTTGTTATTTTTCGTGGAGGGTGGGAACATAAATTAGGTAAGGGCAAATTTTATTTGATTGGCCGAACAAAATCTTTTTCAAACCTTCCACCAAACCAGGTAATTGACCCCCAATCGACCAAAAAAGAAAAAAAAAGTAATTGACCCCCAACCCAAAATGACTTATTGATAAAGCGATTGATTCTTTCTTTGGTAAGGGGAAAGAGATGATTGAGAAATATGAACATATGGCTTATGCAAGAGCGCACATAGAGAGAGAGAGAGAGAGGGACCTCCAATCAAGTGTATGAACTTCTATTTGTAAGTCTCCCACATTCGTCTTGAATAAATCAAAGAGATAACAGCATATATAATTTCTAAATCTTGGCCCAATGTATAATATAATATATTAATCTTAAATTTATTCAATGTAATCCCTGAACTTTAACCTAATGTACAATGTCGCTCCTACAGTTTTAATTTATTCGATATGGCCCCTAAACTTTTGGTACATGTTCAATTTAGTCCATAAACTGCATAAAAATGTTCAATATTGTCTTTCTATTAAGTCAAGTTAAAGGATAACATTAAACATTTTCATACAGTCCATAGACTAAATTAAACATGTTCCAAAAATTTATGGACCGTATTGAATAAATTAAAAATCCATAAACAATATTACACATTGGGTTAAAGTTCAAGGATCACATTAAAAAAATTAAAGTTCGGGAATCACATTACGTATTAAGTCAAAGTTCGAAGACCATTCATCTAACCCAACACCATTTAAGACGCTAATAATGTGATATGATGTATGGAAGAAGGAGATGGAAAAGAGATTGTTAGTTCTGGTTCATGCTCCTTTCTTGAACATTCATGAGCGCGCGATCAAATGAGCATTTTGGACTATGCAAGTTCACACATGAATGCATTGGCGCATGAAAGTCACGATTCCTTCTGGGTAAGTTTTGAAATCCCATTTTCAGCTCGTTATATAGCAACCATTCTGTACTAGAATGATCCTTTTTGGCGAACAAAGACTACGAAAATCTCACCCCGAAGCGTGCGGGCGAGGGCTGGTGTATCTGCATCAGAAGACAGATAATAGTCACACAGCAAGTCTCCCCCTTTTGATGTCAATATCACATGACCTGTATTGATCTCGTATGATTAAACATCAACGACCTTGAACCATGTAGATGTCAATTCAAGCTTTCGACCCCATACCATTCTTGAAATCTTGAGCAATAAAACACGGCATACGAGCTCGGTCATTCAAACACAGACTGCTTAATCAGTATTGATGTAACTAAAGAACAGTGTAATTACCGAAGAATACTCGATAATGACAGAAATAAGGCAAAGTACGTATGCTCTACTCTATCTCGATTTTCATGATATTCACAAAATTCTTTCATACCGGACCTACCGGCGACATCAATAGACCTTTTAAAACACGGCATATGAGCTCAGTCATTCAAACAGAGACTGCTTAATCACTATTGATGTAAATTACAGAAGAATACTCGATAATGACAGAAATAAGGCAAAGTACGTATGCTCTACTCTATCTCGATTTTTCATGATATTCACAAAATTCTTTCATACCGGACCTACCGGCGACGTCAATAGACCTTTTGCCAGCCTGCCAGGTCCCATGCCGCAAGATATAACTTCTGCCGCATGACATAACCGCGAGAAAAGAGAAGAACGTCCTTCCCTTGAAAAAAGTCAAAATTAGGCCGCCACAATCTGCTGCCTACAAGATGCAATTGATAGTAGTTTCTGTGCAGTAAAGTACGTGAGCAACATGAGAATGAATCAGTTCGACTATACGCTTCACTATCTCGAGTGATAAGTGGATATATACTGATGTATCTAAGTCGCATCGTATTATTTGATATAGTATTATCCCTCAGTTGTGTGACAGGAAAGGTTATTCTATGCTTATTGGGAAAAAAATATTCAAACTTCAATAAAGTAGACCCTCCAGGGACATCCTCCCGATTTTGCAATAAAATGTCTAGCTTACAAGCGGCTGGATTACAAAACCACCAGGCTCTCCCTCTGTGGAGCTCCATTTAACTGCGCTTTTTAATGCCTCTCCACTGACTAGCTTCTTTTCTGTAGTAGTATTTCCGTCTCGACTGCCACTCGTATTAGCTTCAACAGGAAGAGGATGTGATCTTCCGCTCCCACGTACAAGATTCTTAATCGTGGATATGAGATCTCGGTCATTCATCAAGGCCTCCACCGTCACATGTACGCCTGAGTTCAAGATGCACACGTCTCAAAGCTGGGTGCAGTCTTTTTTATCTTCTCAACTTAATTTAAGGGTCATATAATTTAAGCAAACTATAAAGAACTGCAGAATCATCTCTCATATTTTAGCCTCAAAACAATGGGAGGATTAGGCTTACGGTATCTCCAGTAGTGCTTTGGATTGGTCGGATCATTGATTGTTTCCTCAGTTGCCGGTCGAGTCATGTATTCTTCTTTCAACACCAGCAAGTCCTGACATCAACACAAACATAGCCTAAGCACAACCGAAGTCACAGGATATCCAAACAAAATAAACAGTAAATTAAGAAATTAAGCAACGGAACTATCAAGGATATGAGAATGGATATACCACACCTAACAACAAGTTCGATGCAAATGAAATCTCAGCTGAACTGTGTCAGGCAAAATACCTGAAGAGGGAAGATTGCCCACATGGATGGAGCTTCGACATGTTGGCGTAAAACAAAATGTGCAACATCAGGAACGCATTTACTTGGGGGCAACTTGTCAGAACCCACCACATTCTTGAAGAAACGACACCTTCTTTCTTCATCTTCTTCCCACCAAGCACGTAAGGTAGAGCAGTCGTGGCAAGAAGGAGCACACACCTAAGTAACAGGAGACGCTTCAACATAAACTTATTGAGTTCTAATAGAACATGTCGGGTTTTAGAAAATTTCTGAAGAAAGGCACGCATACATAAGGAAAGGGAAGAAGTTCTCTTATGAACACATAGAACACACACTTGATGAGCAATGAAAAGCCAGAACTGCAAATTTTAACTTTCTCTGATTGCTACGGATACAGAAACATATAGATATCTGAAATAAGCTCAAAGCACAACTTGTTTCACAAGTAAGATTGGTGAAGTATTCGAACAAGCAACGTGGTTTCCTATAGGCTCATACCGTCATGTAGCTGTACTGAGAAGGAATACCAAACTCAAGATCTGGTTCACTAGGCATTCGCTGGATGCGCAAACCTACTAGTCCAAGTTCTTGCATAACCTGTGAGATAATGTCAAAGTTACAAGAGCCACTTATTAGAAAGTGGTCGTATGAAAGTGGGAGACATACCGGATGTACACATGACGGGATGAGGCCTAAATCTTCTCCACAAGCCAGCATATCTGAAGAGTTCAGGAGGACAGGCAATGTCTTCAAAGCATTTTGTCTCCACAGGTTATCTTGACGGTGAAAATAGTAATCATTGTACAGTCGCTTCAAAACATTCTTGCTGCATAAAAAGAATCATGTTAAATGTCACAACGCGGAGGAGTCATCCATCTTCTAGTAAAGCCCCCTCGCTCCCATCAAGAAACCCAAACGCAGCACAAGGTCAAATAATTTGACTGAAGAGATCAAAGAACACCATGTTTTTTCAGTAGGACATAATAACCAGCAATTAAACCATTAATGTAGACTGATCCAACATTAGTTAAGCTCAGGTTTGTCATACATCACTCAGTGACTCAACAAGAACCAAAAGATTGATACCTGTGATCATCTAAGTCCTTAAAACTTGTTGTATCTTCCAGATTGAAACGCGGATAAAATTTCTTCGCATCCTCAGGATCCCTGATAAGAACTATATTCTGCAAGATGGAACAGTGGTAGGATTGCAAATGCAAAAAGAATCTTACAAGTAAAGGCGCAAAGCCAAAAAAAACGAGTGCTCCAAATCATTGGAGAAACAGAAGATTGACTCTTATTACCTTCAGAAGATCAAAGAGATCCCGTCGTATCTTATTTTCATCTTCCAACAGGGACCTCTGCGCAAATGACTTCAGCTTTGCAGTAATTTTCTTCTCTGTGTTGCAGTCTTCCTTGAACTACAAAAGCAAGCAATCTCATGTGAATCAGTGGATCAGTGGACACAAAGAACTATCTGAAGTTGAGCTAGGCCAAGATGCTATCATAACACATCTACAAGGCAATAAAATTCCAAAATCAAATAAAGCAACAAGGCTAAACGCCGGGGGCAAATAAGTTCTACTTCATTTGAACTCGCCATTACAATACACATGTAAAACCACTAAGAGAAATTTAAATTATTTGTAATTTAATTTAAAATTTTAGATTAAAAAATTATATTTGAATCAAAACGATATCATTTTAACCATATCCCTTTTGTTTTAGCCACATCAGTACCACGTCAGAGAGAAAAAATAATAGAAAAAGCCATGTCAACATTTTCCGTTAGCCAAGTTGGATGGAATTAACGGGACTTGATTGCACCAATTTAACAAGTTTTAAGACTTGATTGCAATTTTTGTAAATTTTAGAACTCAATTGCACTTTCGTGACAAGTTTTTAAGACTTCCAGTGCACTTATCTCTATTTAAAATAAGAATTTCGTGGCACCTGTTTCTCCACAAAAGTAACTACGATTAAACATCTTGACATATAACAGTCACAAGAAACTCCATCAACGTTAGTTTAAGTTCAAACCAATATAACTTGCAACTGGATTTATCGGACATGGCCAGCTATACTTGAGACAACCAAGTCCCTCAAAGAGACATGTCAAACTGAATTTACATGTGAAAAATCAGAATAGGGAGAACAAACATAAAGCTTCATGGTGCTTTAACTACTGATTGCTACCTCATAAAGGTGCTTCTCATATTCAATGAAGAAATTAGAAGCAATTAAAGGCCAAGATTCTCCAAATTTTTCCTGCAAGAGGAGAAGATTGTTCCCATGAAGTATAAAACCTTGGAACGAAAAGCCTCAAGTGGTACAAATTGACAAATAGAATCAGTTGAATGTACAAACACTAATCACAACACATCAAAGAAGCAAAAGTAAGGAACCTGTAATAATTCCTGCCGAACGTAAGGATTGCTCAGACGATTAAAGTCCCAAATTCCCTCTCGTTCAAGTTCTTCCTACAATTAGACATCATGTTTACTAAAAAGGCTTTAAAAGGAGGAAGATGAATCTTTTATAACAAGAAATAATCTCTGTGAACTTTGTTTTCAGTATGAATCAAGAGGATTAGGAGTACCTGACTTAGAGGAATTGACGGTCTAAATTTACCAACAAGGCCTGTCATGGCATGCTCTGGAAGTTCCCAGATTCTAAAGAAACCAAGTATGTGATCAATTCGGAAAGCTGTGAAGTACTTCGCCATCTGATGAGAAAAATTCATATTCATGCTTATTAAGTCCATAATGACCATTGTGCAAAGCAAGAGCCCAAAAGTCATCGACACACGATACTGTGCTATTATATTCCAACAACAACCTGTGTTAAACGGGCACGCCACCAAGCATAATTGTCCTTCGACATTTCCTCCCAATTATAAGTAGGAAACCCCCAGTTCTGCCCATTCTTATCAAAATAATCAGGAGGTGCCCCAGTTGCTGTGTTCATCCGAAACAAATTTGGATAGACCCAGGTATCAACACTATTTCTATCAACACCAATAGGCAGATCTCCTTTTAACACCACTCCTTTCTCTCTAGCATACTCGGCTGCTTCTGACAACTGCCAATTCATAATGTTTCAACCAATAAAAATGTCAGGATGGCTAGTTAACAGTTTCCAGAATGTATCAAAATGAGAAAACGTAACACACTTACTTGCAAGTGTAAATGGAATTGGATGTAGTAGTGCAAGCATATAACGTCATAGTGCAAGCTCTCTTTTGAGACAAGTTTATCAAGCTGTGAGGAAAGAAGGTCTTATCAGATCTTCAATTAGAGTGTGTAAAATCTAGTAAGTTCATCAATAAAAACTGAATAAACAGACACACTAAATTGACTATAAAAAACGAAGCAAGAATCACCTTTTCCTTTGAAAATTGGGAAAAGCGACCCCATTGGCTGTGATCGGAAGTTTCAAAGAAGTCACGTAGGAAACAAAAGGCTGCATAAGGTTTCAACCATTCCTACAAACAATTGAAGCAGGAGTCAGAGTGAAAACTGCGGCTTCAAAGGACACAGCTCGTGAGTTGCTACCATGCATCCTCATCTCACAAGACCATCATAAATTTATAAGAACGGAACAAAAAGAATATTTGTATGACCTCATTCTCTGAAAAGAACTTTTGGAAGGTGCTTGAATTAAGGACTGGATTCTTCTCAAGAGAGAAAATTTTCTTGGCAATTGAAAGCTTTGCGGCCATTGTCGCTTCATAATCAACATCCTAGACATCCAAACCCAATTAAGGTAATTAGCGTGTCAGGATACACAGAAAAATTAGCCTCTGCAATAACATAATTACGTACTTAGTAATTAGCAACACTGAAGATGTCAATTATGCTTAAAATGTCCCATACAGAAAATTACTGATGCAAGCCTTTCTTCAACTAGAAACACAAAGAGCAGCTTCGCACTTACTTGCCAACTTGTCTTCATAGTACATATCACCAATCTCAAAAATAGAAGCAAACATAGATGAACAGATGATGCAATTAGACTTAATGCGGAACAGACGATTGCTCCACTCCATCAAGAAGAAAGTCTTCAAAACCAATGACTAACCCAATAGAGCAGGATGGTTCCAGCATTGTTTATCAAAACAAGAGGGCATTGTGATAGAACTACGTGCATGAGGAACCATTTTAAGGAAATTTGGCCAGCATTGGAGTACAAATATGAGTATCCCGCCTTGAGAAATAATTTTTTTGCTAGCTCGAGAAATAATTACAGTTGGTAACCCAAACCTTTAAGTCACAGTTATACATCTAATGCTAAAAATGCATAGATAAAGGCATTTTATTTGATTAAGGGACAGGATTACTACAATACTGGAACAAGTGAAATCATAAGCATAAAAAAGAACCAGAAAAAGAAAGCAAGAAGAGAAGGGAGAATTTGGACATCAGCCTCTGTGTAATCATTTATTGTCATGCACGAATCTCTCATGCTTTTCAGAAATTTTCTCTCCCAATGAAGCCACGTGGCCCAATTCTAGCATGTTTGCAGTTAGAATTACTGAACATACGTAGAAAAAAAATGCTTAGATAGCAAAGAAAATAATAAACCGTGTTACCTTCTTATCCAGCTCCTCCTTGGCCTTCAGAATATCATCCTGGAAAACAAAAAAAATACATATCAATTTTGTAACTTAAGACGTGCTTGAGAGATCAAAGCTTGACAATAAAGAAGCTGCTCTCATATTATCAATCGCAAGCAAAGGTTAAAAGTTACACATGCCACCTTGATATCATTTGGTATGTTCTTCGACAGAGCATCCAGTCTCAGGTAAAGTGGGTGTAATGCAAATACTGAAAGTGAGCTGCATGACCACAAGGAGGAAAATAACCAATTAGGTAACCAGATGAAAACCCAAAAACTACTATAAGAAACTTCAACCTTCTCTATAGTAAACGACTGATAGCTAGCGATGTATGAATTGATTTCGCTAATGAATCATGCATCAGAAGCATCGAGCTCTTTTTTGCCTGGTCCTCTTAATTATAAAAGCTGTAGCTTTTTAAACAGTTTCGTCAACAAGATATCGCCTAGTGATCAGTTTCTGTGCTTCTTCACCCACTTCCAGGTGCTTCTCTATGATAGTGTCCTACTCCAGACAGAGGCATACGTTAATTACATTTCTGTGCCAGAATGTATTTATCACTGTGAATTTTGCATACTTTTGCACCTCTCTATCCAGAATCTCAACTCTTGTCCAGATTTCTTGTTCCAAAACAAGACGGATAAAGATTAAATATGACGCCATGGTCGTGAGTCGATCAAAAAAAATAAACCACATGTGGTAACTGGTACGTGAAGATCATAAGGTGCAAAAACAATATTTGTTATTTGATTTCTCTTTTTTGCAACTATAAACTAGAAGAAAGTAACCTTACCGAAAAAAAAAAAAAAACTAGAAGAAAGTAAGATTCAGGTATGAATGGATGAAAGAAGACATACTTATTCCCGTGATAATCGCAAGTATACGAACTTCTGAGGAGACAGCTTACCTGTAAGGATACGAGTCCCACCACATCCCATGTACAGATGTATCATTAATTGGTAAAAGTTGAACCAAGTGAAATCCAGATTCAACAGCCCAGTCAACAAGCAACTTCAAGTCAAGAAACTCCCCAACTCCAACATCCTCTTCGGATCTCATGGAAAACATGGGAATAGCAACGCCAGCACCACGCCATGGCATTGCCTAAGAAACAGATTGATGAAGAGAATGTCACAGAATGTCACATATCATACCACTTAGTAGCTAATTAATAGTGAACTTGCTTACTCGAAACATGCCATCAGAGAGGAACATATATCTCGGTTGACTTTTGGAGGATTCGAGGGAAAGTTCCCGTTGAGAGCCGATTTCGAGAGAAATGTTCCCTGCCTTGCCATATGTACAATACTTGTACGTATAAAAGATGGTTAAGGAGGGAGAGAGAGGCTTGCAATAGCCAAACTACCAGCCAAGAAGATACTACTTGAAAGCAGTAAAACTGTTGAAGCCAAAAGAAACTCAAAAGGATATTTTAATGGAAAGTCGCCTCTTTGGACTACACAATCAGCATGCCAAACTGAATCACCAGCATGGCTAAGTTTAACTCCATTCTGAATCTTCCACTGCCCCAACTTTGAACAGCTCCCTACCACGTAAACCTGAAAGCCCAACAGGATAAGATATGGAACATAGGAATTGTTTAAAACAAACAAGTCAAAAGTTCAGTTGGAAAGGAGAGCTTACTGCAGTGTCCTCTTCTATACCGGGGCAGCATATTCGAAAATGAATAAGGACAGAATCTGCATCTAACCCAAGCTCAGAAAAGAACCAGTCAGTTACACGAAAAGTTTCAAAAGATATTACATGCAAAGGTTTGGTCAAAAGTCTAAATGAACCCATTACCAATTCCATCCAAATAATTCTGAAGAACTACAAGGGGTCTTTCTACGCCCACACTCGAACTTCTACGAAAGATGACATCTTTGAACGCACTGCTGAATGGGAGAGTATCTGAACCAGTCTGCTGGGAAAAAGGTGTCAGCTACTACTCATCAAGATCTACTTCAAAGAAGAAGTTGAGCACCAGTTCTTGTCAAAAAACTTTCACAACATCAAACAACCACGCAAGCTAAACGAGAACACAATCGTTGGGGCTAAATTACTCGATGTAAATGTATCCAGTATTCCAGTTTAAGACACCTCAGAAACACCTCACAATCTCAACTGCTCTAAGATGGATGATCCAAGCAGCACTCGACCAATCATTATGCTTTTCAGATTTACAATAGCTAAACAAAGATAACATAGTTAGCAAAACAAACAAACATGGAGATGGAAGATGAGAAGCACAAAGCAGCAATCCAACTTCAGAATAAAGTGAAGAATCATCAAGTCACGGGACCCCAAAACGATGCAGGTTGTGAAAGCAAAACACAATCTGAAAATATAAAAGGGAACAGCACTGCCACGATTTTCAACTTCTGCATTACTCTTCTATCTTATCTTATTGTACAGATCTTCCCATTACAATCGCTCTTCACCCCCGATTCCCAGCTTGTTAACTTCGTATAACACTCCGTTGTAAATTAATGATCTTATCATAGATCCAGTATGGTCTGGAAAGAGAACAAAGGTAAGTTCCAAGAATCTAGAAGTGAATCTACCACTCGACAATAGTAGAGCAGCTTATTCGCAAGAATTGCAACTCCACAAATACCCATCAAGAGTGACTTCATCACCCCTTTCCAGTTACCAACCAAATAAAAGCAAGAATCATAAACTTTTGTTTTGTTTCCACAACACATTAAGAGACTAAAAATTTAGCAAAAGAAGAATCGGAAAAAGAATAACCTGCCAAAGATCATAAAGCTCCACCACATCACCATCCTTCACTCCCTCGGGCAACACCAACCTGCGCTTCTTCCCCATCTCCCATCTCAACACGTTCCTGCCATCGTCCACCACATAATAACTGTACTCGCTCGTGTGACCACTCCGCACAGCGACACTCCCACGCCATATGAGCTCGTCGCCGTGGTGAGACGGAGTCAACAGCACGCCCTTCTTCACATCCCACGATCCGAGCACCGGCTCAGAGCCGCACACGAGCAGGCTCTGACCCCAGTGAGTGTAGTACGGTATCCTGAAGCTGACGGTCACGGATTCCGCGAACTTGGAGCCGGAGAACATTCCCCAATTCGCCATTCTTGAGGGAAACCGCTCTGACCCAGAAGGGATTTCTCGATATCTAGCAAGACCCAAGATAGAAATCTCAGGACTGGAGTAGAATTCAATGGAGCGAACGTCACGTGATGCAGCCGAAGTTGTCAAAGCTCTCACCTTTTCGTTACTTCTACAAGACGTTGTCAGAGTTCTTTATGTTTTGCATATGAATGCTGGGACTTTTGCGAGGAACGCTCGCCACCCGATTGAAGAGATTGGCTTCTGGAGTGATGCTTCACAAGACAAACAAAAAGAGACACGAGGATCACCGCTTCGTGCGCGGATTTTTTCGGGGAGGAAAAGCGGTGGCTTTGCTCCTGCGAGAACGTGAAGACACTGGAAGGAAAAAGGGTGAGAGCGGGCGATGAGTTTGTCCGATCGAGACGAGATTTTTGTCCGCCTCTGCGGAAGAGGGAGGCGTCTCTTTCGTTCGCTAGGAAGGGTCGCGCTATCGAGAATCTGAGAGCTCCTCGGAATGGTGTTTGGTCCAGAAAGTTTGCTCTTTTATGCCCCGTGCGATCGAGTCTTCTAACTTTCGAGTCATTCGATCGAGTCTTGGGATTCATATGATTGTTCCAAAACAATCTTTTCGTTATTTGATGCACGCGATTGTGATGGCGCGGTGGGTCGAACGTTGAAAAACAGAGAACTATATTTAGAAAGCTTCTAAAAACCGAAACGAACATTTTATGATAAGCCGAAAGGAACCCGAAAAAAAAAAGAGATTTGATGATGGACGGGCTGAGGAAGGGAAGGACGAGGCGGGCGGTGGCAGCCGCTGCTGGCGACAGCCCGACGCGTCCATCTTGGAGTCAGCGTCAACAGGCGTCGAGACCAACGAGGGCTCGTCGGTGCCGAGTGGGGCTAATGGTACCAAATGGTCGCCGCCGCTGCCGCCGCCAACTTCTTCCCTTTCTCAAACCTTGTCTCTCTCTAAATCTTTTTTGTCTTCCGAATTACTCCAAAAATCTTAATCTTGATTTTTAAACCTTTTAATATATCCAATTTCTCTTGGTTTCAATACATAAACTTGCCAAATCAGCTGCCATTGTCATCGTAATCAAGGGTCTTGACCAAAAAAAAAATCGTAATCGAGTGCATTAATAACAAAAGGATTTGATTGCATTACTCGTATAATTTACGGGACTTGATTGAAAACAATAAAAGTTTACGCGTTCAATTGCACGATGGACATAAGTCATAGCTATCCTTCCTTTCTTTTTTTTTTGATAAGGTAAGAAAAGGATAGTTATAGCTATCCTTTTATTCTTCAATAATTTAGTGGCCATGGTAGGGCCGCCTCTCTCTCCCTCTTTATGCTTCAATAATTTAGCTTTGAACAATTTTTAAATAAAAAAATGCCGCATCGGCTTTTTCACCGACACTTTTAAAGAAGGGCAACAAAGAGATTTGATCGCATAAATAAAGATAGTTTGAAGACCCGATTATATCAAAGAAACAATAAGGGGCAGAATTGCACAAAATCTCGAACTCAATATGATGTTTAAATTGAGAGATGAGTTTGAATCACTTCATGACTTATTACGAGTACGAATTTGTACTGTATGATTCATAAATACCTAAATTTTACGTTCTACTATGGTTAGTTATCTTCAAAATAGTTTCGATTGCCCAATTATTAACAAAGGGACTTGGATGAGAACCAAAGAATAGTACTACTCTTTCGGCCCAAAACAAGGACTGTACTATTCAAATCGAATCGTGTGCTTATGTTTAAGAATATATAATTGAAAATCTCAATCCAAACTTGGAAATTAATTGATTAATGTCAGTTGGGCAAGCACCATTTACACCACCTATATTAATTCGAAAAAAATTCTCCAATTAACTTTGTCGGGGAAAACAGATTCCTCACGTCTTTTTAGTCTATTACTTTCTTTTTCGCCAACGATGTTGTAATTGTATTAATAATTCAAAACCAAGTAGGATGAGATACTCTAATCTATCCCTTTCTTAATTTCTCTCAAAACACAAGTTTGTCCTGCTTTCTCTCTATTCTTCGAGTGATTAATTAGCCAAAATACTACTTAATCTTGAACTAATCTTGATCAGATTATGTGCTCACATGTTCCTAATCCAAACTTAGTAATGCAAAAGATATCACATGCATAATTTGGATGCCTAAATGATTTCAAGTTTTTCGAGGATGTGGGTTTAGATCTCTTTCCTTAGCGTTAATGGTGCATTTGTTTCGCCGACAATGAATGATTTGGATAATATTTTCTAAAAAATAATCGTCTGTATCATTTGCAAAATTAAACGAATGAAAAAAAAAATATTCGTCTGAGAAAATATTTAGATGTAAATTATTAACGATGATGAAAAATTATACATTTTCTGTAAAATAAACGGGATCTAAGGCTCCGTTCGTTTGCCGGAAAATATTCTCCTTTTGGAAAATATTTTCCCGGAAGTCATTTTTCTGAAAAATGTTTTCCTGAAACATAATTTTCTGGTGTTGGGCTAAAATTTGAAAAAGTTTCGGAAAATATTTTCTGGTGTTCGGCGACTGCCGATTCGGTGGTGTCCGGTGACCGGCGGTGTCCGGCGACCGGCAGCTGCGATCGGCAACCGGCGGCGGCTGACGACCGGGGGCGGCGGCCGGCGATCGGCAGCGACCGGTGATCAACTTTCTCTCCCACGGAAAACATTTTTCCTCCCATGGGCAATTTTATCTTGACTTTGGGGGAAAATGATTTCCTCTTTGTGAAAAGAGGAAATCATTTTCCTCAAAACAATGAAGGATTTTGGGATGGAGAAGGAAAATATTTTTCCACGGAAAATATTTTTTACCTCCGAATACAGGAAAACGCAAAAAATATTTTTCGAAAAAATATTTTTTTGGAAACGAACAAAGCCTAAGATGGAATCTTGCCTTAAAAGCCCAAGCCCACAATCATGCTTATCAAAATCGTTCACATTTGGATTGCCCATGGGCGAGTGTACTTTGACGATCACGTGGCGGTCATCTCATGTGGCATGGCAAGCCAATGAAAAGCGAGACGCATAAATAATGCGAGGCCAAGTGGAACGAGATTCAGAACACGCGAGATTGCTAGTGATCGATAGATTTTTTTTATATTTCATCGCTGCCGTGCCGACGGCGCAACCATCACATAAAATGCTTTTTGCATGCGTATTTGACTTTCAAACATGCTTATTGTAGATGAGTGATTGTGACGAGAAATTTGTCTAAAAAGTCGTAAATTTATTGTATATTGTTCAATTCAGTTATAATTTTTTTTATTTTATTAATTTAGTCTTAAATTTTTTGACGGTTTATCAATGTAGTCATTTTAGCTAGTTTTGGTCGAAAATCACTATTGCCAATTTAATCTTAAACCTTTTGATAATTTGCCAATATAGTTCTTCCTAGGGGTGAACAAAATAGACCGCCTAAATCGGGACCGGACCGAGCCGATCTGTTTGCTCTAATTCTTAGGAATATCGGCCCGGTTCCCGATTCCTAAAGGTGAAACCAGTTTCCGGATGGTCCGGTTCCCGGTTCTAGGATGGGAATCGTACTGGACCGATTAGATCGGACCAATAAATATATATATTTCTAATTTTTTCATATATATGTATTTATTTAATTTTTAAAATTTTTGAAAAAAATAGAAGACCCAATCTAATTTCTCCAATTCTCACTTGGCTTTACCAATAAGCGATTGGTCCTATTGGAATCGATCTGATCCACGGTCCCAAGACTAGCCGTTCTAGTCTCCAGTCCTAGAAACTAGGAACTGGTCCTCCTAGTCCGGTTCTCGATTCTTGAGTTGAACCGGATCGGATCGAGAACTGTTAACCCCTAGTTCTGCCAGCCAATTTTGATCGAAATTGAAAAGTTCAAGACTAAATTGGCTGACATAGAATAGATTTATGACTTTTTTATGATAATCATGACATTTCACTTAGTTAACAAGGAATAACTGCTATTCTATTCTCAAAAACGAAAACAAGGATGGAGATAAGTATTACTTGGTCAGCTGATCCATGTGAAATCATATCACGTGATTTCGACACTCACAAAGTCATAAGCTTATCCCAAAAAACTTATCACGAGAATCATTAGATCATCAAACATAATCAACCATTGGCGAGAGAAAAAAATGAACTAAATCAATTGATTTCATATAAGTGCGACATTTGTACGAAATAATTATAATTATTCATGTGGTTACCATCATCTCTAGCTTACATAAACACACTTTACGTTGATTTTAGCAAATAAAAATGTTTGTTTTGTGGAATTTTTTGTACCTCATATAATGTCGCAAATGCTTCAGATATCTTGATTATCAAATAGACTATACTTTAAGATGTTAAAAATCTTATTTTAAGACCACGGTTCCTCCTTATTCTCTGCCAACAATTTCTTCCTAACTTAGCAAGCACATGCACATAAATCCAAAAGGAATGTTGTGGTTGCTCCCAAAAAAAGAAAACCAAAAGAAAAATGAAAAATAATAGGTTTTTTTTCTTGTGAAAATAATATATATTGGCTGAATCTACAATTGTGTGAGAACGTGATCTCCTATATTCTTCTTTACCCATTACTCGCCTCTCCTCTCTGGCCCTTATTTGTTCAAACATGATTTTAGGAAAACTGAAGGGTTGTTGGTTACTTTTCCATAAATATGTTTGGGATATGTTCACTAGAAGTCCTGAAATTTATCACAAAAGTATAATTGAGTTATAAAACTTGCAAACAATGTAAACGAGTCATAAAACTTGTCAAATTGGTTTAATTGAGTCCCAAAGTTAACACCGTTCAATTTGGCTAATGAAAAATGATGATGTAGCTTTTTTTTAATTTTTTTATCCTATGTGGTGATGATGTGGGCTTTTTCATTTTTTAATATTTATTTTATTTAAAATAAGTCATGTTAGCGCTACATTAGCATTTTCGTTAGTAAGTTTGACGGTGTTAACTTTAGGACTTATTTGAATCAATTTGACAAGTTTTAGAACTTAATTGTACTTTTTGTAAGCTTTAAAACTCAATTGCACTTTTGTGACAAGTTTTAGGACTTCTAGTATGTAATTATTGGTTTTTATTTTTTTGTGAAAATATTCTTTGAACGACTACGAATAAAATCGGAATTTTCCGAATGTAAGTAACAAAAATAATCTAATTTTTCTTTTCATAATTGGAAATACGATTCTATTTATCTCTGATTTAGTTAGTCGGGTGAAAACTATGGCATCAAAACACAGTGCAGATCTTCACTATTTAATTAGAAACGTACAATTTCTTCTTCGTCCCGTGTTACTGCCATCAACAACGATCCTCTCCCATGTCATGTGAAATTTTTATGGGATAATTACCAAAAAAGTCATAAGCTTATTGCACTTGTGTTAGTTCTAAATTTTTCGATTTGGCCAATTTGATTTTTTATCTGGCAATTTAGCCAATTTAGATATAAACCATTTGACAATTTGTCGATTTAGTTAATTTGGCCAATTTTGGGCAATAATCACTGACATGGACAATTTTTGCTATTATTTAAAATTTGAATTTTTTATAAGTTCTTATTTCTTTTATTTCCTTCTTCCTCTGCTAGTTGTCGGCCATCACGAGGATCAGCAAGGCTTGCCCTCGTAGGGGCAAGGTCGCAAAAGGCCAGCAAGGTCGACCCTCGCCTGCTTGCTAGAGGCCGACGAGGAAATAACAAAACTAAAAAAAAAAAGAAAACATTAAAAAAAATGCCACGTGAAAGAGAGAAATCAAATTTAAAAATGCCACGTTAACATTTTCCACTAGACAAATTGGAGTTGTTAACCGAAAGATTCGATTGCACTAATTTGACAAGTTTTAAAACTCGATTGCACTTTTTAAAAGTTTTAGAATCTATTTACATTTTTGCAAGAAGTTTTACTACCGCCAGTACACATATCCCTAAAAAAAAAGCCAGCATATCTTCCTAGTGCTTTCAAAAAGGCATATACTAATTCAGGGACCTCAGGTGCCACCGACGGATTGCCAAAATTCAAAATTTGCATTTCTATTTCAACGAAAATATCCCGCCAACCCACTGTCCAGATGCAAGAGTTATCCACCCATCAATCACAAGCCCCACCAACACCCATCATATATTAATTAACTGACTAATTAAAATTAATTAGCGGCAAAACACATGGTGGGTTGTTTATTGAACTCAACAGCTGAAACCCCGGCAGCAGCGGTGGCGGCAGCCTCGATCTCCATGGCCGGGATTAGCATGACTGTGGGAACGGTCCGATGCCGAATGCCAGAACCCCCGGCGACTGCGACGAGCCGCCCCACTTGCTCACAGGTTCAGTTCAACCCAGAAAAACTTGTGTAATAAGCAATT
The DNA here is from genome assembly GCA_031216235.1 of Syzygium jambos. Classification (NCBI taxonomy): domain Eukaryota; kingdom Viridiplantae; phylum Streptophyta; class Magnoliopsida; order Myrtales; family Myrtaceae; genus Syzygium; species Syzygium jambos. Next base: position 14,133,491 of record CM062230.1, on the reverse strand, counting down.
CTCTCAACTATCTGATAAAACCGCAACACACGGAGATGATGCTGAACCGCCATTGAATACACAGCTGAAATGGGCGCACACCCAGGATCGAAAAATCGTACTCGACGTACTCAAAAAGTAGATCGTAAAAACAAAAAAACGGAAAGTTTTATGCAGTTCCTTTGTTCGTCTTTCTTTTTTTTTCTTTTTCCTTCCCCTTACCGTTACATTTGCCGCAGAAGAGAATACACAGCGGCGGAGATGCAATGTGAACCAACGGCCTGCCACCTCTGTGACTTTGACCTGATGGTGCATCTGCCAGCCGGATTTCGAATAACATATATACACACAAGCGCGCGCCCAACACCTACGTACATCCATCCACCCAGATGCGAGCGGACCACCCCTTTTTGTGGCCGCTCCCACCTGTAAAGCTCCTATGGTTCCTTCTACGCAGTATAGGTTGTTGATCATTCAAGGCCTTCACAAGGACCAGAGACTGTCTGTTTCAAATAGCTTCGTCTATGACCTCATAATTGCAATATAATCGCGAAGATCACAGTGAATGCCCATTGTGCCGCGGGAACAAGACCTGCAGAAGCTGCAAATGCAGAGATGTACAACATTAGATTCAGCGATTATTCAGAAGATCAAAGAAAGCCAGTATGCTTTTAACTTAAGAGGCAACTGTAATATATCATGGAAAAGTGCCTGGTCTGGGACAAAATGCCAAAGACAATAAATAAGTTCCATGATAAGAATAACAAGTGCATTGAAAAGAATTAATCGTGATTCTACAAAAAATTATCTCATTCGCAATTATCTTGCATGGCTACCACAAATGGGGATAGAAGAACTCATACAACAACTTAGATGCGAGACACAGTTATTCAGATATATGAAGCAGCGAAGCAGGATGCATATTACTTACATGAATTCGGTGATGGAGCAACCGACGGCGTCTGCACAGGTTTATCTGTATGATTTTCAGTTGTCGATGGGGGTTGAACATGAGAATAGACGACGTGTGGCAAGGGGCTAGACACGGGAACCCTACGCGGATGATGTGCTTGTGGGGATGGAGAAACCCCAGAATACCGGGGAGCAAGTGCTGGTGCAGGAACTGGAGCTACATGAGACTGCTTTCCATTGTTCCCTGAAAACTTCCCTTTATAGCCGAATCTACAGCCAGGAGGCCTTGCCTCATAACTCGGCTCAGGTGCAGGTGATGGTGAGCTTTTGCTGTGTACAGGTGAGATTTTTCTATGGGCAGGTGAAACGGCTCTAGGTGAATGCGCACTATCATGAGTTGCAGGCGCTGGTGAAATTGTTGGGGGCTCATGCTCGTTATGGAAGTGATGGTGGCGAGAGTGGTGGTGGTGGCGGCGGTGTGCATGGTGGGGCTCAGGAAGAGGAGCTGGAGAAGGTGGTAATGATGGTCCACCTCCGTCACCACCATTGAGAGAGTGCTGCAATATCGATGAAAGACGGACTTGCTTGACCTTGCCAAATATGGTATTGTTGAGACCAAGATTTCCTGAGTGAGAACCCGTGATTGTCTGTGCCAGCTGCTTCAACCTTGGCATTGATGGCATGTTTCCAATCGCCAGCAAAACGGATGACTGAACTATAGTCGGAGGAGCCACTGTTGAACCTCTGGTATTCGATAAGCTAATGTACAAGTTCTACACAGAAAAAAATCGCCAGAACTAGTAAGATTCACCAGATTGTTTAGTACACACACTACATCAATAGACACACTCGTATAAGTATAATCCAACGGGGGGCAAGAAAAATCCCTTTTAGATAAATGATAACAGCCAAACTTTTTCTCACACCACCTTAAAAATCCCCACAGGTCCCTAAAAGCATGAGAAATAATGCTAGTGATCCACAGAAGAAAACAAATAAAAATGGAGGATGGATACCATAAGGTTAACCAAAATATTGCTTGCAAGAGATGATAACTGAAAACATGAATGTGCTAAGTCAGAACATTCTAAAAGAAACAAGGAAAAGGTGCTCCTCTCTAACCTCATAGGACGAGAGACGCAATCCTGATCTCAACTGGCTTATGAGATCATCAAAATTCGCTTGTATTTGCTCTATGGAGTAGTTTAAGGTGAAGTTGAAGTAGATCTGCACTTTCTGCAGAAGAAATGCTCTCTGAGGAGGGATGATGGTAATTCCTCCAGGAAACTTTAGCACCTCAAATGAGAATGGGTCGCCAAATAAGGAAGTAGTCAAACGGAGAAATAATTGGCGTGTAACCAGAGACTCAAAGGACTCCTTTATCAAACTTTCGGTAGAATTAGATATTTTTGAATTTTTGGCATCGGGATCAATAGCAAACACGACCTTTGCTGAATTTGATCCACCGAAAGGCTCCACAGATAAGATAACTACCTGTTCAGAGGACAGGGAAGATCAGCCCCATAATCAATAAGATGGTTAAAAAAAAGGAATTGGGAGGCACATACTCTGGTAGCCACGTGATTGATCTCTGCAAAAATGTCATCTTCGAGCTGCAAGATATTGTCTTGAAGTAGGAGAACCGGCTTCTCAACATTAAAGGTAGCTACTATATCATGACCTGGAAAGATCAAAAAATGAATAACAGATCAATCTTAAGCATAGAAGAGTACTTTTCTTTTACTTTTGGCCATAAGGATCACATTACTTGAACATTCCAACCAGACATTGAGAGGATAAATAAAGAGATAAATTTGAAAATTGAAAAATGCAAGGCTTAGATCTAAAGCATGAAGGTGAACAAGATCCAGAAATAGTGAAAATGAATTCAAGAATTCCAATAGATTGAACAACTCATAGATTTCTTTTTTTTACATCCTAATCTTTTCAGGCCGACAAGCTACATTGGTACTCGGGAACTTCTATCACATGTGCAAACCTGCATCAAAGCATGACAGGCATACTCAACCCAGAATGCGCCAGCATGTACATTTATAAGAAATAACAAGAAACTGTCAGCGACTGCAAACTCGAATCCCAACTATGCAGCCGCGATTATTTCCCATATCATTATATGGAAAGTGGCATCGATTTAATTTTTGGTAAATTGATATATCCCCAGTGGACGAAGTACGTAAAATTTAATCAATCATGCAGTTTTATCAAGAGTCGGGCAGAACCAAAAACCCTTATGAAAGTCATTGGATCCTTTACTCCTAGTGATGCAACTAACAAAAGCCTGAAACAAGCCTTTCTTTGCTAGTTGCTACAGTTACATTAGATGAAACGTTGGACAGAGAGATGAGAAACCCAGCATCATGGAAGCTGTGAATTGTAAACCCCGAAAAGAAAATCAAGGACAGCTCTATCATTTGATTAGCAGCAACAATATGACCCTTCTGGTACAGAAAGATGCACCATAAGACAACCATGGGTTGGCAAGCAGTTTAAGGATGGATACACTAAATACCTTTAACAAAAGCAACAACGAAAGATTTTTGGAAGAGATGGAATCTCAGTGCATGAAACTAAACGAAGATGAGGGAAGGTTCAAAATTTTATCGAAATGGTCTGATTTGTTGTATTAAAAGGTGACAGCATATATTTCCACTTTGTTACAAGCTAGAAAGCGCGCAACAGAATTTGTAAAAGCCGCAAGATTAGAAACCAGATTTCAAACCCTGAATAACCATGAAACCTTTGCAAACAGAGTGCACGAATATCATCTGACAAACCGGGTGCAGAATATTATGAAAGCATAACATTTACACCGCCTGACCCAGCAAGAGATAAATTAGGCATAATTCGACACACGAAAAGGGGAGCATGAGCAAGCACAAAGCATGTATATGCTCCGAAAGGAAAGACGGATCCATCAATCCAGTTTGGTAAAGATTTCATCCCTATAAGGCAGGTCTCTAATTGACTATAACAGAATAACCAAATTAAAAGCTAAAATTAAACCACGTGTTCATTCATTTGCCATCAAAACCGAATGGAAACTTTCCACTTCTATGCAAATTGGAAGGATCATAAGACGCATTAATTCGAATTCTTACTTAGTTCTATATGTAGACAAAAGCCAATCAGAGTCTTCCTAATACAGTAAATTCCCTCATTTTCTACTTCTAGCAATTAAAGATGAAGGGACCCCTCAAATCAAATGAAAACAGAGGAACTGCGACTAATTCTCCTCAAACGCGCACGCTTAAAACTCGCCTATATCTATCCTCCTCGGATCTTCATCTGCAATTACTCCCAAAACATTCCTAACAACCCCAGAGGCAAGAACTAAACCATGTACCACAAACAGCTTCAAGAACCAACGAACCCTCGAAACCACGTGTCATCTCCAGGCAATGTCGGCACACGAACTCAAGAAAACCAGGAAAAAGCGAGCACCCATCAAGACGAGATTCCAAGAATCCACCGCGAAGACCCACCTCTAAACCTCGGATCCAGATCCAGATCTCCCCGATCTGCGAACCGCAAGAACGGGGGCAACCAAAACACGGCCGACAAGAACACGGCCACGGACAACATTAGCGCCGCCACACATCTGACCCCGACACGCTTCGAAACCCCGCCGCACCCACAACGCCATCGCTCCGCATTCCGCTCGGAAGTGATCGAGACCACCGTCGCGGCCACCTGCTGCTCTTCCTCGGCGCCCTTCCCCATTGTGAAGAACCGACAATGCAGGGCTAGTCCCGGGAGCACCGGCGGCGAAGTCCACCGCCACACCCACGTCCGGCCCGGCGAGCTGGGCCCGAATTAGACGCACCCATTTCCGCCGCCTTGCTTGCAGAGCGAGGAACCAACACAGGAAAAAACAAAAAAAACGGCGTCAGCAGAGCGAAACCCGAGCTCTCCTTGCCGGTGTCTTCGTACGCATTCAAAAGGGTTTGTGAGTGAGCAAAAACAGAGCAGCTCCCTCTTCTGCAAATGGGATCACTCCATGCTCTCCTTCTCCCTCCCTCTCTCCCTCTCTCTAGGTGGCCTTTCTCTCTCTAGTACTCCACCACAGTTGTTTTAGTCATGGCCCTCATGGGGGGATGGATGTGGTTTATCTGTTTCTTTTGGGGAGCTTTTTGTTTGTTCTCATGCATTGTATTGTACATGTATGTACACAACCCCCCCTCCCACCTCCGCCCTCCCCCATCTTTCAAGAATACCCACCAAACAAAAACCCCTTTTCTTTCCCTTTTATCTTTTCAATGGTGGGTACTTGGCTTCATTCAAAAGTGATGCGCACAGGGAAGAGAGAGAGAGAGAGAAGAGAGGAGAGTGAGAGAGAGGCAGGTATGGAATAAATTAACAAAACCCCGGGCACCTCCTGCGCACTGAGACAGCCAGCATCGTGGAAAGAGAGAGAAGGGGAGCCGTGGAGTTTTAACTTAGTTTTAATCAAGTTGATTAGCGATGGCTAATCGAAAGAGGTTAGGGACGGGGGAAGTCCGCGATGGTGGTGAGGGTGGTTTTGACTCCCGTGGCCTGAAGTGCAGCGAAAGGCGTGTGGCGTAAGCCGGGGTGAAGTGCAAGCTAACCATCAATTTGGTCAACCAAAGTTAAAACCAAGGTCTTCCCCCCCCCCCTCTCGCTCCCTGTTTTTTTCACCTTCCAAAAAGAGATCCTAGATTTTCAAATCATAATGTCGGTGGCATTGTTTGTTATTCAATACTTGATGATTCAATACCAAAAAAAAAAAAAAGCAACACCCTCGAAGTTGATACATTGAAATTTGTAAAATTAGGGGAAATGATGGCGATCGCTTTTCGAATTAAGGGTGGTTGTTTAGCAGAAAATGAATGATTTGAAAAACATTTTCCTAAAAATGATTATTTGTGTCGCTTGTAAATTAGTCAATGAAAAATATTTTCGTGATCGGTTGCAATTTACGTCTAAACATTTCCGTTGACGATGAAAATATTCTTCATTCACTCATTTTTGTAGGCGCCGTTTATTTCGCGGAAAATGAATTATTCGAAAAACTTTTTCTTAAAGATGATCGATTACATCGCCTAAAAAAGCGAGTGAATAAAAAATATTTTTATCGTCAAAGAAAATGTTTAAATCACGAAAATATTTTTCATTTGTTAATCATTTAAAGCGATATAATAAATCATTCATTTTCGGGCTCCATTCGGTTCACGAAAATGAGTAGTTTGGAAAAATATTTTCCTAAAATTGCTGCTTGTATTACTTGGAATAATTAGCCCACGGTAAATGTTTTTGTCATCAATAAAAATTTATGTCTAGATATTTTCGTAGGTGATAAAAATATATTTTATTTATATCATTTTGTGAATAATATAAGCGATTATTTTACGTAAATATTTGTCGAATCATTCAATTTTTGCGAAATAATAATAGCCTAAATGATCTCGAGAACCGTCGAATTAGACTACGGACTTTAGTGTCCGAATATAATGGATAAATCTAGATGCGTTTGCAGTGTTGTACACGGTGCGGGGCTTTTTCGGGCCTGTTTGGTTCGGCTTTTGAGAAATGCATTTGGCAAAATGCAAAAACCTTTGAGCTAAAAGGGTTTTTCGAAATGCAAGTAGTGTTTGTAATGTGTATTTTAAAATCACATTTGAAAGCAGCTTTGGCCTAAATACCGTTTGGTAAAAATTATTTGTAAAAAACTTTTGCTAATATTAAAAAAAAAAACACAAAAGCTGGCCACCGACCACTACCGTTGGCCACCATCGCCAGTCAGATCTGGTCGCCGGCCAACTGCAGACGGCTGGATCTGGTCGCCGGCGACCTCAGGCAGCGTCATCTAACCTCGGCAACCGTCGCCTGAGATCGTGCAACCCCGACAACCGTTACCTGGGGGGTCGCGCAACCCCTAGGCGGCGGTTGCCGGGGCGCTGGCCCTCAGGCGATGGTGCCCAGCCGTCAGATCAGCTCCTTGGAAGATGATGAACAGCAGTGCACGATGAACAGTGATGAACAGTGCCCGATTGCATTTCAAAAATGCAACTTCCCAAAGCTCTTCATGGGCTCCATTCAGCCAAAGGCCCTTGGAAAGCTTTGGAGATGCAATTGCATCTCCTCAAAGCTTCCTAAAAAAATTGTCAAATAGTTTCGCATTTGCACAAGGAACTTTAGGCCCCCAAAAGTAGCATTTGAAAGCCGAACCAAACAGGCCCTTCGTGACCCGCCACGATCACCTATCCCCCTTCACATGGACAGAAAAAATGAAAATAAATGAAAAATAAAAAAGCTAAATCCAAATTTTTTTTACAAAAAACCAATAAATAGAGACAGGAAAAAAGAAGGAAATTCAAATGTGTTCATTAAAAACCAGAGACCGTGTGACCCACAGGAACAAAATTTAATCAATACTGGTTCTTTATATACATATTTAATCTAGCAAATTGCGAAATTACCCACAAAATATGCAGATTCAATTTAATCAACAGGGTAACTTCGAAGTACAAATTCCGATGCGAATCGTTACACGATATTTTGCAAGAGATCACGCGCCGGCTTCCTCCTTCCCTCGACATACGAATTACGGGTTTTGCTCCTTTTTTCTCGCGTTAAATAGCAAGCGCATATTAAAAGCATGAGCGGAAAAACATACGGGATGTTCAGCTTCCCTTTGACCATGTTTTCAATCGGTAGAATTTGTAACTATCCTCTTATTTAAATCTCGAGCTCCGTTTGTTTCGGCGGAAAGAACGAATCGATTTGGAAAAGAAATACTTTCTTAAAAATGATTACCTACGCCGCTCATGAAAAAATAAATGGACGAGAAATGTCTCTACCGTCCACAAAAACGTTCAGACATAAATTGCCGTCGATAACGAGAGGATATTTTTCATCGACCGATTATTTCAGGTGATACAAAAATTTCCCTTTTTCGAGAAAATATTTTTCGAAATTAGCTTTTTTTTTTTCCCGGCGAAACAAACGGGGCGCTAAATACCTCGGATTTTTTTTTCTTTTTCAAATGAAAAAGAGGAAACGTACGGATGGATTTAAATTGAGAGGGTTAATGGTCGGTAGGCTACAAATCTCCATCGCGGCGGGTACGAAGTGGGAATGTAGGGGAAGAGGAGCGAGAGCGAGGGATGACGTGGATGTCGGGCATGCTTTTCTTATCACAGATAGCGATCCTTCCCTCCTCCTCTCTCTCTCTAGAAGTGGTCACGTGAGGCCCACGCGCCAGTCACGGGATAAATTCCCCGATTTTCCCAGGTTTCCTGCCATTCTTTTCATTTTCTAATTTCCTCTTCTTCTTCTTTTTCAAAAAAAAAAATTTTGAATTTTAATGCCTGGTCGGCCCACCGCGCCTCCCGTGATCAAGATTAAGACCGGGGCTCACGTCATCGCGTGGATGGACGGGGGGGGCGTTCATTGCCCTTCGCATTATCTCGTGTGTGTGTTTTTTTTTTGGGGCTCGCCCCGCTCGAAGACCCTGAGGAGCAGGGCAACTCGAGGATCGGATTAGTAGGAATCTATCCAGTTTCAGATTTCGGGATATGTAAGGTAGGTTCCGGATTTTAAAAATTAGGGATCCTATTTCGACGGATAGATTCCGATTTCTATGTAGGTGGAACCTTGAATAAGGTTTTGCGTTTTTATTTATTTATTTATGTATTCGCATGATCCTGTAGCATTTTATAATGTCCAATGATAAGTTTATGATACAGAACCACTAGTCTGAGTTTTCATTTTATGACTAAGACCTTTACTTTGTCGGTGTTTAATTTTCTTCGTGTATCTAAATATATGTTGTGGTAAATAGATTATAACAGCAAGTGGTGGTCATTAAAAGCGGTGATTCATTGTAATCGTTTGATTAATAATACATGTTGAACCTAGGTAGACCCTAAAATTGACCGTGGAAGTTGTGATGCTGTTCCTGATTACAAAGAAAGAGGAACCTACTCTAACGGGTAGGTTCTAGATCCCATGTGGAACCTATACAGAATTTGGAATCGCTCACCCTTAATGAAGAGAGATCAATTACTTCTAATGGGTAGCTCGACACCCACCTGTCGTGACTAGTTTCTTGGACCACATTGGATACATCGGTATCCCCTTCATTTCGAATTAGGGGGTAAAAGGGGAAGATCACCGATTTGGTATCAGGATTATCGTATGGATCACAATGCTTGTCCTGAACTTTTTCGATTATTGTAATGTGGTCATAGACCTCTGTGTGAAAGTCTCTATGTACTCCTTCTCACCGATTTCTGCATGTAAGTATCGTCGTAGCGGCGATCCGGCGTGAACGATTTTAATCAGAATGACATCACATTGATTAATTTTCCTAATCTTTTCCGGATTTTTGGTACCTTTTTATTTCCTCGTTCTTGTTCATGTATTTCCATGTGCTTCCCTATGAAGCACATAAGCCCCTCCCAGCGAGAGAGACCGCAAAAGACCCTCAAAACTCAAACTGAACTCTCCAGCCCTTAAAAGAAGAACAAACCATCGTCCTTCATCTAGCATGCCTCAAACTTAGAGCACCTTTCACGCTTTGGTTTATCGGCACGGAGTGAAACTAACTTGGGACTGTAATCTGATGCCAAACAGCAATTCTTCTCAAAAGATAGTCAGAAAATTCATGCCTACGCTCCAACCGAAAAATTTATTAGAGATTTGACACTCGATCTCATCGCTTTCGTCCATCTCTTACTTTGGCCTCTCCTCTCGAAGAGAGAGAGAGAGAGAAAGAAAGCCGCGTGCAATGCCGTCGAATCTTCATAAAAAGCACGTCCAAGGTCGAGTTTTCGCACAACCGAAGAGAAATGGAACCGCCCATCGTCTCAAAATAGCTCAACGCCATGAGAATTGACAATGTTATCGAGGCTTCGGGGAAAGGAAATGTGGTAAGAGGGCTCACTCGCCTCGCTAGTTCACCGCGATCGAATTACTCAAAGGCTCTACGGCCAGTCTTGGACTAGAGATTTCACATCAATTTTATAAGAGTGCCCTCCCCGTTGTAACAGTCAAAATGAACACTTGAAATTTTGTGGGATTGTTATCAATTACTGTAAAAGTTTAAGCGGTTAGATGAATGCATGATTTTATAGGAGTGCTGTTTTAGCCTCTTGGCCGAGCACAGCCAAATGGAGTGGTGGAAATATTTGGTGAAAAGGGCGTCCTGAAATCGACACTCAAAAATAAAACCAAGAAAGAGCAAATTGTCTGACTCGGAGATGAACAGTGTAGGGAAAAGAAGATGAAGATAAATAGTGACCCAAGAGAAAAAAAAGAAAAAAAAGAAAATTCAGAAAATCAAGCAAACGCCACGTCAGATTCAACCGCGACACGTAAGACAACCGGCGATGACTAAACCACCATGTTAGCTATTTTCAAACGAGGATTGACCGGAATGACTAAATTGAAATTTTGCGTGCAAAAATTTAGGATTATAATGAAATATGCACGATATGTTTAGAATTAAATTAGCAAGACTCTTGAACTAAAAGCATCAGGGGTCCTTGAACTTCTCTAAATTGTTCAGCTAGACCCCAAAACTTTTCTTTTTAAGCAATTGGGTCCTTAAACTCTTTTTGTTCGAGTTAGTCCTTCCGTTAGAATTATAGACGGATATCGACATAGCTTCCCGGCGCGGCATTTTAAAAGTTAAAGAAAGATTTAAATATAAACAATACCAAAAGGTGAAAATGAATATAAAAAGCAAATGGAAATCCGAATCACGAGTTTTGGGTAAGAATTACGAGCTTGAAATTTTCGAGAATGAACATGTGTATTCCCAAAGTTCACTCGGGTGCATCGGTTCCATCCATCCAAATTGCCTTCTTGGCTCTTTTCTCCTGTGACGATTTGGAATGCTTGGAGCTTGGATTGATAGACGGTCGTTGCACCATCGTTGAGTTTCCTTTTCCTCGAGTGATGTTGCCATTAATCTACGAAATCAGCTTTCGAAAAGACTTCCCAATCAACCCTTTTGACCGGCCTATATGGAATCGTCCCATGTATGGCAATGGTTCTAGCAATCTCTCCTGCTTAGGGCATGTTTTAGTGAAAAAAAAATTCCGTGAATTGGTTTTTACGGTTCTTCACTTGTATGGTTTGTCGAAAAAGACTAGTCGATCATTTAAGGTCAAAAAAATCGTGCGTACTCAAAGGAGAAAGAATTTTTCTTTATCGTGAAATTTTCACCGAAACAAATACAACTTTCGTGATCAATTGGATAAATTGCGGAGCATTGAGCACTAATTGGGTATGACACAATATGTGATGTATCGTCCATGACCCGGATCTCAAATGTTTAACCTCGAACTTGATTTGCGTATGGAAATTTCATACACAATGCAGTACATATATCTTCTGCATCTTTTTCTCGCCACAAGGATACTTAGGGCCTGTTTGGTTCGGCTTTGGAGGAATGCATTTGGGAAAATGCAAATACCTTTGAGTGAAAGCCCATTGGAGAAAGGCAAATGGTGTTTGGTAAAAATATTTTGTAAAGTTACTTTGGCCAAAGTATAGTGTTTGGTAAATTTTTTTTTACAAATGGACTTTGAGAATTATTTTATTTATTAAAAAAAAAACAAAACTTACTCATCGCCGGAACCGGCCGCCGGCCCCCGAGGTCAGGCGACCCCCGGCGAGCCAGATCCGCCGCCGGCGGGGGTCGCCCGAGGCCAGGCGACCCTCGGCGGGGTCGCCCGGCCGCCTGGGGTCGCGCGGCCCAGGCGGCCAGGCGACCCCCGCCGAGGGTCGCCTGGCCTCGGGCGACCCCCGCCGGCGGCGGATCTGGCTCGCCGGGGGTCGCCCGACCCCAGGCGACCTCGCCGGCCCTCTCCCTCGCCAGCCACCCTCGCCGGCCGCCGGCGCTGAACGAAGAAGATGAACAGATCCAGCCCTAAAAAAAAAAAAATTGTGAACAGTAGCATTCCGAGAATGCTGAAAGCTCAAGGCACCTCCTAGGGTGCCTTGAGCTTTCAGCCTTGAGAAGGCCAACATTTGGCCAAGGAGCTTCCAAAATATTTTGCCAAACACAAAATATTTCCTCCAAAGGGCTTTGGAGGCCCAAAGCCCCTTTGGAAAGCTGAACCAAACACCCCCTTAGAAGGTTTGTTAGTTCTCACATCTTCGAAGGTTCGGGCCAGCCCGGGTTGGCCCGGGCTGGCTACCGGCGAGAACAATTCCGGACAAAGCCCGGCCCGTAAGCACCCATCGCCCGGTGGGCCGGGCCCAAAACCCCGGGGGGGGGCCAGTTTCGTAATTTCGCGGGGTCGTCGCCTCCTCTCCCCCAAAGTCCCCCCAAAGCATCTTCGTTTCCTGCAATCTCAGTATCATCTCTCTCTGTGTGCGCGAGCGCTCTCTCTCCCCTCCCCTCTCTCACGGACGCGCTCCCTCTCCGGTCGAAGTCTCCACGAAACCCTAATCCTCCCTCCGGCGGCCATGGGCAAAGCGGTCGTCTCGGACGACGAAGGTGAGCCCCCCGGGGCAATTTTCCATTTCGGGCCGGAACGAATCCGCTCCGGCCTCGAGTGTCTCTCCGATTCCCCCCACCCTCCCCTTTTTCTTTTTCCCCCCTTCGTCCCCTCGCATTGCGGTTGTGATTTTCTTCCTTGTTTTTGTTGGTCTCCGGCGGGGGGGCGGGCGGCGGCGGGCAGACGAGCTCGAGGTGGGAGACGGGAGGGAACACCTCGAGGACGAGGACGAAGTCGGGGGACGCGGCGTTGAAGACGAGGACGAAGAGGACGGTACTCCTTTTCTTTTTTTTTTTTTGGCTTCCACCAATCTTCTCTGCCGAAAATGCTCGTTTTCTTGTTTTTTTTTTTGTGGGGGGAGGGGGGGTGGGAGATCGTGGCTGTTGTTTCGAGCTTTAGGAGGAGGCTTCGTGATGGATTGGGCTAGGGTTTGTTTGCTCGAGAGGTGGTGTGGGGTTTTGGTCTTGGGCAAAAAAATTTTCTCTCTTTTTTTTGATCCGACGGTGGGTTCGAGTGAATAGGTTTGGGATATTGCATGGTCTAGTGTGAGGGTCGGGGCTTCGTATGGATCGTATTGGGGTGTTTTTATGATAGTGACTGGAGAAGGTTTTTTTTTTTTTTTTGTCCTTCCTTGGGTGAAAAGCATTGGATTACAGAGATTTAGAGGTCAGGATGGTTGTGGTAAATATATATTAGTCTCGCTGTGAGAACTGACTGGAGCACTTGAACATCATTATGGAGAATGTCAATGAACTCACGGAGTGCGGAGATTGGCCCTTGACATTGTAGATCTTCCTTGCAGACCGAACTTGCTTATTGATGGAAGAGTAGAACTCTTGGAAGAAAGATAATGAAGAATCCTTCGAAACTGTAAATTTCAGGGTTTGAGCAAAGAAATATTTATGGTTATCTTAAGAAACGAAAAGGGTCACGTGCATTCACTGGGAGAGAGTCATAGTTTTGTGCTTTTTCTTGGAGCAATTGGTATCCGGCATTATCTTTGGAAGTAGAGTAATGTCTAGTTTGGCATTTCTGCTATAATTTTGATTTTCTTCATATGATATGGGCACTTCATTGGCTCGGTTATCTGACTATGAGTGGACGAGTGTGTTTTCAATGCTGAATTGAGCTCTTGACCTGAAGCTCTTGCCCATAGCAATGGGTTTTGATCAATGTTATAATCATTCTACTTAAGTTTTAGTATTCTTCCTTCGACCAATAATTCAGTACATACTTCATTGGCTGTTAAGTTTCAAGCTGTCCTCCTTTTAGTTGGTGATTTCTTACAGGGATGTCTACTTGAGTACATAGTCATATCCTCCAGTTTTGTTTGGCAGAAGAGGGACAGGATGAGTACGAGAAAGATGGATTTATTGTAGATGATGTTGATGAAGAAGAAGAAGAGCAGGATGATGAAGAGGATAGAGCGGACAGTGATGAGGAGAGGCAGAAGAAAAAAAAGAGAAAGAAGAAGTATTATCTCCTTTCTCTTTTTGGAATAAGCACAGCTTTCTTTGTTGATCTTTTCCCCATAATAAGAAAATCATCTACAGAAATAGAGGAACTTTGCTTATATATAAGTTTTTAACTGTGAATATGACTTTGATGTGGCTCTTCACGTATTGGAGATTTTTTTTTTAGTTTGAAAGCATGCCCCAGTCTGAAAAGGGAGTGAATCTCTAATTCTTATCTTTCTTCATTCATCCTTCTTCTTGGTGATTGGGAATTAAAGTGCTAAGGAGTTCCAACTTGATGAGGATGACTACGATCTCCTTGAAGACAACAATATCACTGGTTTTCACCGCCCATCAAAGGTATTCTGGTGGATTTTTTTCCCTGTTTATCTTTTAATTGTTTGCCTCTCTATTGTCCCGTTCTTTGTAAAAAAAAAATGCACATCTAATTTAAACGTTGGAATCTCTTTAGGAGAGCAAAAAGTTTAAACGGCTGAAGAAAGCCCGGAGGAATGCTGATGAGGAGAGCTCTGGGTTTTCTGACGAGGAGGAGGTTGTTGGAAGTGGTAAAGGTGGGCGAACTGCGGAGGAGAAAATCAAGCGCAGTCTGTTTGGGGATGACGAGGGTTTGTGTCTCTTATTGCACTGTAAAATTTATGGACTTAGGTCTTAACCTATTTGTAATGGTTCGTATTCATAACATTATAGGACAACCGCTCGAGGATATTGCTGAAGACGAAGGGCCAATGGAGGAGGAGGAAGATGCAGAGATAGGTGATGACGATGACATGGCCGATTTTATTGTTGATGAGGAAGAAGTTGATGAGAATGGTGCTCCTGTCAGGTACTCCGGAAACTCCATATATTATTACAATGTTTATGTAACTGAGTTGTTATACCAGTGTTTCTTTCTTTTCTTAAGGAGGAGGAAATTTAAGAGAAAGAAGTCTAGACAGGCTCCTGGGGTGTCATCATCTGCGCTCCAAGAAGCCCATGAAATTTTTGGCGATGTTGATGACCTTTTGCAGTTGCGCAAACAAAGCTTAGAATCTACTGACTTGAGGGAAAGGAAACTTGAAGATGAATTTGAACCTGTTATTCTTTCAGAGAAGTATATGACAGAGAAAGATGACGTGATTCGAGAGAGAGATGTTCCGGAGAGGAAGCAGGTTTGTACTTCATCAACACAATTTTTCTATTTGCTCCAGTGTACGTGTTTGCTGATTGGTCCTTTTATGGTCATACCCTTGTTTTGATAGATATCCGACGAAGGCGTTAATCTGCGGACAGATGAAATTGATTTTGAAGATGAGACTAACTGGATATACAATCAGCTCACAAGTGTATTGGCATTGCTTTTCCGCAAGAAGGATGGAGGGCACGATATATCTATAGACAAGGATGACATAACAAGTTTTTTGAATCTTTTGCACGTTCAGAAGTTGGATGTTAGTATCACTCTGTTTGTTTCTTGAGCAGCTTTATTATGTAAAGAAACTTTATTTTTCTTTATTGGCTCTCAGATACCTTTCATTGCGATGTATCGTAAAGAGGAGTGCTTGAGCCTCTTGAGGGATCCTGAAGGAAATGAAAGTCTTGAGAATGATGAAAGTTTTGAGAGAGCACCTGCGCTGAAGTGGCACAAGGTTGATGCACCAACCATGAAAGCTGCGATTAAATCTTGAGTTGGCTCTGTTTTGAGTGATCTTATATGGGAATAAGTGTTAACTAACTGTTGCAATGTCTGAATGCAGGTGCTTTGGGCTATTCATGATCTCGATAGGAAATGGCTCTTGCTTCAGAAACGAAAGGCTGCTCTCCAGTCATATTATTATAAGCGGTTTGAGGAAGAGTCTAGACGAGTGTACGACGAAACAAGGCTCAGTCTGAATCAACGGCTTTTTGACTCGATTTCCAAGTCACTCAATGCTGCAGAAACAGAAAGAGAGGTTGATGATGTTGACTCGAAATTCAATTTGCATTTTCCCGCAGGCGAAGTTGGACTGGATGAAGGCCTATATAAGAGGCCCAAGAGGAAGTCGCAATATAGTGTTTGTAGTAAGGCGGGCTTATGGGAGGTTGCGAGCAAGTTTGGATACAGCTCGGAGCAATTTGGGTTATTGATATCATTAGAAAATCTGAAGAACGTAAGATTGTTTTCTTGCTGCTTTTGAGTGAGATTGATATTGATAGGAAATAATCAATGGTCTTGCTTTGTGTTTTATTGCAATGTAGACGGATGAATTGGAAGATGCGAAGGAAACTCCAGAGGAGATGGCCTCTAACTTCACATGTGCTATGTTTGAGACTCCACAAGCTGTTCTTAAAGGGGCACGGCACATGGTATACATACATCACCATTATTTTTTAATTGTTTGCTTTAAGGTGTATGATTCGTTTTCAATGGGTGTTACATATTGTGTTATTGCTAATTGCCGATCCTTTTTGAAAATTTTCAGGCAGCAGTTGAAATTAGTTGTGAGCCCCGGGTTCGAAAGTATGTCCGAAGCGTATTCATGGATAATGCTGTGGTGTCAACAAGTCCTACACCTGATGGAAACTCGACTATCGATTCTTTCCATCAGTTTGCTCCTGTTAAGTGGCTGCGTGAAAAGCCACTGAGTGCGTTTGAGGATGCACAGTGGCTTTTAGTCCAGAGAGCAGAAGAGGAGAAGTTGCTTCAAGTTTCGATCAAGTTACCCGAGGCAGCACTGGAAAAGTTGGTACGTGACTGCACAATTTATTATCTGAGTGATGGGGTAAGTAAATCTGCTCAGCTGTGGAATGAGCAGAGGAACTTAATCTTGGAGGATGCACTTCATGGTTTTCTTCTTCCCTCAATGGAGAAAGAAGCGAGAGCATTGTTGACCAGTAGATCCAAGAACTGGTTGGTAACAGAATATGGCGAGGCTCTGTGGAGTAAAGTTTCCATTGGACCTTATCAAAGGAAGGAAAGTGAGTTTAGCTCGGATGATGAAGCAGCACCAAGAGTTATGGCTTGCTGCTGGGGTCCTGGAAAACCTGCGACAACCTTTGTGATGCTAGATTCATCTGGGGAGGTCCTAGATGTGCTTTATACAGGATCCCTTACCTTGCGTTCTCAAAATATAAATGACCAGCAACGCAAGAAAAATGACCAACAAAGGGTTTTGAAGTTCATGACAGATCACCAACCACATGTTGTAGTTCTGGGAGCTGTCAATTTGTCTTGCACACGGTTGAAGGATGACATATATGAGGTGATGTCTCTAATAGATTTGTATCAATTTCCTTTTCTTTTGTTGCTTGGCCTAAAGATTAGTAGGTTGTCTTGAAAGTGTTACGACCTTGAGTTTGTTCTTGCTTTTGGGTTAATTACTTGTTTCAGATGAACCTCAATTTTGCGTAGGTTGCCGAAGTTATGGTAACAAGTGAATATTCCCTCTTAAGTTCTTATTTGGTATTGATTCAGGTCCAAATGTCCAACCAATGGTGTGTAGCAAGTCTCTTATCATACCAGTGTTTTGAGAATGATGAATTGGGATTTGTCACACGAGTTGTGTTTCTCTTATAAGTCATGGAGTTGAGTAGGAGGCACATAAACTTGCATTTTTTAGTTTCATGCTCTTTCATTTTGTCTGGAAAAGATAATGATAGGGAGTTTTCCCTCCTCTTACACTGTTTGAATATTGACATGTATTCCAGTACTTATCTTGGAAATAGTGATTATAATGTATAAATAAGTTTTCTCTGGGTCTTCCTGTACATTGTCAAGGATAGGAGATGGTTTCTTGTTGGGATTTTTCAGTTGGATGTTCTCTTTGAAAACTTTTTTTGTTGCCTTCTCTGCTCTGCTGATGTATCAGTGTCCTGTTTTGCTCTCTGCAGATTATTTTCAAAATGGTGGAGGAAAACCCTCGGGATGTGGGTCATGAGATGGATGGCTTAAGCATTGTGTATGGGGATGAATCTCTACCTCGTCTATACGAAAATTCTCGGATTTCATCAGATCAACTGCCGTCTCAGCAAGGTAAAAAGAATGTTGCACTTTGTATATATTGAAGACTAAAATTGTGATCCTCTATCCTTGTCATTCATTTTCAGGCATTGTGAGGCGAGCTGTGGCTCTTGGGCGCCATCTCCAAAATCCCTTGGCAATGGTCGCAACTCTTTGTGGTCCTGGGAAGGAGATATTATCTTGGAAACTTAATCCTCTGGAGAATTTTCTCACTCCTGATGAAAAGTACAGCATGGTTGAACAGGTCATGGTAGATGTGACAAATCAAGTAGGGCTAGATGTTAATTTAGCTATTAGCCATGAGTGGTTGTTTGCACCTTTACAATTCATATCCGGGCTTGGACCTAGGAAGGCAGCATCTTTACAGAGGTCATTGGTGAGGGCTGGAGCGATTTACACTCGAAAAGACTTTGTATCGGTTCACGGACTTGGTAAGAAGGTGTTCGTGAATGCTGTTGGTTTCTTGCGTGTCAGACGAAGTGGCTTGGCTGCTAGCAGCAGCCAGTTCATCGACTTGTTAGATGATACAAGAATCCATCCAGAATCTTATAACTTAGCCCAGGAGTTGGCCAAAGATGTTTATGATAAATATGGCGACGGTGATGGAAACTTTGATGATGAGGCGTTGGAAATGGCTGTAGAATATGTCAGGGACCATCCGAAGTTTTTGAAATCACTCGATCTTCCTAGATATGCTAAAGACAAGCAGCGTGTGAATAAAATACAGACGCTCCATATGATTGTGAGGGAGTTAATCCAGGGTTTTCAGGATTGGCGAAAACAATATGAGGAACTTAGTCAGGATGAGGAGTTTTATATGCTTTCGGGTGAGACTGAGGAAACTTTGGCTGACGGGAGAATTGTGCAAGCCACAGTTCGCAGGGTGCAACCTCAAAAGGCAATTTGTGCACTTGAATCTGGTTTAACTGGTGTCCTTATGAGGGAGGACTACTCAGATGACTGGAGAGACATACCTGAGCTGTCTGATAGGTTGCATGAAGGTGACATCCTTACATGCAAAATAAAGTCGATTCAGAAGAATAGGCATCAGGTTTTCCTAGTTTGTCGCGAGAGTGAGATGAGAAATAACAGATATCAGAATGTCCAGAACGTTGATCCTTACTACCATGAAGATAGGAGCAGCTTGCAGAGTGAGCAAGAGAAAGCTCGGAAAGAGAAGGAGCTTGCTAAGAGACATTTCAAACCAAGAATGATTGTTCACCCTCGCTTCCAGAATATTACAGCTGATGAAGCAATTGAGGTGTGTGCCCTAAAATAAAGGTCTTTCTTAAAGTTTAAGTGCATAGATATTGTTTGCGGAATTGTCATGTTGCAATATCTTATGCATATCCCTAATAAATTTCTGATTGACTTTGATCTGCTAAAGTAGGCAATCCTGTTCATTTCTGAACATAAAACAAATAGATGACGGGTTAGGCAGCAAGTTGTTAGTTTAGTTTATGTGCATCATTGTTGAGTGTATGAGGGTCGTTCAAAAGGAAGAGAAGGAAAGAGAGTGAGAAGGTGTTTGCAAATGTTGGTGATATATGTTGGGTGGCAGATGGTTCAGTTGTTCTCAAATTCTGGGCCTGAAAGGATCTTGATCTGGTACTGCAGGGGAGATGCTTTTAATTGTTGGTTCCCCCTTCCATCTTTGGGTACTCTAGAGTGATGAACACTAGGTTTTCCATGATATAGCTTGAAGTTGTGAAAGAGGAGTTACTCCATCTTATTGAGTCATGGGGACAAAATATTTTGTGATGCACAATGTTCTTAAGACTTTTTTGACTACTTATTTTGGTTTGGATTTGGTTCAATCATTCGTAATTTTATGAATGACAGAAGAAAAGATGTGCATTTTTTTTTAAACATAATAGCTTTTGTGCTTGTTTGACAAGACCTCTTTGAATGAATTGGGCATATGAGGATTTATATAGCTGAGCCCACTTAGTAGGACAAGGCTTTGTTTGTACTTGTTCTGAATAAAAAATTATTCATAGATTTCATATACTCGGCACTCAACTTGGTATCTCAGCAGTTTGTTTGGCTTTAATAAACTGAAACTTGATTTTTCTTATATATGTTTGTCAACATAAACTTTATTGTGGCAGCATTCCACGTATATACAGATCTCATGGAAGTTTTTGGGGCTGAGGGCCAGGAAAGTTGGATGTCTGTTGAGTGTTGATAGAAATTGGTTTGAATGCAGGGTTACATGCGTTCTTTTGCACCTCACTTCTAAGAAAATCATTTATTGAGCAAAGTACTGAAGAATGGTTCTTTTGTGGCAGTTCTTGTCGGACAAAGATCCTGGTGAAAGTGTCATTCGTCCGAGTTCTCGAGGGCCCTCTTATTTGACATTGACTCTTAAAGTTTATGATGGTGTTTATGCGCACAAGGATATAGTTGAAGGAGGCAAGGAGCACAAAGACATCACAAGTCTGCTTCGCATTGGTAAGACATTGAAAATTGGGGAGGACACCTTCGAGGATTTGGATGAGGTCAGTAATTTTTAGTGTCAATCAACTCACCACATGAAGAATTTCAAAATATTTTGCAAGTTGCATGATCTTTTAGAAAAGTGCATCGGTGTGCTTCACATCAATTAGCTGTTTTTTAGCTAGTCTATTTATTGCATTTTTTATATCAGATTTTTGAGATGCTGTTACATTGCTTAATTCTTTGTGTGGGAACTCTTCTTAGATTTATAGAGTGAGAATTTATTGAGCTGATGGGCATCAGGAACTTGTTCTTGCTTCTTAAATGATATAGTCTGAGAAAATTGTTTAACAGTAATTTTCGTGAAATAGGCTTGAGATTGCAGACTGGGTCCATTTATTCAATATCTTCCTCCCTACACGTGTCTATACGCTCACCGCAAATGAATTGCCCGAGCTGCCTGTATATAAATCGGACAGTTCCAAATCATCGTAATACAAATCGGCCGACTTCTTTTTTGAGTCAAATTTTGTGTGTTAAAGGTTACTTCCTTTCCTCAGTGAACTTGTGGTTCTTTCTTTACTTGTTTGATTTTGCCTGATAGTGGTTGTTGTTGGTTGTAATTAACCGTGCTTTAGTATTTTATGGTCAATGCATTGTCTTTGCTTTTTTTTGGTAATTCCGGTAGAGATTTTTGCAATTTTCTGTAACTTAAAAATTGATCCTTTGGGTGTATGCTTGCTAATGCTTGCATACGGTGGTTTTTTAGGCTGGGTAGGTTTGGGGGCTGGAAGTGCTTAGTTGAACCATTGCAAATATACTGTGCTTTCGTATAATGACTTGGCAATTTTTCTTGCTAAGCACAGGATGTAGATATTGTTAAGAACCAGAATCCAGTAAAATTCTTAGTTTAGGAATATCTCTGGTAAGTTGTAATTTGGAATTTACTATTAAGAAGCAAACTTACGAAATTTTCCTAGTTGTTAGCTTGCATTGAGGATTATGTCTTATTAAGGTTGATTTATACAGAAAATGACCATTTTGGAGTTCCAGAACTGACTTGTTTCCAAGGGTATTTTTAAGAAAGGGAGATCTTGAAAGCAGGCGGCTAACACGGGACGTAACATTTTAATCTAACTCTGAAAAATATTTCCAGTGCTGTATTGTTTTGAAGATGCTCGATATTATTGTTTTTTTTCTATTGTGGATTTATTGGCAGAGGCTGATGCTAGTGTACTCGTTTTAAATTTAGGATACTTGTTTTAAATTTATGTGACATCCGTGCTCAAATGGGATCGGATATCCTTTTTAAAATTGAATTGCATATATTGTAGGTTATGGACCGATATGTTGATCCCTTGGTGGGTCATTTAAAGGCAATGCTGAACTATCGAAAGTTTAGGAAGGGCACTAAAGCAGAAGTTGATGAGCTTCTAAAGATTGAGAAAGCAGAGTATCCTATGAGGATAGTTTATTGCTTTGGCATTTCCCATGAACATCCAGGCACATTCATCCTTTCTTATATAAGGAGCACAAATCCCCACCACGAGTACATTGGTCTTTACCCTAAAGGATTTAAGTTCCGGAAAAGGATGTTTGAGGACATTGATCGGCTTGTGGCATATTTTCAGAAGCATATCAATGACCCTCAACATGACTCGACACCATCAATTAGGTCGGTCGCTGCCATGGTGCCTATGCGAAGCCCTGCAACTGGAGGTTCTTCAGGAACATCTGTTGGCAGTGGTTGGGGTGGTTCCACAAATGAAGGCGGCTGGAGGGGCCAGTCTTTTGACAGGGATAGATCTTCAACACCAGGGTCAAGAACAGGTACTGTTGGTCTAGGTACCTAATATATAGACTTGCGTTGATGCTTTATGTTTCTCCCATTGGAATTTCTGCAGAAGGTTCCCTTGGATTTTTCAGTGCTAACCATTCTGAGGTTAGGAATAGATGGCCTAAGTTCATTGCTTAGCCTGGAATGTATGAGTCGAGACTGGCTTTTGTTCTAAAATAGTAAATGGGTCCGGTTGACAAGTGCCTCGGTGCACTTGTGAATATACTAGACTTGAAAATAATTCAATTTTCAAAGCACAGATTATACATGATACAAGGACTATCAATGCATTTCCTTAGTATCCTGGGGCACTTGTCACCAGAATCCAGTAATTGGGAGTCTCTTCTGGTTTGATTGAATAAGATCCTTAAGAGAAGCTCATGATGTTGACTACCTATAACTGAGATTTGGTCTGGCTATTACAATTTTGTTGGAGGGATTGCTAGGGCGTGATGTGGTCTGTTTACATCAGGTACTTAATGTCACACTCCGTGTTTCTCTCTTTTTTTTGCCATACGTAATGTACTGTCATGGGCTATTTCCCTTCTGTCATGTTTCTCCCCTGGTAAGGACTGAATGTTTTCTGTTTTTCATTTCTCTTTTGTGTTTTCAGATAGTTGGGAAGTGCTTCCGTGTTTTTAATCCATTCGGATGTCTCAAACTAGTTTTCTTTATTTGAAAATTCATGTCGGATTGAATTTTAACAGGTCGAGACTACAGAAACAGCGGCGGTCGTGATGGGCATCCTAGTGGGCTTCCTAGACCATATGGTGGGCGTGGACGTGGTCGGGGCTCATATAATAATAACAGGGGGACTAACACCCCCGGTAATGACCAACAAGATTCAGGTTACGACGCGCCTCGATGGGATTCCGGTAGCAAGGACGGAGGTGATGGGTGGGGCAGCTTTCCAGGCGCTAAAGTCCAGAATTCGCCGGGCAAGGAATCGTTTCCTGGCGGATGGGGCGCTGGGGGCAGCGGAAG